>CM029502.1:1150234-1750234 GCA_017140595.1 Eucalyptus curtisii | reverse complement strand
TGCTTTTGAAATATTCGTATGCTTGTCTGCTCTTGCATTATCATGTATTTTTGTTCAATGCCTGGTAATTGCAAAGTTTTGTTTTAGTAGGTTTGTTTTAAGCTGCATTAGGAAGAAATAAAACCTATGCTACCTAGGAAGGGAAAGCTGTATATTGTAAGACTGCACAAGGTCTCCTGAGAGAACTGCATTTTGATCTGTAAAGCTGGAGCATTGGGGTCCGGATTGGAGATTTACCCAAAGAATTGGGTGAACTACTATTTTTATGAATTTTGGGTTGAAAGCCTGTGAATTTGGTCAAAATAATGAAAGCCTGAGCATTTGGTTAGAGAGATGTTGTTTTTCCTTGGAGGAACAGCTTTTAGATCAACTTGAGACAAAAGCCTACTGGTAAAAGCTTTGCTTTGACATAGACAACGAACATGAACTGGTTGATTGTTAAAACGTCGCTTTGTTTTTAGATAATGTTATGTCATACTTGATAATTTAGTTTGCAATATTTCTTTAAAGTAGAAATATTTCCTAGTCTGTAAGAATAACGGTATTTTAGTTTAGGAAAGACCTAAATATTGAAGATGTTTTCATAGTTGGCCTTTTCGAGCAACATCTGACCTCCGGCCTTGAAAATGGAATTCTTATCTTACTTTTGAAATTGGAATTACCTCTTGCTCTCCTTGATGTATTGTAAGTTCTGCTGATCAAGTGTAATCTTGATTGGGGGTCGTCTGCTGATTATTTTAATTTTCTATAGAAATTAAATTATCTATACTGTCTTTCAGTTTAGTCTTTGAAAGTTCAAACTCGTCCTTGTGGTAGAGCACTTTTAAGTATATATATGAGAGATTTAATTATTGGACTTTCTTGCAGATAAACAAATGGGCTGTGACTCCTACTTCCAGCACCCGTCAGGTGCGCAGTTTGCGTAAGGCAAATAATGACCAAGTTGCCATTGCCATTGATGAAGATCCCACTAGCAGTTCTAGGTTAGAAGATGAGGACGATGATAAAGGTATTATACACAGTTTATCTATAAGAGCTGTTATCATCTGTGTCCTGCTGAGAATTTCTCTCACTTGATTTCTTCCTTCTCAACAACAGTCCATGGTTTCAAGTCACTTACAACATCAAGAATTGTCCCGAAATTTACAAGACCTTTGACAGACATGGTTGATGGGCTCTGGTAGGTATCGTAACTTGTTATTGTTGTTCATCTAGAAACTTGACTAAACTGAGAGTGATATATGTACTTGTATCTGTAACTGGACAGGGTCTCTTGTGATCGGACATTGATGAGACAACCTGCTTTACGGCTTGGCATTATTGTATATTGGGCTGTATTGCATGCACTCCTTGCTGCTTTTGTAGTATAAGCAGAGGAGACTGGTGAGTGAATCTTCCTTATCAGTTAGAATATTCATGTTATATGTTCCGTGGTTCCTTTGCTTGATCTCATGTTTGTGTGACTGTTTCTCTCTGTATCTACATTATGTATTGAATCTATCAATTGTCCCATGGATGATTTATGTTGGTAAAAAGGGCTGTTGACTTGATGTTGGTTTGACAGGCATTTGACGAACCAAAGGAAACTAGAAATTTTCTAGTTAGTCTAGTGATGCTTTATTCTGTGTGGACACCTCTTCCACCAAGTGACTCTTGAGTGTGATAATGTTGGTCTTCTCGTCTTAGCTGCTTTTAGTTGTCAATCCGACATTTGACCATAAAGAGGTGTACTACTCTCTGGTTGAATTTTTGAACCAAATATTGGATGGCTGGTGTATTGTCTGACGATAGAATAGCTTTTCTGTGAACCAAATGAGCTGTAAATGCTGGTTGATTGACCCTGGTTTGCCTAGTTTGGGAAGATTGTAGTTTTTGAATTTTTACTCTCATGGACATCACCTTATTTTCTTGCGATTTGTTGTGCTTCAATTACTGTCTGACAGTATCTGTACCTTAACTCAATTACAGTTAGTAAGCCACTGGTTCACACCCATTTTTAGACCCACTTGCTCAGATTTTCTACAGGTTTTGCCTGTATTTTTGCTTCAATTTTTTGTCGGTGGCTCAAGGGAACCAAATTTGTCACATGATACACACAACCCTGATTGATAATCCCTTGATTTCTTTGGAAATATAATAAGCAAATAAAAACTTAATGAGCATGTTGGCATCCAGTCATTACCTTTATTATTAATCAATATTGACCCAATATTTGAATTGATCTTGTAGATTTTTTTCTTTCCTTGGAGTACTTGTTCTTACTTGGTTTAGGCTTTAATGCTTTTTTCATCACAGGCAAACACAATGCAACCGTTCCACCTTTTTGAAAGTATACTTTGACACCCCCCTGTTAAAGTATAGCCAAGCATCTTACATTCATGAGAATTATTTTGACTTCCCTGCTGTATACAAAACAATGATAAAATATTTCTAATTTGACCTTTTTTATTCTTGTCCAATCTGAAGGGATTAAGAAATGTGGATTTTGAAATAATGGATCCCATGTAGTGGCCAATTTGCATCACAGGGATTATAGGCTGAAAAGCTGAAGTAAAATGACATGTTTTCACCCTTGGCTTGTTGAGGGCTGGCCAAGTCTATTTCAATTGGGGCAAGCTCTCTAGCCCTTGAAAATGTCATCATTTTTTATTTTGTTTTAACGAACTTTTATTCGTGATTATATCTGCAGTTCAGTTGGATTTAGAAAGATGTAAGTGACCAAGTCTGCATTATCTTATTATTTCTTGGTCTTTTGGTGGCCAGGGAGGGTGGGTGTTAAGAGGTTTCAATAACTTCAAACAATGCAAGTGGTGTCCCTCTAGTGTTGCTAAAAGTCAGTGGTCAATTCAAATTGCAGATATTGTTGGACATTAGTAACTGGCAAAAAATTACAGTTAAGACAGAATATGACAACAAACCATTGTATATTTTGAAAACAATGGCAATATCGAGTCAACGTTTGATTGGGAATATTATTTAAAGAAGGGATTACATAAATGAGCATGCAAAGCCAACTCATATTTTGATCACTCAAAAGCTATTCTGAGGGTCAAAGCAATAGAACTCGTTATTGCCTTTTAACAGCTTGATCTTAAGCATTCTACTAATTATATGTCATTCAAGAGTCACTGTATGGGTTGGTTTGAAATTTTGTAATTCGTAATTCTTTGGTTCATTTCTAGATCAAGAAGTGTTCATTTTACCTAGTATAAATAATGAGTTTCTAACAATCCATTTTTTCCCTTTGTATGCAGGTCATCTGGTTGTACAATTCGATGCCATTAACCATGTTGAATTCATTTGGGTGGGCACCAAGCTTGCCTGACAGATCATTTTTGTTTTCTTCTTTTTTTGGGTCAATTAGATATTGTCAAGGCTCATTTATTATTTAGCTGAACCAGGCAGCTGCGATTTCTCAGTTTTTTTGATATATGTGAATCTCAGGATGCTTGGTCATAGTTGAATAAAGAAGGAAAAAGGAAGTTCTGGTGGCCATTTATAGAACTACACTGATTGCAGATTGTATTACAGGACTTGACTCTTGTGAGTACCATACAAAAGGTTGTACATCTCCTATTATTTCAATGTATGAAAATTGGCCTCTTCCTTTGACGCATGCAAGGCGATCCGGCTGTTTCTTTCTGTGTCTCCAGTGTTTGATGTTGTATCTTCCTTTCGAATCGGTAGGCGCACAAAACCGTATCTTCTGAGAAGCCGCCATCACAGCAATTTTGGTTTTAGAAAGGGTATGATCCGTGGTTTCATCACTCTTGGACTTCAGAAATCATCGGTTGGAGTTCGAAGCTTTGCCTCTTTGCCCGCTCGTCCACCACTTAAACTTCTTCCGTTCTGAAATCTCCAATTTCTGCTTCTGCTCCCTCGGCTTCGTATGCGGGCCTTTGTCGACGCCTCGAGTGTCCTCAAAGCCTTGAAACTCATGTCGATTCCGAATAGAATGAGGTATTATTTGAGCTACGAGTATCAAATTTTTACCTCGATGAAAAATCTTTAACCCCCAGCACATTATTCACCATCGTCCTCCCATGCTGGCCAAATTCGGATAGTGTTGCAACTTAGCCAATGCGATGTGCTTAGTTTCCTGTGACACAATATCACGAATAATAGGGTACTCAACAAGTCGGTTCGACATCAATGAAATTCAGTCTGCTCGTGATACATATTCTGGTCAAATATATTGGATTCTGATTATCGCAGAATTGTACAATTCTATCCTATTGCAATCTTAGGACATGCATGACAACAGTTCTCTTTTTTTATTCTTTTACTCTCCAAAATAGAAAAAGAACAGAAATCCGTTCTTTTTTTTTTATTCTTTTGTTTTTTTACTCTCCAAAATAGAAAAAGAATAGAAATCCGTATAGTGACATTAGTTAATTTTTCTATTTCTTGAAATAGAAAAGTGATCAAAGAATAGTTTTGGAGCGAGAAACAAAAAGTATAAAACAACTTATTTTCAGGAACAATTTCTAGAAAATCATTTATTTTCTTTCTTTTCTTTCTCACCGCCCGTCGCCACACACTGCCCGCTGATGTTGGTTTGAAGAGCAGCAAGAAGAATAGGAGAGGGAAAACAGAAAAATCTAAGAAAATCATTGAAAAATTAAAAGAAATTTTATGTTACAAAAGAAATTTGTGGGTCGTACTAAACGCATTCCTATTATTTTCTATTTCAAGAATGGAAATTTTGTGTAGTTATCAAAGACGGTTTTTTACTTAAAAATTGCTCTAAGGAATAGAAATAGAAAAATACTATTTCTAAAAAGAAATTATTCTCAGAGTTAGAAATGTTATTAAATGCACTCTTATATTACTAAGCGCGTTTGGTAACTATTATATTCCCGGGAATAATTTTTTATCAGAAATGATTTTTTTATTTATTCTGTTCCTGAGAACAATTTTCGAACAAAAGAATGCGTTTGATAACTATACAAAATTTTCATTTGTGTCATTTTCCCAAATTCAAACATAGACATGGATTGACATATTTACATATATATTTTAATTTATCAAAAGAACTTGTAATTATGATTTTTTTTTTATAATGAGACGAAACGATTTGAATAACCAACACAAATATGACAGACAAAGAAGAATTACAAGACCTATTATAGATTTCGGATCTGTATATTTTGTGAACACTTAGCCCAGCCCATTTCAACTCGTAGTAGGCATTTTCTTTGTCCAATAAACCATTGGCATGAAGAAAAATAGCATATAGTGAAAAATCTTTTGGTTACATCTGATCGTTCGGATTCTTAATAGATAGAATATGATATAAAATTCGGGGATTTTATTATATTATATTTATAGTCGGATATATTCACATTATATCGTGTACATTATTTAGTATAAATATCATATTAATATAAGTAAATAAAAAAATTTATAAACGAATGTGGTAAAATTTTCTCGCAACACTTTTACCTTCTTTATTTTTATTTGCTTTTTTTAATTTTGTTTTCCTCTTTTTTTAAATTAATTTCTTTGTTATTTCTTTCTTGCCTTTCTATCACTCCCTAATAAAATTGTATTAAATAGTAAACTATACTAATATACCAAAAATAATAAAATACCTAAAAAATGTAATAAATATATTGAATTTATATTTTAAAATAGACTTAAATTCGAATATTTAAATAAAAATAAAATAAAAATGAAAATAACTAATTTTTTATTTTGAATTTTTTTATATTTGAATTCACTATATTATTTATGTATTGAAATATGTTTTTAATTTCGTTAATTTTTTTTGGTCAAATGATTTGAATTTTGTCAATTTTGTTAATTTAATAATTTTATTATTCGAAAAAAAAACTTTCTTGATATGGATAGTAAAAATTATATCTACTTTTATTCCACCTAATTTTATCCGATTTATATTTCTTTATATTCAATTTTATCTTATTTTAAATGGACAACAAATATAGGATATGATAAAAAAAATATGGGATAAAATAAATTAGGAAAAAACCACCAAAAACCCCAAACTTTGCCTAAAGTGACAAATTTACCCAAATTTTTTTTTTGTGACACAAAAAACCCTAAACTTTCATTCGTATGACACATTTACCCTAAATTATAGGGCATTTTGGTCTTTTTATTTTTAAAAATTGTTTTTTTTTTCTTCTTCTTTCTTCCCTTCGCCGCCCATGGTGGAGTCGGTGGAGGAAAGCCGGCGTCCGGCGAGGGTTGCCCTCGCTTGGGCTGGCTAGGGCCACCCTCATCGGCATCGGGCGAGGGTGGCCCTCGGTTGGGTCAAGCGAGGGCCTCCCTCGCCAAATCCGGCAAGGGCATCCCTCGCCCGGCGCCGGCGAGGGCACCACTCACTCGACGTAGGCAAGGGTGGCCCTCATCAGTGTTGGGCGAGGGCCTCCCTCGCCGGACGTCGGCGAGGGCACCCCTCGCTAGGCCCTCGCCGGCGTCGGGCGAGGGGTGCCCTCGCTTGATCGCCGACCCGGCCGAGGGCCGCCCTCGCCGATGCCATCGAGGGCGGCCCTCACCGACGCCATAAAAGGGCGACCCTCACCCGACGCTAGCTTCCCTCCACCGGCTCCACCATGGCCGGCGGAGGGAAGAGAGAAGAAGAAGAAAAAAAGAAGGAAAAACAGAAAGAATAAGACGAAAATGTCCTTAATGAGGTAAATGTGTCACAGTTTGCAAAGTTATGGATTTTTAACGTTGTTACGAAAAAAAATTTGGGGTAAATTTGTTATTTTGGGTAAAGTTTGGGGTTTTTGGTGGTCTTTTCCCAAATAAATTTTACTTTATTCTGAATTTTAATCGTGGCTGCCAATGAGAAAAGATGGAGAGACGGCATGGGGAAGGGTGAAGCTGGGCAAAGGCGGAGCACGGCGGTGGCGCCGCCCGGCCCGGGCCAAGGTCCGGCGTCATTCGATGGGGCTCGGACGGATGCAGCATCGTCGCGGCGAAGGCAATCGGGAGAGCGAAACTACCTCTCGTGGGCTATGATCGGGGAATGCCGTTCTGCTAGGGTGTCCCCCGTCGCCTTCCTCGCTCGCTCGCTCTTTCGCGGCATCTGCATCTCTCTCTCCCTCCATCGGAGCGTAGCTGCGGAGGTAGAGCAGGCGTCGCGATGGGAAGGCTCGCCGGAACGTGTGATTGTCTGCTGGTTTCGACGTGATGTGCTGATGATCGTGCACCTGCAGCTTCCTGTAGTTGCCGAAGTGTACACAAAAGATTGTGTCTGCGTCTCTTTCGTGCAGGATTGTGCGCGCGTGCATGCTGTTTGTGTGGTCTTTTCCCGACAGAATCTCGTTTCCGAGAGTAGATTTCTTTTGTTTCGCGTCTAATTGTGCTGGCTTGTTCTCTGTCGCGTGGACATTATGCTTGCGTTTATCTTGTTTTTTTCACTTTGTGTTTGACAGGGAAAAC
This sequence comes from Eucalyptus curtisii, assembly GCA_017140595.1. Lineage (NCBI taxonomy): Eukaryota > Viridiplantae > Streptophyta > Magnoliopsida > Myrtales > Myrtaceae > Eucalyptus > Eucalyptus curtisii. The sequence goes on along the minus strand of CM029502.1, from coordinate 1,742,821 downwards.
GGCAGGGGTTTATGTTGATAAACCTGGATTCTAATGTTACCCAACTTGATCTCTCGAGCATGAATTTCGCGTATTTGGAATCATAAGAAAGTTGGGCTTTTTCTCTAAAAACTTTTGCGCTTACGTGCCGTGAACTTTTGTTTAGAAATGTAGCATTCTGTTTGGTTGCAATCCCAATTACTCGAAAAGTACTCATCCAGCTCATCTAGTGCTCACCCCCTTTGTTCAGAAGTGCGTGGAAGTTAAAAAATGAAATTTTCTGTGTGATCCATGGGATGCTTCAACTTGATTTGTAAGATTGCATCCCACAATCGCAGTGTGTTTTCGACTCATCAATCCAAATACCGGAAGAATTACCTATTCTCAGACACAATCCTCTGTTCTTCGAATCACCTGGCTTAACTCCTAACAATTTAGAATGACAGGCATGTTCTCTTTCCTTTTAAAATTAAGAAAAAAGATCTTACGCACTAGACTCCTACTTAATGAAATTCTCATCTTTATTCCAATTGCAGTTTATGCTTGTCTCTCCTGCTGGTCCTGATACTTGATTTAGTTAGTTCTATTACATATATGCAGTGTGTGGGTTGCACGAAGACCATCGGGATATGCTTTTATTGATTTTGATGACCATAGGGATGCACAAGATGCAATTTGCGAGCTAAATGGTAAGCCTAAAGTTCTGTACTTTGGAACATCCATTCCGAATCACAGGTCTCTAAAGCAGCCTTTGATTATCGTGAATGATTTTTCTGGTCGATGTCGATAGTGTTGTTTTATTCTCCTCTTGCAACCAATGGCATTATTTACAGAGAAGCAATTTGCGTTATGTTCTCACGTGCATTATTTTTTAATAGTGGATGATGTACTTTAGATTTGACAGTTAGTTCTCTTGAATAAATTTTTAATATGCTGTCGCGGGTTGAGTTGGTTTTGTTGTTTGATGATGAGGAATTTATTTATGATGACCTTGAAGAGCATCCTTCTTGCTATTCTATTTTCCTCAACATTTGCTACAGTTATTTATTTACTGTCTCCTCTTGCATCATTTGGAAGCTGGATGGTCCTAGTTTAATTGGAAATCTGGATGGCAAAATGCATTTCACCTGATCAAATATGTAAATATGGGTGGAGAGCTGAGCTCTCTCATAACTCTAGCGGTGGACGTGGTGGTCGATCTGGCGGTTCTGATTTGAAGTGTTATGAATGTGGTGAGCATGGACACTTTGCTCGGGAGTGCCTCCTATGAATGGCCCATGGGTTCACAAAGACGTCAAAGTCACAAGCCGAGATCCCGCAGGAGCCCAAGCAATAGTCGATGGTCTGTTTAACTATTAAATATACCTATATTGGAGTTATTTACAAGCTAATTTTTTGGCTCTTGTGGCTTCTTTTTTTTTTCCCAATGTAAAGTTCGATGATAATCCTTCAATTGCGTTTGATCTTCTGGTGAAATGTTGAACACTTGTAAACAGTGGAGTATTGTTGCCTCGTTTCCATTATAACAGATGATTTCACTAAAGGACTACTATTGAATTTGCGTACTTCCACTGTCTCGTTTAAATTCAGGAGGTTTATCATTATGGCCCCTTCTTGAAGATCTCCAACCCATACCGGCTTGAGAGCCGCACAAATGGATTCCGAAGAGCCAAATTTTCCTAGGTTTAGAAATTCCAAATTTGGCATGATTTTATATAAGTTGAGTCAGAAGAGAAGAAACAGAAGTGAGGCGGGATAGAGAGGAGTGAGGTGGAGACATAGTGACTGAGTTCGAAGGGAGAGGAGGTGGAGGTGAAAAAGAATTGGAAGTAGGTTGTATAGGACGAGAAGAGGAGAGAGACAAATTAGAAGGTTGGGCCAGAGAAGAAGGAAGAGGTGGATGAGGAGCTTGAGGGCCAAAGGAGGTAGAAGGAAGAATAGATTGATTAGAGTAAATAAAAAGTGAAGGAGGTGATATAAAACAGTAGGTTGTAGGACTAATATTTGAAGATTTTGATGAAAAGGGAAAATTCTCTTCATCAATATGAGTATGACAACTAATAAAAACACGACCATTTAACCGATCAAGGCAACGATAGCCTTTGTGATTTGACACATGCCCTAGAAATACATGACACCAAATGAGGTGCTAGCTTATGAGAGACACGAGACAAAAGAGAAGGATAACAAACATACCTAAAAACCTAAAAGAATGAGCAATCAAATTTGAACCCAAATAAACAATGAATGAGAAATATTAGATATGACTAGAGTAGAAAATCGATTAACAGTGTAAACAACGGTTAGAAAAGCATCAACCCAATATGAAGGATGCATATGAACATGGATTAATAAGGTTCGAGATATGTCGACTTTGTGTTTGATTTTGCTTTCTCATAAACCATTTTGAGATCGGATGTCTGGACAAGAAAAAATGGTCTATAATACAATTTTCACATTAGTATGATTGGGATGCATTATTGGTATATTCACCTTCCCCATCAGTTTGTATTGCATAGATTTTCAATAAAACAATCAAAGCGATGAAAGTGTGTAGGCATTTTAGATTCATTTTTTTATGGGAAAACTTAAGTGATCCGAGAATAATCATCAACGAATAACAAAAAATATTTGAAACCAGAATTAAATAAAATCGGACTTGTCCATACATCAGAATGAATTAAAGCTAAAGGAAAAGATGCACAATAACTAAATGTCTCAAAAGGCAATCGATGAAATTTGCCCACAAGACATGACTCCCATGATAACTACTTAGAACTAGAATTGCAAACAAGATCTTGGTTATTTGGATGGATGGCCAATAACTAGAGATAGTGAGGATGTTTGCATAACCATAATTGGAGTAGTAGCAGCAAAGATTGGAGCAACACAGAAGAGGGAAGAAGAGGTGAAATTGGGTGCAATATTATAGAGAGGCGATGGGAAATTGGGATTAGCAGAAAGAGAAGATGATGAGTAGAGAGATGATAAAGATGAAGAAAAATTTAGAGATGTATTGGACATTGTTGAGGTAGTAATTAGAGTAAAGGAAGTATTGATTTAGGATAGAGATGTTGAAGAATTTAATGCGTTTTTCTAATCTAATACCATGTTAATGTTTTGTGACATCCTCGATTTGGCACCAATTTTTGGAATGGGATTACAAAGGTGGCTAATCTTCAAAATGGGATTATAATGAGGATCTATAGGCTACGAAAACACTAAGAAGGGCATTTTGGGGCTAAATTTTAAATTTTATCATTGGATCACAAAAATTCGGAAAAGTGGAGAACGAGGACCCATGTGAGCCCAATGGGCCCCACACCCAAGGATGGGCGGCCTAATGGGCCTCGCGCCCAAAGAAGGGCAACCCAAGGAACCCATCGATCCTTTAATAAGCCCATTTTGGCCCTTTTTGCAAGATTCTACATTAAATGTTCCGTGTGCTTGAATAGTGCCATATCTTGGTGTGTTAATTCTTTTAACATTTCTTTAAGCTTTGGATATAAGGGCAAGAGAGGATATGCACTAGGGTGAGGGCGGCCACATGGGTTGAGGAGAGAAGGTGAGGTCACACATCGACCTAGCCTATGCCCCATTTCTCAATGTGTGTATCTTAGGCATTAATGGCCTTGGATCCGTTGTCTTCATGAAGCCTTCTCCAAGTAAATGCTAAGTTGAGAAGATTTTGGGTGATTGGAGGTACGTCCTATTAATGACAAAGATCTCTCACTCTCTCTCATTCTCTCTCTCTCTCTCTCTCTCCTCTTCTTCTGCCCCTTTTGAATCACACACCTAACATGTTCTTCTCTCTCTTCTCTCACTTTGCTCTCATTCCCTCTCCTTCCTTGAGCTAGTCGGAACCCTTCACCTCTCTTTCTTCCTTCTTTGCAAGTCTATCCTCTCTCATTTTCTCCTTAGATCTCACTCCATCGCCCATTCTCCATCGTCCATCATTGAGACCATCGTTTTCGCACCGCCATTCTCGTCACTATACTAGGTCTTGGTAGGGGTGTGCAAAAGAACTGGGACCCACCGGACCACTCGGAACCAGACCGGAACCGCCCGGAACCGATGGTTCTTGAGAGAATTGGTCCGGTTCCCGGTTCCAATTTATGGGAACCGGTAGTACCGGTCCGGTTCCGGTTCCATGGGTGGATCCGTCCACCCGCCCACCCGGACCGGACCGGACCAGTCATATTAAAATAATATATTAATTTTTAATATTAAAAAATTTGAAATTACTAATTAATAAACCCAAATCAAATAACTAAAAAAATTAAGTCAAGATCGCTTCCTTATCATCATTCCATAATGAAATGCTGGAAAAATGCCAAAACAATTTGGCCTTAGTTAAACTAAAAAGACAATGAGGAAGAAGTATCTCGTCATGCGGCACGTAATATACCTTATACGAGACTTGCCAAAACAAAGCAAACAAGTTTGACCGAGAGATTTTGATGTAGGACAACGAGTCCACAACAAGGAATAAATCTTTAGGCTTCATCACAAACAAAGGTTCCTAAGCATCACATAGAGGGTTTTTAAAGCATCATACCTAAGAGAAAAAAAAATGCCTAGGACATGGAATTTGCCTGCAAAATTTTATTCCGACCCATGATAGCCATGATAGAAAACAAGTTTAACCAAAATTGCTATCATTTCCTCACGATTATCGTAAGTGCCTACCATGATATCCTTCTGCAACCTCTCTAGATGTTGTTATGGAAGTCACGTAGTCGTTCTATGTTAAAAAACCAAAATTGTTTCGTGTCAAGATCGGTTCCATGGATCCACTCGGGAACCGGACCGAACCGGCGGTCCGGTTCCTGGGTGGATCCATGCAACTAACGGGTGGATCTCGGTTCCAATTTTTCGGAACCGGTCCTTAGCGGGCGGTTCCCGGTTCTAGGTTGGGAACTGCCCGCCCGGACCATACACACCCCTAGGTCTTGGCTATGAAGTGGTGACCGCTTGGCCTCTCACCACTACCTCTCTCTTCCTCTTTTCCTCTCTGATTGGACTGCCACAAGCCTCCAGACTGTTTACCATCCTGCCGTGAGTTATTTGAGGGGCGACTAGCCACCGCCGAGCATTGTTGTTGCCGTTTAGCCCTTGCCACTCCTTTGTTGTCGCTTACCGAGCTTAGAACCATGAGTGAGTGGGTTTCTAACCCTTGTTTAGGATTGTGATTGCATTTAGGACTATGATTAGTATTAGATTAAGGTTAATTGATAATTTGGTTATGTAATAAGTAAGTTTAAGTGATAGGTTATTGTAGGTTTTCGATAAGTTATCGTGATAGATTATCGCGATTCTCGATAGGTTATTGCGATATGCTATTATATTATTCGATAAGTTAAGGTGATATGATATGTTGATATGAGATAAGTTATCACATAGGTTATATTGACACTTGATAGGTTATCGTAATAGTTAAACTTAATGCAATGACTTATTTTACCTTTAATAAGTGTTCTCTATGCTATGAGTTCTAGTAGATTGCTGCATTGTTAGATGCTAAATTTAGACATGGTGTATGCTCATGTAATTCTTAGAATGGAAAATGGCAAATATTTATGGCATTCAATGATTGTAGCCAATTAATATGTATGTAAAGATATGCGGAAATATAATATGTTGAAGTGTTTGACTGATGTTATGATGTTAAGGGCGCGTTTGGTAACGATTCTATTCCCGGGAATAGATTCTGACAAGAAATGATTATTTTTTATTCTGTTCGCGGGAACTGATTCTAAGTAAAAAAATGCGTTTGGTAACTGTCCAAAATTTCTGATTCTGGAATAGAATTGCGTTTGGTATCGTGTTAATTGATTTTGTTCCAAATCAATTTCTTTTAATTTTTAAATAATTTTTATATTTTTTTCCTTTTTTCCTCTTTTTTTTTTTTTTTTTTTCTCCTATTCTTCTTCTTTTTTAGGCCGATCGCCGGTCCGGCGACCTCACTGGAGCATCGCCGGCCCTCATCAGCCGAGCCTCGCCGGCAACTGGGCGAGCCTCGTTGGGGCTGGGCAAGGCCCCGCAGCCACCGCGGGGCGGGCGAGCCTCCGCGAGCTCGCCGAACCTCGCCCTAGCTTGGCGAGCCTCCGGCAAGCTTACCGGACTAGTTGTCGGCGACCAACGGTGGCAGATGGCGGCGACGGGCGGCGGCGGGCGGCAGTCGCGGGATGGCGGTTGATGAAGAAGAAGAAAAGAGAAGAAGAAGAGTTTTGATTCTCAATTTTGTTCCCGGAACAAGAATCAACTTTTTTTATTCTTGATTCTCTTCCCAATCTATTCCCGAGAACAAATTTGGTCTCGGGAATAAAAATTATACCAAACGCGATTCTCGTCTCAAACTGATTCTGGGAACAAAAAATTAGAATCGGGCACTGTTTGGCAACCATCCAAACAATGCCTAAATGATATGAAATACAAGCATGACAAACATTATCGCATATTGTATGAGCATTACACACTCATGAATTGACTAATGAGAAAGATATGAAATGAGCTTGAGTGATGATATGCTTGTGTAATCATTTAGGGTGCGTATGATAACGTTTTTGTTCTCGGGAACAGTTTTTCTTCAGAAACATTTTTTTTTTCTATTTTCGGGAACAGTTTCTAAGCAAAAAAATGGATTTGGTAATTGCACAAAATTTCTATTTTCAGAACAAAAAAAGAACAAAAATGCATTGGTACAACCGGAAAAATTTATATTCCCAAAAAATTTTCATTCCCAATTTTTTCATTTAATTTATAAAATGTCAGTTATAGTTAATTATATAAATTTTTTGAAACATGAATATAGAATTGAGTTCATAAACTTGTGCTTTTTATCATTGGCTAATTATTAGAAAGTGGCATGGCCTAAGAAATAGAATTAGAATACATAATGATATAGAATTAGATTACCTTAATATGATTAATAGAAATGTTGCCAAATACTCATAAATAATATTTCTAAAGTTGGAAATACAAAATCATGGAATCTTAGGCATATTGAGATACCTTGCCATTTTATTTGCAATTTGTTTCCTAAGTGTGTTTATCTCAACAACCTCCTCATGCGATGAATCATCTATAACCTCCACTTGTCTAGGTCTAAAGGAGTACTTTGGATCTCCATATAGAGAAAAGTTTTTGTCTATCTTGTCTTAGTTACGAATGTAGTTATGAAGAGCATAACATGCAATTACAATAAGTGCTTGCTTCTGAATTGTAAATGATTGTAAATAGAGAGATATGTCTCAAAATGAAAAATCAATTATTTAATTCTCCAAATGACCTCTCAATAACATTCCTTAGTAAAGAATGCCTATAGGTGAATAATTCTCTTGTTGTTTTGGGCCATCTCTCTACCCTTGTAATTATTCAGATGATACCATTCACCTTTAAACGGAGTTAAAAATCTTGGAAGTGCCGCATAATCAGAATCTACCACGTAGTATTTGTCTATAACAAGGTATATATAAAATTGTTATGATATGCAACACAATCATAAAGAAAATTATTCCCTCCAAACAAAGTAAATACCAAGTGGTACTCGAGAAAATTGCAGTTGAGGAGTCTTGAGTGCTGCTGAGAGCACTCGACAATCGTTGGTAAAGCCTTCTCACCTAGCATACACAAAAGTAAATTTTATATCAAACGAACAAATACACAACACATCTTGGATGGTAGTCCCTTTTTCTTGGGATATGCTTCAACGAGGCATGGAAGCATTAATATGGGTGCCATCAATAGCACCTATGCAGCCTTGTGATTTTATGAAACTTTACTATTATACAAGATTATCAATTATATGTATTTGATAATGCAAAATCTATATGAAAATCATACATTAAAGTAACATTTATGGTTAGGATTCATAAGAATCTCATTTGGAACAACATAAAACAAAGTGGCTTGATGACCTCTTTTGATAGTTTAAAAACTACTTTCAACACTATAGTGAAATACTTGCTAGTTGTTTCTCCCAAACGTTAGAATCTCTCATATAAATCTCTGATATAGTTCTTGTGACTAACCAAAGATAAGAAGATTCCAACTTGTTCATCTATCCTAACATACCGACTATATTTTAACCAACCTTTTGCCCTCATTAAATTATATAGGTTCTCTCCATTCTGAAGTCTTTGTATATTCTATCTGAATCTCTGTGAACAATCTCCCTTATCCATTTGGTTCTACGAATTTACTATCCTTAATAGGTTCTTTTGTATGCAGAAACCTGTCCATCATAATAGTGCACAACCATACTATCATTATGTCAATATCAAACTCATCTAAGTACTTTTCAATTGGTGCTACTTGCTCATTGTCGCGACCCGATCTCGCCGCCCCTCGAATGGTCAAAGGAGGGAAAGGTCAGGTTTAGGGATATTTGATCATAAGATCACAAACTCTCCCAAGCTCGTACCCCGCGCGACGGCGAATTTATTTATGCAAGACGCCTGATTGTTTAACAACCTAAGAATATACAAGAGTTGCCACTAGCCTCATTCTTTGGGGGTCGGCTAGAAAACCCAATCGAGGGTCGGGAGAGTTCCTTCGATTCCTACGCAACCAGATATCTAGGTTCGGGGACTTGGGTTACGCTAATATTTCTATTAACGCCCTTTCGGTACCTAAACGGTATGTTGTGTTTTTTTCTAACATGTCCATGCGTTTCTTTTTATATTTTCAGGATCGTTATTTCTAGACTAAGTGACCATGCGTGGTGGATTACTTTCATTCTATTCTATCCCTAAGAAATGACAGGAAAACAATCAATGAAAATGAAATTGCAAGACATGAAATAAACAATCAAGAAAAGCAGTTAAACCTAATCATGCAATTCTAAAAAATATAAAAGAGAAAACAATTGGGAAAGAAAGGAAACCCGCAACTCGTCGGGTTTTATACAATGCATGGAACCCGAGACATATGTTGGGAAAACAAATAGTACATGACAATGGTCGGAATGGACATCGACCTCCACCATCTTCACGCTTTATCCATGTTCAGAATCCTATTCTAAACCTAATCTAAGAAACATGGATTCCTTGCCTCATCTTATATGTGACTAAGATAACGCATTGAAACCGTTATTACAACGAATGGACATAGACATCAAACATGAACATGAGTCCAACAAATTCAAATCACAAACAGCAATTGTAACTTGGCGAAAGCATAGTATGAATATACACAACATTCATAGCCAAGAACGTAGCATGTTCAGCAACAAACAAAACGAAATATGATGCATATTTAATGGTTCGTAAGACCACCCAGACAATGCACAAAAATGTGAAACTTACACATGACATAAGGTCGAATGCGATAAAGGTTGGGTAAACATTTAACCCTAAATCAGAATGCAAAGAAGTCACACAAGTCATTAACATTGAAAAGTGACTTAGAACTAAGAATATCATGCTTGACAAATTTCAATTGCAATTAGCCAAATGAATGCATGATATTCATGTCGAACAGGATTCAAATATGATATGCCATGCATTGATGCGAAACTTGTAACATGTATTTCAAATGTCAAGAAGACAATGAGGCATGATTTGGCCCTTAACACAAAGAACCCGCAAAATCAGTATATAAAGAAACAACAAAAACGGCACATCAATGACACAACTAAACAATTTCACACACCAGGACATATGAACAGCAAACACACAAAGAATAGACACAATCTTTGTGAGAAGCGTTAGGCAAGGCTAACGATGGCCAAATCGCACATATAATATGTCTATGGAAAGCTCAAGAAGTCTATTACAAATCTCCAGAAGACATCAAGTCCTAATAACATCATCTATCAGCTCATTCCAGTTAAAACAGAAAATCACAGTAAGTCAGAACAGCAAATCATTCTGAAAAAATTACTGCAGAATCAACAGACTTTGTAGGTGTTTTTCACTGACCAAACGACATCTATTACGGGCGTGCGACATATCAAATCGAAGCTTGAGAAGTCTATTTACTATGTCTAAAAGAGCTCAAGACCAGAAAGCCTCATCTATCACCTCATTTAAGCCAAAACAGAAAGTGACATATCAGGCATACGAAATTGCAGATCAAGGCAAATCAAGTTCAATCAATTTTAAGTTCATCATCAATACTCATCAACTCATCGCAATCTAAGGCTTTCAATGGTCCTCATCAGCTTCCCATTGCAGGATATCTCTAAAAGAAACATCCATAACCGTCAATTCCAAGTTGGAAGTGAGTGGCACCAGCATCTCCACAGAACAAAGTCTAACCATGTATCGTCTTCCTTAGCTAAAGGCCAAGCTTCGAACTTTTCATATCAAAATAAACAGATATTCCATATACGCCTCGAAAGACCATTTTTCTTCAGCAAAGACAAGACAACCGTTGTTTATTATATCAAACAGGTGGAGGACATTTTCAGATTATGGAGCAAATGGCACCAAACAGAACATCACAAACACAGCAATCATCATGAACGACATGCAAGCTAATAGTGACTATGTATTTGCACCTAAAACCCAAGCAAGATGCTATGTACTTACGCATACAATCCAAGCAAGATGTTATTTTCACTCTAAAGTTTACGGTCTCATCTCACATTCAGAGCAACGAAACGAAGTATAAGCAATATCTTGGAAGAAAAGCAACAAAGGGCCATTATCCTACTAAAAAGAAATGAATTTTATGGCATTTTAGTACGTCCTAAAAATTTCTAGAAAAAACACAGCAGAAAATTGTAACAAAATATCACAGAACAAGGTAAAAAAAAAAAAACAATGTATTAGAGAGGAATCTATGGACAATTTGTTCCAAGCGAATCACACAACATCAACAATATCATGGGGAACAAATTTCATAGCAAAAGCATCCTAAAATTCTAAGCATATGAATTTATAAAATCCTGGAAAAGATCAAGGTCAGTCACGAGCAGAACAGGGCAGCCAGGCAAACATACAAACATTTTTTTGCAATTTTTATGTGAAGGACAACTTTCATGAAGGACTCAATCCTAGACTCTTCACACAAAAATCCATACCAAATTCACAAACAAAGCATGCATTCTAGGTTAAGGCAAAAACCAAATTTCAATACCGAATTTGGAATTGAAATATAAGGCAAATGATGAAAAAATAGGATAGACTTGATATTATTGGAAAGTTAGAGGTGTCTTTTACAAGTTCCTAAGAGGTGACCAGCTCAATTAAGGTTTTTTTTTAACATGCTTAAACGGAGGTATTTGCACAGAAAGTCAATCAGGGACAAAACAAGGCAGCAAAAGCTAAAGAACAATCATGCTTGATCCTATCTATATGACATGAGAAAACTCCACAATATTTTGTGCACTTAGGTCTGAATGTTAGGATCAAACCACATGAGGACACTCTAACCAAAATCTACATGCAGAAAATCACACAAAAATAGTAAACTGAACAGATCGTTCTAGCAATCAACATTACAGCAACATCAACAGATTATAGCAGAACTTCAAACATGCAATTGACAGGGAAAACAAAGGTCGATTGATGCAATCTTTATATTGTTGAAAAGCCCATGGAATATACTATGACTTTCATGGAGATCTCGAGACCAAAAGAGCATGTTTAACAGTTCATCCAAGACAAACAACAATCAGGCCACAGCCAGGACAAAAGGAAGATTTAATGAACATTTTCCTAATCAAATCAACTCCAAAAATTCTAAAAAATCTGTATGTTGTAGCCAAGGATAGTTCAAGCAACTTTTCATATGACACCGATCTATGAATCCAAACACAAAATTCGATAGAAAATCGGAAGAAAAATAGACAAGGTCGAACAAAGTATAACAGTAAACTGCAATGTATCAGTTTTCCAGAATCCCTTCTTAACTTTCGAAAAGGATTTCAGGTAGCTAATGATCTCTGATCGGGACGTGCTATAGCTCGTTGGAAAGCTAATCGAACCATCTTCAACTCTCATGCAGACATCAAGCACCAAAAAGCACATATACAAACTCATTTTCAGGCATATGCACAAAGAGGTCAGAGATACGAAATTGCAGAACAAAGCCCATCCAAGTTCAAAAATCATTTCAGATTGCAATGCATTCTGGCCCCGAACTTTCGTTGTCGAGAGTGTATTTCGACACGAGAAGCCCTCGCCTCATCGGATGCTATTAAAAGGATTTTCGTTTTGCTTACCTCGGTTGAATCTGCAACTTCAGTGAATGAACAGAGGAGTCCGAATCGAGTTTCGTCGCTCAGCGAGGAACGATCGATTATCAGTCACAATCGGGTGTTCAACGAACCAGATTGACGACGACGAAGTCCCTTACTCCCGGTCGCCAGAGATGGAGCTCGATCTTACGGAGAGAACCAGAGAACCGCGTCTTGAACCGCGAATACGGAGCTGCGGGCGGGTGTCCGCGTGTTCTCTCGCTCGCGTGAGCCGCCTGCTCCGGCTGCGTGCTATATCTATGGCGATCGCCTGGCGACGGTGACGGAGACCGGGGCGACGGTGACGGAAATGGAGCAGCGGGTGAGGCGGTGGAGAAGCGGGGAGCCACCGGAAAAACCGTTTCGAAAACCAGAGTTCGTGAAAGAGACCCGAGAGAGAGAGAAAACCCACTGTAAAGAGAGAGAAAACCCCTTGGAAAAGAAAAGCGAGCCAGACCGTTCTCACCCTCCCCCTCTTCCTTTTCTATTTTTTATTGTTTTCTTTACATATTTTTTTTCTTTTCATCATTTTTTTATGTTTTCTTGTTGTTTTTGTTTTTTTTATTATTTCTCTCTTTTTTATTTCTTTTCTTCTTTCTTTTTTTTTCTTTTCTGGTTTTCTTTTCTTTTTTATGTTTTCCTTATTTCTGTTTTTTTTTTATCTTTTCATTTCAAATTTTTTTTTATTTTTGCAAAATATTTGTTTAAAATGTCGATGAAAATTTCAGGTGTCAACACTCATTAGACACACTACTTGATTCCCTTTTCATAGTACCTATACCATCACACAAATATAAGAACATCAATATAGATATCTAAAAGAAAACCAACAACCAATGATATAAATTGTAGAGAGAAAGCAATTCGTTGTATTGATGCCACCAGATGAAAACAAATACAAGAGTTAATATGAATATCTTTAAAACCTAAATAACAAATAATAATATAACTCATAGAGTAATGAAACTAATATAAAAATCCCACGTAATCCATATTACATTTCCCAACGTCTACTAAAGGCATTGGAGAAGTTCATTTCTCCTTTTAGCTGGAGATTTGATAAAAGCCTCTCTCCAGTAGCACTAACGTATGATCGTTCCACTACTTTATTGTAAAGATCTTGCTCTATCTCAAGCATGCTAATTAGGACATCAATCACAACATATACAAAGAAATGGTCTATATGTGGCGATGTGACTTGTGAGATGACAGAGCCACTCATAGATTGACTTGTTCTAGATTTGATCATCTCTTGTAAGGCTTTGTAGGTGCTATCAACATCATATGAGTTAGTCTTTCTTCTCATCTTCGTATTTGGAGTTCTATCCAACTTGTGTTTGTCATGAATTGGAGTAGTTGTATTGTCAGCTGTAAATACTCCCTCAACAATGTGGTGTTTATCAAAGTCCACTGAATCACCGTCTGTAGCATCACCAACATTGACATCTTCATCCGATAGTGTCAAATCTTTTGCATTTCCTGCTGCATGCTTCCCAATAGCATATGTATCACCAAAAAATAATGCATAGCTCGGGATATTGAGGAAATCCGTTCTTCTTGAATTTTGTCCACTCACTATTATCTTGTAATTTTCACAATGATAACATATCTCAGCAACATAATAAAAAATATTAAAACTTATTTCTACAATGATCTTAAAATGACCAAAGTTTAAATGATACCTTGACGTGAGGTTTCGATATACTTGGATCATCGATAGTAACTGTCTTGTTGACGTTATCCTAACCAAATTTGGATGGTGAAAGAAGCTTCCTAAAGGTACCATACTGATTTTTCAGTTTGTTTGCCTTGTTCCTCAACTATACTTAGTTATATTGAAGTCTCGTCCGTTTGTTGAATTCAATCCGTATGTTATTCCATCCTACTTTGTTGTAAGTAGAAGATGTGCGATTTCCCTTTTTAACCTCTTCTACCAACAAACTTACACACAAGTTTGTTAAAGACTTAGTCCACTTTACGGTGAATGCATTTTTCTGGGATGCCATTTAACCTTAATCGGTTGGGTAGCATATAAGCCATACATTAAATCATAACACAATCATGTATGAATTACATGCAATACTAAATTAAATCATAACATAATTATAGTATTGTAACCACCCAACATTTGGCTACCCATGCAATCATTGCTCACTTAGTATAGGTGGCACAATGACTGATGTTCTAAGTAAGTGATAAGAGGTTTGAATCTTCTCATCTTTTATGTTCCCCTAAATAGGGGAGATACTAGCTTATTATAATGGTTATGCAGGGACCGCAATCATGCATTCCATGTCATCAAAGATTCAATGCTTAAGCTTAATCACTCTCACCACAACATTAAAATTTGGCACAATGCTGGAATTCGAGAGACCAAAAAACCATTGCATTGAGCACTTGATTAGAGTGCCATTCGGTTCAAACTAAGAACCAGCTGAAACGACCAACGAGTACCCCATCAAATACTTGAATAGGCGGCATCACATTTCATACGCTTCTTTTATATACAAAGGCAATCCATTCTGACAAATGATCTCAAAAGAAGAAACCAAACATCCCGGCTACGAACCGCAACGCTAGCGCACCTCAGGTTCTTTGGCAAATCACAGCACAAACAGCTTAAGAGCACAACAAGACATAGAAAGGATGACGACCCAACATCACAATGAGTGCATGAAGGTAAATTCACACTATCATCTAAATTTCTTGCTAAGATGACAGAAAGTTGACTAATTATGCAGATGAGACACACAAACCAATCGAGCATAGGGGGAAGCCGGGGATTGAGAGGAGGTGAAGGCAGAAGTGAAGGATGTAGGGGAAGAAGCGAGAGCACCTCCAAATTGACATGAAACGAACTACAATGGGAAGAAATCGAAGGAACAGACAAAACGCAAGCGATTTATGACTAATAGCTTCGCTCAATCGATGAAAAATCAAACTCAATCAAAAAAGCAGAGGGGAGCAACGAAAAATAAAGCCAAGAATCACGAAAGAGAGAGACGCCTACTGTTTCTCGGGACTGGTTACGGCAACAGAAAAGGAGGAAAGGTGTCGGCAACTCCGTTGTCTCTAGCAACCGTTGATCGATCGATGCAAGAAGGAGGAGGAAGAGACAAAAACTTCACGAGACACAACTAGAGAGAGAGAGAGAGAGACAGAGAGAGGCGTCTTTGATGCAGAAAGTAAAAAAGGGGTGAGAATTGCTTTTGTTTTTATTTTTGTTCCCGGGAACAAATAAATGATTTTGTTTTTGTTTTTTTGTTTATATTTCAAATATGTTCCCAGGAACAAAAAATTTACCAAACACGTTTCTATTATATTTCTATTCTGGAGAAAAAAAAAACGGAAACATGTGTTCTGGGGAGCATTACCAATTGCTCCCTTAAATACCCTAATGCATATGATTATACGGGGTGATGCAATTGTTCTGATGCGTATGATTATGTGGGATAATGTCCGATTAAGTTTGGATGCCCTGCATCAACGATATGCCGTTCAAGAATGGATTTTGGAACAAAGCTCATCAACTGAAATGCTGTCCTAAGGCGTATGCATACGTGGGATGATACCGTACCCGATGGGGCGAGACGATGCTTAGTTATGCTCGAAGACCGCCAACCTTCGAGTTAGCCGTGGTTTCGAGCGGTTGTAATAATCTGGACATAAATGTGTGAAACGTGCATGAGAATGATATTTGATTATGTCTAGAATATTAATGGCATTCGTGTATGATTATAAGACATTGCATGTTCTTGTTTCTGCCTCATAAGTATGTAATTATTATGAGAACTATCTATGTGCTTATGGGATGATGGCTTTCAAAAGGTGAGATATTGTTCCTATTAATAGTTAAGGCAAAACAAAGGCTTTGCTATTGATTTATCATTGTTAGATAACTTACATGTTTAGGTCGACTTTGAGGTGAATTACCTCCATACGTGAAAATTATGGAGCTTATTTACTGAGTTTTATCTCATTGTTGTTTATTTAAATGTTTTCAAGCTTTTAGCATGTCTGAGCTCTATCGCCACGTCTGGTTCGGGGTCTCCATCGAGTAGAGTCAAGAGGTGATTGAGTATCCTATCGAGGGGACCAACGCTCGTTAAGAATGCTACATGACCACAATCTGGGTAGATTATGGGCTTCAAAGCTTAGTGCCCTACCACTTCTTGGCTTGGTACTTTTGGGTTGGAGATAACCTATACAGCCCTATTTGAGGTTTTGACAGACCTTCGAATGCAGGGCTTGAGAACACTAGTTGGGACGCGATGGATTGCATATGCTCGATGGGGTAGTGTCCGATTTGGAGGTCGACCTCGAGCCAGAGCTCTGGTACATGGAGCCCATAAGGTACTAGGTGGTAGTGGGGGTGCATCACTTTTTGAAGTCATCCTTATAGTACTAGAAGTACTATGCTTACCCTTGAAACTCTTCGGAAGTGTGTTGCCGCGCTTTTGGGTTATTTATGAAGTGTTGAGTAGGTGATACTGAAGTTTGTGTTGCTTAAGTTGTATGGAAAAAAAGTTGTATGAAATGATGTTTTTATGAATGTACATGCGCGCGCGCGCGCACGCGTTATGCTATCCCTATTGAATGGTTGGGTAATTGTATTTCTGCTTTTGCTTGTGTATAAATAAACCATAACACGAATGGGTCGGCAATGCCTCTTGGGACGTCACATTCAAATGACCTGATGGTTAGGGCATGACATGTTTAGAGTCAGAGAGAAAACAACGACAAAGTGTTTATGGTGGCTCAATCCCAATTAGAGTTGAATAATATGTATTTATATGAGTGATTATTTTACAAAAAGAGTACTGATGGAAACATAATTATAGAAGTACCCTATAATACATATAAAAAAACACATTCATAGGGAGAGGGTGAAGCTGGTCAATGATAGAGATGGCACTGTTGGGCATCAGCCAAGGTCCAACGTCAGTTAATGGGCTCAGACGAACACAGCATTGTCGCCGCGAAGGCAATCATAAGAGCAAATTGTCATGGTTGGAAGTTGCTAATCTTCCACAATAATCGTCGATAACCAAAAAGAACAAATAGATGGTCCAACGAAGAGTTGAGTTGCTCCACCGAGCATATTACCCCATCACTCGAATTGAGACTTGCGTGTGCGATATGAGGTGGTCATGACGGCATTGATGCGTTCACTGGAGGCTGGCAAAGGATGTCAAACCTTTACCGATTCTCGACGAGCATCGTCACCACCGTGCAGCCTCTATCTCTCCCTCTAGAGTTTATTTTTCACTTTATTTTCTTTGTTACGTATAATTCTGAAAAAAAAAAAAAAGTAGCCTCGAAATCGACATGTGTGAGATGCACTTATAATAATTGGTGATTGAAGTTTTGGGGGGGAAATTGATGCAATACTTGATAAATTTTCACAAGACTCATTTAAAGGACGACTCCAAATTGATGCATTTGTGATAATTTTATTTTAAACTAATTTATTTTTCACTTTGATTTTCTTTGCAACATATGATTCTTGGAAAGAAATAGCCTTGGAATCAACAAGTGTGAGATGCACTTATTGAAGTTTGGGGGGAGGGGGAGAGGAGTTAATACAATACTTGATAAATTTTCACAAGACTCACTTATTGAAGTTTGAGGAGGGGGGGGAGGGGAATTAATGCAATAGTAGATAAATTTTCACAAGACTCATTTTAAGTGCAAAGCGATTCCAATTTGGTGTATTTGCGATAATTGTATCTTAAACTAATTTTGTGAGCATCAAGAACTTGTACACCCGTGATAAATTTATTATTCGTTAGTTTCCATTAAATTTTGCTATCAAATTACTGAGCTAGATGATATGTGACAATTTACAAATGTATTAGTTTTCGATTTTAGTCTCCATTTGTTATAGACATAACATTTTTTTTTGTGGTATTAATTTAATTTAACAAAAAATAATTGATAATAAATTTATCACAAACGTTGTATTAACTTTACTTGTTAAGATTGGGGGGCAATTTGAGAATAAAACACAAGCTCGAGGGTAATTTGTGATATTGGACCAATTTGGGCTCAATTGGATTTTTTCACAAAACCCATCTAAAAGGCTGAGTAATATAAAATTGATACATTTATGATAAATTTATCCAAAACTAATTTTTTAATCTCCAAAAATTAATACATAATTGATAAATTTACCATCAATTAATTTCCATTAAATTTAACTATCAAATTATTGAGTTAAATGATATGTAACGGTTGACCAATGTATCAATTCGGCATTTTATTCTCTATTTTCATATGTGTATTAATTTGCGATTTTCTATGATATTTGATTCAATTTAACAGAAATTAACCAATAGTAAATTTGTCATAATAAACATGGTATATAAACCCTACTTGTTAAGAAGGGGGCATTCGAGAATAAAACTCAAATTCAGGGGTGCAAATTTGCGATACTGGACCAATTGTGGGCTTCGACTGGGATTTTCCACAAGACTCGTTTTAAAAGGGGCCGAGCGACCCTTCCCAGAATTCCCGAACGTTCAAACGGCGAACCAGTTGGGAGTTGGCGTACGGTCCGCTAGGGTTTCCCCGTCACCTTCCTCGCTCCCGCAGGCAGGTACCTCTCTCTCTCTCTCTCTCTCTCTCTACCTCTCTCTCCTTCGGAACGTAGCTGCGCAGGCCAGGGCATCCGTTGCGACGCGGCGGCTTGCGGCGTTGCGTAATCGGTCTGCCATCGTCGACGCGATCTGCCGGTAATCGTGCGTCCCGCGGGCTCCGGTAGTTGTCGAAGCGTATGGATATACAGTCATGTCGGATTGATGACCCCGTGGATTGTTTCCGCGGGAGATCGCGTCCCTGTCTTTTCTCGTGCGGGGTTGTGTTTCGTTCGTTCGTGCGTGCGTGATCGTGGTTTTCTCGTCGAAAATTCCCCATTTTTTTGGGGACGCGGATCTCGATTACGAGACCGGATTCTTTGTTTCGCCTCTTGTTGTTCTGGGTTGTTTCCGTTAGTGCGGTTCGACTTCGTGGTGTAGCAGTTTCCCCTTACGCGGTTTCTGTCTCTGATGAGCCCCTTGGTCGTTCGATGGCATTCGAGGCCTTTTAGAGTTCTGAAGTGGAAATTACTGTATCCCAATAAACGCACTTGGGTGTTGTTATGCTAGATTCATTTGGTTTTGCTGTCATCGGCGAGATTGCTGAGGATGTGCCGTCCTGTGTTTATGTGTTTCGTCGAGAATTTGGCAGTTCAGACGTCATTCTTTGTCGTGTGGACATTATGCTTTTGTTTGTCTGAGTTCTCCGATTGTGTTTGGCAGGGAAAATGGCACGGGTATATGTTGGTAACCTGGATTCTCGTGTTACAGAACGGGATCTTGAGGATGAGTTCCGCACATTTGGAATTATAAGAAGGTTGGGCCTTTTATTTAAAAAGTTCAATCATCTCCTTGTGCTTTTGCACTTATATGCAATGTGTTATTTTTTAGTCATAGTATTCTGTTTTGTTGTTAACCCAATTACTTGAGAAGTACTGATGCCGCTCATCTAGTGTTCAAACTCTTCTGTCAGTAGTGCATGGCAGTAAAGCGATGCAATTTTTACTGTGACGTATGGTTTGCTTCAACTTGATTTATAGGATTGCATCTCAGAGTTGCAATGTGTTTTTGCCTCATTAATTTAAAGACCAGAACAATCTTTATACAAACACAATCCTCTATAGTCGGAATCACCTGGCTTACCTCCTAGACTGACAAGATTGTTCAGATTGGCCTTTCTTCTTCTTCTTCTTCTTCTTTTTTTTTTTTTTTTTTTTTTTTTTTTTTTTTTTTTGGGGGGGGGGGGGGGTGTGGTGGGGGAGGTTTTGGGGTGCGGGGACTAAAGCAAAAAACCTTTTTCCTTTCTAAATCAAGAAAAAAGATCTTACGCGATAGACTGTTACTTGATGAACTTATCTTTTTTCCAATTGCAGTTTATGCTTGTTTCTGCTGCTGGTGCTGATTCTCAGTTTGGTTCTTTTATGGCATATGCAGTGTGTGGGTCGCCCGAAGACCACCAGGATATGCTTTTATTGATTTTGATGACCATAGGGATGCACAAGATGCGATCCGTGAGCTAGATGGTATGTCTAAAGCTCTGTATATTGGAACATCCAGTCCAAATCAGAGATTGCTAAAGCAGCCATTGTTTATCGCAAATGATTTTTGCTGCCAATGTCAATAAGCTGTTTGTGTATGTTCTCATGTGATTTATACTTGAATATCAGAGGATGCCCCTTAGATTTGACATCTAGTTCTCTTGTGTGATTTCTGAATCTGCTCTTGTTGGTATTGTTGGTTGTGCCGTTTAATTTGGTAAGAAGGAATTTATTCATGATAACCTTGAAGATCTTTCTGCTTGCTTTTTTTTTTTTCCTTTAACATATGCTATAATTTTTTTCTTTATATGCGGTCTCCTTATCACTTCTTTCTGCATCATTTGGAAGCTGGATGGTTTGATTAGTAGGAAAGCTGTTAGGTTTTCTGAGGATGGATAGAGAGAGGTAGCATTTCATGATTCTGAATGGCAAAATGCTTTTCATTTGATCAAATAGGTAAAAATGGCTGGAGAGTTGAGCTCTCTCATAACTCTAGTGGTGGACGTGGTGGACGTGGTGGTCGATCTGGCGGTTCTGATTTGAAGTGCTATGAATGTGGTGAGCCTGGACACTTTGCTCGGGAGTGCCGCCTGCGTGTGGGTTCACGACGACGTCGAAGTCGCAGCCGCAGCCGCAGCCGTAGCCGCAGTCGCAGTCCAAGATACCGCAGGAGCCCAAGCTATGGTCGAAGGTCTGTTGACCGTAAAATATATTGGAGTTATCTAAGAGTTATTTCTCGGTTCTAGCAATATGCTTTTATATAAAGTTTGATCATGATCATTAATGCAAATTTGTGTGGATTTGTGTGGTGTTACTTTTTAAAAATTCTGTGTTTCATATGATGAAACGACAGATGTAGTTGACCATTTTTTGTAAGAAGTTGACTTTGGGTGTTTCAATGCTTTGTTATGCTTTTTAATAGGAGCTACAGCCCACGTGGTCGATCTCCAAGACGTCGCAGTCTCTCTCCTCGTGGTCGCAGCTATAGCAGGTCGCCCCCGTTCCGCGCCCGTGACGAAGCGCCATATGCTAATGGGTGAGGTCCTATGCTCTTTTCCTTTGTTTCCCTTTCATGTGCATGTGTGCAGTGAGCATGTTTTATTGAATGTGCATACATATATATATATATATATATATATATATATATATATATATATATATAAATGATGTTTTTTTTAGTGATGTGTTGTTGACGTCTTCTTTTGTAGCCTTCCATGGCATTTTGTTATCAGTCAGAGTCCTCAAATTTTTGCGCAATTTGTTCTGTCTTAGTGCTGTGACTTTCTCGTCTGCTCTCACCCCATGTCTCTAGTTTGAGCTTAGCCACATACATAGTGCTACATATGCTACCTGTTTGTTCCTGTTGATTTGATCGGTAGGTAAGATGCAGTATTCATCTCAGATTTTTTTTTGTATGGACAACTAAAGTTCTAGTCTTGACAAAGTTCTGATGTGACTTATTAATGACTAGACTTGTTGATGGATTCTAATTTTATCTCTGTTGAAACATCAACAGCAATGGTCGTGAACGTCGCCGAAGCAGGAGCTGAATGGTGCAGAGCTAAAAAAATGTGGTTTTGTCTGGACCGTATCTGGATTAAGTGTGTTTAGTAGTTTGGACTTGGTACAACTTTGTTTTAATCGGGCCTCGCCCTCAGCCCCACCTCTTCGATTTGGATAAGTTCTCATTACTGAGTATGTTTTCCTGTCTTTTACTTTGTCAGAATTATTATGGTTATGTTACAGGTAAAGGATCTTAAGATATCTGCTGGTAGATAGTTCTTCATAGTTAGCTTCTCTGGGTATTGCTAAATCTCCGTACCTTTTCCTTTGTGTCGAGGTATCTTCTAGGTTTGCTTCATTGGTTTTATGCTCCTGCACTTCCACGGGATTTCGATCTTCGCCGCGCTTTGTGCTTCTGCACTTCAGCGGGACTTGATTCTTCGCCGCCTCGTCATGGGATCTTCAATTTTGAATGATTGTGGGTCCCAGTCGGCTTCGTCTATAGATGCTTCCCTTTTGTCTTTCTCCAGATTGATTCGTGCTTCTCAAATTCTATTGGCACATAATATAGTTAACTAGAAGGTTTGAGGAGCTGCATCAAACACTTCTATCAGGTAATTATATTTGTTTTACCAAAGCATGGAATAGTGGTTTCATTTTTCAGGTAATGGGGTTTCACTTCATATTGAAAAGAAAGCAATTAAATGTTTTCCATAGCTGTCAGAATTGGAGGATGATCTTTTCTAGATAGTTCTTGTTTTTGGTTACAACACGGCTGTCTTTGATTCTAATTTCATAATGTTTCTTTAACTAAATTGTGATTTTCTTCCAAAATTGAACACTCGCTGCTTTGTCATCAACATGAGACCCGTGGGCCCAACTACAGAATGATCTCCGCTTCGTCGAGTGGCTCCCTAATTGATTGAGACTCTTCTACATGATAGTCATTTCAATTTCTTCGGCGTCGTCTTCGTACAAAGCATACATTTGATGCCTATGCTGCTGAGAGCTGCTATCTGTGTCGCCATATTCTAAGATCTCTGCTTCATCGAGTGGCTTCCTAATCGATTGAGATTCATCTACATGATAGTCATTTCAATTTCTTCGGCATTGTCTTTGTACAAAGCATACGTTTGATGCCTATGCTGCTGAGAGCTGCTATGTCTCGCCACATTCTCTTTAGGCAAGTTAGCTTAACAAGCTCTGCCGCGTCAAGTTTAGATGGATTATTTGCTTTGGGTTCACTTAAAGCATAATCATTGATATGGGCCTCACATTGTGTTGAGTCGCTGTATATTCATCCTAGGAAGATTGAACCGACTTCTTTCTCCTTGGTGGTGAAAGCATACTTTGAGAGTTTGCCTTGAGGGATTTTTGTCATTGTCGGTTCGCATTTTTTTTTCAGTGTAATCTTTCCCGAATGGCTTGACCTTGAACTTATGTGAAGTTGGAATGATCACCTCTATATTTGCTTAATTAATCTCTGACCTGCCATCCCTTTCTTTTTTCTTGTTTTGCTGTCATATTTGGTTAAGTAATTATTACTCATCCTAGGGACTGTTATGCTTACCAGTTCAAAAGATTGCCATAAGTAAAGTGACAAATTTGAAGCCGTCATATCGGAAATGCACTTGTCCTCATGACTGACTTTTGAGCTTGCATGGATTGAAAGTGTGGTTTTGAGATTTAAAGGATGAGTTTTTCGTAGATTGGTAATTATAGTCATCTTGATTGGTAATTATCACTGAACCATGGCTTCTACTACTAGATAATCATTTCCAATGAGCAGTTTGCTTATTGAATGAGCTCATGGAGTTTATCTTGTAATTAGCTGTGCTCTGATGGAGTCTTGAACAAATGTCCCGAGGAAGCATCTGCTGTCTGTGTTAAGAGATTGAAGGATAGCTGTGCAAAGTTTTCATAACATGTTGGACCTTAGTATGCAGCATTTTCCTAAGAGTTACGATAATTATGATAATTAGTGTTAATTGGCCTGAGGAGATGCAATTGTACACGAAATAGGAATCCGAGAGTTACACCCAGTAATTTTTTGGTGGTCGTGTCATTTATATTACGGTTTTGGCCATTTTAGCACCCTTTTCAGATCAATTCATATTGGTTTCTATTTTTGCCATCTTGATTTGGCAATATCCACTTGTTCTCTCGTGGACTAGTCCCAAGTGTGATAGGAGGGATTAAGTAGAAACATCTCAGCCAGAGGATAATTCCGAAACTCTGTAAATCGTTATACTTTTCTTTATCTAATACTTTCCCGTGCATTCAAGGAGGTCGGGCTGTCGCCCATTTCTTCACTTTGCCTGAGATGGTTTGCTTTTGGCTGAATCTAGATCTTGCCATTAATGCGTTTCGACAATTTTTTTGCTCTTGCCATCTTTAACGAACATTTTGATCGACTCTGATGGTCCGTTTTTGTTTAGATGTTCGAATTGCATACGACAAGATTGCGTTTTGCCTCTAGGGCGGGTATATGGAAACCTGAAATCTGAAGCTGCATAGCCCTCGATTGAGGAGGGTGGTGCTGCGAGAGCCGTCTCCAAGCATCCGTTTGGTTTGTGTCCGAAGCGATAAAAAAAATGCGTCGGTGCTCTTCCAAATCGAGTTGATTTGACGTCAACAATTCATGACCCGTTAGCGAAAAAAGATAATCTTTTCCTCTGAGTAGTGTTCAATCCTCGCAAGACCATCCCCACTTGCCATTGTTGCCATTTGAGTCGACACGGTCTACTTCTCAGAAACCATCTTCTTATCCATGAAAAGAACCGAACTGAAATGGAGTTTATGGCTCCGGTTCTGGCATTTTGATCTTCGGAGCTGAGCCGATGCAGTTTTCCCAGGTGTATTTGAACTCGATTTGGTTTCATTTGATGAGATAGACAACTGGGCCCGCTTATAAGTTTCGACGCTCGACCCTAAACGTGAATTCTTACTGATCAAAGACAATTATAGATGCTATAGATGCGTTGAACCATGGATTTAGTAGACTGGTCGGTTAGGAATTTCGAGGTGCTCAATTTTGCTATGGCCGAACGTTGTTTTGATCCTGATTTTTAATACAAACATTATTTAAATTAAAATAAAAGAAGCTAAATTTAAATACTAAATAAAGAAAGAGGGGTGCGAAACTAGTTGCCCTATCATAGGGAAGGGCCAAAGAAAAGAGGGGGGGATGGCCGGTGGGTGTCACCGAGTCTCAGCTAATGGACAACGGCCCTCTTCGACTGCGGGATAGGCCCTCACCCTCACTTGAATCGACAAGGGTTGCCACTATGGCCAACATTATTTTAGCCACATCATTGCCATGTAGTATAGGGAAAATAATTAACAAAGTCACATTAGTATTTTTTGCCAGTCTTGTTGGATGGAGTTAAAGAGATGATTTGATTGCACAAATTTGATAAGTTTTATGACTTAATTGCATATTTTGCAAATTGTAGAACTCAATTATAATCTTTAAGTGTATTTATCTCTAATAAATTGTGGTATGGCCAACAGTTTCCACTGAAATTGAGTTGAAAAGAAACTTGTAATCAAGGGCAGCTCGACCTTTGCTGGTGACACCAATTCGTGCCCCCACAATGGAGATGTTGGAGGAGTTCCGTCGCGCAATGAAATTGCTCTTTCGGTCAAGATGATCTTGGAGTGCAACACAATTTCCACCGGATTGATGGCCGGCGCGACGGATTGAAGCAAGGAACCACCAGGTTCTAATCCCTCAGCCATGGCATGGGATTTCCATTGTTTTTGCGGCCAAGTGGCTTGATGTCGACCCGAGCCTACCGATGCGAGGATCCACGAGACAACACTCGTACCATGATGTATTCGCTGTGATTTCGCACATCCAATTCAGAGTCCCCACTTGTGATTTTCCGACTATAAATAGAATATGATGAAAGCTTGATTAGACAAGTTGGCTCAATTTTTAATATATTTCGTGCGGTGAAAAGTTAACACTAGTGCATTTCACAAATTGCATCACACGGAGAATGTTTCGTTCACGACTCAAATATTCGTTGGATTTTATCACCATTTTTTTTTTCTTTTCCAGGAAAAAATGAAAACATATTTTATTTTTTTCTAAAAGTAATGAGAAACCTTCAAATGGTTCTTAGCATTTATAGAGCTATCGCGTCAACGCTTTTGGGCTTCTTTTCACCTCGTGTCACACGCGGGCCAATTTTCCTCATCACCACACAATGATATGGGGCCTATGTCCTATACCCTGTATAACTCGCAAAGAGAAAAAGTAAATAAATTCAGAAAAAAAAAAAATTACCTCTAAAGTTAACCTTTAAGTAATACTTCTAGAGACATATATTTTATTAAGAAATAGATAAAATACAAGTAATAAGTGGAATACCAATAGAAGTAAATTTGTAGTATTAGTAGGTGAAGAAGTTTTGGATCCCATATCAAGTATACTTGCGCGTGAGATTATATGGGATTCCATACTCGATGACATGAGTGTATTTTCTGTTATGACCTGACTCGATCTATACGAATCAAACCTTTTAAAAAAGTATTCAACATCAATTAGGGTGATGATCGAAACTTTCAAATTGACATCACAAGTTTTCTACCATACGATGTGGGAATTGAGCATGCCAAATATGATGTGTGATGCAATTCATTCCTCCTCCTACGCCATTGTAGTGCCTGATTTATTCTTAGAATGGATCTAACTCTGATTCTACTTAATCCACATGGATCAAACCTTCAGAAAGAACATGTAAGATCGATCATTCAAGCTGTGACTATTTGGGATGGGTGGATCCGACTTATGAATTGTGCACGATTTTTCTAGTTCCAATGTGAGATTTAGAGTATTACATTCTTTTCGACTCGGGTGCTTTTTTTTTTTTTTTTTTTTAATATCAGTGGTGGAAAAAGGGGTAGAATGATTTTATTTTCTACGCCATCCTCTGCTCTATTAGGGAAAAAAACAAAAAGAGGGGAGCGAAAGTGGGTGCGGAACATAGGAGAGATTTTTAACATTTTGCGAGTAGAAAATGGGGGGAGAAACAATTTTGATTTTTGGCCTTCCCAACATGGCATTAGTGCGAGGTCAAGATTGTGTGGCTGGAGCGCACCAACGTGGCTATAGGCACGGATGGTGCTACACATGATAAATGTGCAGTCATAATCTCGTAGTCTCGATATTGCATCGACACAAATTTAACTTCGCTAAATGAACCAAAAAAAAAAAAAAACATACATGATCTGTGTAAAGAAAATTGTATACAAATGACCTTATCAATCCCTAGCTTGAAGATTATAACTATCCAATCTTTGATCAATGGTGTATAAAATTGTTTACGTAAAATTTTCTTTATGAGGAAAAAAAGTAAGAGTAGTTAGGGGTCGGCATCAGGTCCGGCTCCATAACGGCTTGGTCCGACGAGGGCGGATAGTGGTCATCGGAGCTAGGGGGCTTGATAGGGAGCGGCTCTTGGTAGGTTTGTAAGATGGCCAAGGAGGAACGAATGAATTGAACTATGCACTAAACACGAGAAGAGCAATTGTAATGTATGTGCAAGGGCGGGTAGTGGTTGCCGAAGCCAGAGGGCCTGGACAAGGAGCAAATCTTGATAGGTTTTTAGGATGGCCGAGGAGGAATGGATGAACTAAACTATGCACTAAACACAAGGAGAGCAATTCTAATGTGTGTGTTGTTGGAGCCAGAGGGCTTGGACAAGGAGCGACTCTTGGCAGGTTTATAGGATGGCTGAGGAGGAATGAATGAATTGAATTATGCACTAAACATGGGGAGAGCAATTCTAATTTGTGTGTTGCCGGAGCCATAGGACATGGACAAGGAGTGGCTCTTGGCAGGTTTATAGGATGGCCAAGGAGGAATGAATGAACTGAACTATGCACTAAACATGGGGAGAGCAATTGTGATGTGTGTGTGAGGGACGGTAGTGGTTGCTAGAGCTAGAGGGTCTGGAGAAGGAGTGACTCTTGGCAGGTTTACGGGATGGCCGAGGAGGAATGAATAAATTGAACTATGCACTAAACATGGGGAGAGCAATTGTGATGTGTGTGCGAGGGCAAGTAGTGGTTGTCGGAGCTAGAGGGCCTGGATAAGGAGTGACCCTTGACAGGTTTATATGTGTGTGTGTGTGTGTGTGTGAAAATTGGAATTAACTCACGCATGTGTCTTTTGATGTAATAGCAAAGTTAAGTGAACTTAGTTGGAGAACTACTAAGATAGGTGACCTCCTGGGAAAATGCATGCTCGTATGCCAAAGGACAATATCTAAGCTACTTTAGTCCGACTCTATGGAGAACCAATTGGTTCAAGACTAATTATGTATTAAATGTGCATTGGATTATGCTAAAAACTTGATTTTCGTGGTAAAAACATTTATTTGTGGTAAATGTGTATGCATATTATAAAAAGAAACACTTCTGCATAAATGGAGAATCAAACCATGATCTTCAACAGTAAGAAACAACAATATAATCACTTGACCAACAAGTATTTTTATAGTGAATAGGTGCAATGCCTTTTGTTTAGGACAAAACAAAAATTGAACCAATTTCTGAATCGGTAATTACCAACCAAAATATATATATATATATATATATATATAATCGGTAATTGAATTGGAACTGACCGGTTTTGGATCTAATTCTTGGTTCCAAAGTCATGGCATTGATTTTCGGATCGAGAATGGATCACTCCTAAGAAAAAACAAAGCAACCCCCGTGAAATCTGCTGCTGATTCCGAAAGTCTATCTTTGAGTTAATGCCTATCTTTGAGTTAATGATTTTCTAATCTCCAAGCTCATCATATCGATTTATTCAATGCGGATTCGTGGCACTCACGTCCTCTCCCGATCCATGTTTACTCTCAAACGAGGAGGAATCATATAAAATATTGCACGGTCTGAGCTGTACTCTTTTCTATTGTTTTCTCTCTTTTCACTGCAGTTTCCGTTTCCTGTCTCTGCACTTTCGTGAATCGTTCGCTGACTTTTTCGGTGTCTCCGGCCAATCCTCATCGTCCGGATTTTCTATGATCTTGAGATCCCGTGCACACGGATCGATAACTTGGAGCTCAGTCCGACACACGTTATACTTAATATATAACACGTCGAAATTCTCTATTTTTTTTAGAAATGATATGTCGGCGTGTCGTGTTGTGTCGTGTTGCTTGTCCGTGTCGATGTTACAGGCGTGGTGATCCGATGAGAGTGCCTGTCGCCAGAGCAACCGCGGCGGTTCTTATGCTCGCATGTAATTGTACATTTTGCAAGTCAAAACTTTAGGACAGACCCAACCGTTTCCTCGTATCTACCGGTTTCTTTCCCTCTCTCTTTCCTCTCTCGTTCTTTCCGCACGCATGCGTCTCCATCACCATTAACCTCTGATAGTTGCGGTTATTATCCTTCTGGGTCCTCTCTTCGTGTCCTCATTTTTTAATCATTCCGAAGCAAGTCCCAGTTCAAGACTCCCCTCCAGGAAGAAAAAGTCCATCGGCTTGACAAAATCTCGTCCGGGCAGAAGTTGGGTCTGCTGCTTCTCTCGGTTTCCTCTCGCAAGTTCGCGGCTTTCCTGCGAATGCAGTGAGTTTCTGGAGCATGGTAGTGACCAGGAAGACGACATGGACTCGAAGAAGACAGAGAAGTTTGTAAGGTACCCGATACGACAGCATTTCCAGTGTTGATTTGTAGCAGAGACTTGTTTGTTTCTGATATGGTGGGAAATTCTATATTCCCGAATTTGTCATGATGTTGTTGTTGGTTCTCTTGCTTACAGATTTTATGATGATGGAAAGCAAAATCTTGGCGTTTCATGGGAAAAGAACGATCCCACGCACTTGGAAAAGCCATTCCCTTTGTATAAGATACCGGCGGCGCCAACCCTGCTGAGACCCGATGGCGATCCTGCCAGTAGGATTAAGGCCAATTACAAAGTTCCAAGATTTGGGACGTTTAAGGTTTTCCCTGAAAGCCAGGAGCCGCGGAAGAGGCGGATTCTCGATCCGGGGGGCGAAATCTTCTTGCAGTGGAACAGGATTTTCCTCTTCTCCTGCCTGGTGGCGCTGTTCGTCGACCCCTTGTTCTTTTACTTGCCGTCGGTCGTGAACCGTGATGGCTCGTCGTGCTTGACCACCGATTTGAGCCTGGGGATTGTGGTGACGTGTTTCCGGACGCTGGCCGATGCCTTTTACGTTCTCCATGTGGTCGTCAAGTTCCGGACGGCTTATGTTTCCCCGAGCTCGAGAGTGCTTGGAAGGGGCGAGCTCGTTATGGATCCGAAGAAGATTTCCAGGAGGTATTTGAGATTGGAGTTCTGGGTCGATTTGCTTGCGGCATTGCCTCTTCCGCAGGTACTATCTTGGACCGGTTTTTCACTCTAAGTCGAAACCGTTGTTGTATGGTTTCAGGCAAAACACTAGACCTTTATGCGTCGCCGATATTTTGCCTAATCGCTTCAGTACTAATCTTATTTAGTTCAGACAAGATGCTAATTTCCTGTGCAACTGCACGCTATGGCAATATCTGTTTGCTGACTTTGATATTGATTTTCTTCTGAGATATAACGAAAGTAAGGAACTAAGATCATCATGATAAGTCGGTTCATTTAACATTAGAAATTCGGCTATGGATCATTTCGGTCGTAATCGAATGGATATAATAGAAGTTTTTTGGCTGAGATAAAGATAAGAAAGAAAGGACATAGAGAGGCTAGGCTACTTTTTCATCAGTAAAGAGATTTTCCAATTAAATTCAGTGATCAGTCATAAGATAGAAAGTGACTTTGTCTCCCAGATCATGCTTGAGTTGCATGTAGTTCTTCACTTCTCTTATGTCCATTAGGTAAGAACTCTGTTGTTTTACTATGAATTCATGAACAAGCTAACTTGATATTTTTTTTCCATTTTGGGTCAGATTGTGATCTGGTTCATCATACCTGCGATAAGAAGTTCGCACTCGGATCACACCACCAACACTCTCGTACTGATTGTTCTGCTCCAGTACATCCCGAGATTATATCTGATGTTCCCATTGAGTTCTCAGTTGATCAAAGCCACTGGCGTAGTCACGAAAACTGCTTGGGCTGGAGCGGCATACAATCTCGTGTTGTACATGTTAGCCAGTCATGTATGTAGCCGCTTGTACATATCACGTTCCATAACTTCCATGTTATCGAAGGGTCTTTTAAGTTTGTGCTGCAATGATTCTGACCCTTC
This sequence comes from Eucalyptus curtisii, assembly GCA_017140595.1. Lineage (NCBI taxonomy): Eukaryota > Viridiplantae > Streptophyta > Magnoliopsida > Myrtales > Myrtaceae > Eucalyptus > Eucalyptus curtisii. The sequence goes on along the minus strand of CM029502.1, from coordinate 1,711,818 downwards.
CTGTAGGTCCTGGGCGCGTCATGGTATCTGTTGTCGACGGAGCGACACGCTACGTGCTTGAAATCCACATGCGACCAGGAATTTAGCCCCGTGAAGTGCCATCTTCGTTACCTGGACTGCGATATGCTTGACGATGGCCAGCGTGTCATATGGGGCAACAGTACGAGTGTCTTTAGCAATTGTGACCCGAACGGGAATATCGTGTTCCAATACGGCATATTCGAGAAAGCTTTGACAGAGAATGTCATGTCCTCGGATTTTCTCGAGAAGTATCTGTACTGTCTCTGGTGGGGATTGCAACAATTAAGGTATAATATCGTTGGCAAACCTTTTTGCATTTCAGGTATCTATAGTCTAGAATATTAAATCTCGCCCCACTGTCTCTAGAATTAAGCTTTGATGCATTTATCTGATGATTGGATGAACGAAGATGCTAATTCTAACTTCTTCTCCGATGTAATTATGCAGTTCGTATGGCCAAAATTTGAGTACAAGCATGTTCATTGGGGAGACCTCGTTTGCCATACTCATCGCGATCCTCGGCCTTGTCCTGTTTGCCCATTTGATTGGAAACATGCAGGTAGTCAGGATGGCTTGATAACCTGAATTTGTTCTATTCACTTTATCGTCTATACAGTAATCAAAGAAGATGCAAAATGCAAAAGAACAACGAAAGAACTTATTGTGCTGTCTGTGCCACTTTCTTTCCAGGAATTCTATAAATTACAAAGACAGATTACATACTTTCTGTCGAAGTTTCACTGAGTAACTTCACCTTTTTTTTAATTATCGTAGACGTATCTGCAATCTCTCACTGTGAGACTTGAGGAGTGGCGGCTCAAGCGGCGGGACACAGAGGAGTGGATGAGACACCGTCAACTCCCCCAAGATCTACGGGAGCGTGTCCGACGCTTCGTGCAGTACAAGTGGCTAGCGACTCGTGGCGTCAATGAGGAATCCATTCTGCACACTTTGCCTGCTGATCTCCGTAGAGATATCCAGCGCCACCTATGCTTGGACCTCGTCCGGCGAGTAAGTTCTCATTAGTTCTAGTCGACTTCGCCGCGAACATGACGGTTTTTCCAATGTTGCCAACTTCTACAAGATTACAAGCAGTAACCTAATCAGTATTTCGCTGTTGCAGGTCCCCTTTTTCTCGCAAATGGACGATCAGCTGCTTGTTGCCATCTGCGAGCGCCTCGTGTCCTCACTGTGCACTCAAGGCACATACATAGTCCGCGAAGGCGACCCGGTCACCGAGATGCTCTTCATCATCAGGGGCAGGCTAGATAGCTCGACTACCAACGGAGGGCGGACGGGGTTCTTCAATTCGATCACCCTGAGGCCCGGCGACTTTTGCGGGGAGGAGCTACTCACGTGGGCGTTGCTCCCTAAGTCGACTCTCAACCTGCCTTCTTCCACGAGAACGGTGAGAGCGCTGGACGAAGTGGAGGCGTTCGCCCTGCGGGCGGAGGATCTCAAGTTCGTCGCGAACCAGTTCAGGCGCCTCCACAGCAAGAAGCTGCAGCACACGTTCCGCTTCTACTCTCACCACTGGAGGACGTGGGGGGCATGCTTCATCCAGGCAGCGTGGCGCCGACACAAGAAGAGAATGCTGGCGAAGAGTCTCAGCATGAGGGAGTCCTGGTGGGCTTCCGAGGAGCACAGGACGCCGGAAGACGAAACGGAAGAGCATGGCGAGGAAGAGGCGGACCGGGGTATCGCATCCTCGGCTTCCTCTCAAGTGAGGCAACATCTGGGCGTCACGATATTGGCTTCGCGATTCGCCGCCAACACGAGGAGAGGAGCTCAGAAGGCGAAAGATGTTGCGTTGCCCAAGCTGCAGAAGCCCGAGGAGCCGGACTTCTCGGCGGAGCCCGACGACGAGTGTGATGAACACCCGCTTGTGTAAACGGAACTCGATAGCATCATTCACATGTTAGTGATGCACCAACTAGGAGAGGAGAAAGACCATTGAAACTCGTTAGAATCAATCGACTAAGTCCTGAAACGGTTGCTCATGTCCCATGATTCTCTGTCCATAGCCTCCTCAAAAGGGTGAGCTGATGCATCGGTTAGCAGACACATTCCACTACAAGCCCCTCTAACTCTGCAGCAGGACCTGATTGGGATTGAACTTTGTCACGGTCGATGAGGAGCCACGAAAGCGAGCGCTGAAGTTTGGCGGGCGCGAAGGCGTACATCGTCGCGTTCATTACACAGCTCGTCCGTTCCTGCTTATCGATGCTATAAGAGTCCTATTCAATCACACATTTGACATTCTAATGTAATTTTGAGATGCTGTCATGTAGATCAGCTTGTCTGGATCATGTAAAGCTGGAGTTGCAGATTAGATATACTTTTTTTTTTTTCCCAAAAAAATAAAAAAATTCAGCGGGCTTTCTCTACGGGCTAGGCCCAAAGCAAAGCTTTATCGAACTGGATAATCTGTGTACGGGCCGGTTCATCTTTATTTGAGCCGGTCCTACCTGTCGGGCCACTAAAATATTAATTTGAAATTTTCCATAATTTTCTTTTTATGTATCTTTGGCAATTCCAACTAAAATGGTCTGGTAGGATCGAGTGAGATCGCGGGGCCTGTCCTTGATGTTGTTGTTGGCTTGTATCGCTCAAGCGGGCATTTAATCAGGGGCCGCAGTTTTAGTTGAGATTTCCTTTCTTTTTTCTCCTCCTTTTCTTTAAATGCTTTTATGAAAATAAATTTACTAAATTGACAGGTTGGATTTTATTGTGCCTCGAGTATGACTCACTCGCCTACAACTCCGCTTGCCGCTACAATCGCCATAATTTTCATAGACAAGTCTTAATATATCCCGGCATTACTCCATTTTTCATGAGAAAAGAGGGGGTGATATTTTCCTCCGTTCCACCGGTCGCATCTTTGTTTGGTGGCTTACAAATTACGGACGTCATTTATGAGCGAACTTTACTTAAAGTGTGTAATATCCATCTTCGTAATCTACCGACAAACTTTATGATAGAGGGAAATCTTTTTCTGTACATCGACACGAAAAAGAGTCTCTCTCTTGTATTGCCTGTTGGTAGGTTGTAAAGGGGGGGAGTTTGGTATGCATTGTTAAGTCCTGGCTTGCTACCTTTCTTTCATGAGGATCACGAGGGGAAGAGTTCAGTAAAAGCTACTACAAGGACATGAGGTTCTTGGCCCATCTCCAACCCTTACAAGATGGATTGATATAATGGAAATGAAGTAAAAGTGAAAAGGCAGATGGTTAATTCTCAAGCTGACAAGGGTCCATTCGAAAATCATAAAATTCACTTTGCAAAACCCAAGGGGGATGGTTTCGGCTTTTGCACAGTGTGACTCTTCTTTCAGTCTAGGGTACCGAGTCAAGGTGAATTTCTCGTTATAATAAGTAAGAAAAGACGATCTATCTACCCAACCACAGACAGCGCAGTTGGTGTGTGTTCTCCCTTCCATCGCAGAGGTCGGGGGTTCGAGCCCTCTCAAGTGAGGGATCCTGATGTTGGGATCCTGAGCTAGCCTCTCCACGCTTGGTGTGAGGTGTACCCGCACTGTGCGGGCCGTGGGTTGCCGAATAGCGTAAGCGAAAGGCAGACCCAGCGGATCCTCGGTTACCAAAAAAAGAAAAAGATGGTCTACTTGATTATTAAAACAAGCACTTTACAGATCATTCTGGTTGATGAATTAAGTGGGGGCACCTCAATTCTTTCTCATCTTCGAATCAAGCAAGTCACATGACTTGGCGATGCCTACGTTACTAAGTATCAAAATGATCACATGCATTTCTCACCTTTATCTGAAGAAGCACTTGAGTTAGGTGTTGCACATCAAAAGGGCAGTTGTAACTTGTAGTCGTGCAAAACATTTACTAGAAAATAAAAAGAAATCAATATCTACTTGCAAATAAAGTACCTATAGTTCTCCAATTTCAGTATTTCAAAAATGCAAGCTGAAATCATTTTGGTCGATTATCGATGAACTTCTTTTCTCACGATCCGACACATGTAGCGAGCATATTTGGTCATCTCAAATGTGAAGTTTCCAAACATGGCTGTGCCTAGTGACAGTGGCGTGGATCGGTCCACTTTTCATACTCGAAACTAAATGCTTTTAATTTTTCACAATAAACTCGTCATGCTACCACATTTAAACTTCATTCATTTTACGAAAAATGAATAGTTTGAAAAACACATTTCTCAAAATGAAGGCTTATATTGTTTATAAAAATAAACAAATGAAAAAAAAAATCATTGTACACAAAAATATTTAGATATATTTTGTTGTGGTTACTTTTAGCGATATAAATAATAGTTATTATTCAATGTATTACGAAATGAATTGAGCTCCAGTTACAAACACTAAAGGTCAGTTTACCTTTTATGCAAATCGTGATTATGATCCATGTTCCTTTCTCTTCACCCTACCAGCCTCATTTGCCAAAGAGTTCACAATGCAGACATTAAAAAATATGGTGAATACTCTGAAAAACTCCAAACCGGCACACATGTAACAAATTTGTCCAAAACAAATTTTTTCGACTACCAAAAACCTAAAATTGGTATACCATTGACAAATTTACCCCAAACCGATACACTTGTGAAAAATGTACCATCTGTTAGTTTTCATTAAATTATATTATCAAATTATTAAGTTTGATGACATGTAATTGTTGACTAGTATATCGGTTTGTGATTTTATTCTTCGTATGTCATAGTTGTACAATTTTTTTTGATTTTTTGTAATATTAATCCAATTTAACGGAGGGTGTAGTTGTCACAGATGTACTATTTTAGGATTTTTTGAGGTTGACCAAATTAATTTGTGATAAATTTATCACAAGTATATTAATTTTGAATCTTTTGTGGTCATTTGGAATATATTTGTTATATATGTACCGGCTTGACATTTTTCATAATCAAGAAATTAATTTTGAATAAATTTATTATATGTGTATAATTCGGAGGTTTTCTGAATATTAACTCTTAAAAAAATAACAACCGAAGAGACCAAGCAGGGACAGCCAGCTGAGGGCATATCCCGAGCTAAAGAGCGAGAGATGCCAAGGGGATATTACAGGTAGATTGTCAAATCAAAGATTCTTTTTCTCTCCTGACAAAATATTGATGTGATGGAGCCCATCACACAGATATGTTTTTCCCTGAAGGGAGAGGAGGAGGGAGAAGATTTGTCCCCATCCCACAATCCAACCATCACCAAAGGGGCTCCAGCAGCACCATCCATGAACCTCACCAGTCCAAAACTTGTGTGCCCACACCAGGATTTCCCAGGCCCTCAAATCAGGCAAGACCCATTCATGGAGGAAGACACTCCATAAAGCCATGGCTGAATTCAACAAAACCTCAAAGCCACCTCAAACACAAAAAAGCTTTTTATGATTTGCTTTCTTTGCTCAACTCTGATCTACCGACACTTCCAATTAGGCTTTCCAACGTATCGCGAGCCCCGCGCACGTGCGCATGCCGTATCTACCTTTAGCACTACCAAATTGCAGAAGCAACCAAAGGGGAAAACGAACAAGAGAGGAGACAATGGAAAAGGACAGAGAGACCCAGAAAGGTTTTCGTCCAGTTGGTACACTTACTACATATTTTGTCAATATGTCGATGGGAAAATTTACTTTGCCTACACTTTTTATGCAGGAACAGGAAAAGAAGAAGAAGAAGAAAAGTATCTCGGAACAAAGAAAATATCAAGCAAGTGAACACCCAACTTTGTGTTATTTTTCTCCTTGTACAATATGGCTTCCAAGACGAGATGCCAAATCACAACCCTGGAAAAGAACTCTTTTCCAATAGGTCTAGAAAAACATAAAAAAGGAAAACAGAAGAAGAAAAACAGTAGAATATGACATTAATTTCTCTCCCTCCAACCTATAATGAACAACATGAATCAGAGTAACTCGAAACAATTTATTGTACACGGTAGTCAATTAAGGAAAAATAAATAAATAAAAACCTGTGGAGGCTTCACACTGGAGACTGAAATGTTCAGCTTATGTAGTCTGAACAACTACCATTTTCGCAACTGAGCACGGAGGTGAAGAATTTTCTCAGTTTTGGCTGCGGATGCTAGTATTGGCTTCTTTAATTCTCTAGGCTGATGACTTCCGATTCATCATAATAGCAGGACTTGAGTAACTTTAGCTCATCTGCTCGCCAATCAGATCGAGGCCCACAAGGAGGAAAGTAACACCCTGGAAGAGCAGGAAGTAGAAGTGGACTCCTTGAGCAGCCAAGAGACTCCTCATGGAAGCCGTCAGCAGGAGGAATGCCAAAACGAGTTCTTTCCTGTAAATTTTGTTGGTCTTCTTAACCGGTGTAAAAGTCACTTCATTTTGCTGTTCCTTTAACTTTGTCAATTCTTGAAGCTCACTCTCTGAGGATCCTCTAGTTAGTTGTTGTTGGTTTGTGCTCTTTGTCTCTCTCTCGGCTGCAGCGAGCAAGTCCGATTCTGACGACCTGCCAGCCTTTTTCGTGACAACCCATTCATAAGAGCTGCCAAGCTGGAAGAGCCCAGATATCATTGCATTAAATTTGGTAACAGACATGGTGTTTTCGAACAGGAGGTAAGGCACGATGAAGGGGAAGGACTTTGGAGCGGGGAAGATGTTTAAGAATGACATGAAAACAGGCACGTAACATATGACCCACATGGGGAGCTCAGCCTCAGGGACAAACATGGTTAGCGGAAGGATAATGCAGAACAAGGTGAAGGAATAGAAGGGAAGAATGAGTTTCCTAAGTAGAAAGAATAAGAGTATGAGATTCGCCTTCTTCCAAGCAGAGATCTGAGTCGAGAAAAGTTCAAAAGCTTTGTAAGTATCATCATTTTATTGAGGAAGTATAAAACACATGGAAATCAAGAATGAGACAAACCTTGGAAGTTACAATTGCAGGTAGACACAAACGAAAAAGTTGCATTGGACCAGAATGCCATCTATGTTGCTGCTTCTTATAGGCTTCATATGACTCAGGAAGCTCGCAGAGTACCTGAAATTTCAAGAAATGAAGCATGGTCTCAAGTATTCTAAGTTCAGAAAGAGAAACTCATGAGACTTAAACATTCATTGTTTACATAAGGGGGCCAAGAGAGCTATTTGAAGTTGTAACTTGAAAGGCAAGAACGTGAAAGAAAGCATCACTAGATATATCATGCTAAAGGGTGATATTCTGCCCAATCATGGATAAGTCGTCACCAGCAATTAATATACGAAGAGGAATTAATCGAGCCCGATAGAGAGGTGAAAGAGCAATTCTGTTAATACCTTAACATCATTTAGGAAGATAAATTTCCAACCATTAAGGTGCGCACGGACTGCAATGTCCATGTCCTCTACGGTTGTCCTTTCGAGCCAGCCTCCAGATTCTTCAAGAGCTTTGATCCTCCAGACACCAGCAGTTCCATTGAAACCAAAGAAATTCAGGAACACTCCATTAACCTGCTGTTCTACCTCGAAGTGGAAACACAGGTTAATGTTTTGAAGCCTAGTCAACAGGTTCTCGTCTTTGTTCACGAAAGCCCACCTAGCCTGGACCAATCCCAGTTCAGGATTATCCTGCGAGTAAATGCATAAAAGGAATCTGGCGTCAATTTTCATGCAAATTTAACAGCGAGAAAAAGAAAAAGAAACAAAAAATGGTATGTGCTATCAACCTTAAAATGTGGAACAGTCTGTTTTAGGAAATCGGGAGTTGGCTGGAAATCTGCGTCAAAGATCGCGACAAACTCGTAACCCTTCACATAGTCGCAGCTCATAGCAGATTTGAGATTTCCAGCTTTGTAACCAGTTCGAACCAAACGATGTCGATAAATTATGTTGATGCCCCGCTGACTCCATTTGGCCACTTCTGCATTAATTAAGCACTGTATACTCTCGTTATCAGAATCATCAAGAACTTGGATAAGTAGACGGTCCTTTGGCCAGTCAATTCGGCAGACCGCAGAGATAGATTGCTCATATACCTGTATGAATTAGAAGAATAAATCACTATCACCATAAGAACTCAACACAGAAGTTTGACTTATTATAGCTTTCTATTGTCAATCCCTGTAACTTGTCTTTTTAGGGGTGACTTCACTTTCATGATCCAGCTCAAATTAGCATGAATAAGCTGAGCTCTCTGAAGCAGTTAACACTATAAACGCGCATGATGACATAACTCACCTTGGAAGTATAAATTGTAGATGTCAACCATAATTAACTGAAAGCTATATATCTCTTTTCCAATTCTTAATATCACAAACGTTTCTAGCAAAATTTACCCTCAATCATTTGAAGTGGCTTGAAAAAGAAAATGGGACTTTTATAATTGAGAATGACAACTTAAGATTATGTGCACATGTACTGACCAAATTGAGAAGCAAGACAAAAAAAAGAAAAACGAAATTGAGGAGAAATAATCAGTGTGCTACCTCTCTCTCATTGCACATTGGGATCTGAACAAGAACCATGGGGTACTCGCATCCAATCCCCTCGGCATCATCCGATTTGAATGGATCCCTCTCGATCCTCGGCTTGACTTTCTTGTACTTTATCCACAAACAACCGAGGCAGAGTATCATCCGATCCACGGATTGGATCATGAACAGAGCCACGCAAAACTTGGAGAGTGCTTGAATTGGTGGGGCAATGTAATCAGCTCTAAAAGTCAGCCAAGCGACATAAATCGTGTGGAGCAAGCCATGGACATCAGTGGTCCGTGGTATGTGCAAGTTTGGGCGCTCGAAATAGTGCCAGCCTTTGAAATAAGTGACCACCTCAAAACCCAGGATTACCAGAGAAGTGACCAAGAATGCTCTTATGACTCTGAACAACAACCTTCCTTTCCCCAATTTATCACTCTCCATGGCCACTCCTTGCCTGAGGATCAGCCTCTTCTTGATGGTGCCAAGCAATGCCCAGAGCACAGTGGCTAACCAAGCCACACAACCCACTGCACGGTTGGCCTTCAGAAGCAAGACCCAAGTCACCTGCTTTGCATTTTTGCCTCTGCTCTTCTCAACCGGCCTGAATGCAGCATCTGGGCCATCAATTTCAACCACAGAGTAACTCGGGTTCTCCATTTTCACCACCACAGGGGTTCCCTTCCTGTTCTCCTTCGCCCACCAATCTGAAAAATCCAATCTTGGAGCCATTTCTCCCGCGAGGCCCTTGGAAAATCTTGAAACCCAGAAACAGACGACCGAGGAATAAAGACCCCAAGAGCACAGTGAGACTGGAAATCTTCTCTTTAGTGTGCGAACCCAGATCTCAGAATGATGAAAGGAATTCCCTCATTGCTACAACTGATCAGAGAGAAGTGGACCCAGTGAAGGAAGAACACAGGAAGGAAAGCATTTCAAGGGCCTCTTCCCTTTCACAGTTGGTGATGAATGTGACACAGAAAGAGAGCCAAGAGGACGAGAGTGCTGGAGAGGTTCTTTTAATGCTTCCCAAAAAGGCTCTCACCCCCTCTTACAAGCCACAACCAACCTGGTTAAAGAGAGAAGAAGCTCCATTATGAGGGAAGGTATCTGCTGGTGAAGCTGTGAAAGACCCTTCTTCACACTCCCCACTCACACACTCCAGCATGTGGGCACTCCTCAAGTACTCCAAGGTAAAAGCCACTCTTTCTCTCTCTCTGTCTCCCGCCGCTTCCCTCCTCCCTCGCAAGATCAGTGGACTAAAAAAAGGAAAATTAGCCTCTGCCGAATACCCATTTGGTGCATAATCTCACCTAACGGAATGAGTTAAATTCTGTGTGAGAAATCAAGGGTCGAAATCAGTAAAACCACCTGATTAAAAAAAGAAAATTTACACTAAAAACATGGACCACCTGAGCAAAAGTGGCAAGCATTTCAGTTTGACTCCAAGTAAAAGCTCCAGCTCTCGCTTGCATCACTGTCGCAAATAATGATCACAAAAGGGTAAGTGCAAATTCAACCAACTCCAGATCTCGCGACATTGTGCTAGATAAGGCGTCTTCAGGGGGGATTGACCAAAATAATTCTTTTTTCATTTTTTTAATCAGTGCAAGGAGAGGAGAGAGTAGGGGATTGACCAGCTTGTTTTCTTAATCAAGCGTGTGACAAGCATGGAGCAAATCGAGGAGCTAAACCCGCATTCTTTTCATGAATATAGAATTGATTTTGCCCATAAATTTATGGGAGCAACAGAGAATGGGGATCCTAACCGTCTAGAGCAGCTTCCGGACAAATTATTTAGCTCTTCGAGAACCACATGATATTTGTAAACAACTTGTCACATAATTGAATGATATATAATACTCAAGTTTATAGTTCTTTCTAGGGTAAAAGTCACAATTATGATAAATTTACCCAAACTTTTTTTTGTGACATCATAAATCATAAACTTGTATCTAAGTGATACATTTATCTTAATTTTTTTTGTGATACCAAAAACTTTAAATTTGTATCATATGACACATTTATCACAAAAATTTCAATGTAATAAAAAAAAGTTTGAAATTTTTGATTGTCATAAAAAAATTGGGATAAATGTGTCATATAAATAAAGTTTGGGATAAATATGTTATACAGATACAAACTTGAGATTTTTGATATCATAAAATTTTTTTGGAATAAATATGTCAAAGTTGATAAAGTTTTCAGGTTTTTAGTGACTTTTTTCTTTCCTTCCATGACCTGCTAGACCGACTTTATAATATTTGAAGTAAAAATTTGTAAATTACTATGACGTAAAAGGTTGCTGAGAAAATCTCCTTTATACACTCCTGAACAGTATGGAGAGTACAGTTTTAGTAGAGGACAATGATCCGGGGACCCTCATGGCGTGTCATTATTGCCCCCTCTAGTAATAGGACAACAAGTTCAGGTAAGGACGTTGATGTCTTTGACTGTCATAACAGGCAGTGAGATGAAAAAGGAGGAAAGGGTCTCTCGACATATTTTAGTATAAAGGTAACAGGAAAGATTGCATAAAGAATTTCATAAGAAATTTATGTATTGGGTCATGTCAGTGGTGCCCCTGTGAAAAAGGAAAAAAAGAAGAAAATAAGTGGGCATAATTAATAGGAAATGGGTGCATCCTTTGAAGTCTAGTTGACAATTCATTATAGAAAAGTAGTAAAAAATAAACAATTTTAATTAGAACAAAGGTCCCTGGAAGTGGATGATTGAGGAAAAGCGAAATGTTATCTAGCCAAAAAAAAAAAAAAAAACAAACAAAGAGAGAGGATAAGAAAAATGCGAGGGCGATTAGTGCATGGCATCTGGAGATTAGGGTTTTCTGCTTTTATTTTTATTTTTATTTTGGCTAGATGGGCTTAACAGGTTAAATGTCTTGATGGCATCTTCTCTTTTGGCAATTAGGAGTATAAAGCCGTCTTTTCTAATTAATAATTAAGGGGTGATCATTATGATAAAATGCTTAGGTGGAAGGCAACTTTAGATTTCATACAGCAATTGGTCATGATTAGGGTTCACTTTTTGGAGGGCATTTTGTGCTCCAGCCGCCTCGTGGAAGTACAATCAGGATTGTGATTACATTGGATTCTAAACTTGATGGTTCCCTTTTTCTTTTGACGTCAACTTATAATAAGACTATTAAACTAGCTATTATCCAAGTGTATCACAATATAATCACCTATTAGGATGGGGCACAATTACCAAAAAATAATTAAACTTATTGTATAAATGTTAATTTACATAAGTTTTTTAATTTGACCTTTATTTTGGAGAATTGAACATGGTCAGTATAGTCCTAAACCTTTAATTGATCTGTATTTCAAGTCAATTTTTATTGGAAATCGCTAACATGGACATTGGTAATTCTACGTGACACGGTGGGTATTGATATGGATAATTATTATATTTTTAATTTTTTTCTTATCTTCCTTCGTCGGTCCACAGCCATGGTGATAGCCAACAGAGGATGTTGGCCAAATGTGAGGGTTGGGACACCCTCGTTGGCCCTTGTTGTAGCTAAAAAGGGCATCATAGCCCTCACTCGAGGCCCTCATTGTGGCAGTTGACGGCTGCTATGCCCTTGCTAGTTTTGAGGGAGGGCGATCATCGTCAAGGTTGTGGATCGATAAAGGGATATAAGAAAATAGAAAAAGGAAAAAAAAAGAGAAAAATATTTATAATGTTTTTAAATTGCAAAAATTATCTATGTTCGTGCTAATCGGACCATGTAGAATGGCTAGCGTTAGTGTCAATGATTGTCGGTCAAAATTGATCAAAATAACTATATTGTCGAATCATCAAAAGATTTATAGGTTAAATTGAAAAGTGTAGAACTGAATTGGTATCCGTATAATATGTATAGAATTTTTTTGGTAATTTTCCTTATAAGATGGCATAATGAGTGTGGGTATTTGTTAGTTTTTTTTTTTCATGAATTTATTAACATCATTTTGAAGCTAATTTTTTTTTTTTACCATTGGGGCACTAAAGAAAATGAGAAAGTATTTTTAATCCAAACAACACATCCACAACTCTAAAATTAGATCGTTTTTCCAATGTCATCATTGAAAATTGAGATGTGACCTAAAGTGATGATTGATGTTGGTCCAAAATCCTTGTTTGGACTGAACATTGATCACAATCCTTGCACGTGACTGATTCGAGTAAACAACGTTGTTGTGTAAATTGATCCGAACTGAACTGAACATTGCTCTTGGAATGCAGGTGAGATGCAGGAATTGTGTCCCATCATCAATGCAAGTAAAGTTCAAGAAGTATCACATAGCTCCTCCACTTGATATGACTCCCATGCACCCCATGGAAAGTATGGCCCTCAAAATAACTCTAGGCAGAAGACTGTCTGATTTAAATGCTGAAGGTGCCAAATCTAGGCCATACCTTTAATCATACCACAGCAATCTGGTTGAGACAATGTTTTCCCATTAATAGAATTCAAACAGTTGGTAAAAAGGAGGGGGAAAGAAATATCCTTCTTACTTTTTCTTAATGATAGAGTTAGCTTTCATTCGTCACATGCACCGCGTTGGACTTTTGGGTGAACTTGAAAAAGAAGAAGAAGAAGAAGCTAACTTACCGATAGAAAATGGACAAATTAAAAAATGGTCCCTGCACTATCTTTCTAATTTAATTATGGTTTGTCTTGTAACGAATTTGGTCTCCGAGCAAATCTCCATTCATAATTTCGGACAAATTCCATTTGTCATATATTGGTACAAAAAGTTGACTAAATACCGAAGATGAACACGTGACATTGATAAGCGATTAAAATTAAATTGAAAAGAAATTACGGAGATGGTCCCTATATTGTTGCTCATGTTCAATTTTGTTCCTCGTACTTTAATTTTGCTATGGATTTGGTCCTTGAAACAAATTCTCATCTCCATTTCCGGGAACATTTCGTATTTCCATCTAAATACAGACAAAATTTGCTGACCGTGTGTTAGAGATTAACATTTGTTGTCGAGGTGGAATGAACAATGGAAAATGACCCAAGCCTGGAGTTGTAAGAATTTGGTCCAGTCCACATGGATTAAATCCCCCAAAAACCATATTTAAGAGTCGACCATTTAGGAAACACCGCTACTAGTTCATCAGTTCTTGCACTAATTATAAAACATCGATGCCACATTGGTACTAAGTCATCACTATTTATTTGCTTATGGATGGTAAAATCTGAAAGTTGTCCTAAAATCAGGATCATAAATTAATTTCAGGATCAAAATTGATAACAAACAGATAGCTAAAAAGAAGAAAAAGACGACTTTTTATTATTTGGATACGCAAACGGAAACTTGATACTTTAATATGAAAAGTGCTTCCAAGCCTATAAACATATTTAGTTGGACCCATTTTTATTAAAAAATACTTAAACCTATGAGTTATAAGTTAATTAAAATATATAAATTGTCCGCACACCACATACGAGTAGACTTGGCAAAATTGAACCTAGACCCAATAACACGCCACGAAAAGTAAAGTTTTGGGTCAACCAAATCCTAACCCGAAAATTGCTTAGTTTGATAGGGTCAACTTGATTGAGTTCGACTTGACCCACTGTTGTGCATATATATTTTTGCTTGAATCTCAGTTGAATTTGAAATATTCAAAATTAAACAATTTATATATTTGTTTGAATCTTAGTGATAACATTAGTTTACTAATCTTTTAATTATAGTGAATGACAAAAGAAAATAATAAGTACGAGAGTTTCTTTTATCCATTGTCCCAAATTTCACCATTATAAGAGGCAAACCATTTTTGTGTTTTTCACGAGTATTATGGACTATTTGCGATGTTCAACCATACCGGGGAAATAGAATCATCTTCCATTTAAAACTAGATACTCTGAAGATACTTTTCATCAAAGTTCAATTTTTGTGAAACAATAGGAAACTTTAGCATAAATAGGTTGTTCCTTCAAAATAGACTTTTACAGTGGTAAAATTAAATCTCAACTCGGGCATAACATAACTCACTCATCTTGACTTTTGACTTTCGATCACAAAATATTATGCACCAAGAACCGGATGAAAAGTTTTTTTCTTCGATATTAAAAATTCTTTTCTTTCCCTCCACAAAGTTGGCGGGTTTTCGACAAGTGCTCAAGAGTGTCAGCCCTTTGAATGAAAGTGGAAGTAAATCTCCCATTTTGATAATAATATCTTCAACTCTAGGGTTGTTCATGGCCATTGAAGCTCCTGGAAGGTCGGAGCTTTTGGCTGAGTGCAAAAGTAGTCGGGAAGCATGCAAAAAAGCTCTGGTCACCGACACTCTCAACCTCTCTCATCATGATAGACTTGGAGACTCCGAGAAGCAGTTGAATGGGTTGTAGCTTCATGCTCGTGGGCTCTACCCTTATCTCGTGTCTTTTCAAAGACACCAAGACTGTTCAAATCTGGCAGAATCTTACATTGTTAGGTGCAAAAAGGCATGAAGAGTGCAAATGACCACTTTGGTCGGACAGCTAAACTAGCGTAGCATATCAAGAACAGTAAGTCACGTGTTGGATATCGGTTTAAAACAATCTTCAGCCCTAGAAGTTCATTTCTTGCATAACATTAAATTCGCGAGACAACCTCATTAACTTTAAGTTTTGGTCCCAACTAATCTAATTCGTGTTAATATCCATCTATGTTAGAAAAGTTAGTCCGGCTTTGTAGCAATCGGTCATCGAACATAAAACCTTTGTGGTTTATGTCCTTGGATTTTGATTTGATTTTGACTCCACTAAGCGTATCCTTGAATCAGTTTTGATCTAGAAATGTTTTGACTTACTAAAAGCACAAGTTGCATCGTGTATTTGGTTTTGACAACTTCGGGATTTCTGTTTATTTTCTTTATTGGGACTCCTTCAAAAAATTACTATCAACCGATCTCTTTCTAAGGCAGTAACAGATCTAGAAGCAGAACAAGAATAGAAGGAAAATAAGAAGAAGATGAAGAAGTGAATAAGAAGAATCGGAAAGGGGATGCCAAGAATGGGAAAATTGTCCAATTCGGTTTTAAACCTATTGTGCCAATTCAGTTTTAAATCTTTCAATTGTGCCAACTTAGTCCTAAACCTTTTATGATTTGTCAATTTAGTCTTAAACCTTTCAATTGTGCCATTTTACTTCTAAAGCTTTTAATGATTATCAATTTAGTCCTAAATCTTTTGATAATTTGTCAATATAGTATTTCCGACAAAATATTCAAATAATAGATTTAGGATTAAATTGGAAAATCTTTGAAAGGTTTATGACTAAATTGTCACAATTGGAAAGTTTAACACTAAATTGATAAGTCGCCCAAAGATTTATAGTCAAATTGGCATAATTAAAAGATTTATGACCGAATTGGCTGTTATGTAATAAGTTTAGAACTTTTTGGACAATTATCTTCGCCAAGATGGACAATCAACAAAAAGAGAATAGAAAGAATGCCGGAAGAGGGAAACAGAACATTCTAATAAGATAATGTCAAATTTAACAATGGAATACATGGTAAATTTACAAGCGAGTGGGATACCAATTCTACCAGGATTACCATCCTCCATAACCTAACCGTGTAATACCCTCGCATTTGAATGGAATCATTTTTTTCGAACAAGACCAGTTAGGAAAACAAAAAGCAGAGTTGTCCCCATTGGAACATAATGCTCGACCAACTAAAGAAACCAAATCTATAAGCGTCCTTTTTCCAACTTTCATCATAACTGTTGTATGCATAACGTTTTCCCACGTCGAAAGCTTTCCGACATTAGCTTTCTAACGTAATTTTGAAGTTAGTCAACACCCGCATTAGGCATTTGGCTCCCGATATCTCTTAGTAGGTTGCGCGGCACAAAAAAAAAAGAAAAAAAAAACCAATTTACAACGTAAGCAAGCAGCTTTAGAATCGAAGCATAGAACCACGCACACGCAATGACACCACCTGCTTAATGTTCACGCACAAGCAGATGACCAACCTATTCTTTTGTCTGCTTAATTTAGTCTTTAGCTACAAAAGAACCAAAAGGTTCTCTTTCACCTTTTGTTTTTTATTATATAAAAAAGTGTCGGTTAGTAGATTATAGTCCAACAGGGTCTTGAAATTAGTCAGCACCCGCGTTAGGTATCTTGACCCCCGTTGTTTATTAAGAGATTACGTGGTAGAAAAAAAAAAAGGATGGGTATAAGCTTGTATGTTAATTTTTTTCAAGGATAAATGTTTCCGATCAGTCCATAAATACAATAACCAAAATTATTATGACAAAAAAAAATTACCAAAATCATAACCACAAGTGCATAAACCTTTGAAAATCCACTAAACAAGACGATTTTTTTTTTTTATAAAGGTAATATTTTTGTTGCATTGGTAAAAAGAAAGAAAAAGGTGGAGCACTCCTTCCAGTAGAAGTCAAAAACGCTTGTTCTCAGCTATTACAATTATTTTAGTATCTTTTAATGCATAACTTCTATATTTTTTATGGTCACATTTGCCCAACTTCTATACAGGTCTGCTCCCCTCTGGTTCATCTCTGCCCTCGAGAAATTTGGGCGGGCTTTTTTCACTTATGGGCCTGAACTGTGAGGGTAATTTGTGACGAATAGGCTCGTGCCATTATGGGCCACAGGCCCACAACCGACACCATCAAAGGAGAAACAAGCTTATCCAAAACTTAAAAAAAATAAAAAATTAAAGTACAAAATGTCAATGGAGCTATAAAAAAATTCGCGCTGGTTTGGGCTCCGTTTGTTTCAATTAAAACAACTTTAGAAAAAAACATTTCTGGGTTTTCTTATGTTCTACGCAGGAAAATAGACTGGTCAAAGGGAGTATTTTGAGTTGATGGAAAATATTCCTCTAAAAATATGAGAAAATGAGTTTCTTTATTTTTTTTAAAGAGAAAAAAAAGAAATCATATTCTTGTATTATATATTCGTTTAGACAACCCTAAAATATCTGTCCACTTCTCTTCGTACCTTTCAACTATTTCTCGTCGGAAGCAAGTTCAGTCGACGACCGTGGTTACACCGCCAACATCTATAGCATTGATGTTGTTTTGTTTTGGTTATATCATGCAAATTCCTCGGCCAACATTGTTGGCACCTGATTCTGTCAATTCGGCAAGTCGTCCTTTCTTATAAAAGGATCAAAATAGCATAAAACAACAAAAATAGACAAATAGGTAACTTAGCAAAAAAAATAGAAAGATTATATATATTAATTTGAGCCCATAAACACGCAGCTTCATGGGCCAGCCTCGCTCCCCCTTCGTTACGCCGGACCAGCCGCCTCCACCGTCGCCGTCCGACCACCTCTCACCGGCGTCCTCCCTCTTGCGAGTTCTTTCCCCTCGATTCCCGCGAGTCATTTCAGCCGTCATCTTTGAGTTTTTCTCCCCGATGATCCCGATTTGGGACACAATGAGAGGTGGCCGACGGTAGTTCGGTTCATCTCGGGCTCGTCCTGTGGGCCGCCGTCCCCGAGTCGGGTAGGGATTTTCGCGATTAAAGCTCGTTCCTGTGACGCCCTCTGTTGCCTTTACCCCTGTTTTGACCGAATCGTGAGACCGAAGCTTGATATTCCTAGTTCATATGCGCGTTGGGTTTGAACGAGCCATTATCTGTTGGTTTCGAGCCTCGTTTGTCGATTCCCTTCGAATCTGGGCGTGAGTTTGAGTCCTAGAACGGTCCATACTTTCTCCTCATCCTGTACTCACAACGTGTTTGTTAAAATGCCCAAACCAAGTTAGCGCATGTTCAATCCGGTTCAGGACTATTTTGAGCATTTACGAGCATGCTTGGATTCATGAAAGGAACCTTTTACTGATTAAATGATTACGATTTCGGTTAAAATCCTTGTTGTTGAACTCAAATCTGCACATTGTTTTTAACTTTTGTTTCCCGGTTGCTTTTTGATTGATGTGGCTGGTGGTGATGTTTGGCTGTGAGCGGCCAGTGTCACGATGGTCGTGGGGAGGAAGTTTGGTTTTCCGGCAGTGAGTCGAGGTGGTGGAGAATCTGGAGATCGATGGCCGAAGGTCCGAGTGGACGGTGGCAAATTTGTTGTCGTTGTAGCTTTGGTATTTGAAACAAATGCGCAGAGTGTTGTATCGGCGACGAGGAGAGGTTCTGGGAAGGGCTATCTAAAACGTGTGGAAGAGAGAGAAAAATTAGAATGCGTTTATTTCGCGAAAAAATAAATGTTTTGAAAAACATTTTTCACAGAAGTAATTGTTTGTACCTTTTATAAAAATACTGAATGGAATTTTTCTTCATTATTTACAAAAATATTTAAATATTAATTATTGTTGATAACGAAATAATTTTTATTGGCTAATTATCTTAAGCGATACAAATAACCATTTTTAAGTAGATATTTTTTAAATTATTCATTTTTGGTCAAACTTTTGCTTGTTCCTTTTTAGTGAACTTGGGCTAAACAAGTTCGGGCCTAATTTGGTTTAGTAATTTTGGGCTTGATTTAGTCTAAGTGAGTTTGAGCTGGTCTTTGAGTTTTATCGATTAGTTTAATCTGTTTGAGTTGGGCTTGCTTTTAGTAAGCCCAATCCTTTGATCCAGGTCTTTCTGTCCCTAGCCCAGAACCATGAGACCGGACTGCAGCCCATATTCGTACTGGGTCCCTATTTTCGGAATAAAAAAACTATTAAAATGCGAAAGAAGAAAATTTAATTAAAAAATTTAAAAATACAATAATAATAATTAAAAAAATAGAAAATTGGTCAGGAAAAAGCCCAATTCTTGTCTTCTTTAGTGTAATTAATGCCCTCGCTTCTGTGTTTGATGGTTAATTCGTATGTCTAACTTGCACATTTTGTTTGACCTTGCATGTGATTGATTATATGCACGTTGGGATCTTGATGCATGTCTTTCATCGAGTAGTCTAGGAAGGTAATTAGAGCTTAATTATGAGTCAATGATGTTAGTCTGCTATTTTGCAAACGAAAATGGGGGTTAATGATCATTGACCATTTCTAATGAACCCATATTTTATTAGGAGGTGGTAGAGTAGTTCGATGTGAAGACAACAATTTTTCAAGGTGACTTAGAGGAAGATATTTATATGAAACAATCAAAAAGATTTGTGGTCAAGGGAAAGTAAGGTTTTATTTGCTAATTGAACAAGTTTTTGTATGGCCTGAAACAATCTTTATAAATGTTATACTAGGAATTTGACTCGTATGTCTTGAAGCTTGGCTTTGTTCACCGTGTTTCTGATCATTGTGTCTAAGTGAAGAGGATAGAGGATGATTTTGTTTGTTATCTTAACCTTATATGGTGATGACATGCTACTAGTTGGGAATAGTTTGAGAATGATCAACACTATGAAAAGACTATTGGCAAAACGGTCTAGGATGAAATATTTAGGCCCAATAAACTTCATATTGGACATATGGATAAAAATGGAGCATGAGACTGGGAATTTGTGGCTCAATTAGAAGAAATGTGTTGAAAATGTGTTGAAAAACTTCAATATGGTGTATTGTAAACTAGTGAAGACCCTCATGCCTACAAGTTTTAAATTACTCTAGTGTCGCAAGACTAAAGAGGAAGCTGAAAAGATGGCAATAGTCCCATATATTATGTAGTTGGGAGCTTGATGTATGATATGGTGTGTACTCGTCTAGATATTGCTTAATAATGGGAGTATTAAACTAATATATATCCAATCTAGGGAAAGAGCATTGGATGGTAACAAAGGGGATGCTTTGTAATCTTCACGTTATAGGCAAAAAGACACTAGAAGTGCCATAAATTTTGTACATCGCTTACTTTGATGCAATTTTTTTTTTCGAATCACTTAAGAGCCAATTTAAAAAAAAAAACACTTAAATGCCTACTCCGATCACTTTAGTCAGAAATCTGACATGGAAATATTTTAATACTTTTTCCATTTGACTAGGCTCGCTGGAGGTTTGAATCAGCATAAAAATCCCAAATGACATCGTTCAATTGCCTGCACAACCCAAAACGACATCGTTTGCAAGAAAAACCTAGCACTCAATTTCTTACCAAATGACATCGTCATCCTCTCTCTCTCTCTCTCTCTCTCTCTCTCTCTCCCTCTCTCCCTCCATTTTTTTCATTCGAGCTCTGCAGTATCATGTGAAGGAGAAAGGATTGGACTTGGAGGTTATGGTGGCAGAGGAGGATTGGCGGTGGAATTTGGCCTTGAGCTTGCACCTCTTTTGCTTGTGAATCTTTTGGATTTGCTTTTGCTTGATCTTAGAGCCCTTGAAGATGCGTTGGCCACTGGTTTCTTTGGTAAGGGTTTGGGCATTCTAGGGTTTTGTCTTGGCTCAAGATTGATGGGAAGAGGAGACAAAATTGGCATGAGTTCAATGTAGGCATTCTATCAAACATTTGGCAAGCAATTTCCTAACATTGTTTACATTCAACTACAGATGCAGTTAAGAGCAGCAATGAATCTTGTAGTGGCTAAAGTGAAATGAGGCGATTTTTTACAGTGGAGAGGATGGTGGTGCTTGGTGTGGTGGGTGATGGCTCCATGGGCCGGTGATAGAGACAATGGCAAGAGAGGAAAAGAAGACAAAGAAAGTGGTGGAGAGAGGGAGAGAGAGTCAGAGCCATGTAAGCTAGAAATACGATGTCTTTTTTAACATCCACGTGGACTTGGTTTTTAAATAATATGCCATGTCGTTTTTTATTAAAAAGAAATTACGTAATTAATTTGGCTAGAATTTTTTGCCGTTGACACTTAAGTGATCATTTTTTTCTCTAATTTGGTACTTAAGTAATCCGGCAAAATCTTTTGATACTAAAGTGAGTGTCGTACACAACTTACGACGCTTCTAGTATCATTCTTTCGCACGTTACATCTGACTTTGAGCTATACTATAATGCATGAAAAACTTATAGAGATAGCAAGTTTTAGAATTAAATGCTTTATGGATGCTGACTGGGGAGGTGACATTGATAATAGGAGGTTAACTAGCAGTTACATTGTTTCCTTATTTGGTAGAGTTGTGAGTTGGATGAGTAAGAGACAGAGCACGATTATTTAATCTACTACTGAGGCAGAATATGTGGCTCTTACTCATGTTGCTAAGGAAGTGATTTGGTTGTGCAAATTGTGTAAAGAGCTTAGTTTTACACAAGGGTATTGGATGTGATAGCTAGAGTGCTATATTCTTCGCTAAGAATTCTAGATTTCATGCAAGAATGAGGCATATTAGCATACAATATCAATTCATTGAGAGAAAGTGGAACAAAAAGTTGTGCTAAATAAAGGTGACATGCATGTTAATAGTACAAACTTTTTGACCAAGGTAGTGAGTGCAAGAAAGTTTGAATTGTGTACAATTGAGTTAGGTCTAAAGAAGCATGTAAAGTATTCATGAAGTAGGAGAATGTTGGGGTGTGATTCATATTCTTCAGCGATAGGAAAGCACCTGAGTCCCACTCTTATAATTGAGAGTTGTAATAGAGAGGTGAAATGTGTTGATTATAGTGAAATCATCTATTGGATGTAGCCCTACTTTAATGGTATGTCAAGATAAAATCTTGTGTCTTGATTTCTCTTTCTTACTTTTACTCTCCATCTCATTGTGTTTGTGTGCCTAATGATAGCACCTTCGAGCCTATTTATAATTGTAAAATCAATTATTTAATGAATCTGTTTCATTTTCATCATGATTTCTTTTGTTAGGTAAAAGAATATATGCAATGTAAGTCCTAAAACTTATCGTGAAAGTACAATTGAATATTAATTTTTTTTAAATTCTTACCTTTTACCAAAAAAAATATTAAATTTTTAAAAAGTGTAATCAAGTCCTAAAACTTGTTAAATTGGTGTAATCGAGTCATTCCCTTAGTACCGTCAATATATCTAATGGAAAATGCCACCAACGAGGTCATTGTCCGAGCTCCGGGGATGGGCAAGCAGTGGCAATGATCATTGATGTGTTCTACCCTTTTTTTCCCTAGTTTTATTTTTTTAAAATTATTTTAGCATTTTTTAGTTTTTAAATATTATTTTAAATAAGATCTAAAGGAAAAATTAATAAAAAAAAAAATACCATGTAGGAGAGAGAAATCCATTTAAAATTGTCATGTAAGCATTTTCCATTAAATAAATTGAGGGTGTTGACGAAAGGATTTGATTGTACCAATTTGACAAATTTTAGGATTTAATTACATTTTGAAAGTTTTATGACTCAATTGCATTGTTGCGATAAGTTTTAGGATAGAAGGATTATATTACTTAAGAGCTCTAAAGGCGGGGTTGGCTTCCCATGCACAAACTGGTTGGAAGCTGATGCCGCTCTTCTGATGAGGCCATGGTAGGCCGAAACTAGTTGTTGAGCCTAAAGAGGGCTGTTGTCTCACTTGATGGACTAAATGCCCGAGCCAAGCTAGATGTGGTATGATCTTGTATAAAGAAGCTATTTGCTATATTGTTCTCTGGAACAACTATAGAAGGAAGGTTGGCCTGGCGAATGTCTCTCGCTAGGTGCTACACGGGTTAATCTGTGGCTAAGAAAATTACCACCCCGTGACACTTGTATGGTGATATTTTAAAGCAAAAAGTTTTTTGGGTGGTCCATTAAGAAAATACAAAGTCAACCTTCCACACAATGCCTCTAAATAACCACAAGTGCAATAATCTTTCAAATATCCACTAAATGGGAGGATTTTTTTTTTATAGGTAAGTTTTATGTTGTATTACTCAATCAAAAAAAAAAAAAAAGTAATGCATAACTTCTATTTTGTTGGGTCACATTTGCATAACTTTTTTTTTGGTTGGGGGTGGTGGGTTCAAATTTGCATGACAATACTTATTTTGGGCTTGAAATTTGAGGGTCACTTGTGACAAATAGGCTCTTGCCTTTATGGGCCACAACCAACATATATATATACACACACACACACACACACATATATATATATATATATATATATACTTTTTAAATTTGAAAATTAATGTAAGTCCAAAGTGTCAATATAGCCATAGATATATCGTGCTAGTTTTTTTTTCTTCCCTAAAGATCGAGCTAATATAACCACAAGTCCAATATTTATTGAAAATTCACTAAA
Organism: Eucalyptus curtisii; assembly: GCA_017140595.1. Lineage (NCBI taxonomy): Eukaryota > Viridiplantae > Streptophyta > Magnoliopsida > Myrtales > Myrtaceae > Eucalyptus > Eucalyptus curtisii. Next base: position 1,688,304 of record CM029502.1, on the reverse strand, counting down.
TGGAAGAAGAAAGTCCCAAAAAAAGGTCATCACAGTTAAAATCTAACTAGTCTAGCTATGTATAGACATTATAATGCGTACTTACTCGAATTGAATAAGAACATATTTTTATGACTAGATTCACCGTTCAAATACTATACATTGATGAGCCCACGTGTTCAATTTTAAGTTTTGTTGCATGAACTAGTGCCGCATTTCCCCAAGCAACTAATAATTTGAGTCAAGGCGTGGTGAATAACTCGGGCTCTGCTGAATGAAAAGCATGTCTTTCGTCCATATTGTCCGAGATTAGACAACAAGCAGTTTCAATGGCACTCCTTACATGAGAAGAGAGTGAGAGGGAAGATATTGTCATCTAGAAGTACCGACTTCAACTAGTCAAGGATTAAAGTCTAGTATCTATGGTTCTCGAGGCATCTACATCTCTCAATTTACATTGGTAGGCTTGGTGTTTATTGCTAACTCGGGCACCCTTCGACTACATGATTAGGAAGTCCTTGCTTTGTAGATGGTGCCCCTTGCTCATCGATTAAGACAACGTCGATTTGGCTGGAGTCGCTTGACGGACTCCAAGGGAAGTTGGTGCGTTCTATAATTTCAACAGCTGCAATCTCATTGGCACCATCTTCCATATTTCTATCTCTAAATCTAGCTTTCCTAAAAGTATGGGAGTTGAGGTCTCTTTGGTAAAATCTTCTTCCCAATGCAACAATTTTCTCCCGCATTGAACCTGAAGAACTTGTAACGATACGCCAATTTCTTTTGACGAACATGACCATGAAAATGAGAAGAGCTAAAACAGCAGCAACTCCAGCAATCAAGAATAGGCCCCAGAAACTACTAAGACTCAAGCTGTTGGAAGAAATTGAGTTAGCCGAATCCAGGCAGCTAGTTTTTGGTGTAAGCCACCCATTTTCGATTTCCTTCATTTCAGGCCCTTCAGTTACTTTGAGGATTGCTCTCGAAATATCCGACACTAGCGGAGACCCTTTACGGAAAACCTGTAAACCAAAAGAAGCAGAACATGAGATTTTTCGATCAAAGAAATGGTGAATAATTCTAGTAATTGAGAATTTTAAGGGTAAAATTTGAGAGACTGAGGACTTACGAAGCCAAATCCAGCAGTTTTAAAGGTTGGGATCATAGTATATTTGTTGCAATATTGAGAAAGAACAAGTGTAATGTAGGGGACTTCGTCGATTGCTGCTGCAATCCTGCCCTTTGCACTTCCATTAGAAAGAAGCGCATCACATTCTTCGGGAGACTGATAAGATATAAGTCTAGATTCGTCAAACTTCATTTGCTTTAGCATTCCGTGAACGAAAGAGCCGTAAAGGTATCCCACATTTTCTCCACTCTTTAGGAGCTGATCCATATTAGTCACAGTTGGTTGAAGATTTTGCACCACCAAAAGAGAGCTCAAGCTTGCCGTATAACTTTGCGTTAGTATAAGTACCACAAAAACCCACACTATCACAACAAATCTCGCTAGATTGCTTGATACACTCTCCCCTGCAATCCAACTTAAGGGTAAGCACATAAATTCTCCAGGAACGATATGTCAATTGTAATGTTCAACTGATCTATTAAAGTGAAGGGCAATTACTTTGTGCGAAGACCATGGTTGAAAATGAAAACCAGAAGCTTGTGCCAACTTGATGCGAGGCTGGACCCCTGAAATCTTCGTTGATTTGATGTTCGAGAATCCACACGACCAATGCTATAAACACAAAGAAGCATCCTATTGTTAGCCAAAGGTCCCAAGTGAGGGGCTTCATGAAAACCCAAGCATTCTTGCTCTTGTTGTCCCTGTATGGCACGAGCATCGAAACTCCGGATTCGGTGTATGGTAAGGTGAATTCTACGTACGATGATCTATTCGCAATGATCGTTGTATCCCCCACCACTGCATCATAGTTCTGTTACAACAGAAGGAAGTCAGATATTTTCTTTGTCAACCCCATGATAGCATAGTTAGTTTCAATATCTAAATAATGGAAATCAAGCACTCACAATGAGTTATCTCACCTGGTAATATACTTGATCAATCATGTCATCATAACTGCCGGCGCTACTTCCATTTGGCAAGGCAAACGGAATAAGGTCATAAGCCACAGCATAAGGCAATTTTTCTATCACGGCTTGAAAGATGTCAATACAGTATCCAGTGACTTTGGATGTGTTTGTGTTGGGTACACGAGTCACCGTCACAAATTGATTGAAACCATCCTTTACAGGAACTAAGATTTTTAACCTCTTCCCATTCGTTGGAATGTCCCATCCCCTAGGAAAAGAGGTCGAATCTCCTGGCCATATTATTGATCCGAGATTACTCTTTGAAGTGGAATATTTGCCTATGTTGAATGAATTCAAATCTCTTAGTAGCCCATTTTCTTGCGTCCAAAACCCAGTCCCTCTTGCTGCATTTCCGTTGATATTAACAATCTGGAATGCTAACGACTCTAGCTGCCCATTGACGAGGCTAAAATTTCCAGTGAGGCCTGTGAATGTCGTATTGGCTAGTTTTTGGAGAAGTTTCTGACCATTTTGAGAGACCCCAATAGTGTCAAGATCCGTCGCATTTGTCGAAGCATTTAACGCTTGGAAGGTAAAATTTACAGCACCCATTTCCTCTATAGCCATTGCCAGAGCCCAAGCAGCGTCATAAGCCCAGTATCCGAAAATGTTCAACTTAGGATTAAGGACGGATGGGTTGTCTTTTTGGAATTTCATCTTCCATTGTACCGTAAAGTTGTCCAGGTTTTGCGTGTCTGGGACATAAGTCTTGATGCCCAGTACTCCTTGCATCGAACCGGCTACAACAGATGAATCCATCGAATTCAATCGGTCAGTAATTCCATTAGTCAAGATCCACACATAACCTTCGCTCATCATTCCTATCTCTTTTGCTTTGGCAAACAGTCGAGAACCAAGGGTAGGTGACATGTGCACAATGAAGACCCTTGTTTGCATCGTCATTAACTTGTAGAGTTCTCCTAGGATTTGATCGTCCGTGGCCGAAGGAGGTATGAGGCTCCTATAGGGCACTCGCGTGTCGACTTCTTCCAAAGCATCAGTAAGAGAAGGTATGACACCTTCTCCGAACTCGCTGTCCACATATATGAGGACAGCTTCTTTCCAGCCAAAGGCTTGCACGACCGCGCTTATGGCATTCACTTGGGACGAGTCATTTTGTGCGGCTCGAATGAAGTACGGACTCCGAATCGAACTGAGGGACGGACTAGTAGCGGAAAAAGAGATGATGGGCACATGAGATTTGTTTCCAAGGTCAATGATGAAGTCTGCTTGTACTGAACCTTGAGGGCCTATTATGGCTTGGACTTGCTTATTCTTTATCAAATCAAGTGCTGCAAAGGTGAACCAGAAAGACGGTGAAACAAAAACAATACGGCAGATAATACTTGATGCAATATTATAGAAATAGAATGTTTCAGAAAAAAAGAAGAATAGGAGTTTGAAGTTGGAATTTAATTATTTACCTGATTAAAGGCATTCAGTTGTTGCCTTTGCCATTCATTGGCGTATGTTATTGCATACCAATCAGGAACTAATTATTTCAATAAGTAAATTTAGAACAAAATAAGAGTGGATAAATTGGCCCAGACACGGTCAAGTCGATTCTTCTTTATCATTAAGTTGACTTATTTATCTCATGGCTTCAGAAAATTCCACTCTAGAATCCAAGCCCCATTTTTAATCGTATGGATTTCGTGAGGGCAGACCTATGTGATGTTATAGTATATATCAAGCCCGTCGACGTCCATATCAAACTGCTTTCATGCATTGACAATTATTTGGTGGAACTCGAAACTCTAGTTGTTTTCTTTCATCATCAATACCCCACAACTTCCATGAAAATAATTAATCACTAGCTCAGCTCGACCAAACTCGATAACCATGATTTTTGGCTCAACTAAATAAAAATCAGTAAAATTATATAGAGATGTGTACCATGTATATATTTTCCTAAATTAAAGAATTTGGAGTTGCCTCTATCAACCTTCCCCGCTGAAGTGACTATTTTGCTATGTAGCATGTGCCTTTTGTGTGAGGCGATTACTAAGGGGTTCACTATGCAGACATAATTTGATGGAATCTTACTACATTTATAGTGGGATGGGAGTCATTCGGGACCTGTATATTCTTCAAAAAATAGAATAGACGATAGTAGTCCTAGTATATTTCCCCATCCTAGGCCATAAACGAAAATCCTTCTTACACATGTTTTTCTCAGGATGAAACTTTGTACCCATAAATTTATGTAGATACATATATCGGTGAAATACGAGATGATAGGGAAGATGGACTTCTCAATTCAAGGATCAATTGCTGACCGACAACAATGCGTATGATGTTATTTCAATGGTGCTGCACCCTTAAACCACAAGGAACGACACCACAGGAAAAGGTCCAGCAGATTAGAGATGTTCGGTTTGGCGTGACTGGGAAATAATTATCTCCATCAGGCTTTTATAGTTGGATGCTCCCCAAGATAGATTCTCACCAATAATATTTCTTGATATAGCTTCTGAAAAGTAAACTCCAAGAACTGGAAATAAATAAATCAAATGGTTCCAAGGTCAAATGTTACGCTCAAAGACCAGTCTTATCGAGAAGCACCGCATTGCGTGGATTGACCAAATCCCACAAAGCAACCCGGCTCTCAAGCTAAGCGTCATATCTCTGACTTTGAGACAAATTGAATCTTAAGTTCCAACTTGATGTTATCTTTGATTGTGTCAGAAGATGATAACGACTGCTTTTTGATAATGATAAAAAAATTCTATAACAAAATGTTCCCCTATCTAAATCAAGTATGCATGCCAGACAGCTAAGACAGTGAGCACAGATTGGTGACAGACGCTTCTTGTTCTTGAAGACGAGCCAAAATATAGGTCTTTCCTTATTTTTTGGGCAAAATTAACCTTGGCCGTTTCTTCTTGGAGCTCTGGAAATTGGGGCTTTAAGTATCTCTGCTACAAGAACACGTATTACTTTGGATGGAACACACATTATTTCGTAGTGTCCTTGAAAATTTACTTGGGAATCATTCTCAAATTTCACATATGTTGAAGCTGAGGTGTTCATATGATTGGCAAATAGATCATTATCAACAATAATTAGACTTATCTTGCATCACACGAGCAGCTGCACAAAGATCTTTATCCTCTATGACCAATCAGTACGCTAGAGAGAGAGAGAGAGAGAGAGAGAGAGAGAGGGAGAGAGAGAACCTGCAGCAGCAGCGGCAATCTCATCTTGTTTGGAGTCTCTAACGTTGAGGATGAGCCTGGTCTTGTAGGAAGGGTTTGAACTATAGAAGTCAGAGAGAGACATGTTAATGCAGCTCAATCCCATCTGACCCCTCCATGTTTCCAGATCAAGAACAACCCCAACGTTCACTGGGATTGTTTGGGCATTGTTGTTGTTACTGCTCTGTGCCATTGCGATGCGAGGGCCATCTCTGAAGGTAGAGACGATCGTGAAAAAGGAGAGAGCCGAAAAGAGGAGCTTTTCAGCATCGAACGAAGTTCTTGAAGGAATCATTGAGAAGGGGAAAGGCAAGTGTGAGAGGGAAAGACTTGAAGGATACGGCGATGATGACGATGTATTTATAACGGGGAGGAGCTTTGAAAAGTAAGACAAGGCATGCAAACCTTCCATTCAAGGATTGAACGACGTGGACGGGACCCATCTGCGCTTACGTAACATATAGAATGATAATATGACCTCAGGTAGTACTGATGGTTCATGTTTCTCTCTTTGGGATTAAGAATCCCAGAAATTCTTTAACCCCAGGATTGTTTTTTTCGTTCTTTTTCCTGTTACTACCGTCTTGTTTTCAGGAGCTAATGATGAAACTTGTTTCAGTGGTGGTATGGCTCGAGTTTAAGATCATGAAACGTGGGATCTCAAACCTAAATTATGTGGAAAAAAAGTACAAAAGAAAAATCCTAAATTTATCTTTTCAGTGCTAAATATTTTAATTTTAAGCCAATTTAATCCTACATCTTTTCATATTGATACCAATTCAATCTATCTGGCTAATTTATGTTGAAATCATTAACGTAGATGTAGTACTTTAGCTTTAGCTGGTACGTCCATGATGGGGTGTGAACGGAACGCACCGTTTCGTCTTGATGCGTTACGATGGAAAGTCACTAATGGAGGTACGAAGGGGACGTATAAAAGCCTCCCGAACACAACCATTGAGATGGTTGGCAATTCATTCGCACCAAAATTCTCTCCATTTCCATCAAAGAAGAAAAGGAATTCCATTTCACTTTTGCAAGAACGATCGGCATTTACACCGTGGAAATCGGGTGTTTTCCTTGTGATTGCATCCAGACTAACGTGAGGAAGTGTTGTTCGTGATTTATTCGCAATTCAACGTTCCGGGGCTATTTGCTGTTTGCGCATCGGAATCGGGTAAGTTGTCTTCCGTCGACTTGAATTCCAACATTGGTATCGGAGCCCGATCGTGATTTCTGCCTTATTTTTCATCGAGTTTTCTTTATTACCATTTGATATTGAGATCAAGAGATTGTATTCTACATTGTTTTGGATCTCTGATAGTCGGAATTGCCCCATGAAAAACTCGAAATTGAACCGGAGCGAAGAACGGGTTCGGGGTCGCGTGATCCGTGAGGTTTCGGCCATTTTTTGAAACAATTTTTTGGTCAAAATTAATTTTTTAATATACAGGGTGATAGAGCTCGTCGAGACGAGTCCGGAGATGGGTCGAGCGCCGCCGGGAAACGCCGGACGCGCCCACACGCGCGGCCAGAAGCCGCTGCGCGTGGGCGTCACGCGCCGGTTGGCGAACTGACGCGTGCGCGACGCGCGCCAGCCGGCGAATCAGCACGCGTCGGTCGGCGAACCGGCGCATGGTGACGTCACCGTGACGTCATCCAACGGTCGGTAACCGCCGGGATGACGTCATCGATGACGTCGCGCCGACGGCGGTTGGCCGGCCGGTCACCGGCCGGTGACCCGACCCGACCCGAGACCCGACCCGACCCGACCGTTTACCGGTCAACGGTCGGACCGGTCACCGGTTGGACCGGTCGGACCGGCCAGGAGCCGTTCGGCTCGCTGGCGCGTGCGTCACACGCGCCGCGCACTCAGGCGGCGCGTGGGGGCGCGTGCGAGCTCCGATTGGAGCGTGGTCGGTCTCGTTTGGTTCGTATGAGTGTCCTCTACATAGTAGTATAATTATTTTATACTTTAGAATTTTATAAATGTATGAAAATGCTAAGGGAACCCTATGTACACGTATTTTTGGGGTTTAATGCAGCTTATTCATTTGTAGCTTGTATTTTCTTGTGATTAGGGAAATACAGTAGCTAGCTTGTGTGCAAATGATGTTATATATGTTGTGTAGAGCTTGGTTCAATGATATGATGTATATATTTTAATATACTTGCAATTTTCTAGTTGCTAGAAAATTAGAACAATGGTAGGAAATCCATTACATGTTGAATTGCATAGTTGAAGCATGATTGTTGTTTATACGTTGGTTATTATCATGCTATGTTTTTGTGTTAAGGAAAAATGTAGAAATTACATAAGATCATGTAATTATTTTTCCTAGTGGGAGTTCGTAGGTTGGTAGAATTGAAAGAAGTTCTCACCTATAACTCAAAATTTGTGCAAATTAAACTAATTAATGATAATAGAACAATTGTACATAGAAGTTGATTGGGAACATAGTGAACTTTTGCCTCTGTGTCTTTTGTTGAATTATCATTAATTTAGTTTGTCTTTGCTGCAAATTAAATATGTGTGTTACTCTATATAGTGTGCTAGTATTGATTCTGCGTTTATTATGTCAATGTGTTATAGCAATTGATTATGGCTTCGGCATCCAAGACCATTGTGGCTGACCTCAATAAGGGTGAGAAGCTGAACGGTGACAATTATGATATTTGGCACCGAAAGGTTCAATACATTCTTGAGGAGCAAGAGGTTTTGGAAACCCTCAACCATACCATGGATGAACCGAGCATGGAACTTCAGCTCAACACGGGAGAGATCGGAAGCTTATCAAGCTTGGAAAAAGAAAAATAGCATTGCTCGCATCACGTTCGAGCTGTATGCAAGATGATCTCATGTGTGAGTTTGAGAGTTATGACAAAGCTCAAGCTATGTGGGTTGCCTTGAAAGATAAGTTTGGGGGTACATCGCCACTAAGCTGAGGAGACTCACCATCAAGTTTGACACATTCCGAAAGCGCCCAAATGTAACGATGAGGCAGCATCTTCGGGAGATGTCAAACATGATCCGTGATTTGAAGTCGGCGAGTCACTCCTTTGCGATGAACAGCAAGTTCAGGCTGTTATAAGGTCTCTTCCCGACAATTGGGAGCATATGAAGATCAATATGACGCATAATGAGAATATCGTCACTTTTGATGATATTGCGCGTCATTTGGAATTAGAGGATGAGCGCCTAGAGGCTGCGAGATCCTCTACCCATGCTTCTGTTGCTGAATCGAGTTCGCGCAAAGCTTCGGGCTTCAAGCGCAAGAGGAATCTTCAGTTCAACAACAAAGGGAAGATGACCGATCGTGCACCCAAGAGGGCTAAGACCTTCCGACGCAAGAAGCGTGGTGGGAAGAAGGACAAGGCCAAGATGGAGTGCCACAATTGTGGCAAGTTGGGTCACTTTGCTCGTGAATGCACCGAGCCGAAAAAGGTACCCCATTACTCCATTACTTTGAGTAATGCTTTTGTTTCTAGTCTTTGTAATGCTTGCTGAATCTTATCCAATGTGGACTATAGACTTAGGAGCAACAGACCATGTAGCTAGAGACCGAGAAGCATTTGTGGAGTATCGTCGGATACCGCCTGAAAGAAGATGGATATATATTGGAAATAACTCAAGAGTTGAAGTGAAGAGTATCGGCACATGTAAATTAATCTTACGTGGTGGTCGAAACCTGTTCCTGCATGATGTCCTTTATGCTCCAGATATTCGATGAAACTTGGTCTCTGTAGTTGTTCTTCTTAGCTTAGGTTATGTATTGAATTTCCATGGTGATTGTGTTGACATTTTGTATGGAACCGTTTATTATGGTTCGGGTCATGTATCGAATGGTTTTATGGTGTTAGACATTGACTATGATCAGTACAATGTTAATGTTGATGGTTGTTTTTCTTTAATTGCGTCTTCTAACAATGTTGAGATTGATGCAAGTACTTGGCATGCTAGATTAGGTCACATTGGATTGCAAAGAATGCAAAGATTAGCTAGAGAAGGCCTTTTAGGGTCACTCACTAATGTTAGTCTATCCGTATGTGAACATTGTCGGCGGGAAAAACAACTAGAAAACCATTCGGTAAAGGGACTAGAGCTGAATTTCCATTGCATCTCATACATTCTGACATTTGTGGTCCTTTGAATGTGAGGGCGAGGCATGGAGCCTCATATTTCATCACTTTCATAGATGATTTCACACGTTTCGGTTATGTCTTTCTGATCTCCCATAAGTCAGAAGCATTAGACTGCTTTAGACGATATATAGCGATGGTAGAGAATTAGTTGAACAAAACAATAAAGGCATTGAGAACTGATCGTGGACGTGAGTATCTATCGGAGCAATTCAAGGCTCTTTGTGATGAAAAGGGAATTGTACGACAATTGACTATTCCCGGTACTCCACAACAAAATGGGGTAGGCGAGAGAAGGAATAGAACCCTATTGGAAATGGTTAGGTCTATGATGGCGCAAGCAAATTTACCTATCTCCTATTGGGGAGATGCGTTATTGACTGCCGCCTATATACTTAACCGTGTGCCCTCAAAATCGGTCACTTCCACCCTTATGAATTATGGACTGGTAGGAAACCAGACTTGAGTAGTCTACGTCCATGGGGATGTGCAGCTTATGTTCATGATTTTTCCCATAAACATGGCAAATTAGGTCCTAGAGGGAAGAAATGTATCTTTATAAGATATTCCGAACACTCCAAAGGGTACGTGTTCATAGGTGAACAAGCTGATGGAAGTGTGACCGAAATGGAGTCACGAGATGTCACGTTCTTGGAGAACGAATTTCCTAGTAGAGGTGAGATTGATAAGGACTTCCAATTATATGAGATGGAAGATCCGATAACACACCCACCGATGTTGTAGAGGGAAATGAAGATTTACCTCAACACACAAGACCTAGTGGGAGTGTTGCATCGCTTCGATGAATTGAATTCAAGAGAAATTCAATTGCGTAAAAGTAATCGTAAAAGTATTCCTCGTCGTCGTTTTGAGATTGAAGGGGAAGCATTTATGATTGCTCAAAAAGACAATGCCGAGCCTAAGACTGTTCAAGAGGCTCTCTCATCCTCGACAAGGAAGAATGGAGAAAAGCTTTGGAAGATGAGATGGAGTCGATGAGGGCAAACCATGTCGGGACTTGGTTGATCTACCACCCAATCGTAAGGCCATTGGAAACAAATGGGTCTTCAAGATTAAGCGAAGGCGGATGGATCTATTGAAAAGTATAAGGCTCGCCTTGTGGCAAAATGTTATACTCAACAAGAGGGTATAGACTATGAGGAAACTTTTTCACCAGTTGTAAGGTTTGCCTCAATACGCCTTATTCTAGCCATCGTTGCACATTTGGACCTTGAATTACATCAAATGGATGTAAAGACGGCATTTCTCAATGGAGAATTAGATGAGGAAATCTATATGAAACAACCAATAGGTTTCATAGCTAAAGGTCAAGAGCATAAAGTTTGCAAGCTTAATCGCTCAATATATGGCCTTAAGCAATCATCTAGACAAAGTGGTATCTTCGTTTTCATCGAGCAATAATAACTTTTGGTTTCACGATGATCGAAGAAGATCACTTTGTGTATATGTCAAGCGGTCCAAAGATAAATTTGTAATTTTATCACTTTATGTGGACGATATTCTGTTGGCTGGAAATGACAAGGTTTTTGTTATCACCATAAAAGAATGGTTGTCCCCCAATTTTGAGATGAAGGACATGGGAGAAGCTGCTTATATATTAGGAGTTAAGATCGAAAGAGATCGGTCAAGAAAACTCCTTACTTTATCACAAGAGTCTTATATTATGAAGATTCTTGAGCGTTTCAATATGCAGCATTGTAATCCCATTGATACCCCTGTCATGCAAGGTGAAGGCCTAAATCGAGATGTGTCCTAAGACTCCAGAAGAAATCAAAGTGATGGAAACTGTTCCTTACGCTAGTGCGGTCAGAAGTTTGATGTATGCTATGATGTGTACTCGACCCGACATATGTTATGCCGTGGGATTGGTGAGCCGATATCAATCAAATCCCGGTCAAGCACCGAAAAGCAAGTGAAGAGGATTCGAGATACTTGAAGGGCACCATGGACTATCGACTATGTTACCAAGGGAATGATTTACGCCTATTGGGTTATTCAGATGCCGATTGGGGGTGGAGACCTGGATGAGCGTAAATCGACTTCTGAATATGCGTTCTTGCTCAATGGAGGTGCGATTTCTTGGAATAGCAAGAAACAGACATGCACGGCCTTGTCTACGATGGAGGCAGAATTTATTGCATGTTCTCGCGTTGCAAGAAGCGAGTATGGCTAAAACGTTTCTTGGAAAATTTAGCCACTTTGTCGCGAAGTTCCAAGACCGGTGACGGTTTATTGCGATAGTCAAGCAGCCATTGCCTATGTGAAAGATCCCAAGTATCATGGAAGGACAAAGCACATTGACATAAAGAATAATTTCATCGAGATATTATAGCGCAGAAAGAAGTGATCTGCAATACATTTCAACCAATAGAATGGTTCTTTGATCCATTTACGAAGGTTATTCCTAGAGACATATTCTTGACTCATAGGATGTCACTAGGATTGCGTAGAATGTGATGTCTGTTATTGTAGAGGATCATTGGTTTATATATTTGTGGACAGATGTATTGTACTTGTTTGTTTATTAGTGATTTGATGTTTTATCAATAAGTACAAAATCCACTATGAGACTAGCACAAACACACATATATTATTGAAAAGTATGTCGGCGAGGCAATGATTGGCTCACTCACACGAGCAATCGCCTCAAGTGCTGTAGTTAGCACGTTGAGATGAGACGTTATGTACAAATAAATGCTGAAGAGCAAGTTTGGTACATAAAATATGTCGCCTTGATTGGAGTCAAGATGAGGTCTGTGATTGATTTATAACAAGACCGAACATGATAGTCCCACAATCATGTATGCACGAAAGATGCCGGATGCGAGTACTTAATTGGGCGCTATAGAAAGCGAGCTGATATAGCACTCGGGCTAAACATGAGTACGTGAGAAGCACGTGACTATGTTTAGGCTAAGATCTGTATGGTGGATATATTTGATGATTGGCATACGCTCTTATAGAAAGAGTAATCCACTATAGCATGTAATTCGTACTACATGTGCATTGTACAACCAATAAGGGAAGATGAGTTAAAATTATCCCTATTTACTTATCGTGTGAGCCCTTGAGGTAATTTGTATTTTACCTCAATTTTTGTGCCCTATGTTACTTCTGACTATGTTCTCGAAGTGAAAGATCAATGTTGCTACTTTAGCATGTTACGGGCGGTCATGAATAGATATGGCCTATGGGACGTGTCTAGGAAAGCAATTGTTCTGAAATTGAGGGAGACATGAGTGCGAAGGAAGACTATTGTTGTTTTACATCTATCGCGTGTATTTACTAGTCGACCAATTATATCGCCCTATGTGGTTGCGGATGTAATTGTAAATACATGGTGTTTTGAGAATAGTCAAGTATAACCTTTAAGGGATAGGTATATTTGGACTGATGTAACAAAATATGCAGGGCATTGTGAGACATCGATTATTTATATCTTTTCGGGGTTGTAGCCATTATGTTATCCCTAACAGGTGCATAATTTGAGCTCCCAAGTGCAGGTGTACTCCTTTGGTCGCACGGCTTATTTGCCAGTATGAATTGTTTTGTAAAGTTGATGAATGTTGAATGCCTTATATTCTTGATGAGCGCTATCAAACTGTCATGTCTAAGTGGGAGATGTAGTACTTTAGCTTTAGCTGGTACGTCCATGATGGGGTGTGAACGGAACTCATTGTTTCGTCTTGATGCGTTACGATGGAAAGTCACTAATGGAGGTACGAAGGAGACGTATAAAAGCCTCCCGAACACAACCATTGAGATGGTTGGCAATTCATTCGCACCAAAATTCTCTCCATTTCCATCAAAGAAGAAAAGGAATTCCATTTCACTTTTGCAAGAACGATCGGCATTTACATCGTGGAAATCGGGTGTTTTCCTTGTGATTGCATCCGGACTAACGTGAGGAAGTGTTGTTCGTGATTTATTCGCAATTCAACGTTCGTTCGGGGCTATTTGTTGTTTGCGCATCGGAATCGGTAAGTTGTCTTCCGCCGACTTGAATTCCAACAGTGTAGACACTAATCATTTCATGTGACATGACCAACACTGTAAATATTTATAATAATATTTTTGAACTTTTTATAATTTTTTCTTTGCCTTGGGGGAGGTCATTGTGGCCCTTTGTAGCCCCACCAACTACGAGCGAGGGTGCGAAGGCCCTCGCCAAATCTTGGTGAGCGCTGCCTTGCCCACGATGGGCGAGGGCTTTTGCCCAGCGGCCCACGTGGGTGGTCGGCAAATGAAGGAAAAAAACAGAAAGAACAAAGAAAAAAATTAATAAAAGAAAAAAATAATACTTTAAAAATATTTTTTTTTGTAATTGGATGATTATATCAATTACAAAAAAAAAATAGATGAAATTTTTTTCATCGTCCACAAAGTTATTTAGTAATATATTATTGACGATAATGAAAATAATTTTGATTGATTAATTATTTTAAGCTTTTTAAGCAATTAATTTTAGGAAAATTGTTTTCAAATCATTTATCTTTCACCACAGAAATGGAGCCTTAGTGTCACATGGCCGTAAGAGATTGTTGGCATCTCTTTTCTGCGGACGAAGAGAGGTCAAGAATTCCAACTTTGAATTGGTTAGGATGGTGTTAAAGTGGGTCATGAGAACCTTGCACGGTGGGACCATATTCAACGCATATTTAAAGTCAAACTAAGTTCCCACACAAAAGATTCTCGTAAATGAATTTGCGCAAGAAAAGAGATAATCTTTTCAGTCGTATTCCAAATAATAATTAACAAAGTTGTCATTTTCTAGAATAAAATAAGTATTTAATACTAAAGAAATTCTTGATAACCCTATATACCAAATCGACAAAAATTATGCAAAGATATAGATTTAATGTTGAAATCTAACTCTCCTAGCTACCTAGTTAGCCTCATGGGCCCAGCGGAACCTTCTGATAAATAATTTATGGCCTATTTATGATATTTTTTCATTTTGATTTCTACTAGTTTGGATGCTCTAGAGAATCTTTAGGACCTGCTTTTGTGTTAGAACCAAGAATATATACATATATACCAAGAACATCTAAATCGTTGGTCATGTTGTTGCCAAAATACGGCCCAAATAATTTATGATTCCGTGATATTGGTGGATATGATCTGTAAACTATAAAATAACTTCTCATTCGAAACAAAAATATTGCATGGTCAAATAAAACATACAGACCATGCTCATCTAAATCGGTGGTTATATGAATTTCATGCTATGACTCAAATAATTAATGGATCTGATGACATAGGGATATATATACTATAAACCCTGCAATATCTCTTCTTTATCTTAGGAGACAAAGCAAATATGTGAGCTGTCAGACACCTGCGGGTAACCCTAGGAACTCCTCACCAGATGGTCCGGTTAGTTGTTTTTTCTTCCTTGTTTTGGCTGAACACCGGAGAAAGGTCCTTGTCTACGGGAGTGGACATCTTCATGTAAAGGTAGAAATCTGTCTTTGTCCCACCTTGTTGACCTTGACCAATTCAAACATGAGAACTCCACACAGGACAATCATCATTCCACGATAACCTTACAGTCAGTTCTTAACCACCTAATCGCGAACTTTGCTAGAATTCAATCATTACGTACCCAAGAAACCAATCCTATAGTAGATTCAATAGGTACGTTAAGCGATAAATATTTCCGGTGGTCATTCCTTTAAATGCCTTAAGTTGTAAAGCGAGCAATTGACTAACATTCGATAGGTGAAATAACTAATAAAAAATGGTTTCCATATATAATAAAAAATGGTTTTTTTAACTCAACACTCTCCTCAAGTTGAAGTTGAAGGACGACCGGGAATATTACCATGTTGAGTAGAGCCCTCAAGTTTTGGAAGAAGTATAGAAAAATTCGAAAGCAGATGAGAATATCTGTACGGAACCAAAGTTGTTCACATATTTTTGTTATTCTTGTTTGAGAGTGACTTTTGTGAGTTTCCAAGAAGCTGCGTGCGCCTTGAAGTCAAAACTTTTGAATTGAATTTTTCCCGATATTATAATGGCTCTAGTGATAATTGCATTGTTCCCTATTACTTAGCTTGAAAGGGACACCTGGAGTTCATGACCTTAATGCAACCGTCTCTGACCTCAGCCATTGATTGGGTACATAGCAAGCTTGAGCATTATATCAATATATTCTGAGTGTGTTTATTAAATACATCTCTTTGTAGAATTCACCTGGCAGTTACTTTACAAGTTATCAGCAACAACAAATACTAATAAAGAAGATGGAAAACTTAATTTAGGAGAAACTAAGTACCTGGCCTCTTGACTTTAGATACAAGTCAGTACAACAACCCTTGTTGAGGTCATCCAAGTAATTACATTAGGAACCACAATAATAATATTCTCAATATGTTTATGAGTAGGGACATGGTCGTAATTAAATGTGATGGATGATGATGGAAGCGTGGATTATCTCTACCATTGACTCATTTGATGCATATGAATGCACCGAGTCATTGCTTCTTGTGTGTGAGTATATCGTTTGTATTATCATAAACTATTGGTAACTATTAAAATTATGTGAGTTAGGTAATGACTTTAAAATTAATTAGCTCTAGTCAGTTGGGTCCATTCAATTAAGCGGGCATTAACTGATTCTCAATGTACCATCCAAATTCATCCATTCTATCATATCCCGATTACTTTGACCCAAAAATTCGTTGAATTTGTATCTTTTATGAAGCTCAACAAGAAATTGAGTCAGGACAATAATTACTTGGTTCATACGTTTAGTCGAAGTCATATGATGGTTGATACAGACTGGATGATTATTTAATGATGGGTCCAAACTTTCTAGTTTCCACAGGAGTCCTTTTCATTTGGCTGTCCCATGTACTTGAGTAGTACAAATAAAATAATAGTAAATGATAAAATCAAGAATAAAGAAACAAAGTGCCCATGATTCACGGGAATGCTCTAGGCCGTTCAATTTGGGGCTGCACACCACAAGAAAGTTTTCACTAATATATAAGCACTTGTTTTGTGTGTGTGTGCGTGTCCAGTTCGAGATTATCGTAAATACTAGTGAAATGTCCATCTACGAGTCAAAGAAAACAAACTTATATGTTTTGGAAATTCATATAAGATATTCATTTTTAAAAAATTCATTTATTTAAACCGATAAAAAATTCATGATATTGGAATATTATATCCTCATCCTGTTATATTTGCTTTCATAAATTGAAAATTGATGAGATATAAAATAATGTATATTAGTCCTATAAATAGAATCTTATGCTTGATATGTTAGTATCTATACTGCTTAATTGAAATAAATATGCACGAGACAATATAATTTTTTTGGTTATCATGGGTTACTTTTTTATGGATATGTTAAAACCTGAAAGATATTATTTAACTACAGGATCGTTAGTAAATCTGTAAGCAAACCCTCTAATGAGCGAACCGAACCTGACGAACAGGCCTTAGAATGAGTTATTGGAGAATACGACAAGCAACAGAATGATAAACTAAATAGGACATAGAAATGAGACTTGGTCATGATATTAATGTCCCTTGATTGAGCTTAAGAGTGTAAATATCATATAATAAAGAAAAATATTGTCTAGGCCACAACTAACACAAAATATTATATGTTCATAATTATGGTAATTAAGAAACACAATTTATGAAAAAAAAATATTTTTTTTCTTATGAGAAAATAATTTTGCCAATTACACTATATCTTTTGTATAATGATATTTAGAAAATTGAACCAACTTTGATATAATATCGGCCAAATGATGCATATTACAATTAAGAGACATATCTCCAGCACAAAAAGAAAAAGACCCGAATCAAAGGAAGACGTTGTGAATTGACTATGCTTCTTTGGAATTATATAATGCGTATCTTCCACGTGAATATTATATTGTGTTCGTCTATGAATTTTTTTTTTAATCAAGGATAGAGGAATATATGACTCTTTCGATGGACTATGCTCTAAACTTGACTTTCAAACTCGTGAAATTTTACCAATATAAAAATGAACACGGTTATAAACAAAATAGACGGTTTCAAACTCCAAATCTTGCAAAATCAAGCATTGGACAATTGGAGTTTAAAATCTTATCTAATTAAAATTAATCAAGGAGAATTATTACGAGTTCAACAAGACTTGAAGTGTGACATGAATAAGAACTTAGATTTATAATTATTCAGTCAAATATTCCTTCTATTTAATAAGATGAATGTTCTTATTCTCAATTGAACGTGGAGTTGAAAGGCCATTGAAATTCTACACATTGGTGGTTGTGGTCTTCATCAGCTGCAAATGTCTACTTCGAGTTGAATTTTTCCAAGTCTCTTAGTTTGAAACTTGAGTTTCTTATCATTAGAAATTCAAGACTTGAGCGACAAGTTTAGAAGCATATGAGTCATGCAATGTCATATCTGCTAGAACTACCGTGAAATTTCCAAGATTGACTGCTAATTGCAAGTAATGAAAATATTATTAATTCACTAGTAATTATTTCTAGTATACATCGAAACGTCATAGGCTTGTAATGTTTGCATTGTCCCCGTAGGTTTTTATCAAGTAAATTCTTAGAGCTTGTTCTGTCCCCTTCACCTAACAATCTCATAGAAAAAAGTCGATATGTGTCGTTAATTGCAGTATTGGAAAATAACACTATTGATTAACTGAAAATAATTTGAATTATCTGCAAGAATAGCTTGATGAGAGCTGCGGTGCTGCTCCCCTGTTTCCTAATCTCTGGATACAGCACTGTCGAAGAGAGGTAAATTATAAATCTAAAGAATCCTCTTCCATCAAATCTGTTTAAATGAAGCCCTAAAACTGCAAATGTGAAAAAGCCTCTGGTTTGAAACTAAATCTGAAATATCTAAATGAAAACTATTAAAAATGAAACCAATCGTAACATAATCCTTAAAAAGAAGTAAGATAAGGAAATTGAAAAATATATATTTTTAAAATATGCGTCCCACTTCATTCTCTCCCACTAGGATTTGGTAAGTTGTCTGCTTTGTCATTAGCCACGGGCAAGGGTCACCTTTACCAAATCCAGTGAAGGGGACTCTTGCCATCGCTAGCTTTGGTGAGGGGTCTCGCTTGGTGAGGGTGACCCTCTCTAGAGGCTAGTTAAGAGATCTGTATTAGCCCTCACTAGAGGCCAATGAGGGCGATCCTTGCCTGTGGCTGGCGATCCCTACCAGCTATCGCTGAGGCCTGGTAACCTGCAGATGTAGGACAATTGGCGTCCACATTTGTCAAAATTGGCTGGAAAGGCTACATTGACAAATCTTTAAAAAAATATATGATTAAAATGACGCAATTTAAAGATTTAGGATTGAATTAGTTGTTGTACAATAAATTTAAGAATTTTCTACAACTTTTTCCAAAATTAACTTATAATATCTTCTTTCCATCGTCACAAAAATTTAATTTCTCTAGAAATTCTTTCCCGAGCTCAAAGTCCATCATCTTTGGAAGTTTCAACTTCTTATCACTTTGCTGGCTACCCACCATGTGAGGCTCGCAAGCACACTCTCGACCGGAACCTGAGAATCACAAGTTTGTTAACGATCATATGGCCCCACAGTGACTAAATTGTAACGTGAAGGCAAGACGAGGATGATGAAAAGGAAAGCCGGCACATAAATTCAATTTCTCTTTCCATCTCAATCTACTCTTGGTTGAGATTTTTCCTCTTTGCCTCCGACAAAACGCTAGACTAGTTACTTCTTTTCTCCATCAAGCACGTGGCCCATACTCCGAAAATTGGCCAATTGAAGGACCCCTTTCCTCACGCGGATTTTAAAAACGGAAGTTGTCCTTTCGCATCCTTCCCGGTGATATTATCCACCATTAGCTCTGGTTTCCCTCTCCATTCTGCGACGTGAGCCTAAGAAAACGAAACTATGTGGGGCTTTCCCTTTTGTGTGGGCTGAGAAATTCATATCTATAAAATTAGTTGCGTACTTAGCCAAGAAATTGGTCGATTGGTTCCAGAAAGAGCTGAGAATTTTCTTATACTGGAGAAGCGAGGAATCATACTAGTGTACTTTATAGTAGATAGAAGTCATAAGCTTTTAAAACTCTTCTTTTTTGGGTCTCGTTAACAAGTTAACATTAAGGATAAAGAAAAAATTTCTCAATGAGGTGATACATTTAACACAAGAGAGACTGCACCCTCTTTCTTATCTTATATCATTAAAAATCTAAAGACAGTTTGCATGTTTATATTAGCGTTTTTTATTTGAGTAATATTAAGTTTTTATTATTTTTTTATTTCAAAATGATTTCTGTGACACTATTTACTCCATTTAACTGACATACTATCGTAATGATGATGATTTCGCAATAGAACTCGAGATTTGTCTAATTAAGTATCAGAAACCCTGTTTATTATTGGTCGCATTTTATTCTTGGCTCTTCCCCTCTCCATTCGGTGACATCGTGTCACCGAATATCACTCCTTATACAAGCTCGCAACAACTTACTGTGGTTGACATCATCTGTTTTCCCACCCTATCATTCACATAGGTGCTTTTTGTTTTCCATGTCTCCTATCTTTATCCTTAAGAATGCTTTAGTTGTTCTTGATATTACCAAAAAAGATATTATTTGTTTCTCAATTTTCTTTTGATAATAACTATATTTTCTTATTTTACCCTACATATTTTTTTTTTTGTGTAGTGTGCTTAGATATGAGTTAGATCCTTCTTTGAGGTAGCTTGATTTTGGCCTCTACCATTTCTTGCCCTCCAGCTCCGCAACTTCTCCATCTACTTTTATGTCTTCCCATGCCAGTTCACTCCCTACTTGGCATCACCGTTTGGGACATGCCTCCTCAGATATTGTAATTTGTCTTTTAAATTCAACTCAACTCTCGTTTTGTCGAGCTTCCTTCTACCCTCTGGTAGTTTTCCTCTTTGGTTTGGAACCCTAAATTGATTATCCTTTTCTTCTTCAAGCTCTCATCTCCCTGCTCCATTCTGGTTTTTCCATCTCGTATTTCTCCGTTGCTTCACCCATGGACCAGCTCGATTTCCTTTTACCCATCTTTGTTATTTCCTAGAACAAACCCTTCCTGCATTCATGCCCATTTTACTGATAATCCTCGCGGGTCGATTATGGATTTCATCTTAGTGTTATCTTCATCTATTTGTCAATTTTCCTCTTCCCATCGTCAAGTACACACTCAGTCGCACTCTTCCCGTTTCGTTAACTCTTCTGCATGTCGCTTTTCCTTTGTTATTTCACCGTCATAGGCTTCTGTGACTAATTTCCACGTCTGAATGTCGCTATGCTCTCTATGCCCAATCTCGGATTCTCTTCTTTTAGTTGATTCACCTGCACTGGCGGAAAGATGGAACCTTCAGCTGAGGGTTCTTCAGGGATAGACAGTTCTCACCATGGTACTGATGCTCGCCTTGCTGCACTGTGTAACAGAATGGGACGGCTCTGGTCAGAGCAAACAATTGAAATCTGCGAGGTTGCTGCACCACAGGAAAAAGTAGAGGAATGCAAATTGACTTTGGTGGGTAAGATTCTCACTAACCAGACTATTAATTTCCAAGCATTTTAGAATACTATGAAACTAGCTTGGCGTACAGATCACGTGGACATACATCAGAGTGAAGAAGGTTTGTATGTGGTCAAATTTAAGTCGGAAGGGGATAAGCAACGGATATTGGATGGTGGTCCTTGGCGATTCTCAAATCACTTAGTTATTTTAAAGCCTTGGATTCCTAATACTCCTTTGCATTGCTATAATTTTTCCATGTGTGAGTTCTGGGTGCATGTTATTGGACTACCTTTAGAATGGTGTACAGACAGTATGTTACGCAAAGCTGTGCGTCGTGTTGGTCGGGTGCTGGCAGTGAAGGTTGAACAACATGATGGTTTACCCTTAAAAGCTGGAAGAGTCAGAGTAGAATTAACAACCTCTCATCCCAGGTCAGCTCATTCATTTGGATGGGAAGACAATATGGTTAGATTTTCGCTATGAGCGACTATCTCACTACTGTTACTCTTGCGGGGTTATAGGTCACTATGCTACACACTGTACAACTTATCCTTTTGACATTGCAAAAACTGACGACAAGGACAATCTTTATTATGGAAATTGGCTACGCGTAGAGGTGCGTCAGCATAGTCCATTTTGGCATACCTTTTATGAAACCAAGCTGTCTACTGAGGAGGTAGAGGAAGTCATCCCTGAAACTCCACACTCGCCATCCAATCTGATCCCAGCAAATCAATCGACTATCAATAATCCAAAGGAGGTTCTGGACATACCAGTTGAGGGTCAAATTATAACTATGGCAGCTCCACTTCAATGGAAGCCTCTCGGGCAAGCAACCGAGATCCCTGTTATAGAAAAATCTCTCGCCAAATTAAAACAAGTGGAAACAGGTTCATCAAAATCGAAGAAGCTGAAGCATACTCACTTGCATCCTAAAGCTGGACCCATGAATAAAGCGAAGCGGTTTGGAAACTCTGATAGGTGTCTACAAATATTTGAGGGTCTCGAAGAAAACCAACTGCAGGAGACTCCAATTTTTGTTGCTGACGAATTTGATCGCTGGGCATTGGTGGCTGGCCCTAAACAGCCACCAAGGAACAAATGAAGCTTATTAGTTGGGAACCTGTCGGGGTTGGGCAATCCCCGACGTTCGTGCCTTAAGGGCAATGGTGGCCCGGAAAAACCAGATGCTCTTTTTTTAATGGAAACAAAAAATCAGGAAATGTTTCTTCAACGGATCCAGAAAAGGTTGAGGTTTTTGAAGAGTATGATTGTAAATCCCATCGGTTTTGCTGGCGGTTTAGCCATTTTTTGGAATGAAGGGGTTGCTTTGACAGTAGAATGGCAGAACTTATCTTTACTGCATATGCTATGTACGGATAATTCTAATGGAGCTATTATGCACCTTACCTGTTTATATGCACCAGCTGTTTTCCATCTTCGGCAGCTCTTATGGGAGGACTTACGACAAATCAGTCGGTCTAATATGTTACCTTGGGTGTGCATCGGTGATTTTAATGACATACTCTACCCATGGGAGAAAATAAGTAAGAGACCAGCTGACAAAAATTGTATGCATACCTTTCGTCATATGGTTAATGACTGTTCTTTGATGGAGGTAGCCAGCAAAGGATGCTCTTTCACATGGACTAACAATCGGAATGGCGATGAATGTGTCAAAGAAAAATTGGACAGGGTATTTTGTACAATGGATTGGCGTCTTACCTTTCCTGCTGCTGAAGCTTTTGCCTTGCCTCCACTTGGTTCAGATCACAGCCCTATTCTTTTAGCAACAGCAGCCGAACCTGTCAAACGTAGGAAGACTTTTCATTTTGAATCTTTTTGGTTACAAGACCCAGGGTGTCGCATGACTGTTGCTGCTTCATGGCGGGGATCCCAGATCAGAGGTAAGAACTTACCTCAGAAATTAAAGGCTGTTTCCATGGCTCTCTCTAGCTGGAGTCGATCCAAATTTTCCCATGGTCATCAACACATCACTTTCCTTAAGGACCAGCTCCAATACCTGCTCAATCAACCAGATGATCAGTACAATCAAGATGAGGTTTCTCAGATAAAAGAACAAATACAGAGATTATGGCAACAGGAGGAACAATATTGGGCTATGCGTTCAAGGCTTAATTGGCTAAGATGGGGAGATAAAAATACCAAATTCTTCCATGCAACAACTGTGCATCGAAGGCAGCAAAATCGTATTAGCATGTTACAAAATGAGCATCATCAGTGGGTTCGCGATCCTAGTCCGTTGAAGGACATCACAACTAGTTTTTTCCAGCAGTTGTATCGGTCTGTGGGAAGTCGTGACTATTGGCCTGTTCTTGCACAATGTCCGCCTATGGTCACGGAGGAGATGCATGAGGACTTAATAAAGGAAATCACTCCAGAGGAAGTACAACTAGCTGCTTTTCAAATGGGAGCATCAAAAGCTCCGAGACCTGATGGTTTAAACGGACAATTCTATCATTCCCACTGGGATATCTTAAAGGATGATATCTTCCTTTCTGTCAAAGAATTTTTTAGCACCGGAGTATTGAGGCCCGAATACAACAAAACATTACTATCTTTGATTCCCAAAACTCCTCATCCAGAAAGGTTAGATCAGTACAGACCTATTAGCCTTTGTAATTTCATATACAAGATCATTTCAAAGGTTTTGGCCAATAGATTAAAGCCTTGTCTACCGAATCTGATTGCACAAGAACAATGTGCTTTTATTAGTGGATGTCAAATCCAGGATAATATTCTTATTGTTCAGGAAATTCTACATCAACTTAAGATTCGAAAGAGGAAGAAAAGGTTTCAGGCTATCCTAAAATTGGACATGCTTAAGGCGTATGATAGGGTTGAATGGGACTTCCTAAAAGACTACCTCACTCACCTTGGATTTCATGCAAAATGGGTTTCTTGGGTAATGCAAAGTGTGTGTCACTTGATTTCGCTTAGCGTGAAGTTCAATGGAGAACCTCTTCCCTATTTCTACCCAACTAGGGGCTTGAGACAAGGCGATCCCCTCTCGCCATACCTCTTTATCCTGGTGGCAAACGTCTTATCAACTCTTATTCTAAATGCAGTAGACATGGGCACTGTACGAGGCATAACTTTAAACAGGTGGTGTCCTAATCTATCCCATCTCTTCTTTGCTGATGATGCTATCTTTTTCTTAGATGGTAAATTACTGGAATGTCAGAATCTAGCCAATATTATTCACCAATATTGTCGAGCGACAAGACAAGAAGTTAATCGAAACAAATCGGGGATTTTCTTTAACAAAGCTTGTCCCTAGAGTCTCCAGGTTAATCTGGCCAGCGAACTACGTGTCCCAATATTGGCCAAAACTGGTAAATATCTTGGTCTTCCTTTAGACTGGGGTAATTCTAAAAGGGAGATGTTTTCATGGATCCTGGGAAGAGTACAATCTAAGCTACAGGGTTGGAAAGAAAAGCTAATCTCAAAGGGAAGTAAGGAAATTCTTCTTAAATCGGTCATCCAAGCAATCCCACAATACGCCATGTCCATATTTAGGATTCCTCTATCTCTTTGTAAGTCTATTGAACAGCAAATTGCAAGGTTCTGGTGGCAGCAGAGTTGTAGTAAATCGGGGTCCCTTTGGAAGAAATGGGATATTCTTAAGAATAGAAAGGACCATGGTGGAATGGGTTTCCGCGACCTTATCTCGTTCAATAAAGCTCTACTAGGAAAACAGGCTTGGTGTTTAACTCAAGAACCTCTTACCTTATGGGGCAGACTTTTTAAAGGCTTATATTTTCATTCTTCGGACTTCTTGAAGGTTGAAAAAGGATCTAGACCCTCATGGGGGTGGCATAGTCTATTAATTGGGCGGGATTCTATTTCAGATAATGTCCAATGGTCGGTTGGCAATGGTCAGAGGATCAACATTAGAGAGGACAAGTGGCTCTCTAGTGGTATTATAGGAGGTTCAGCTCCTAGAGGAGAAGCAACGAAGGTAGCAGACTTTATTCTACCAAATCAGGATGCATAGAATGAACCCCTCCTTCGTCAAAGCTTTGATCACCAAACTGTAAGTGAAATTCTGTCTTTACCGATTCGGCCTCCCTATATTACTGATATGATTATTTGGAAGGGTCAGCTTAATGGTCAATATACGGTTAAGAGTGCTTATAATTACATCAAAGCTCACACTCCCAATGATAACTCTGATGTGCCCTCTTCATCCTACCAACCTCCTAGAAAGTTATGGTCTTCTATTTGGCATTTACAGAGCCCCCCGAAGCTCCGCATATTCATGTGGTCTCTTTGCCAAAACGCCCTGCCTACAAAAGACAACCTTTTCCATCGGCATATCATCCCCGACCCTATTTGTCCTATGTGCACAGATAAGGTTCCCGAAACAACCGAACACATATTTCTCTTATGCCCTAGGACAAAATCTATCTGGTCGCATCCACAGTTAAATTTAGCATCCAGAATGTCTACAGCTACTAGAATGGATAAATGCCTTGCAGACTTCATAGAGAACAGTAATGACTTACATGTGCTGGAGATAGTGGCTTCTATTCTGTGGCATCTATGGAAGAGCAGGAACAATTTTGTTTTTCGCCAAAGAAGTATAACCATTGAACAGGTGGTGCAATTGGCTCTTGCCAATGTTAGATCGACTCGTCTCTGTAACCAGACGTCTGTGACCCTGCGGAGGACACAATCAGATTATGATCAGCTGTGGCATCCACCAGATCCGGGAGTTCTTAAAATAAATATTGACGGAGCCTACCCGACCTCCTCACAGCAAGGAGCGATAGCCTGCGTGTGTCGCGATTCTGCGGGTCACCTGATCACCGGGTTCACGAAACCGTCAACGCTTCTTCAGCCCTAGAAACGGGGACTCAAGCGTTGGTTCTTACCTTAAAATTTCTGCTGCGAGAAAGGGTTGGATCGAGATCGTCGCGCTCGGAGTCCGATTGCTCGGTGATGGTGGATTTGTGCGAAACCCTATTTCGATCCCATGGCAACAGCGATCTTTGTTCGCGAAGCTAGGGCACTCTTGCCCTCTTTTCCTTTTCTTCGCATACGGTACTGTCGACGGGCCGCGAATTTCATAGCTGATTGGGTTGCTAAGTCTCATGGGCTTTATATGCTTCCCCTAAATTGGCCCGTTTCTCCCCCTTCCCATCTCTTAGATCTTTTGTACTCCGAAGCTTTGTCCAGCGGTTGTAATTCTGGCAGTTAATATATAATACCGCTGTTTTAGACCAAAAAAAAAAAAAAAACTAGCAGTTGACATTCTCCCTCTTTCATGTGCACAACATGTGCTCTCAGTAAAAGTCATCGTTAGCCCCACTCCCTTACCCATTCTAGGGCCACTTCCCCATTTAGTTGGTTCATTTTGATGTTTGGGTCCATCCCACATACATTCCTTTTTGGTTGTAAATACTACATTTTTTTTTTATAGATGACCATTCTCAATTCACTTGGTTTTATCCTTTCACATCTTGAGATCATTTTTCCAACATTTTAATGCCTTTCATGCCTTGTGGAGACTTAACTTCAGTGTAGTCTTTAGATGATTCAGTGTGATGGAGCGCTCGAGTTCTTATCCTTTGTCATGCGTTCTCACTTTCTCGGTCACGGTATCCATCAATGCATCTCGTCTGTACGTTCATTTTTAGAATCGGATTGTTGCACAGAAGCATCAACATATAGTGAAAACTAGTAAGGCTAACAAAGTAACTTAGAAGGGGGTTAAATAGGTTTAATGTTAATGGATTAAAAATCTTTGTGGAATATCAACCAATTAGCACTCAAGAGGGTGTTCTAGACAAATTAGTATGTGTGACGCTGGTTAGTAAATCAGAGTAGAATAAACAGATCATATAAGTGTGTATAGTACTTTGGCTTATGACCAAGCCTACATCGACTCGCAGACTAATAACGTTAATAGCAGCCAGATTCCACTAATACTTAGTAGTGCAAGTTACAATTGACTAGTGTAGTTTCCTTTGCATGATATATTACACTATCGAGATACAAGAATACTGCACTTATTCTTGTACACTTGACCATAAGCAATTACAATATTAACAAACTCAGACTTAGGCTTTCTCTTGCAATCTTCTCAAGCGAAAGATATCGAGCTTTCGCTGCACTTCTAATAGTCGTTGAAGTTTGTATGCTGATATTTTAAGGGAAAAAGTTGTTGGGGGGTCCATTAAGAAAATACAAAGTAGACCTTCCACATAAAGCCTCTAAGTAACCACAAGTGCAATAATTCTTCAAAAATTCACTAAATGGGAGGATTTTTAATAAGCAAGTGTAATGTTGTATTACTCTGTCAAAAATAGGAAAAAAAGAAGAAGTAATGCATAACTTCTATTTTGTTGGGTCACATTTGCCTAACTTCTATTCCTTTTTTTTTTTTTTTTTTTTTTTTTTTTTTTGCGCCGGGAGAGGGGGGGGGGGGTTCAAATTTGCATGGCAATACTTATTTTGGGCCTAAAGTTTGAGGGTCACTTGTGACAAATAGGCTCCTGCCATTATGGGCCACAATCGACATGAAGATGTTAGTTAATATATATATGAACAATGATCCTTTTTGAATTTGGAAATTAGTGAAAGTACAAAGTGTCAGTATAGCTATAGAAATATCGTGCCAGTTTTTTTCTTCCCGAAAGATCGTGCTGATATAACCACAAGTCCAATATTTATTGAAAATTCACTAAATGAAAGGAGAGAGTCCAGGAAAAAAAAGGTCATCACAGTTAAAATCTATGTAGTCTAGATATGTATAGACATCATAATGCGTACTTACTCGAATAGAATAAGAACATATTTTTATGACTAGATTCACTGTTCAGATACTATACATTGATAAGCCCACGTGTTCATTAAGTTTTGTTGCATGAACTAGTACTGCATTTCCCCAAGCAACTAATAATTTGAGTCAAGCCCGTGGTGAATAACTCGGCTCTACTGAATGAAAAGCATCTGTCTTTCGTCTATACTGTCTGAGATTAGACAACAAGCAGTTTCAATGGCATTCCTTACATGAGAAGAGAGTGAGAGGGAAGATATTGTCATCTAGAAGTATCGAATTCAACTAGTCAAGGCTTAAAGTCTAGTATCTACGGTTCTTGAGGTACCTACATCTCTTAATTTACATTGGTACGCTCGACGTTTATTGTTATCTCGGAGCACCCTTCGACTACATGATTAGGAAGTCCTTGCCCTGCAGATGGTGCCCCCTGCTCATTGATTAAGACAACGTCGATTTGGCTGGAGTCGCTTGACGGACGTGAGGGGAAGTTGGTATGTTCTATAATTTCAACAGCTGCAATCTCATTGGCACCATCTTCCATATTTCTATCTCTAAATCTAGCTTTCCTAAAAGTATGGGAGTTGAGGTCTCTTTGATAAAATCTTCTTCCCAATGCAACAATTCTCTCCCGCATTGTACCTGAGGAACTTGTAACGACATGCCGATTTCTTTTGAAGAACCTGACCATGAAAATGAGGAGAGCTAAAACAGCAGCAGCTCCAGCAATCAAGAATAGGCCCCAGAAACTATCAAGACTCAAGCTGCTAGAAGAAATTGAGTTAGCCGAATCCAGGCAGCTGGTTTTTGATGTAAGCCACCCGTTTTCGATTTCCGTCATTTCAGGCCCTTCAGTTACGTTGAGGATTGCTTTCGAAATATCCGACACTAGCGGAGACCCTTTAGGGAAAACCTGTAAACCAAAAGAAGCATTACATAAGATTTTTCGATCAAAGAAATAGTGAATAATTCTAGCAATTGAAAATTTTAAGGGTAAAATTTGAGAGATTGAGGACTTACAAAGCCAAATCCAGCAGTTTTAAAGGTCGGGATCATAGTATATTTGTTGCAATATTGAGAAAGAACAAGTTTAATGTAGGGGACTTCGTCGAATGCTGCTGCAATCCCGCCCTTTGCACTTCCATTGGAAAGAAGCGCATCACATTCTTCGGGAGACTGATAAGATATAAGTCTAGAATCATTAAACTTCATTTGCTTTAGCATTCCGTAAACGAAAGAGCCATCCTGGTATCCCACTTTTTCTCCACTCTTTAGGAGCTGATCCACATCAGCCACAGTTGGTTGAAGATTTTTCACCACCAAAAGAGAGCTCAAACTTGCAGTATAACTTTGCGTTAGTATAAGTACCACAAAAACCCACACTATCACAACAAATCTCGCTAGATTGCTTGATACACTCTCCCCTGCAATCCAAATTAAGGGGGAAGCACGTAAGTTATCTAAGAACAGTATGTATATCGTAATGTTCGATTGATTTATAAAAGTGAAGGGTGATTACTCTGTGCAAAGACCATGGTTGAAAACGAGAACCAGAAGCTCGTGCCAACTTGGTGTGCTGCTGGACCCCTGAAATCTTCGTTGATTTGATGTTCGAGAATCCACACGACCAATGCTATAAACGCAAAGAAGCATCCGGTTGTTAGCCAAAGGTCCCAGGTGAGGGGCTTCAAGAAAACCCAAGCATTCTTGCTCTTGTCGTCCTTGTATGGCACGAGCATCGAAACACCGGATTCGGTGTATGGTAAGGTGAATTCTACATACGATGATCTGTTCGCAATGATCGTGGTATCCCCCACCACTGCATCATAGTTCTGTTCCAGCAAAAGGAAGGGAGATATTTTCTTTGTCAGCCCCATGATAGCATAGCTAGTTTCAACATCTCAAAAAAAGGAAATCAGGCACTCACAATGAGTTATCTCACCTGGTAATATACTTGATCGACCATGTCATCATAACTGCCAGCGCTACTTCCATTTGGCAAGGCAAACGGAATAAGGTCATAAGCCACTCCATACGGTAGTTTTTCTATCACGGCTCGGAAGATGGCAATACAGTATCCGGTGACTTGGGACGTGTTGGTGCTGGGATCATGAGTCACTGTTACAAATTCATTGAAACCGTCCTTCACAGGAACTAAGATTTTCAACTTCTTCCCATTCGTTGGAATGTCCCATCCCTTAGGAAAAGAGGTCGTATCTCCTGGCCATATTATTGATCCGAGATTACTTTTTGAAGTGGAATATTTGCTTGCGTTGAATGAATTCAAATCTCTTAGTAGCCCATTTTCTTGCGTCCAAAACCCAATCCCTCTTGCTGCATTTCCATTGATATTAACAATTTGGAATGCTAACGACTCTAGCTGTCCATTGACGAGGCTAAAATTTCCAGTGAGGCCCGCGAATGTCGTATTGGCTAGTTTCTGGAGAAGTTTCTGACCCTTTTGAGACATCCCAATAGTGTCAAGATCCGTCGCATTTGTTGAAGCATTTGACACTTGGAAGGTAAAATTTACAGCACCCATTTCCTCGATAGCCATTGCCAGAGCCCAAGCAGCGTCATAAGCCCAATATCCGAAAATGTTCAACTTAGGATTAAGGACGGATGGGTTGTCTTGTTGGAATTTCATCTTCCATCGTACCGTAAAGTTGTCCCGGTTTTGTGTGTCCGGGACATGAGTCTTGATGCCCAGTACTCCTTGCATCGAACCAGCGACAACAGACGAATCCATCGAATTCAATCGGTCAGTGATTCCACTAGTCGAGATCCACACATAACCTTCGCTCATCATTCCTATCTCTTTTGCTTTGGCAAATAGTCGAGAACCAAGGGTAGTTGACATGTGCACGATGAAGACCCTCGTTTGCATCGTCATTAACTTGTAGAGTTCTCGTAGGATTTGATCATCCGTGGCCGAAGGAGGAATGAGGCTCCTATAGGGCACTCGCGTGTCGACTTCTTCCAAAGCATCTGTAAGAGAAGGCATGACGCCATCTCCGAACTCGTTGTCCACATATATGAGGACAGCTTCTTTCCAGCCAAAGGCTTGCACAACCGCGCTTATGGCATTCACTTGGGACGAGTCATTTTGTGCAGCTCGAATGAAGTACGGACTCCGAATCGAACTAAGGGATGGACTAGTAGCGGAAAAAGAGATGATGGGCACATGAGATTTTTTCCCAAGGTCAATGATGAAGTCTGCTTGTACTGAACCTTGAGGGCCTATTATGGCTTGGACTTGCTTATTCTTTATCAAATCAAGTGCTGCAAAGGTGGACCAGAAAGACGGTGAAACAAAAACAATACGGCAGATAATACTTGATGCAAGATTATAGAAATAGAATGTTTCAGATAAAGAAGAATAGGAGTTTGAAGTTGGAATATAATTATTTACCTGATTAAAGGCATTCAATTGTTGCCTTTGACATCCTTTGGCATATTATATCGCATACCAATCAGAAACTACTTCTTTTTTTTTTTTTTATTATATTTTTTTGGGGTAAAGATCAGAAACTACTTCTTTCATATAAGTAAATTTAGAAAAAGAAATAAGAGTGGATAAATTGGCCCAGACACGATCAAGTCGATTCTTCTTTATCATTAAGTTGACTTCTTTATCTCATGGCTTCAGAAAATTCCACTCCAGCATCCAAGCCCCATTTTTTAATTGTATGGATTTCGTGAGGGCAGACCTATGTGACGTTATAGTATATATCAAGCCCCTCGACGTCCATATTAAACTACTTTCATGCATTACCAATTATTTGGTGGAACATGGAACTTTAGTTGGTTTACCTCACCATTAATACCACAACAACTTCCATTAAAATAATTAATCACTAGCTCAGCTCGACCAAACTTGTTAACCATGATTTTTGGCTAAACTAAATAAAAATCAGAAAATCAGTAATATTATAAAGAGATGTGTACCATGTACATATTTTCCTAAATTAAAGAATTCGTAGTTGTCTCTGTCAACCTTCCCCACTGAAGTGACTATTTTGCTATGTAGCGTCTGCCTTTAGTGAGGCGATTACTAAGGGGTTCACTATGCAGACATAATTTTATAGAATTTTACTACATTGTAGTGGGATGAGAGTCACACGAGACTTAAATAATCTTCAAAAAATAGAATAGACGATAGTAGTCCTAGTATATTTCCCCATCCTAGACCATAAACAAAAGTCCTCCTTACACACGTTTTTTTAAGACGGAACTTTGTATCTATAAATTTATGTAGATATGTATATCGGTGAAATACGAGATGATAGGGAAGATGTTCTCAATTCAAAGATCAATTGTTGACCGACAACAATAGGATATTATTTCAATGGTGCTGCACCCTTAAAACCACAAGGAACAACACCACAAGAAAAGGTTCAGCAGATTAGAGATGTTCGGTTTGGCGTGACTCTGAAATAACTATCTCCATCAGGCTTTTATTGTTGGATGCTCGCCAAGATAGATTCTCGCCAATAACATTTCTTGATATAGCTTTTGAAAAGTAAACTCCAAGAACTGGAAATAAATAAATAATTCAAATGGTTCCAAGGTCAAATATTACGCTCAAAGACCAGTCTTACCGAGAGGCACCTCATTGCGTGGATTGACCAAATTCCACGAATCTTCCCGGCTTTCAAGCTAAGCGTCCTATTTCTAACTTCGAGACAAATTGAATCTTAAGTTCCAACTTGATGTTATCTTTGATTGTGTCAGAAGATGATAACGACTGCTTTTTAATAATGACAAAAAAATTCCATGACAAGAAATTGTTCCATCTCTCTGAATCAAGTATGCATGCCAGGCAGCTAAGACAGTGAGCACAGATTGGCGCCGGACAGTTTTTGTTCTTGAAGACGAGCTAAAGTATAGATCTTTCCTTATTTTTTTGGGCAAAATTAACCTTGGTCGTTTCTTCTTGGAGCTCTGAAAATTGAGGCTTTAAGTATCTCTGCTACGAGAACACGTATTGCTTTGGATGGAACACTCATTATTTCGTCGTGTCCTTAAAAAATTAATTGGGAATCCTTCTCAAATTTCACATATGTTGAAGCTAAATTGTTCATATGATTGGCAAATACGTCATTATGAACAGTAATTAGATTTATCTTGCATCACACGAGCAGCTGCACAAAGATCTTTATTCTTTACGACCAATCAGTATGCTGGAGAGAGAGAGAGAGAGAGAGAGAGAGAGAGAGAGAACCTGCAGCAGCAGCAGCAATCTCATCTTGTTTGGAGTCTCTAACGTTGAGGACAAGCCTGGTCTTGTAGGAAGGGTTTGAACTATAGAAGTCAGAGAGAGACATGTTAATGCAGCTCAATCCCATCTGACCCGTCCACGTCTCCAGGTCAAGAATCACCACAACGTTCACTGGGATCGTTTGGGCATTGTTGTTGTTACTGCTCTGTGCCACTGCGATGCGAGGGCCATCCCTGAAGGTTGAGATGATGGTGAAAACGGAGAGAGCCAAAAAGAGGAGCTTTTCAGCATCAAACGAGGTTCTTGGAGGAATCATTGAAAAGGGAAAAGGCAAGTGTGAAGGGGAAAGACTTGAAGGATATGGTGACGATGACGATGTATTTATAATGGGGAAGAGCTTTGAAAAGTAAAACAAGGCATGGGAACCTTCCATTCAAAGATTCCACGACGTGGACGGGACCCATCTGCGCTTACGTACCATGTACAAGATACCTAGTAGTACCGACGGTTCATGTTTTTTTCTTTGGGATTAAGAATCCCAGAAATTCTTCAACCCAAGGATTGTTTTTTCTTTCTTTTTCCCTGCTACTACCATCTTGTTTTAAGGAGCTAATGATGAAACTTGGTTCAGTGGTGGCATGGCTCGAGTTTAAGACCATGAAATGTAGGATCTCACATCTAAATTATGTGAAAAAAAGTACCAAAAAGTTCTAAATTTATTATATTGATACAAATTCAGTGCTAAATATTTCAATTTGAAGCCAATTTAATCCTAATTTTTTTTTTTTTTACTTTGGTATCAATTTAGTCTATTTGACCAATTTAAGCCGGAAATCGTTAACATGAACACTAGCTGTCCTAAGTGGCACGGCTGACTCTTATATAAGTATTTTTAATAAAATTTTTGAACTTTTTAAAACTTTTTTCTCGGTCTTGGGGGAGGTCATTGTAGCCCTTCGTAGCCTCACCATCTGCAAGCGAGGGTGTGAAGGCCCTCACCAACTCTTGGCAAGCACTGCCTAGCCCACATTGTGGCCGGTCAGCAACTGAAGGAAAAACCAAAAAGAAAAAGGAAAAATTAATAAAAGAAAAATGAGTAATTTTTAAAAAATATTTTTCTATAATTGGACGATTATATCATTTATACAAATGACTAAACGGATTTTTTTTTCATTGTCCACAAAATTATTTAGACATATATTAATGATGATAATAAAAATATTTTTGATTAATTAATTATTTTAAGTGATTTAGGAAATTATTATTGAAAAAAATCTTTTCAAATCATTTATATTTTACGAAATAAATGGAGCGTTAGTGTCATATGATGGTAAGAGTTTGTTGGCATCTCTTCTCTGCGGAAGAAGAGTGGTCAAGAATTCCAACTTTTAATTTGGTTAGGATGTTGTTAAAGTGGGTCGGGAGAACCTTGCGCGGTGGGCCCATATTCAACACGTATTTAAAGTTAAACTAAGTTCCCCCACAAAAAATTCCCGTCAATGAATTTGGGCAAGAACAGAGATAATCTTTTTAGTTGTATTCTGAATAAAATAACAAAGTTGTCATTTTCTAGAATAAAATAAGTATTTAATCTAAAGAAATTCTTGATAACCCTAATTAAATAGATAATAAATTAGATCAATACATATATATACTAAATTGACAAAAAATATGCAAAGATATAAATTCGATGTGGAAATCTAACTGGCTCTCCCAGTACGGGCACAGTGGAACCTTCTGATAAATAATTTATGGCCTACTTATGAATTTTTTTTATTTTGATTTCTACTAGTTTGGATGCTCTAGAAAATCTTTAGGACCCGCTTTTGTGTTAGAACCAAGAATATATACATACACCAAGAGCATCTAAATCGTTGATCATGTTGTTGCCAAAACATGGCCCAAATAATTTATGATTCGGTGATATTGGTGGATATGATCTATAAACTATAAAATAACTTCTCATTCGACATGGTCAAATAAAACATAAAGACCATGCTCATCTAAATCGGTAGTTATATTAATTTCATGTTATGACTCAAATAATTAAAGGATCAGATGACATAGGGATATATATACTATAAACCCTGCAATATCTCTTCTTTATCTTAGGAGACAAAACAAATATGTGAGATGTCAGAGACCTGCGGTAACCCTAAGAACTCCACACCAGATGGTCCGGTTAGTTGTTCCCCAGCCAACCAACCACCCCACCCCCCGCGGTTTTGGCCTAACACCAGAGAAAGGTCCTTGTCTACGGAAGTGGGACATCTTTATGTAAAGGTAGAAATCTATCTTTGTCCCACCTTGTTTACCTTGACCAATTCAACAGGAGAACTCCATACAAGGCAATCATTATTCCACGATAACCTTACAATCAGTTCTTAACCACCTAATCGCAATCTTTACTGGAATTCAATCATTACGTACCCAAGAAACCAATCCTATAGTAGATTCAATAGGTATTTTAAGCCATAAATAGTTCCAGTGGTCACTCCTTTAAATGCCTTAAGTTGTAAAGCGAGTAATTGATTAAAATTCGATAGGTGAAACAACTGATAAAAATGATTTCGACAAAAAAATTTGTTTTTTTTTGTTTTTTTAACTCAACACTCTCCTCTGGTTGAAGTTGAAGGGACAACCGGGAATATCGTGTTGAGTAGAGCCCTCAAATTTAGGAAGAAGTATAAAAAAATTCGAAAGAAGATGAAAATATCTGTATGGAACCAAACTTGTTAACCTATTTTTTGGTATTCTTGTTTGAGAGTGACTTTTGTGAGTTTCCAAGAAGCTGCGTGTGCCTTGAAGTCAAAACTTTTGACTTGAATTTTTCCCGATATTATAATGGCTATAGTGATAATTGCGTTGCTCCCTATTACATAGCTTGAAAGGAACACATCTGGAGTTCATGACCAAAATGCAACCGTCTCGGACCTCAGCCATTGATTGGGTACATAGCAAGCTTGAGCATTATATCAAGAGTGTGTGTATTAAATACATCTCTTTGCAGGATTCACATGGCAATTAATTTACAAGTTATCAACAACAAAAAATACTAATAAAAAAGATGGAAAACTTAATTTAGGAGAAACTAAGTGCCTGGCTTCTTGACTTTAGATACACGACAACCCTTGTTGAGGTCAACCAAGTAATTAAATTAAGAACCACAACAATAAGATTCTCAATATTTTTATGAGGAGGGACATTGTCTTTATTAAATGTGCTGGACGATGATGATGGGAGCGTGGATTCTCTCTACCCCTTGACTCATTTGATGCATATGAAAGCACCAAGTCATTGCTTCTTGTGTGGGAGTATATTTTTTGTAATATCATAAGTTACTCTAATTATTAAAATTATGTGAGTTAGGCAATGACTTTGAAGTTAATTAGCTCCAGTCGATTGGGTCCATTCTATTAAGCAGGCATTAACTGATTCTTAGTGTTCATCTAATCTCATCCATTGAATCATATCCTGATTACGTGACATGAAAATTCATCGAATGGACCGGTTACACAAGTCATGTGCAGACAAAGTGAATAATTTCTCAGAAAAATTGAATCTTTTATTACGAAGATAGATAGGAAACTGAGTCCGAACAACAATTACTTTGTTCATACCATTAGTCAAAGTGACATGATAGTCGATATAGAGTGGATGATTATCAAATGATTGGTCCAACCTATCTAGCTTTCACGGGAGTCCTTTTCATGTCGCTGTCCATATACTTGAGTAATACAAATAAAATAATAGTAAATGATATAAAATCAAGAATAGAAAAATATAGTGCCCATGATTCACGGGAATGTTCTAGGCCGTTTGAAATATCCGTGTACGGGTCAAAGAATACAACGTTGTATCTTTGAATAAATCGTATGAGATATTCATTTTTCAAAAATTCATTTATTTAAACCAATAAAAATTCACGTTATTAAAATATTATTTCCTCATCTTGTTGTATTCACTTTCATAAATAGAAAATTGATGAGATATATATCGTATCATGAATTTGGTGATTTTTACATGCCACTTTATATATATATATATATATATATATATATATATATATATATCATCAATTTTCTATTCATGTATTTTAGTCCTATAAATAGAATCTTATTATTGATATGTTCGTGTGTGTCTATATATATATATATATATATATATATATATATCATGTATATTAGTCCTATATATAGAATCTTATTATTGATATGTTAGTATCTATACTGCTTAATTGAAATAAAGACGCACGAGATTATATAATCTTTTTGGTTATCATGGCTTTATTTTTTAGTTAAACCTGAACGATATTAAGTGGAGGGTAACCACATAACTAAAAGATCGTTAGTAAACCTGTAAGCAACCCTCTGATGAGTGAAGCAACCTTGAAGAACAGGCCCTAGAATGAATTATCGGAGAATATGACAAGCAACAGAACGATAAACTACATAAGACATAGAAATGAGACTCAATCATGATATTAATGTACCTTGATTGAGCTCAAGATTGTAAATATCATATAATAAAGAAAAATATTGTCCAGACCACGGTTGACACAAAATAATATATTTTCATAATTATGGTAATTAAGAAGCACAATTTATGAAAAAAAAATTCGTTTTTTCTTCTGAGAAAATAATTTTACCAATTACACTCGATCTTCTGTGTAATGATATTCAGAAATTTGAATCAACTTTGATATAATATCGTCCAAATGATGCATCTTACAATTAGGAGAGATATTTCCAGCACAAAAATAAAAAAACCTGAATTAAAAAAAGACGTTGTGAATTGACTATGCTTCTTTGGAATTATGTAATATGTATCTTCCATGTGAAAATGATATCGTGATCATCTATGATTTTTTTTTTTAAATAAAGGACAGAGGAACATATGACTCTTTCAATGGACTATGCTCTGAACTTGACTTTCAAACTTGTGAAATTAAACTCTTATCTAATTAAAATTAATTAAGGAGAATAATTCTGAATTCAACAAGAGTTGAAGTGTGACATGAATAAGATCTTAAATTTATAATTGTTTAGTCAAATATTCCTTAAATAAGATGAATGTTCTCATTCTCAATTAGCGTGGAACTGAAAGGCCATTGAAATTCTACATATTTGTGGTTATGATCTTCATCAGCTGCAAATATCTCCGTCGAGTTGAATTTTTCCAAGTCTCTTAGCTTGAAACTTGAGTTTCTTATTATTAGAAATTCAAGACTCGAAAGACAAGTTTACTAGCATATGAGTCACACAATGTCATATTGGTAGTGCATGTCTGCTAGAGACTACCGTGAAATTTCCAAGAACAGTTTAATTGCTAATTACAAGAAACGAAAATATTATTGATTCACTAGTAATTATTTCTAGTATACATCTAAACGTCATAGACTTGTAACGTTTGCATTGTCCCCGTAAGGTTTGTACCAAGTAAATTATTAGAGCTTGATCTGTCTCTTTCAAATGCAAATTCTAGGAAAGAGCCTGTTCTGTCTCCTTCACTTAACAATCTCGCAGAAAAATGTCGGTATGTGTAGTTAATCCCAGTATTAGAAAATGACACTATTGATTAACTAATAATAAGATTCAACCTACTAAACCTGAAATATCTAGATGAAATACTAAAAACTGAAATAAATCTCCTAATATTTTAACATAATCTTTTAAAAAGAAGTAAGATAAGGAAATTAAAAAAATATATATATTTCTTAAAAATATGCGCCCCACATCATTTCCTCCCACTAGGATCAGGCAAGTTGTCCACTTTGTCATCCTCATTTGATTTGAGAAGACTCGACCGCGCGATATAAAATACTTTATAGTTGAAATCATGAACTGCATCATGATCGGAATTAACACCATGATTTATTCTTCAAGATAACTCGAGAAAATCTAAAGATGAATTATTAAACTGAATAATCGAAATTTCACATAATCACAAAATCAATTTCGTGCAGAAATTCTGCACGCCCTTCTTCAGCAACTTGATTTTCTTTTTGTCCATATTTTTAGATAACCGAATCTAGTTGCTTCCATCACAATTGAAGTCTTTAACATCGATTTTATAAATAATTTGATATCCAAAATAAACGGGACACTTGTCCAAAAAGTCCTAAATTTGTTGTGCGACACCAATGCAGTTTAAAATCTTTTGAGGATTTGTCAATGTAAACTTAAACCTTGTCACGATTTATTAATGTAGTCATTTGGCTAATTTTGGTTGGAAAATGCTAATGTAGCAGTCTAATTAGCATTGGTCATCCTACGTGGCTCAACTGGTATTGACGTTGATGATTTTTAAATTTTAACCCTATTCTCCTCTATTGGTCATCGGCCACGGGCAAGGGTTGCCTTTACCAAATGTAGTGAGGCGAATTCTAGCCATCGCTAGATTTGGTGAGGAGCCTCGCCAAGGGAAGGATGACCCTCACTAGAGGCTAGTTAGTAGACCATTACTAGCCCTTACTAGAGACTGAAGAGAATGACCCTTGTCTGTGGCCACTGATCACCACTAGCCATTGTCGAGGCTTGGTGATCAGCAAAGGGAGGACGATTGGTGTCTATGTCAATGAAATTCTATCAAAATTGGCTGGAAAGACTATATTGACAAATATTTCAAATATTATATGATTAAAGTGACACAATTAAAAGATTTATGATTGAATTAGTTGTCGTACAATAGATTTAGGACTTTCTCAAGAATTTTTCCTAGAATTACCTTAAAAATACTTCTTTCCATCATCACAAAAATTCAAAACATTTTTTTCTCTAGAAACTCGAGAAATACAAACTTGTCAACGATCATATGGCCCCACGGTAATTGAAGTGTAATGCGAAAGCAATATGAGGATGATGAGAAGGAAAGCTGGCACATAATTCAATTTCTCTTTCCATCTCAATTAATTTTGGATGAGATTTTGCCTCTTTGCCTCCGAGACAAAACGCTAGATTACGTCTTTTCTCGGGCAAGCATTTCGTCCATACTCTGAAAATTGGTCAATCCAAGGACCCCTTTCCTCACGCGGATTTGAAAAAAAGGGATTGCAATTGTCCTTTCGCATCCTTTCCGGTGACATTATCCACCATTAGCTCTGGTTTCCCTCTCCATTCTGCGACGTGAGCCTTAGAAAACTAGGTGGGTTTTTCTTTTTTGTGTGGGCTAAGAAGAAATTCATATATATATATAGTTGCGTACTTAGCCAAGAAATTGGTCGATTGGTTCCAGAAAGAGCTAAGAATTTTCTTATACTGGAAAAGACAGGAATCATACTAGTGTACTTTATAGTAGATACAAGTCAGAAGCATTAAAACCTCATCGTTTTTGGGTCTCGTTAACAAGTTACTATAAAGAATAAAGAAAAATTTGATTTCTCAATGAAATGATACATGCAACACGAGAGAGACTGCATCGAAAATGATGATAATGATGATAATGATATATATATTTTACAAAATCCCTCTTTCTTATCTTAAAGATTTTAAAAATATAACGACAGTTTGTATGTTTATATTCGCTTTTTTTATTTGAGTAATGTTAAGTTTTTATTATTTTTTATTTCAAAGTGATTTTTGTGACACTATTTACTCCATTTTACTGACATACTATCGTAAATGATAATGATGATTTCGCAATAAAATTAGGGATTCGTCTAAGTAAGTATCAGAAACCCCGCTTATTATTGGCCGCACTTTATTCTTGGCTTTTCCTCTCTCCATTCGGTGACATCGTCCACTGTTAACGCCAAATTGAAGATCCAAGGAGAGAGAGGGACGGGGGCAGAAGTGGAAAGGGAAGAAAAGAAAGTGGGAAAAGAAAGGGAAAAAAAAGAATAAATCTAAACTGTCCAATGACATAGGTGATCAGGTATCAACTTTTTAAGCGAGAAAATTTAAGGTATAATTTTACTTCCTGATAATATGAGAGAATCTCAATATTCGAATGGCGGTTTCACGATCCTCCCGAGATTCAAGGGGTTTAATGGATCAACCTAGTGTAATTAAGTTTTTAAATTTATCGAATCTCTTGTTCATACAATTGAAATGTACTTCCCCATTTCACTTGAATGTCTAATCGATTCATAATCAATTAGTAGTGGCTCCAAAAGTTAAGATAAAATGCATGTTGACTCAAGTATCAAGTTGCTATTAGTATGGCTTAGGAGAGCGTGTACCAAGCATTTCACATGATAGTCTATTAGCATTTTCTCAGTAGTTCAACTCTTGGGAGGTTGCGATAAGAATTTGGAGAATAAAAAAAAAAAAGCCCAAAATGTTGCAGATAAATGATATAAAAATAGAAAAATGCCCTGAAACGTGCCTAAACCGTAGATTTGGAGGTCTTAAACAACCCTGAAGGATGTACCCAAGTTGATAGAAATATATTGCTTGGAAGGAGCTTTTACCATAACTGTTCTCATATTTTTCTTGTGTGCTACACAGATTGTTGTCCCAGGCCCGCTTGTTCGGTTGTTTGTCCGATTGCTCAAAAAAGTCATCGGCAGTCATATCTTTATCCCCATCGGAAGAATCCATACAATGAGACTTCCTGAAAGTATTAGTAAATATTTCCCATAAAATGAAAGCATTACCCTTAGTTTTGTCGCAAATTATGAAACCACGTAAACTTAACACCATGTAAGTTCCATGATATTCAGACGAAAATGCCCCCGAATCACTAATTAGGTTCATCACTGTCTAAGTCCAGTTTGAAAATTAGATTTCTTGTCAAAGTATATGGAAAACTTAGACGACATGTTAAAAGCGATCTAGTTATCGAAGCATAAATTTCTAAGAGAAGTCGTGATGGTCTGTCACTTTCTTTCAAGTAGCTATCAATTTGGCGTGATGAGTTCGTTGCTTCCATTGTCTCTATCAAATGAGAAAATTCTAGGAAACATCGTGCTTATTTCAGAAAGAAGATATCTCAAAAATTTGTCAGATTACAGATTGGATTTTGATGCAATTAAGAAATCAACATATAGAGATGGTCTCTTATAGTAGATAATGACCATTGCGTGTGGCTTAGCTCACTCGAATAAAGGAAATTATGTAGAAAAGGAGGAGCTAAAGGATGATGTATCTAATGATACAAGAACAATATTTTCTAAACATTAATTGGAGGAAGTATAAATGTCTTTGTCATATATTCTCCATGTTCAGTTTGCTCCGCTCGGCTTATTGAGAATGTGAGTTTTTAAACTTAGCAAACTTGTATTTGGACATCTGGACAATATTTTTTTTGTCTAAAATATAATTCTCATTCATTCTGATAAAGGATGTGCAAACATAGCTACGGATTTTGAACATATTAGAGCCAAAGGGCTTGAGGGATTATAAAATCCAATTAGAAGGAAGGCTTTTTTTTTTTTTTTTTTTTTTTTATGTTGGGCTTTTACAATCCAGCCTACCCCCATTATTTACCTATTGGTTGCAATGGGCCGCTTTGTTATTCGAATAAAAGCTAAAATGGGCTTGGGCTTTCTGGAAAAGCAGACTGATCTTTTAAGAAGCTTCTCTTGTGCCTAATAAGCCATTAATTAGGTCAAATTGATTTGAGTTTATTCGAAGGAGGTACTCAAATGGGATCTAAGAATTTTGAGGTTTCTAGCAGCCTACTGTTTTGATATAATATCTAAGAAAGCCTACTGTTTTGATCTAATATCTAAGAATAAGTGTGCGAGAAACTCTAAAAAACAATAATTGACATTATACAAAGGAAATGTTTTTGCTCTAGCAATTTTTTTTTTTTTGCCCCCACAAGGTTGGCGGGTTTCTGACAAGTGCTCGAGAGTGCTAGGCAGTTGGATGAGAATGTGAGTAAATTTCCTAATTTAATCATAAACTTTTTGGTTTTTATTTGTTATCGCACTTTGCACAAGGATTACCATAAAATAAATGTCATTATTCCGGCGTGCCGTTGAAGCTCCTAGAAGGTTGGACCCTGTCACCGAATGCAAAAGTAGTCGAGAAGCAAACAAAAAGGTCCGGTCACCGACACTCTCAAAACTCTATGACCAAGATAGATTTGAAGACTCCAGGAAGCAGTCAAATAGATTGTAGCTCTATGCTCATGGGCTTTGCACTTATCTTGTGCCTTTTCGGGGACCCTAAGACCATTCAAATCTCGCAGAATCTTATATTTTTAGGTGCAAAAAGTATGAAAATGCACATAACCACTTTGATAGGATAGCTAAATTGGCATAGCATATCAAGGATGATAAGTCTCATGCTGGATATCAGTTTGGAAGAATTTTTGGCTCGAGAAGTTCATTTCTTGCATATCTCAAATTTACAAGAAAAATTGTCTATTTGTTTTTCCGATCCTAATTTCGATTGTCAGCTTTTAGTTTCGGTCTCAACCGATCTATTTCATATTAGTATTGGTCTTCGTCAAATAGATTATTTAGGCTCACAACAATCGGTGATCCACAAAAAGACCTTAATGGTTTTTTATTGTGGATTTTGACTCCAATAAATGATGTGTTGGATCAATCTTGACCATGAAATTTTTACCTACTAAAAAGTCTTTTCGTCTCATCATCTATCAATTTTGACCCCTTTAGAATTTTTTTCCTTGTATTGTGTTGATATATAAATTTTAGCGATCCATTCTATCATTTAGAAAAATTACGGATTGATCCTGATCCCTAACCAAAAATTAATTAAATCACGTATAGTTATTAAGAGCATTTTTGCATTAATATTTAAGCTCAAATGGCATTTTAATTAGACCGATGGCGGAGGGACTTAATTAAAGGTTCTAAAACTTAACTGAATTGTATGGGCTGATCCCATGGAGAAAGCAAAAATCAGCCAGACCTAATTACACGCTTAGTGGCCGAAAAACAGATAATAGACATTAGGTTTTCACAATTGAGAGGTCGGCAATTTTAGAGAACTAGAGCACACAATAAAAGAAACAAAGGGAGAAAGCCAAAGAGAGAGAGAGAGAGAGAGAGAGAGAGAGAGAGAGAGGGAGTCGCGGCCGAGG
The DNA here is from genome assembly GCA_017140595.1 of Eucalyptus curtisii. Lineage (NCBI taxonomy): Eukaryota > Viridiplantae > Streptophyta > Magnoliopsida > Myrtales > Myrtaceae > Eucalyptus > Eucalyptus curtisii. The sequence continues at coordinate 1,644,333 of CM029502.1, read as the reverse complement.
ATCCTTCCTCACGGCCACGACCTTGCTACTGCCCGCCATTGCTCCTCATTGTCCGCTGCTCCGACTGCAGGTGGGCTTGTGGCTGCTCCCTCCTCTCAACGAAGCTGCTGCACCACCCTTGTGCTTGCGGACCATCGCTGAACCAGATCAACCGACGATGACCAGTTGAGACCCGGCCGCAATCTTAACCCGCATCACTGTCCTCTTGCCGAGCCTTCGCTAAACCCTCGCCCTTACCGAGTGGAGGAGTGTTGCGTTTCTATCTTGCAGGTTTTCACCGCGTCTCGACCAGAAGCCAAGGCCGAGAGTCCCTTCTCTCTGTCGACTATCGAACCGATCAAGGCCGCTACCCCTCTTCACTCGCTACAGCTGTTCTATGTTGCAGGCCTAAAGAAGTCCCTGGCCTGATGACAACGACCCGTTTCGCAGTAAATCCATGGCACTCCAAGCCTAAGTAGCACTAATACTAACACACAATATACGACACGACGCGACATGCCGACATGTTGCATATTTAATATATATTTTTATATATACATGATAAATTATCATTTTTATGATTATTTGAATCGAATTAATTGGATTCAAATTCACAGATAAATAAATAAATAATAAAAAAGAGCCTATCATGAATTTACACTGAAAACATTAATCCATAATTTATTAATATCATTCATTATTTTAATTTGACAAATTCAATTCCATTCTAATAATCTATAAAACTTGAAGGGAAAAAACAAACAATCCATATTCTAGATTTGCAAGTTAGAGCATGTCGCAAGAGAAGAAAAAAAATGGAGGGCTTAATTTTATGTTACGGAAAGTAGAGTTGGGAGAGAAGAGGAGACTAGATCTTTCTTCTTTTCCCCTTTAATATTTTTATTATTATTTTTATTAATTTCATATTTATACTCGACCCCTCATTTATTGAAATTTTTAAAATTGACTATATGCGTGTTGAAATTTCAAATTCGCATGTTGGAATTTTGAACTCGAGTGTCCAAATGTGTCGGGAAAGTTGATCGGATATCAGATTTTCTTACACATATTGACCGAGTGTCGAAGAGTATCGGACACGTGTCAAAATGTCCAACACGACACAAATACTCCTGAAGAGTGTCGATACTTCATAGCTCCAAGCTATTTCATTCAATTTATGTTGGTCTCTAATGGGCTTGCAACACCACAGCAAGTCCAATTGTTGTTAAATCGAGTCTCGATGGCATCCTTGGATCATGATTTGATCCTCCTCGTGAACCACCCCTTGGCTAAGAACCTGCCACCGTTGGCCACCATCATCAGCGTACCTCCGTGGATCCTTGATTCGAAAATCAAATCTTTCATATTAGTTTACTTTCCTTGTTCAAATTTGAATCATCAATTCCATTGCCTAATTTGAATGTATTGTGATATAACATGACACATGGCAATTGACAGGTATAATAATTTGAGGTTTAACCCTCCATTTGTCACAGGTGTATTAACTTGTGATTTTTCACAATATTAATTTAATTTAATAGAAACCAACAGTAGATAAATTTTTCATAAATGTATTAATTTGAGGCTTTTTTTTGTGCGGTCAAAAAATTACTTTGGAATAAATTTCTCATAGGTGTACAAGTTTTGGGTCTTTGGTGGTCAAAAAATCAATTTTGGTAATTTTTTTACCAGATATACCAGATTGGAGTTTTTTGTGATATTAACTCTAATTAATAATGATTTTTTCCAAGTTGAGATAAGATTTAATTGGATAATATCTCACTCTAGATAATTTATTTCAATTAATAATTAGTTTTGAATTTTAATAAAAGTCCAAAAAAATAGCATGCACATATCATATAAAATAGTTTGCATGACATCTTGCCATATCATGATTGTCACATCATTCATGTCATTCCACGTCATCATGTTTTGCATGTCATCATGTCACATTATCATGTTTTTCCATGTTGTCATGCCACATCATTTATGCCAAGTCACTATGTTTGTCCCATTATTGCCATGTCATATTTTTCATGTCATTTAGTGATTGCATGTTTAGGTTCATTTAGTTTAAATTACATGCCATGTTAGAAAAAAAATTATTTTATCTTTTAATGTCATCAGAGTTGGGCCATAAATAGCATTTTTCATGAATTGCATTTGGATTTGTTTGCATCACATGCATTGCTTATAGTTTAGTCTTCATTAGAAAAAGAAAGAGAAAACCCAAAAAGAGTTAATTAGAATTGCATACTTATTTAGAAAATCATGGTTAGGCTAAGTTTAATGTACTTAGTGCTTAAGATCAACTCTTCATGTTTGAATTTTTCATTTCTCGCAATTTATTTATTTCTTTTGATTATTGAGTGTTATCTTTATTTAGGCTAAAAATTAATCCAAATTGCCTGCAAAATATTTTTGAAACAAAAGAGAAAAAGTATTAAAGGGGCATTAAAGTAATTTAGTATAATCAAATCACTTAATCCATTGACAGAAGTAAAATACGCTTCCATACTTTACTTTGGTGTCTAATTAGCCCACCAATAACCGATCAGTGGTGAGTCCTAGTTGAATTGATTTTGCATGTTAATTTGTCCGAAATTTGCGAATTGATATGGAAATAGGAGAGCTCGAATTAAGTATTTGAGCTTAGTAATCTGTTAGCCATCCCTTGGGTGGTTCACCTAGGGAAAGATTGCGACATATTAGGACCCCTTTAGAAAATTACTATAAATTGATCTGTTACTAAAAATTCCAATCGCATAATATTGTCTATATTGGATTATAATTCTAGTAGGATCATTTAACCTTGTAATACTTTTCATTAAAAATAAATAATCTTTTGAACGTGACTAGGAAGGAAAACTAAAACCAGAGCTGACCACCATTGGAACAGAAGATAACGCTTAAAAAAATCGTGAAATAAAACTCATTGATGTCCTTTTCCAACTTTTATTACATTTGTGTCATGTAATTATTTTCTTATGTGGTAACCTTTCCAACGCAATTATAGAATTAGTCAACTCCCGCATTAGGTGTTTGACCTTCAATATCTTTTTAAGAGGAAAAAAATTATGGTAAAATTTTAACTAGACTTAAAGTTGAAGGTTTTTTATGAGATAAAATGTCAAATTGGAATAATAACTAAAGTTGAAGGTTTTTTACGACATTAGACTAGATAAATAATTAAAAAAAAATGAACTCCTAGTACAATCAAGCAGCTTTAGAATAGAAAAAGACAACAACCCACATGCAATGACGCTACATGCTAATGTTCAAGGGCAGACAAATAAGCACCCTATTTTTTGTCTGCCTAAAGTCTCTATGTATTGAAGCTTTAGTTTTCCGTTACCGGGGGTACTTCACCAAAGCAAGCCTAGCTGAAGCTACCAGTGGGGGCTAGGGGTGAGCACGGTTCCCAGGTAGAATCGGGAACCAGAGAACCAAACTGGACCCTCCAGTTCGGTTCCCAGTTCTGGTTCTCATAAGAACCAAAAAAAGGGAACTGGAACCGGCCCCTTTAGAACCAGTTAGGGTTCCTAAAAATTCCCAAATCAATTTTTACCCTCAGTAGTCAATTCAGTTCTCCTCTCCCGTTCTCTGCCTCTGCCTCGTCCCCGATGCTGCTCGCCCTCGATGTCGCCGCCGGACGCCACTCGCCCTCAATGCCGTCGCCAAACGCCACTCGTCCCGTCGTTGGATGCTAGTCGCCCCCCGCTTGCCCCCTGCTTGCCTCGCCCTTGCCTCCCTTGACCCCGTCACCCTGCTCGCCCCACAGCTCAACCGTTGGACACCGCTCGCCCTCGACACTGTTGTTGGACGCCACTTGTCCCCCCGATGGATGTCTCTCGCCGCTCGCCCAGTCGCCCCCGACTCCGCTTGCCGCTCACCCAGCCGCCCCCGATGCCTCTCTCCGCTTGCCTTTCGTGCCTGTAATCTCTGCCGCCCCCTCTCTCCGTCGTTTTGCGAAGTGTCGCAAAACTGAGCAAAGCCCTTTGCTGTCATCCAGATTTTAGTTCTCCTTTAGTGTCGTTTTTTTGCTCGGCCTATGCATTTCGTTCAGAAGAGAGGAGCGTGAAGGTGGGTATGGTCAGGGTAGCATTTACGGCATTCAATTAGGTCAAAAAGTTTGGGCAACGTAATTGAAAGTGAGTTGAGACAATTCATTTGCTTATTAACACAGAGTTGGCTTCTGTTGCAGTTCATGATATGTTGTGGCTTTTCATTGATTTACTTTATTGGAACCATTGTCTCCTGGTGCATCTTGGCTCTGATCGATAGTGTCTCAGTTCCCTCTTTTTATGTTATGTGGTGAATGAGTTGGAAAATATCAAAAAGTCATTCTTGGTGATTTCATCTTCAGGTTGCATTCCTTGTGTCATACAAATTTTGGGTTTGTTCTTTGTTCTAGAGTCTCCTAGATGGCTGGTAAGTTGTTAGTGGAGTAGAGGCATATGCATTAACATTTCAGTGGCAATCCACTTTGACACACAATTGAATTGGTGCAGATTGCCATTCTAAGTATATGCTAGTTGTGTAGAATCATAGAACTCAATGATGAAGCCAAGATTATGAACTTTTCATTGTAAGAATAGCGGAAAGTCATTTGCAGGTAAAAGTCCACCGAGAGAAGGAGTTTGAAGTCACATTACAGATACTTAGAGGCAAAAGTGTCAATATTACTCAGGAAGCAGCCGATATTAGAGTAATATCTCTATCTCTTTGCTTGATAATTTAAGTCTTTCCTAAGTGGATGCCTGTAGTTATTCTTTGTGTCTAATGCTTTTGAAACCAGACCACTATCTCAACATTTACTACTATTATATGTTAACTTGTATGTGGTTCTCTAGTTTTTATCACACCAACTGATCTATTCCATTTGACTTCAAATTAGATGGTCTGGCTGAATTCTGATTGGGAATGGATTGTGAAACGAATAGAGCTGCACATGAATCTTTTAGAGTCTTTCATTGCCTTTAGGGGGGTTTTGCTCAATATTTTGAGTTGCAAGGACTCCATGGCGCAACATCTTTTGCAGTCTGCCTCCACCATTCGAAAGGTATAATTTACATTGACTAGTTTCACTTGGTAAGTCATTGCAATTCTTTGTCTTATTTATGTTACATGCCTTTCTACAGGGTTCTAGGTTTTCTCAAGCAGCTACTTCTTTACATGAGTTTAAGTACCTTGTGGTTGAGTGCAAGGAGCCAGGCTCTTCATTATATTGGACAGGAAGGATAAGATTGTTTGTTTAGTTGAGATTTGCATCACTCAATAGCAAATGGACATGCTAATATGAACTTTGACTGTGCTGTTGCCTTTTTCTGTCCTTGTTTTTTCTTCCTGTAACTATTGTGTCATCTAAGAGATAGATCTTCTCCTTGCAGTCTGTGAAGAATAAAGCTATATTTATGAAAATTCAGTTTGCTAATGGAGCGGCATTAGTCAAAGGGACAAAAAGGTGTTTTTTTTTTTGATGCTTATGCTCCCAAGGAACTATTTTTGGCAATTTATGGACATAGAAGCTTTGGTTTGTCTCTTTCCTTTTTTGTTATAGTTCAAATCTGAAAATGAAAAAAAAAAAAAAACCTGTTGGAACTTAGAACCGACTTTGGAACCTATAACAAGGTAGGTTCTAAGTTCTTGGTTCTGACGGGTAGGTTCCAGGTTCCAAAAAATGAGGAACCTGTACCCGAGGTTAAATTCCAGGTTCCGGACAAAATTGAACCGGAACTGGGAACCGCTCACTCCTAGTGGGGGGTCTCACTTATTCGCCAGCATACTGATGATAGGCTATGAAAATGTGTTCCTTATTTTAATTTGCCGTTGCTCGTACGCCTCACCCCTCTAATTTAGGGGATATTTTTGTTTCTCTCTTCACCTTAGGGAAAACCCTCAAAATTTTACGTCTCAAAGGTGCTCTTTCACCTTTTATTTTTTTCCGAAATAATGGACCTCTTTTTGGGCAAATAAAGAATATTAATTTTTCTCATTTTTCCTTTCATCTTATTTTGTCACGGGACGCATTTCCGTATTTCCAATAATCCAATGCACTCTCGGAATTTGTCAACACCTAGATTAAGTATTTCGATCTCGAGTGTTTGTTAGAAGATTCTGTGGTCAAAACTTGTAAGCTGATCTTTTGTGGAACAAATGTTTTGAGTCGTTCTATAAAGGTAAAGGAAAAGGAAAATTCCAAATAAGAACTTGAAATACTCTCATTTTCTTAAAATGACTTGATATTTTCCCAATATTATAATGGCTCTAATGAGAACTGCATTGTTCCATATCTACCTAGCTTTGAAAGGAACATCGGGAACCATTTATGAGCAAAATGCAATTATCTGACCTCAACTATTAAGGGTATGTTTTTTCTATTTTTCAAAATTTCTGTTCTTCTGTTTCTTTGAACAAAAATCCATTTGGTAACATTCATTTTTTTACATCTCGAAATAGAAAATGGGCCAAGGAATAGATTTGAAATAGAAATAAGAAATAAAATAGTATTGTTTCTTATTCTCAAGAACAATTTCTAGAACAAGTAATTTTCTTTCATTTTCTTTCTTCTTCCTTTTCTAACTAGTTGTCGGACCTTAGCATGGTTGGTGACTAGAGATGAGGTTTGACGACCTTGCCAGCACTCGATGAGGCTCGACCTCGTGGCATGGCAAGTCCTAACCTCATCCAAGGTCGGCTACCTCGCCAGCTCTCATCTCTAGCTAGTCACCCGCCTCCGGCCATCCGTGAGGCCTGGCAACTAGCTAGAGGAGGAAGAAAAAGAGAGGAAGAAAAAGAAAAAAAGAAAAAGAAAAATCTTTAAAAATTAAAAAAAAATTAAAAGAAATTCTATATCATAAAAAAAAAAATTGAGAATCGTATCAAACACATTTCTATACTTGTCGCAACCTCTTTCTCGGCGCCCGATGCGCGTGGGTGCCAACGGAGGCTAATGGCTCGGATATGTCTATTAGGCTTAGCTTAGGCTCTCTCAAGTCCATCAATTCACGGTTTATGGTTTAAATTTTTAACAGACAAGTTAATTTTAAATAGGAGTTACAACTAATCAATTTGGGGTGGGTCGATTAGAAATCCAAATGAAATATTGGGAGAGATATTTCACTCCTGCCAACTAGAGAAATTAGGATCGAGAACTTGATTACACTAGTTAATCACTAATACCCTTTCGGTACCTAATTTTACTTAAACCATATAGCTTTTTGGATTTTCAAGGGATTTTCCATGCATTTATGGAGGAAAAACATATCTTTTAGTCTTTTTCTATTTTTTTTAACATAAAAAGTATTTTTGGATTTTTTGATCGGTTTTGAAAATGTAAACTATTTTTTTGACTTTTTTCTGATTTTTTGGGAAAACATAGTATATTTTTGGGTTTTTTTTAATTTTTTTTTTTTTTTTTTTGAAAATTTTTTATTACTTAAATATTATTTATTATAATAATATAGTATTAAAAAAACGACCGGGTCGGATCCGGGTTGGGACCTACCCGGTCGCTAGCGCCGGCTCGGATGGGCTTGAAGCATGGGCCCGCACCGGGCCTCACTCCTTTTAAAAAACACTCAGCCCACAAGACAAAACTGGGCCCGTTTTTAATTAAAAGGAAATGCCCGGCCTGAGTTAACCAACCCAAACCCGGCCCGCTACGCCCAAACCCTAGGGTTAACTGGGTCGCACGCCCGACCCGGCTGACCCGCTTCTGCAGCTACTGTTGCCTTCGTGTGATTCGGCGGCCGCGACGACGTCGTCCGTCTTTGCCTCGCCGTAGGGCTCCGCCGGCGCCACCCGGACCTACCCAGGCCGACGATCCGGCTTCCGTCCAACCAGCCGCCATCGCTGACCATCCTCGCCGGTCACCGAATCGCCGACCGTAGCTATCGATTCTCTCGGGCAAATCGTCGAGCGCTTGGAGTTCGTCGGCTAAAGCGAACAACTCGGACTAAACGGGGCTCGAAATCATGCTGAGGCTCACGACGGATGACGGGCGAAGACTAGAGCAACGAGACGACGGACAATCGGGGGCCGAAACTCGCATAAGGCGGACAGCCGCTAGCTCCGGCCCGATGACCCCAGAACGCAGAGAAGAGATGAAAACCCTAGCTCACCGAGGAAGGAAGTGCGGCGGTGGGTCACCGGCTGCGATGCAGACGCGATGGTTGGCGGCGGCTCGTTCCCCCTCGCACACGAGCCTCATATCTAGGGCTTCTTTTCATACCGCTCACGATCTCTCTCGAACCGCGAGGCTTCTTCTCCGATCTTGCTCAACCTCGGATCTAGGCCCGGCCCTAGTGGGCCGCCGCTTTTCTCTCTTTTTTTTTTTTTTTGTTTTTTTTGTTATTATTATTATTATTATTAGAAATTATCTGAAAAAGTGAAAAATAAGTAAAAAAGAAAAGAAAATAAAGATTAATGGACGCAAATAAAAATTTTTATATTTTGGGAATAAAATTTTTGTGCAATTACCAAATGTGTTCTTTTGCTTAGAAACTGTTATAGGAAAAAATACCACCGCCGCCTGCGATGGCCCAATTGGATAAGAGCTCCCATGATCCTTTGCGAGAGGAGAGGAGTTTTGTGACATCCAGATTTTTGGGTCCTGATTTCGATTAGATAAATTGGGCATTTCATCGACGTGGCTATAGTGTTGTTCTCTGAGTTGGCCACTCACGAGATAACTAGACTAGTTGGGTAAGCTATTAAGGACTTTAGGGCAATTAGACTTGAGAATTCGACCAGGAATCGACTTCTCGACCGTGCTCATCTTTAGAAATCATTGCGGCACAGTATAAAATCGATTTGAAATCAGAGATAGGTCGGTTCGACTGAGATGAATGACTGATCATGGGTGACTCCACTAAATTGGAAAATTCTCGTTGACTGGCACTAGACTGATTTTCTTATTATTTTGGTACCCTGTGTCCGTATTTGAAACCTCGAGATTTTCACGACAACCAAGAGTCGACAATGGGTCGAGTGGGTTCATCGTGGCTCGAAGAAAATCGACCAGGGGTCATTTGCACTAAAAATGCTTGAAAGTTACCTAGTAGCCTAGATCACGCTAAAAAGGCATCCGAGTGAAATTAACCGCCAATCTAAGTCCGATTTCAAAAATTGAAGGGTCTATCATGTCACAATAAATTTTTGGAACGTCGACTCAGTCTCAGAAGATTTTTCTGACAACCAAGACTTTTTGGGAAAAAAATCAGTCAGGGCCGTTTTCGTTCAGTTGAAGCCGGGGATTGTGAAAGTGGAATGCAAGTTGGATTATATGACGAGAAAAGTCATGAAATGGACAAGGATACCTTAATGGATTTATTTAGGCTTCAATTGAAATTGTTTGTTGAGAAGTGAACAAATTTGAGTAAGATTGAAGAGGGAAAAGTAGCAAATTCGTATGCCACCTTTACCCAACCCTTTGGATCACCCTAAAGCTTCTAGAAGGGGCATTTTTGGTCAAGAAAATGAAGGTGGTGGACAGCTGGTGGTGGGCCATGGGAGAGAAAGAGAGAACGGGTTCCCCTCCTTCCCTTCTCTCTCCCGTCGCTGCCTCTCTTTCCCTCATCTTCCTCTTCGGTTTGGCCTCCATGGAAGCTGAAAACCAGCAAAGCAGAAGCAGCTCGCCGTCACAGCCAGCAACCGAAGCTGCAGTCGCCGCCGCTCCACGCCATCGCAACCTCACCGGAGTCGCGTCATCTCCGCCTGCGCTGGCCGCGCAACTGCCTTCTTTCTCCCCCTCCGTCTGCTGCTCGAGATCCCAAATCTGGGAGGGCGCCGGAGCAGCAGCGCCGCCTCACGCCGCACGCCGTCCTCGCCCCGCGTCGCCTCGCCGCCATGCTGCCGTCCTCGCGCGCCGCTGCTGGCCTCGCACCTCGGCCTCCCTCTCGCCCAGCTCGCTGTTCCAGCAAGCTGTCTAGCTCGTATAGGAGCCGCCGGAGCCGCTCCAACCACCGTACGCCGCCACCTCGACCCGCCTGGGGTTCCGCTTGGCCCTAGCCACCCTTGGCCGCCTCAACCAGCGCGGGATCCGCCCCCAACCAGCAACGAACAAAGAGTGCAGAAATGGGCATGATAGCAGCTTTTTGGCCAGTTTTGGCCGGCTTCCCGAGCCCGGATGCTCGACCCACCTTGAGGAAAGTCGATCCTCGCATCGATCCCGTCGTTTTGAGTGAGTTTTGCTCACTAACGCCTTCTTAGTTTGCTAATTATACTTAAAGGTTGATTAGTGTTAGTTAAGTGTAATTAAGTTATTAGATTAGAATGGATTAGTGATTATTAGTTAATTGCATTGCATATTAGTTAAATGGTTAGTGTATTAACTAGAGAATTGCCTATTTTATTTATTGAATGCTTCTCGGGATTTTTTCCCGATCCTTATCGGGCTTCAATTAAGCATTTTGGGCTTGAATGGAATTTTTTAGTAATTAAATATTAATTTAATTATTTATTTATTTTTCGAAAATTCAACTGGGATGGCCAGTGACCGGGATTTTATGCTGATGACCGTGGTGCAGTCCGTTTATTTAATTAAGCTTTATATTGTGCTAAATTGGAATTATTGATTTTCGAAATTAATTAATTAATTAATTAATTAATTAATTTTCTGGAAATTAGACCGGGATGGTCGACGCTCAGAATTTCGTGCTGATCGCTACTGTGTATTTAGAATTTGAATTGGATTAGTGGATAATGCAAATTGAGTGTTGATTGTGAAAAATATGGATTTTATTCAGAAAATCCCAGGTGTCGGGTTTTGGCGCCGAAATTGGATTTTTAAGGTTTACTATTGTAATGGGAGTATTGGAGTGAAATGTAAAGTGTCCGGGGGTCAGTATTCAATTGTCGTGTGTTGGTTGAAAGGCTCGGGTCGCAGTAGAGGCTAGGCCAACTGGAGCTGTATTCCTTTATAATCGCCGTCAATATAGTGACGAGGCTCGGGTCGCAGTAGAGGCTAGGCCAACTGGACCTGTATTCCTTTATAATCGCCGTCAATATAGTGACGAGGCTCGGGTCGCAGTAGAGGCTAGGCCAACTGAACCTGTATTCCTTTATAATCGCCGTTGATATAGTGACGAGGCTCGAGTCGCAGTAAATGCTAGGCTAACTGGACCTATGCTCCTTCGGGAATGCCGTTGACGTAATGACGAAGCCACGCTCCAAGGGGGGGGGGAGGCGATACCTGGCATTAATGTTAGTAGATAGCCGAACTGCGAGTAGGCTATGCCCTTGTGTGGCAGTGTATACGGAATTGGAACGTGTGCGGAGTGTGGTTATCGATTATATTGAAAATTGCCCGGTGGGATCGTGATTTATAATTGGGAATTGAGTTGGAATAATTGAAATGATCGAAAGTGGTCTCGTTGACATATAATCGATTAGCTCGATTGATCATTGCTTGGATCTAATGTTGTGAATTGATTGATTGAATGTAAATGACCGTGAGTTGTCTTGTTGACGTGTAATCGACTAGGTCGATTTGATCGATGCTTCGATCAGTGATGTGATTGCTTGGATGCTTATTTGATATGGGCTAATATGCAGGTGAAATCTGAGGCCAAGGTAAGTCTTCTGACTCATGTTGTGCATAGACAACCCTAAGGTGTATTAGTTTACTAATCGGGTCTTAGGGGGTAGAACATGCCGAGACGTAGTCTCATCCGGTTGTGGGACAACATTTCGGGACCACGATGAAGAACCCGAGGAGAAAGAAATCGAAGAGGAGTATCTGGAGGAGAACCCCGAGGATGATCCAGAGTAGAATCTTGATGACTTTTGTTGTAGAATCAATTTGAGTAGAAACCAACCTTTTTAGCATGGCTTGTATTTGTACATGTATGACTAAGTCGTTATATATGTATATAAGGTTGTTGGTTTTCAAATTTAAGTTTCTAGTCCTACTGTTCTATCCCAATGTTTTATTGTCTAGGGATTTTTATAACTGCTTCCGCATGTGCAATATAAAATGAAAGGGTCGGCGATATGTAGTCCTGGGATATCGCATTTTAAAATCGACCAAAGCCGAAGGATGGTCACGTGATCGAGGGTTGGGACATGACATCCCCTTTTTGTGGTATCAGAGCCATGGTTAGGTATTGGAGTGATAAGGTGCGATGACCTATGGGATAGTATTAGAAAAGGCCTTTAAATTCATGACTGGTGCATGTCTTTGAAAGCTGATTGGTAGAATTGTTTGTCGGGTGTGAATTGCTTGCTTTTAATTAATGTGGATTCGGAAGGCAGAGTGTCGACTCTGGCCAGCTCGAGCATAAGAGTGCCATCGTAGGTTGGTACTAGTGTAGCAGCGTTGATTGATCCAAAGTCCGATAAGATCTTTCTATAGCAAGTGTTCCTTGGGATCTGGATGAGCCAGTAAGATCAGGATCAAGTTGTTGTTGTTGCTACCTTTGCTGAGGTCCAACCTGGAAGGATAATTAGGGAATATATTTCGATATCTGAGTCAAGATTCAGCGCAAGCAGACTTGGAATTCGGTCAGGGTAAGGACTGTTGTTGAGGGAAGGGTATTCTACTCCACCCAATAGGAAGGGTGGAATAGTCAGGCCAGCATTCAGACAAATGGAACATGTTGTTCCATGGGAGACGGTTGGATCAGTCTCGTGTATTTTGAGAACATGAATTTGTGGTGAGTGTCGCCAGCACGAACATTGATTTATGGGGTATCCGCATAAGTAGATGGAATCTCGACAATGGTTACTATTGTCACCATCGATAGGACAGGTTAGAAGAAGTACGCCATAGAACGCATTGTGGAATTTTTGGGATAAGTCTCCGGTACAAGAAATAGTGCATGCTAGCACTTGACAGGAGGTAGGAGACTCACTAGGTAAGTGCCAAAAGTATGGAAGGAATGCATGGATTAATCATGTGTCTGAGAATGGCTAAAATGTGCTATGATGGTAGTCAGCACGGCTGTCAGGTGAAAAACTATCAGTGTGAGTCCAAGTGAGCAGTTATACTGATACTGCAGATAAGACGCCATTAGGATGGCAAAAGGAACAGGAACGGAATTGACTATGCTTTACTCAATGGAAGAATGTTTTGAGGTGACTTCATCAGAATGGTATTAGAGAGTGTTGGGAATACAATGGTGGAATTTCAGTTGTTTATTAAGGCTGTCACTAACTAGAGTTGTACTTGATTGACTGTTGGTGTACAACTTATTCGCCGAGTGCGAAAAGAATTAACTCTTGGAACATCTTGTGATGATAAATTGTCATGGTGGAGTAACCCAGCTTGTTCCAGGAGCAGGTGGAAGTGTCGAGTTTTACTGAGAGTTGAGAAGGGTCCTCGACTTCCTTAATCTTGTTACTTGAGGCAATCCGTTGGTTAGACGGGGGTTGTCTAGGTTACTTGACGATTATAAAAAATAAGACAGATTGAAGAATTGAAAATTTAGGACTCCTCAGTAGTCCAAGAATTCCTGGAAGTGTTGCCAGAAGGATGGTCAGACCGTCGCCAGAGAAAGAGATAGAATTACGATCGAGCTAGCATCCGGAACAGAACCATTCTCTAAAGTTTCTTATCGGTTGTTGTTGTCTGAATTGATAGAACCAATGGTGCAAATGTGAGGATTGATGAATGAGAAATTCATGCATTTTAGTGCATCACTTTAGGGAACATCAGTTCGGTGAAGAGAGAAAGGAAGATGATACATTGCAATTATGCATCGACTATAGTCGACTCAATCAAGTGACAATCAAGGATAAGTGTTCATTGTCAAAGATCGACGAATTGGGTGACTTGTTATAAAGAGTGTTGATGTCTTCAAGGATCGACTTGAGGATAGGTTATCATCAGTTGGGAACCAAGAAGGAGGTTATACTGAAGACAACATTTCGCACTTGATTTAGCCCTTGTGAGAATAATGTAAAGTCATTTGATTTGACGAACGCTCTAGCCGCTGTCATAGATTTGACAAACCGAGTGTTCAAAAAAAAAAATATCTAGATCAATGGTGATCGTGTGGTGTAGCGACATTCTAGGGTATTCATTAGGTGCTGAGGATCACAAGAGCCCCTAGGAATGGTCATGTGATTACAGGTAAAGGAATCTTCATGGACCAAGCCAAGATCGAATCAGTTGTTAATGGACTGGAACCGACAACAATGTCATATAGCAGAAGCTGTGGGGATTGGACAGATTACTACAGAATGTTCGTGAGAGAATTTTCAACATCAATATCATCGCGGGCTTGACCTCTTAAGAAAGAAGAGAAATTCATCGGCATGGACAAGTACGAAGATAGTTTCCAGAGCTTAAAGGACTGGGTACGTGTTAATACAACATGAGAAGATTGTTGCATAACCGTCCTGCCAGTTGAGACCCAATAAGTGGAATATGAAACGGTGTCGTGAATCAAAATTTTGGCAGGACTATAATAGTGATATCGGGTATCACCTTGGAGGAATGAAATGAGTCATTAATGTGTTGAGCCGAGAGTCTTCAATTGTGCATAGACTGGCTAAGGTATAGACTCTACTTGAAAAGGGTTTGAAATTTGGTTTTCAAATTTGAAGTAGGCTACCTTTTGAATTTTATAGCTTCCCTCAAAATGGAACCATATGTTCAAGTTAGAATCGGCGCCAAATTTACAGACAGAGATGTTAAGAAGATCTTATAAGAGGATATTGGTAAGAAAGAATCTGACTTTAAGATTTCTGAGGATGTAACGTTCGGATTCCAAGAGTGATGAGTGCACTTGACAATGTAGCACTCAGGGAAAAGATCTTGTCAGAAATTCACTATAGTATTATAGTTTTTGACCAGATGGTGCAAGTAGATCAGAATCGACATCAGCTAGATTAGTAGACTGATATGAAGATAGATACCGTCGGGCAGATTGCAAGTGTCAGAGGTGTCAGTAAGTGGAAGTTCAGTAATGCAAACTAGTAAGATTTTTACCATCACTTGAGAGTCCCCAGTGGCAATGAAAATATATCACAATGGAACATTATGACAGGCTTAATACTGATTCCATATGAGGATAGTGGTCGATCGATAGTTGGAGTCGGTCCATTTTGGTACAGTACGAATATATCTTGTTTTGAATGGGTATGCCGAAGCGTGTGTGTATCGGATAATTCACCGGCATGGAGTGCCGATGATGAATTATATTTTGAATCTAGATCAGAGGTTACAAGTTTGGCAGAGTTTTCAGAGGGTTCTTTCTTAAGTAGTGCATAGCAGAGGGTACGGAATTTCAGTGGTGAAAAGAAAGTGAAGTGAAGAAAGATCACAGGCCAGAGTCAGCTCAGTAATCAGTGATTGCAGTTGTCAGATTAGTGTCCGAGTAAAGACCACACAGAACCGTCAGAAAATTTGAATTGTTGAACTTTGAAGGTTCATTAGGGAGTTGAGAAAAAGAGATCAGATGTGAACGATAGACTGTTATATGTGACAAGCTCAGTTCAGTTGTTGGTTCAGAAAGAGCAGATGTTGTGTACCAAGATGGTCTCATTGGTCAAAGTGGTCGGACAACACCATGAGACCGAAGGATTAGCGTGGAAAAGTGAGACTCGATGAGACGACAATACCCCCACCTTTTGTATAAGGATTGGTAAATGTTTAAATTTCAAGGACGAAATTTTTATAAGAGGGGAAGAGTTGTGACATCCAGATTTTTGGGTCCCGATTTCGATTAGATAAATTGGGCATTTCATCGACGTGGCTATAGTTTTGTTCTCTGAGTTGGCCACTCACGAGATAACTAGACTAGTTGGGTAAGCTATTAAGGACTTTAGGGTAATTAGACTTGAGAATTTGACCAGGAATCGACTTCTCGACCGTGCTCATCTTTAGAGATCATTGCGGCACAGTGTAAAATCGATTTGAAATCAGAGATAGGTCGATTTGACTGAGATGAATGACCGATCGTGGGTGACTCCACTAAATTGGAAAATTCTCGTTGACCGGCACTAGACTGATTTTCTTATTGTTTTGGTACCCTGTGTCCGTATTTGAATCCTCGAGATTTTCATGACAACCGAGAGTCGCCAATGGGTCGAGTGGGTTCATCGTGGCTCGAAGAAAATCGACCACGGGTCATTTGCACTAAAAATGCCTGAAAGTTACCTAGTAGCCTAGGTCACGCTAAAAAAGCGTCCGAGTGAAATTAACCGCCAATCTAAGTCCGATTTCAAAAGTTGAAGAGTCTGTCATGTCACAATAAATTTTTGGAACGTCGACTCAGTCTCAGAAGATTTTTTTGACAACCAAGACTTTTTGGGAAAAAAATCAGTTAGGGCCGTTTTCGTTCAGTTGAAGCCGGGGATTGTGAAATTGGGATGCAAGCTGGATTATATGACGAGAAAAGTCATGAAATGGACAAGGATACCTTAATGGATTTATTTAGGCTTCAATTAAAATTGTTTGTTGAGAAGTGAACAAATTTGAGTAAGATTGAAGAGGGAAAAGTAGCAAATTCGTATGCCATCTTTACCCAACCCTTTGGACCACCCTAAAGCTTCTAGAAGGGGCATTTTTGGTCAAGAAAATGAAGGTGGTGGACAGCTGGTGGTGGGCCATGAGAGAGAAAGAGAGAACCGGTTCCCCTCCTTCCCTTCTCTCTCCCGTCGCTGCCTCTCTTTCCCTCATCTTCCTCTTCGATTTGGCCTCCATGGAAGCCGAAGACCAGCGAAGCAGAAGCAGCTCGCCGTCGCAGCCAGCAACCGAAGCTGCAGTCGCCGCCGCTGCACGCCATCGCAACCTCGCCGGAGTCGCGTCATCTCCGCCTGCGCTGGTCGCGCAACCGCCTTCTTTCTCCCCCTTCGTCTGCTGCTCGAGATCCCAAATCTGGGAGGGCGCCGGAGCAGCAGCGCCGCCTCACGCCACACGCCGTCCTCGCCTCGTTGTCGCCTCGCCGCCGTGCTGCCGTCCTCGCGCGCCACTGCTGGCCTAGTGCCTTGGCCTCCCTCTCGCCCAGCTTGCTGTTCTAGCAAGCTGTCTAGCTCGTACAGGAGCCGTCGTAGCCGCTCCGACCACCGTACGCCGCCACCTCGACCCGCCTGGGGTTCCGCCTGGCCCTAGCCATCCTTGGCCGCCTCAACCGGCGCTGGATCCGCCCCCAACCAGCAGCGAACAGAGAGTGCAGAAATGGGCATGACAGCAGCTTTTTGGCCAGTTTTGGCCGGCTTCCCGAGCCCGGATGCTCGGCCCGCCTTATGGAAAGTCGATCCTCGCGTCGATCCCGTCGTTTTGGGGTGAGTTTTGCTCACTAACTTCTTCTTAGTTTGCTAATTGTACTTAAATGTTGATTAGTGTTAGGTAAGTGTAATTAGGTTATTAGATTATAATGGATTAGTGATTATTAGTTAATTGCATTGCACATTAGTTAAATGGTTAGTGTACTTAACTAGAGAATTGCCTATTTTATTTATTGAATGCTTCTCGGGATTTTTCCCGACCCTTATCGGAGCTTCAATTAGGCATTTCGGGCTTAAATGGAATTTTTTAGTAATTAAATATTAATTTTCGAAATTAATTTAATTATTTATTTATTTTTCGGAAATTCAACTGGGATGGCCAGTGACCGGGATTTTATGCTAATGACCATGGTGCAGTCCATTTATTTAATTGAGCTTTATATTGTGCTAAATTGTTATTATTGATTTTCGAAATTAATTAATTAATTAATTAATTAATTAATTTTCCGAAAATTAGACCGGGTTGGTCAACGCTCAGAATTTCGTGCTGATCGCTGCTGTGTATTTAGAATTTGAATTTGATGAGTGGATAATGCAAATTGATTGTTGATTTTGAAAAATATGGATTTTATTAAGAAAATCTCAGGTGTCGGGTTTTGGTGCCGAAATTGGATTTTTAAGGATTACTATTGTAATGGGAGTATTGGAGTGAAATATAAAGTGTCCGAGGGTCAGTATTGAATTGTTGTATGCTGGTTGAAAGGCTCGGGTCGCAGTAGAGGCTAGGCCAACTGGAGCTGTATTCCTTTATAATCGCCGTCAATATAGTGACGAGGCTCGGGTCGCAGTAGAGGCTAGGCCAACTGGAGCTGTATTCCTTTATAATCGCCGTCAATATAGTGACGAGGCTCGGGCCGCAGTAGAGGCTAGGCCAACTGGACCTGTATTCCTTTATAATCGCCGTCAATATAGTGACGAGGCTCGGGTCGCTTGATAGAGGCTAGGCCAACTGGACTGTATTCCTTTATAATCGCCGTCAATATAGTGACGAGGCTGGACGGTATTCCTTTATAATTGCCGTCAATATAGTGGAGGCTAGGCCAACTGGACCTATGCTCCTTCGGGAATGCCGTCGACGTAATGACGAAGCCGCGCTCCAGGGGGGGAAGGCGATGCCTGGCATTAATGTCAGTAGATAGCCGAACTGCGAGTAGGCTATGCCCTTGTGTGACAGTGTATACGGAATTGAAACGTGTGCGGAGTGTGGTTATCGATTATATTGAAAATTGCCCAGTGGGATTGTGATTTATAATTGGGAATTGAGTTGGAATAATTGAAATGACCGGAAGTGGTCTCGTTGACATATAATCAATTAGCTCGATTGATCATTGCTTGGATCTGATGTTGTGAATTGATTGATTGAATGTAAATGACCGTGAGTGGTCTTGTTGACGTGTAATCGACTAGGTCGATTTGATCGATGCTTCGATCAGTGATGTGATTGCTTGGATGCTTATTTGATATGGGCTAATATGTAGGTGGAATCTGAGGCCAAGGTAAGTCTTCTGACTCATGTTGTGCATAGACAACCCTAAGGTGTATTAGTTTACTAATCGGGTCTTAGGGGGTAGAACTTGCTGAGACGTAGTCTCATCCCGGTTGTGGGACAACATTTCAGGACCCTGATGAAGAACCCGAGGAGAAAGAAATCGAAGAGGAGTATCTGGAGGAGAACCCCGAGGATGATCCAGAGTAGAATCTTGATGACTTTTGTTGTAGAATAAATTCGAGTAGAAACCAACCTTTTTAGCATGGCTTGTATATGTACATGTATGACTGAGTCGTTATATATGTATATAAGGTTGTTGGTTTTCAGATTTAAGTTTCTAGTCCTATTGTTCTATCCTAATGTTTTATTGTCTGGGGATTTTTATAATTGCTTCCGCATGTGCAATATAAAATGAAAGGGTCGGCGATATGTAGTCCTGGGATATTGCATTTTAAAATCGACCAAAGCCGAAGGATGGTCACGTGACCGAGGGTCGGGACGTGACAAGTTCGAATCCCGCTGGCCGCACGGGATCTTAATTGCGACGTCGGGGTGGTGGGTCCTTCGCTAGCGTCGCCCCAGGGTTTACCACCCGTTACCTCGGGCTTGTCGGGTTGTCCGTGTTGGTACGGTGCGCGGGGTTCACTAGGTCATCAAAAAAAAAAGGAAAAAATTGTTTCTAAAAAAAAAATTGTTCCCAAAAGTAGAAATATTATCAAATGCACCCAATTGCCTAATAGCAAGCTAGATCATTATATTGATATATTTTGATTGTATGTGTATATTAAATATATCTCTACATCAAATTGACCTAGCAATTAATTTAAAATCTATCAAAAGTATTATAAAATCGAAAACTTCATGTAGGAGAAACTAAGTACCTGGTCTCTTTATTTTGGATACAAGTCAGTAGATGAACCATCGATGAGGCCATCCAAAGAATTAACCTAGTAACCACAACATTAAGATTCTCAATACGTTTTTAGGAGAGATATGATCGTCTTTAAATGTGATGGATGATGATGGGAGTGTGGTTTCTCTCTACCCTCGACTCATTTGATGCACATGAAAGCACCAGGTCATTGCTTCTCGCAAGGGATTACATTGTTTATCTTATTATGAGCTATTGGTAAGCATTAAAATGATACGATCTAAAAAGACTTCGAAATCAGTTCTATTCAAATGGGAAGGCATTATATGATCTCGTCCATTGGTTTCTATTCCCATTACATGACACAAAGATTCGTCGAATGGGCCGATTATATGAGTCATGTGGCAGAAAAGGTGAATAATATCCGTATCATTTATGGAGCTTAGCAAGAAATTTGTAACAATTACCCGATTCACACGGTTAGTCGAAGAATTATTGTATAATGGTTGATTATGGGGTGACAAGTCCAAACTTTCTCGTTTTCACACAGAGTAGTAGAAATTAAAAAAAGAAGAACAAAGTCCCATAATTCATGGTAACGTTCTAGGCCTTCTGATAGGCTGAACGTGCACAACATAAGAAAGTTTTAATTAATTCTTAAGCGCTTGTTCTATCTATCCAGTTCAAAATTATGTTATATACTAGGGAATTGTCCATGCACGGTTCTCAGAGTACACATTTATGTATAAATCATATGAGATGTTCATCTTTCAAAAGTTCATATATTTAAACCAACAAAAAGGTTCATGATTTGAGAAAATTAAATCCTGATCTTGATATGTTTGCTTTCATCAGTAGCAAACCAGTGGGATTTATATCCGATCATGAATTTGATCATATGTTTACATGCCATTATATATGTCATGCATATTTACTCACGGATAAAATCTTACGCTTGATCTTTGTTGAGTATCTATATTTTTCTATTGATACTAATGTGATACCAATATTAATTTATAAGTGATAAAATTTTCAATAAACTTCAAAATCATCTATGTGCGGTGTAACATAATTACATTTGTTATGATTGACTACTTTTTATGGAGGTGGAGGGTGACTACTCAAATATAAGATCATTTGTCACTTGCAAACCAAGGATGAAGAAGGGGGCTTGGAATTAATAAATGGAGAACAAGACAAACAAGAATCACACGCGAAATAAAGCACTGAATAGATCATTAAAAATGAGGCTTTATTATAATAGTATCGTCCCTTGATTGAGCTCAAGATTGCAAATATCATAAAAGAAGGAAAGATATTGTCCATATCACAGTTGATACAAAATAATTTTCGGAATCACGGTAATTAGGAAACAAAATTTATGGGAAGGAACTTCCTATTTTGTCTATGAAGAAAATGGTCTTATCAATGACACTTGATTTTTTGCTAAGTAGCATTTATACTGACACCTAATAGGCCACACGGTACAACATGTCGACACATCGTTTAAAAAATATATATATAGAATTTCAACATGTTTGGATACGTTATATATTAAATATATATTTTTATTTTTCATTTTTATGATTATTTTTATCAAATTAATTTGATTAAAATTCACAAATAAATAAATAATGAAAAAAAGAGCCTAGAATGAATTTACACTAAAAAAATTAATCAACTATTTTTTAATATAATTCATTGTTTCAATCTGACAAATTAACCTCCATTCCAATAAGTCATAAAACTTGGAGGAAAAAAAAAAGCAATCCACTTTTTGAACTCGTGTGTCAAAGCGTGTTGGAAAAGAAGAGAAAAAACCTAAGTTAGAGTAAATTATGTGTTACAGGAAGTGAGAGTCTGAAGAAAAAAACAAAGACTAGGTTTTTCTTCTTTCCCCTTTTTTAAATTTTTTTATTTTTTGACCACTCATTTATTGAATAGTTTTAAAATTGACTCCATTTGTGTTGGAATCACATGTCAAAATTCTAGACTTGCATGTTGGAAAGTGTCGAACACACGTTAGAGTGTCCAACTAGACATGAAGGCTCTCGAAAAATATTGATGCTTTCTAGATTTTCTGTATAGCTTTTCATGATAATTAGAAATTTGTACCCACCATGACATATTTTCGGCCAAATGAGATTACGATTAGGAGAGATATTTGTAGGATATAAAGAAAAAATATCAGAATAAAGAAAGCCACTGTGGATTGATTTATCTGCTTCATTGAAATATATATACTAGGTATCTTCGATGAACATTTATGCGGTTTTTTCTCAAGGATGAAAGAAAATAAGATTCGTACAATGAACTATGCTCCTCAGCTTCCAAATTTGTGAAAATCTCTTAAAATCAGAATGAATATGATTATAAGCAAATTAGGTGATTATTAATATCTAAAACTTACAAAATCAAACATTTGACTCAGTTGAACTCTTTTAGAATTAAAAGTTAGATTAGGAGAGTCACATGTGTTCAACAGGAACTGGAGGGTGGGGTCTGTTGGTTTCATTAAAATTTTCTGTGTTGGAAGATGTTATTAGGAAATTTAACTTAAGAGAAAGTGAACCATCGTCTAGTGTTTATTTGTGTGGAAAACAAGTTGAAAATTTTGTTTTTATACTATTTGACAATAAGTGAAAAATCTACTAAAGGCAGCTTACATAGTTAAAAATGACATGTGACTGACAAACTAGAATTTACATCCTTATTTATTCTTTAATCCATCGAAATAACATGAAGAGAAGTAATTATATCATATATGGAAAATACTATATTTGATCTTATTTTTTATGAATGTAGAGGAGCATGAGCATTAATGAAGTATACTCAGGATGTTAGAAGAACAGTAACAACTTGAACAATATTAAACTAGTGCAACAGAAAAAAATAATCTCCAATCTTTTGCAAATCTAATAGGAAACAATATTGTAGAGTAATATAAATACAAAGCACGCAAACACAATATGATTTTTCCTTTTTTTAGTGCAAACCTCCTTAATGTGGGAAGATAAAAAACCACGAGACTGAAGTTTACCCAAAATCTTCACTATCAACAAAATGGGGGGAGCAAAGTTCTTTGCTAGTAATTACTAAAGGTATATAATAGCAAAAACATCGAGGACATCGTTCTTGGCAATATGCATAAATTTCACAAGAAATAAAGGATTAATCTCACAAAAAACGTAAGTTTAGTCCAACCCACGAAAAACCTAATGTAGAGAGCTTTAATTGAAAATCAAACCATACATATTCGAGAAGAATGTGCCACAAAAACATTGACAAAATTTCAGCTTAATCAGACCACAAATCAACCTCAGACTTCAGCTTGATAAAAATTAGATATTACCTTTAACCCAAGTTTTTTGCTCTTTCATCTTCTATTGTTACTGGTCTCACTTAACCTACTTTGCAGTTATAATATAAAAGATAACGAGAAACCATATTTCTTCATATGAATTATCATATAAGCTCCAGCCTTTGAGCTTACAATTCATTGGGTTTTCTCCACATAGAAGTGAGCCCAGCCAACATAGGAGATGTTAGAAAGGATTAATGAAAAAAACTAAAGATTATTGGAGAAAAAAGGAAAAAAGTCGATGAGAGACAGGGAACAAACACATAGGGATCTATTTTTCTCAATTGGATGTGAAGCAATGAATTAAGGAAAATGATTTCCTTTTTGCTAAAATGAGAGATGGTTTTCCTCGATCTAAGTCTATTATTTTTAGTTCATAAAAATGCTTTACGTCACTTGACTAATTTTCTGCATCCAAACACTGAAAAGTCGAAAAGTATAGGACATGAATGAGATTCTATATGTATAATATGTTCAATAAAATATTGCTTATATTTAATAAGATGAATGTTCTGTTAGTTATATGCCCTAAAGCAACCATGTAATAGTTACATGTTAGGGATTTCCGTTGTGTTGTCAAATTAATGGTAAAGACGTATTCATTTATTTGTCCAATTATCTATATGAATGATTCCATAGGATCAGTTGTGACTAGACTTATTCTTGAGATGTTAAGAATATGCATGACGGGTTCACAGTTAGACTGAATCTCTAAACCGTTCCCGATCAATGGATCGTTGAGTGAATATTAATGATCTTGTTGAGACCGGTGTGTTCTTAGCTTCACCATTAAGTATTGGATGTTTAAGGTAGTGACGAGTTATGAGTAATTGGGTATTATGATGCCCGAGTTAGAACACAAGTGCTTGTAGCAGACAAGTTCACTGAACGTGACATACATAGAACGATTGCCAACATGTAAGTTTTTAGTGAGATCAATGACTAATCGTTCATACTCTAGTCTTGTGTAAATAATCCTTAGACCTGAGGCACAGTATTAACTTGTGTATTGGACGGCTATGGTTCATGGGTACACATATTGGCGACTCATTGATCCATCTCTGTACCTAATAGTCATAAATCGTTCACATACGAAGCTACACATGTGCGCAACATGGAATTTGTCTCCTTGTTACATGCAAGGTATAGTAATGATATCCTATACGATCTAATTGTGACATTACATTGAAATTCTCGGCTGGAATTGTAACTGCGAATGAATTGTTTATGTCTCGTATAAAATGCATGTCAATTAGATTTGTGCATATAATCGAATTAGTGACTTGAGAAATATTCCATGGTTTTTGTTCGATTGGGATATAGTAAGACAGAGGGATTGAATTACATCGTAGTCAAAGCTGATAGGTCTATTATGTTCTTAAAGCATTTACACTATTTGGGTAGTCATGACATATTATTAGATGTCAATCATGGTTTGTAGGATCTAGAGATTGATCGGGATAATCAATTCTCTTGGGAGTACTAATGTGTTAGTGTAAGTCTTATTACCAGCTCAGTGATGAACTTTAGGATGTCACACACCATAACCAATTCACTCGATTGGATATAGCCCACTCATGAGAGCTGTTCTCTTGCTCACCCAGCTCTAGAGAAAGTATTCAATAACTTATTTGAGAAGTTAAAGACTGGTTTTTGAAAGAAGTACATTTGGAAAATGTAGTCAATAACTTATTTGAAAGGTTAAAGACTAACTTCTAGAAGAAGTTAAATGTTGACTTCACCAGGGCATTATATATAGTAGGGGTGAGCATGGTCCGGGTTGGTCCGAGCCACCCCCTAACCCTAGGACCAACCCGTACAGTGTCGGTCCTCAATTTTTAGGACCGAGGACCAACCCTATTGAGCCTGGGACCAAGGACCGGACCAACCCAATGGGTTCGGTCCGGTTCCAGGATCAACCCGGGACCGATCGATATTTTTTTTTTTGTCTTGTTTTTTATACTCCCTAAAAAAGCAAACCTACAAATTCAAATTACACATCCATCGACAATGCGG
The DNA here is from genome assembly GCA_017140595.1 of Eucalyptus curtisii. Lineage (NCBI taxonomy): Eukaryota > Viridiplantae > Streptophyta > Magnoliopsida > Myrtales > Myrtaceae > Eucalyptus > Eucalyptus curtisii. The sequence continues at coordinate 1,619,382 of CM029502.1, read as the reverse complement.
CATTGTGCAACTAAACTATAAGTACCAATACATATTCAGCAAATTTAAGATGACACAATAATAGAAATTTCATACATGCTAACCGCTCATCGAGATATGGGACAAGATGGAAAGTTTTTGTAACCATCTATCTTTAATATTCATAACACCATATGCAAAAGCGTTTTCCTGCATTTGATCATGTAGAGCCCACTCAACAAAAAATTGAGCTTCACACTACTTGACTAGCAAATCACCGTAGCAACTGCAGTACTACTCTACTCTTCAAAAACTTCTATCATTTGACACAAATTGAAAAGCAAAGTGCAGCTGAAATTCATTAGTAAAATACAATTAAACCATAAAAAGTTCAAAATACTTAATATAACTTCACATCTTGTTAATTCACTTGAACTTCTAAACACTTGAAAACAAAACAAATGACACATAATTAATACTCAACGAAAGTTTTAAATTGATATTACTATTAGTGCTATTGATAGAACATCTCACCATAACTCTTAGGTTTTATAATAGACATTTTACTTAGGTTTGAATATATAAAAGAATTATAAATAATATAATGTAATATAATATATATATACAGGGTTGGTCCAGGGTTGGACCGACCCAAAACTCTTAAGATCGAGGACTAACCCGCACAGTGTCGGTCCTGGAATTTCAGGACCAAGGACCGACCCAGTCCCCTTGGGAACCGGACCAGGACCGGCAGGGTTGGGCCAGTCCAAGGTCGGTCCAGGGTCGACCCTAGACCACTGCTCACCCCTAATATATAGAGTAGAGAGAGGGTGAGTGGGTTAAATAAGAAGAGAGAGAGAGAGAGAGAGAGAGAGAGAGAGAGAGAGAGAGAGAGAGAGAGAGAGAGAGAGAGAACTACATGGTTAGCAACGGTTGCTAACCACATGCAAAGGACTGTCTCCACAAGATTGCTAGCATAATTATAGTGGCGATTACCTACAAGCTCTTTTTCGTTCGAGGTGCATTGGTGGTGTATCTAAACTAGAGGTCCGACATTTGTGGGGCTCGAACTGAAAAACATTTGAATCAAGTCATTTAAAGTGCGCTTCGAGAGGTAATCCATATAACCCCCTTGATATTCTTATTTTTGATTAAAACGTACGAGCAACGCCTTTGGAGAAACATGTATAGTAGAATTGTATCTTTGCTTCCGTTGCGTTAATGTTTATTTAGCCTATACATGTTCAGTAAAACCCCAACAGTGGTATCAGAGCCAATCCTTAGGCGTTTTCATTTGTTTAATTGATTTTGTTTCTTATTTATTTTTGCGTTCTAATGGCCAATTTACTTTTGTTAAGAGGATTGCTTGCTCTTACATTAATCAACTGAGCAAAAATTCGAACTAAATCAATTTTGAATCAAAAATTTATAATTTGCTATATTTTGTATTTATCTTCTGCAAAATGATTCACAAATGTGAATCTAGAGGCAACAATGCGGCTACCGCATGGAATCATGCTCGTGAAATTTGTTTCACTAGTTTTGATCTCTTGATGTGGCTTGCATTGCTGCGCCATGAATTTGATTCAATGCATAATTTTATTTGTCCCTTCCAAAGCTTTAAATTATGAATTTATGGCTTGTAAGGAAGGGTGGTGATCATGGAAAAATCCCTAATTAATATGATTGATGTATGGATGAATGTATGATGATTATAGGTTTTTTTTTTTGGGTTGTAATTATTAAATGGAGGTTACGTCATTCCTTTTATATTTCATGAAATGTATTTTTAGCATAGTTTAGTATATCAATTATTAATGTAAATGCTATGAGAGGAGCCATAAAGCCGAAGAGCTCTATGGGCTAGGTCTTTGAAGAGTTCAAGGATCCAAGAAGAAGTGAAGAGTAGGTCTCTATTATTAAAACATTAAAATGGCTAAATGGGTCTCATTGGCTCGAGACCCATTGAGCCATAATTCCATGATCACCACGTAGGATAGATAACTATGTATTTGATATCTATTTATTTATTATGTTTATGTTATTATGCATATTAAACCAGCTAATGTGCAAAGCAAGACCGTTAATAACGACCCAAACCTCCTTATTAATAATATCAAGTCGAAATGAGTTTCAAACTCGTGGCCTTCCATCATCGTGGTTTGATCCAACATTATAATGGTTGATTGACCGGCTATGGATACATAGGGGTTAATTGACATTCATAATACCGGACCACTCCATTATGCATATAATGCTATGGGGTTGAAGCCGAACGATTTTCAATAACTATCAGGTGAGGGGATCATTTGTGCTTTCAATACTTGCATGAGATGATGGGTTAGACTTAACTATGATCATGATGCCAATAACTGCTGTTAGATGAGGTTTTCATGGTCTGGAGGCCGAAGTTATGATTGGGACTCGCATATGATACGTTGAACAAGTTGGTTCGCTCACTAAGTTCATAGAACACTAATAATTGTCCAGTGAGGTGTGCTTAGGACTGGGGGGACTCCAATCCCCACTAGTAATCTTTAACCCAACAAAAGATTACCGTTTCCGATTTTAAGGAGTATGGGATTCGAACATAAATTTAGTGGGAGGATCTATTTCCTTTAAAGGCCAAAATGAAATAATTATTTTAAAATACAACGACTAATAATATATTTTCTGCACAAATATATTAATATTCTGAAAAATGGCAACCACAAGCCCACTCGCTTCTATACTTGACAAGAATTGTTTGACTAGACCCAATTTCATTGGAGTGAGCAATTTGAAAATTGTTCTCAATTCAGAGAAAATCGGGTATGTGCTTGATGAAAAGATGCCAGACTTTTTTCCTTAGGGTGGGACCCTAAAGGAGCGTGTCGCTTATGACAAGTGGCGTGACGATGACTTAAAAGTTAGGTCATATATGCTTGCTTTGATTAATAATGAATTGCAGAAGAAGTATGAAACTATGAAAAAGGTTTAGGTCGATCATCTTACACTTAAAGGAATACTTTGATGAGAATGGTTGAGCCTCTAGATATGAGATATCTAAGGCATTATATCGTATGAGGATGGCTGAAGGATCATTGATTAATGATCATGCTTTGAAAATGATCTGGCACATTGGAGAGTTGGTTAGGCTAAATCTTGTTATGGACAACGAGTTAGTTGTGGATTTGATTCTCTAATCTTTACCCGATTCACTGATTTTGTCCAAAACTTCCACATGCATAAGATGGAAAAAAACTCTTGTTGAGTTACAGGGCATGCTGGTAGTTTATGAGAAGGAAATGCACAACACGAGACCTAATGTAGTGGCTATGGCTGAGGCTTCTTCTTAAAAAAGTAAGACTATTTTGAAGAAAAACAAATGGGAGAGGTCTGTCAAATCTGTTGTGCAATCAAAGCCCATGGTTGAAAAAGGGGAAATGTCATTACTGTGGTGTCCAAGGGCACTGGAGGAGGAACTGTAAGAAGTACCTCACGAGCTTGAAGGTCAAGCCTAAGGACCAACCTTATGAAGGTATGATGTCTATGCTTATTGAAACTAATCTTATGTTTAGTGCTAAATCCAGCTTATGGATTCTAGATTCTGCTGCAACTTCCCATATATGTATGTTATTGCAGAATTTGGAAATAAGTAGGAGACTAGGACAAAATGAAATTGTCTTGACATTTGCCAATGGAGCAAGAGTTGTTGCATTAGCTGTAGGGACTTTTCATTTATGTTTGCCTTCTAAACATGTATTGGTTTTGAAAAACTGTTTGCATTATGAGAATGTTGTTAGAAACATCATCTCTATACCTCGTTTGAGCAAAGAGAATTATGAATTTTCATTTGCTATTGATGTATGTTCTATATATCATAATAGAATATATGTTGGTTTTGGCATGTTAACCAATAATTTTTGTACCATTACAATATCCGGTAATGTGATTACCGATGTTAATAAGTAAAATAGAATTGATATAAATGCCATAGCTGATAAACGCTCTAGAGATAGTCCAAATTCGAAGTATGTATGGCATCTCCAATTAGGTCATAGTGGAGAAGATAGAATGAACAAGTTGAGTAATGATGGGCACATTGATCCGTCCATGTTTGAGTCATACTCGACTTGTGAGGCATGTCTTTTAGGAAAAATGACCAAAGCGCCCTTTATGGGACATAGTGCGCGAGCCGCAGACATATTATGATTGATACATAAAAATGTATGCGTTCCAATTAATGGAACTGTTAGAAATGGTTATTCTTATTTCATCACCTTCACTGATGATCAGTCCTGGTATGATTATTGGTACTTAATGAAATATAAATCTGAATCTTTTGAAAAGTTCAATGAATTCAGTGTTGAAGTTGAGAAACAAACAGGAAAGCGTATCAAGGCTCTTCGATCTGATCGAAGAGATGAATATCTTAGTACTAAATTCCTTGACTATCTTAAAGACAATGACATTTTATCATAATGGACACCTCCTAGAACTCCAGAGCACAATGGTGTATCTGAACGAAAAAATTGCACTTTATTAGATATGGTGCGATCTATGATAAGTTACACCGACTTGCCTATATCTTTTTGGGGATATGCACTTGTGACAGCTGCATATATACTGAACAGAGTGCCGTCCAAATCTATTCCAACTACGCCATATGAGATATGGCATAGTGGGAAACCAAGTCTTAATCATACTAAGATTTGGGGTTGTCTAGCTTTTGTTAAAAAGCTGAAAATGGACAAATTGGAGGCTAGATCTGAGCAAGGTCGCTTCATTGGATATCCAAGGGAGACTCTTGGATACTATTTATATTTTCACTCTAACCAAAGAATTTTGGTCAGTAGACATGCTTCTTTCCTAGAGAATGAGTTCGTTTGGGAAGGTGGTGCTGAATGGAAAATAGTCTTACAAGAAGAAAATAATGAAGTACCAAACAACCATGTTCAGATACCGATCTCTGATTCAGTTGGAGCTTCTAAAGATCCACACATAACCTTCATTCATCATTCCCACCTCTTTGGCAAATAACCGAGAACCAAGGGTAGGTAACATGTGCACAATGAACACCCTCGTTTGCATCGTCGGTAAGTTGTACAGTTCCGACAAGATTTGATGGTCCGGGGCTGTAGGAGGAATGAGGCTCCGATAGGGCACTTGCGTGTCAACCTCTTCGAAAGCATCCGTTAGAGAAGGTATGATACCTTCTCCGAACTCATTGTCCACGTATATGACGACCGCTTCTCTCCAGCCAAAAGCTTGCATGATTGCGCTTATGGCATTCACTTGGGACGGGTCATTTTGTGCAGCTCGAATGAAGTATGGACTCCGAATGGAACTGAGGGAAGGACTAGTAGCAGAAAAAGAGATCATGGGCACATGAGATTTGTTTCCAAGTTGAATGAGGCAGTCTGCTTGCGCTGAACCTTGAGGGCCTACTATGGCTTGGACTTGCTTGTTCTTTATCAGATCAAGAGCTGTAGGGGTAAACCAGAAAAGACGGAGAAACGATAACAATACGGCACATAATGGAAAATCTTATTGGAAAATGCATAGCATTGATCAGAAGTCAATTAAAGCTTGATTCAAAATTACAAAAATAGAAATGTTTAAGAAGAAGGAAAAACAGGAGTATGAAGTTTATATACATGGAAGTTTGAAGTTGGAAAACGACACTAACTAGAAAAACTTCTCCATCTTCTCCGTTTATTGTATTGACAAGAACTCATGTTAGTAAAAAGTTTATTAAGTTGAATGTACCAATGAACTGTTTTTTTCATTAGGATTAGAATCATAATTCGCCATGTCTTTAAGATGATAAAATGTCAATTACTCCGACATGGGTAAGGGAAACCTCTTATTTCGAAGAAAATATGAAACTTTACCTACATGATATAGTCGAACACTCCAATTAGGATATGAAAGTAATTTCGGACATGGTGCACAATTGTGTTCAAAGACAGTATTCAATAATGTCGAGAAAGTGTACTTTAATAAATAAAACTGCAGATCCATGAAATGCTCTAGCTTACGATTGATCAAGAAAGACGCAAGCAAAAGCCTAAATAAGCAACACAAACATGAGGTTGTTCAAAGATATATTTTATTTACCGGATTGTAGTCATTTGATTGTCGCCTTTGATATCGTTTGGCATATGACATTGCAAACCTAGTAGAAACTAATTATTTCGAAAAAATAATTTAAGAACAAAACCATAGTGGATAAATTGGCCCAGACACGATCAAGTTGAAGCTTATTCATTGTTAAGTCGACCTCTTTATCTCATGGCATCAGAAATATCCACGCTAGACTTCAAGCCCCATATTTCAAGTCTATGAACTTTGTGAGGGCAGACCATTTTATTGTTATATCACACATCAAGCCTCTCATCATCCAATGTTAAAATACTTTCATAAATTGACATTTATTTTGTGGAACTCGAAACAAAAGTTGCCTCATTCTACCATCAATAACACGTAAGATATCACACAAGTTTGGCTCAAATCGACGCGGCTCGTTAACCATGATGGATGGCTCAACCAGAAAAACAAATAGTACAATCATGTAGAGGCGTGTATCACGCCAATACTTTCCGTAAAAAGGTTTGAAATTGTCTCTATCAACCGTCCACGTTAAAATGACTTTTTCTAATCTAAAAGGCGCAATAATTTTATGCTCTTGGTCAGTTAATTTTTTCGGTTTTTGGTAAGCTTAACGTTGGTCGTTCCTTCACGTGTTGTTGAAAATTTAGCAGGGAATGGTTTCAAAATTGAAATTTTCATATAATTTGCAAATACCTTATTATGAACAATAATATTGTTTTATCTTGCATTACACAAAGAGCTCCATAGAGTAGTTTATGCTCATTAGTACGTGTTAGAGTACTTAAATTTTAAATAGGGGAAATTATCAAAAAAGTCCTAATCCAATTTAATTCTAAATTTTTCAATTTGGCCAATTTAGACATAAACCTATCGTACATATGTCAATTTAGTTCTAAATATTTCAATTGTGTCAATTGAATCGTAAATCTTGTAACATTGTCTTAATTTAATCCTAAAACTTCTTGATGATTTTCCAAATTAGTCATTCTGGTAAGTTTTGGCTAGAAATCACTAACATGCGGTTAGTTTTGGCCAGAAATCGTTAACGTGCGATCTAGCCTGGAGTTGTAAGAATTTGGTCCAGTCCACATGGATTAAATCCCAGAAAAACTATATTTAAGAGTCGACCATTTTGGAAACACCGCTATTAGATGCAAGCTGAGGTTAGGCTTTCTCAAATAGTAGGATCGGGAGAGTGCCTCGCACACGGGAAACAGGACGAACAGAAATTTCAGAACTGCACAAGCTCAGAAGAACAGTCGTATCTTTATCGATACAGATCGGATCGACCTGATTCCAAAGCCAAATGAACAAAGACTTCTGGATCTACAATTTCTCTGTTTTGGGTTTTCTGAAATAAGCACTGTAGGATGGTCGAATTTGGGTTGGAAGTGGGTGAAAAATAACGAACAGAACAGGAAAAGATAGAAACTTCGTTGGTTGCTCTTCTAGGCCTCCAAGGAACTTGAGAGGGCACTGATTCTTCTAGATCGATGACTGCAACTTTTCAAGGATGCATATTTCAAAAATCTCCGACTCTTCAAGGACGGAGTGAAAACTCTTCTAGGATTTCAAGGGTATGAACTCTACAAGGTTCACGATACTTGCTTGAAAGCAAAGTTTTCATTCATCAAAAGTTGTCTATCTCATACAAGGAATTGGATGGCTTATATCGTCAAAGAAATAAAGACAGAGCATTGAAACTTGAAAGCATTAAAGAACTTTGAAACTAGAAAAATAGTAAAGAGCATAGAAACTAAAAACTAGTAAAAGCATAACGTCTTCATGGCTCCCAAGGTGTCTTCTCGGTTGAATCGACAACTTCATCGAACTTCATCGATAAGAGGTTTCATCGAGCTTGAATGCGGGCCGACCTTCTTGGTCGAGAGAGTTGTTCTTCAATGCGGGCCGCATCAGCCTCCCCATCTTTAAAAGAATTCGTCCTCGAATTCTCGCCATCAACATTAGAAGAATCTCTCATATAAGGTGTTAAATGTCGAACGTTGAAGACGTCGTGAATCTTCATATGAGAAGAAAGATTTAATTGATACGCATTAGGATTGATGCGCTCAAGAACTTCGAGAGGTCTAAGCTTTCGATCACTAAGCTTGTTATAACTTCCGACGGGATGCCATTCCGGTGGCAAATAAGCCCAAACAAAATCTTCAAGTTCAAAGATAACTTCACATCGTTGCTTGTCGATGTCCGTTTTAAAGGATTCAGTTTTGCTCTCTAGTCTTTAGCGCACATCTTCATGATTTTTCCTCATTTGAGAAACAATATCGTCGACTTTGCTGCTCGACTTCTCAGCAAAAGGAATTGGTGCAAGATCAAGAGCAGTCTTCGGTTGTCGACCATATACGATCATGAATGCACTATATCCACTGCTACGGTTCTCAGCACAATTATATGCAAATTCTCCAAGTGACAACCGCGTCTCCCAAGAATGGGGATTATTATCGATCAAAGTCCTTAATAGATTTCCCAATGTTCGATTGATGACCTCAGTTTGTCCATCCGTTTAGGGATGAAACATAGTACTCTATTGTAGTTTAGTACCAACATTCTTCCACAATTGTCGCCAAAAATGACTAAGATATTTTGTATCCCGATTCGAAGTAATGGTCTTCGGAATGCCATGCAACTTATAGACTTCCTTGAAAAATAAGTCGGCAATACGCGAAGCATCCATAGTTTTTCGACATGGAATAAATTGTACCATTTTTGAAAATTGATCGACAACAACAAAGATCGAATCCATGCCTCTGTTTGTGCGTGGTAGTCCAAGGACAAAGTCCATAGAAATATCCTCCCATGGGGCATATGGAATCGGCAAGGGCAAATAAAGGCCATCATTAGTAGCTTGTCCCTTTCCAATTTGGCAATGTCGACACCTCATCACATGTCGATGTACATCACGTTTCAAATGAAGCCAAAAGTATTTGGCTGAGACGAGTTGTACAGTTTTGTCGTGCCCAAAATGTCCTTCACGGTGAACTTCATCGATCACCCTTTGCCGAAGAGAACAGTCCGGCACACATAAACGGTTTCTTTTCAAAAGAAAACCATCACATACAGTAAAATTAGCAAGCTTATTTTCATGTGCATCGAGAATGATCTTGGAAAAGCAGGGGTCTTCTTGATATAACTCTTGAAAAGAATCAAATCCAAGAACAGTAGAATGCATTGTAGAGAGAAAGCTCTTCTTTCGACTAAGGGCATCAACAACCTGATTCTGAGCTCCAGCCGTATGCTTAATAATGAAAGTGAACTCCTGGATGTATTCAGTCCATTTTGCTCGCCTGGAGTTAAGTTTTTGCTGTCCGGAAATATATTTGAGAGCTTCATGATCGGTATATAAAATAAACTCTTGATGAATAAGATATTGCCGCTAATACTCAAGTGTGCGAAATAATGCGTAAAATTCCAGATCATAGGTGCTGTAACGAAGTTTGGCACCATTCAATTTTTCACTAAAGAAGGCGATGGGTCAACCTCCTTGACTTAGAACTCCTCCTATGCCAGTACCTAATGCATCACAATGCACTTCAAAAACAAGATCAAAATTAGGCAATGCAAGTACTCGGGCTGTGCTCAATTTTTCTTTGAGCTGTTCAAAACTTTTCTGAGCTGCATTCATCCATTCGAAAACTCCCTTCTTCATGCATGAAGTGAGTGGGGCCACAATAGTGCTAAAATGCGCAATAAACCGTCGATAGAACGAAGCAAGGCCATGAAAACTTCGCACTTCATGCACATTTGTTGGAGTTGGCCATTCTCGAATCACCTTAATCTTAGAATCATCCACCAAAATGCCATTCTTTGAAATATGAAACCCCAAGAAAAGGATTTGTGGTACCATAAAATAGCACTTGTCGAGAGCCGCATACAATCGTTCATGCCTCAACACACATAATGCTTCTTGAAGATGCTGCAAGTGCTCATCAGTAGACTTGCTAAAAATCAAGATATCATCGAAATAAACCACAACAAACTTTCCCATAAAAGGCTTCAACACCTGAGTCATAAACCTCATGAATGTCGATGGTACACTCGATAATCCGAATGGCATGACTAGCCACTCATATAGCCTATCTTTCGTTTTGAATGCTGTCTTCCATTCATCTCCAAGTTTGATTCTAATTTGATGATATCCACTCTTCAAATCCAGCTTCAAGAATATAATTGCACCAGAAAGTTGATCTAAGAGATCATTAAGGCGAGGAATAGGAAATCGATACTTGATGGTGATCTTGTTGATCGCTCTACTGTCGACACACATCCTCCAAGTACCATTTTTCTTAGGCACTAAAAGAGCTGGAATGGCACACGAACTGAGGCTCTCCCTTATAAAACCTTATTCAATAGCTCCATAACTTGTCGATGCAATTCTTCATGTTCGGTCGGACTCATTCGGTAATGAGCGAGATTCGGCAAAGAGGCTCCGAGCATCAAGTCAATTTGATGCTGAATATCTCTCATAGGAGGGAGACCATTAGGTAAGTCCATCGGGAAGACATCCTTGAACTCTTCCAAAAGAAGTTGAACTCGATGAGGTATGACAGAGGCAACTTCATTCTTCTCACTTGTTTTATTAAGCAAAATATACAAGATACGAACTCCTTTCAAAGCATCCTTCATATCCTTCATTGTAAACAACATAGGGGAGAATGAATTCTCAACTACAGGAGTTTTCAAAGGTTCCCTACTAGGTGCCAGCGTAATCTTCTTGCCTCCAAATTCAAAAGAATATGTATTTTGATAACCATCATGCGTAGTCCTCCTATCGAATTGCCATGGTCGACCAAGAATAATGTGACTAGCATCCCTCGGTAGAACATCACACCATATCTTGTCATAATAAACATAACCAATGGACAAATTAACAAGGCATCGTTTTGAAACAGTTACCTCACCGCCTTTCTTCAACCACGACATTTTATAAGGCGTAGGGTGCATTTTTAATTCCAACTTCAACTTGTTTGCCACTACTTTAGAAATTATATTCTCACAACAACCAAAGTCAATAATTAATTGACACACCTTTCCCATGATTGTGCAAGCAGAATGAAAAATATTGGTATGCAGCCATCTATCTCCAGTGTCATCTTGAGGAGTAAAAAAAAAATTTCTCACCATAAGAAGTTCGCCAGTGTCAGCATGCACTATTTGTTCATCATCCGTAGCTTCTTCATCATTGTTCAACTCCTCTTCAAGTGGATCCTCAGCATTCTCATCAGAATCATTATCCACTAAGAAGGCTTTACTGACTAGTCGATTCTTATTGATTTGACAATTGCTAGCACGATGACCTAACTCCCCACAAGAATAGCAACGTGTTTCGGACATAGCAGGTTGCTTCGAAACATGGGGTTGAGTAGAAGGCTTACTAGTAGATTGCATTATAGCCTCAGCAACTTTAGCAGTGCTAGTGGTACTCTTAGTGGCCCGACTTGTCATGGTAGTTGATTGCCGACTCTGAGAACGAGAGCGCTCCATTTTGAGTGCCCGTTGGTGTGCATCTCCTAAGTCCCAAATGTCGAGGACTTCCAAGGCGTCTTGAATGTAAAATTGAAGACCATTCAAGTATTTGTTCACAAGCACCTCCTCTGGGTCCTGGATATTGTTACGAATCGCCAACTCATTGGATTCATTGGTGTATTGGTCCACCATTCACGTACCTTGTTCTAGATTTTGGTACCGTTGGTAGAGCTCTCTCTTATATCCTTTGGGAAGAAAATATTTTCGAATCTTGCCCTCCATCTTTCTCCACAAAGTGATTGGTGCTTTGCCAACGGCTTGGCGAGTTTGTTTTTCACGTCTCCTCCAAGCAATCGCCTTGCCTCAGAATCACATAGCAATGATCCCAACTCGACGATTCTCCAAAACATTTCGATGCTCAAACAGCTCATTCGGGCAGAGTACAACCCAAGTGCCAAAACTTGGCACGGAGGAACACTTGAGTGTCAAAAGTTAGGAAAGTGACACTTGAGTGCCACTTTTCAAAAAAAGTGGGACACTTAAGTGCCATCTCCGGCGAACCGCATCGGAAATCCTACGTGACAATTTTTTATTATTTTTTTCGTCTATGTGGCTTGCCAGAATGTTGACTCAACAAACAAAGTTAAAAACGACGTCGTTTTTAAGCTAATTCAAATGTTAATATAAAAATTAATTTAATTAAATTATAAAAATAAATTATTGTTATTTTAATAAAATAATATAAATTAAAAAAAAATGTGGGGAGAGGAGGTAGCGGCCGAGGGCCGAGCCCTTGCCGCTGCCCTCGCCTCCCGCCGTCGTCGGGAAAGGCCGGTGATAGTGGGGGGAGGGTCGGCCGGGGTCGCCGGCCCCCGGCCCGACCGGTAACGAGGGCTGCGAGCCCTCGCCGCCTCCTCGCCACCGTCGGGAAGGGCCGATGACGGAGGGTCGAGGGTCGGCCGGGGTCGTCGGCCCCCAACCGCGGGCGACGAGGGCCCGCGAGCCCTTGCTGGATCTGGGTGAGGGCCGCGAGTCCTCGCGAGATCCGGGCGGGCTCGCGGGCTCTCCCCGCCATCGTCGGAAGGGCCGGCCGGGGTCGCTGGCCCTTCCCGGCGGCGAGGCGGCGGCGGCGAGGGCTTAGCCGTCTCCCTCCCTTCTTTTAAAAAAAAAAAAAAAAAAAAATTATTATTATTATTATTATTATTTATTTTTTAAATATCTGAATTTGTATTTTTAAATGTTTTAAATAAATTTAGTTTTAAATTAAATTAAATTAAATTTTATATTAAATTTTTACCACGTTAGAGACAAAACGACGTCGTTTTTGCATTTTTTAGCCACATCAACGTGCAAAACGATGTCGTTTTGCACTTACCTCGCCAGAAAATACCACGTTAGCATTTTGGCCGGATTGACACTTAAGTGATCCATTTTGCTTTGATTTTGGCATTTAAGTGTGACTTTCCTAACTTTTGGCACTTAAGTGTCCCTTCGTGCCAAGTTTTGGCACTCGGGGTGTACTTTGTCCCACCTCATTCACAAGTGTCAGCCAATCAACAATTTCATCAGGAGACTTAGTACCTGTAAATTATGGAATCTTTCTTGACTTCCTTTTCCCAATCTGGCTCATGAATATGTTGTAAACGATGTTGAACATCTCTTCGACCGTGAATAGATTGAACACTCTCCGAAGAGGAAGAGTCACCATGGGAATCTTCAGTCCAGGAACGGGGTGGAGAATTATTTGCTTCAGCCCTCAAACGCTGAACTTCTCGAGTCAATTCGTCAATTTGTTGTTGCATACGTTTCTTCAAATTCTCACCGAGGGTGTGCACTTCATCGAGGGGAATGGTTCTACCGCCACGACGTCTATCTTGTCTTGGAGGCATTGTCCTCTCCTCCAAAGCTTTGATACCAAATGATGCAAGCCGAGGTTAGGCTTTCTCAAACAGTAGGATTAGGAAAGTGACTTGCACACGGGAAACATGACGAACAGATATTTCAGCACTGTGCAAGCTCAGGATAACAGTCGTATCTTTTTCGATATAGATTGGATCGACCTGATTCCAAAGCCAAATGAAAAAAGACTTTTGGATCTACAATTTCTCTGTTTTGGGTTTTCTGAAATAAGCACTGTAGGATGGTCGAATTTGGGTTGGAAGTGGGTGAAAAATAACGAACAGAATAGGAAAAGATAGAAACTTCGTTGGTTGCTCTTCTAGGCCTCCAAGGAAGTTGAGAGGGCACCGATTCTTCTAGATTGATGACTGCAACTTTTCAAGGATGCAGATTTCGTAAAGCTCCGACTCTTCAAGGATGGAGTGAAACTCTTCTAGGTTTTCAAGGGTATGAACTCTGCAAGGTTCAAGATACTTGCTTGAAAGCAAAGTTTTCATTCATCAAAAGTCGTCTATCTCATACAAGGAATTGGATGGCTTTTATCGTCAAAGAAATAAAGACAGAGCATTGAAACTTGAAAGCATTAAAGAACTTTGAAACTAGAAAAATAGTAAAGAGCATAGAAACTAGAAAATAGTAAAAGCATAATGTCTTCGTGGCTCCCAAGGTGTCTTCTCGGTTGAATCGACAACTTCATCGATAAGAGGTTTTGTCAAGCTTGAATGCGGGCCGATCTTCTTGGTCGAGAGAGCTGGTCTTCAATGCGGGCTGCATCATATTAGTTCATCAGTTCTTGCACTAATTATAAACATCGATGCTACATTGGTACTTAGTCATCACTATTCATTTGCATTTGGATGGTAAAATCTGAAAGTTGTCCTAAGATCAGGATCATAAATTAATTTCGGGATCAAAATTGATAACAAACAGATAAATAAAAAGAGGGAAAGACAACTTTTTACTATTTGGACATGCAAACAGAAACTTGATACTTTAATTTGACTATAAGCATATTTAGTTGGACTCATCTTCATTAAAAAAGCTTAAACTTATTAGTTATAAGTTCATTAAAATATATTAATTGTCCGCTGAACCGAGACCCAATAACACACCACGAAAAGTAAAGTATTGGGTCAATCGAATCCTGACCCGAAAATTCCTTACTTGGATAGGGTCAACTCGATTGCGCTGACTTGACTCACTGTTGAGCATATATATTTTTGCTTGAATCTCAGTTGAGTTTGAAATATTCAAAACTACACAATTTATTTTTTTTGCTTAAATCTTAGTGACAACATTAGTTTACGAATTTTTTAATTACGGTGAATGACAAATGAAAATAATAAGTACGAGAGCTTCTTCTATCCATTGTCCCAAATTTCACAATTATAAGAGACAAACAACTTTTGTATTTTTCGCTCTAATTTTTCAAAAGACAAGTATTATGGACTATCTGCGAAGTTCAACTATACGAGAGAAATAGAATCATCTTCCATTTTAAAATAGATACTCTCTGAAAATATTTTTCATCGGAGTTTAATTTTTGTGAACCGATAGGAACATAAACGTGTTGTTACTTCAAAATAAACTTTTACAGTGATAAAAATAAATCTCAATTCAAGCATAATGTAACTCGCTTGTCCTTGATTTTATGCCATGCTTCTTGATGATCTATCACAAAACCTAGGGCCTAAGTGCACCAAGCACCTGGCTATCACCTAAATAATAATTAAAAGTTTTATCACCTGATTACATAAAATAATATAACCGACATTATACGGGTGAGAATTTTTCTTCAAAAAATTATTTTCTTTCCCTCCACAAAGTTGGTGGGTTTTCGACAAGTGCTCAAGAGTGCCAGGCCTTTGGATGAAAAATGTAAGTAAATCTCCCACTTTGATTATACAATCTTCAACTTTAGGGTTGTTCATAACCATTGAAGCTCCTGGAAGGTCGTAGCTTTTGGCTGAGTGCAAAAGTAGCTGGGAAGGATGCAAAAAAGGTCTGGTCACCGGCACTCTCAACCTCTCTCATCAAGATAGACTTGGAGACTCCGAGAAGCAGTTGTATGGGCCGTAGCTCCATGCTCACGGGCTGTACCCTTATCTCGTGTCTTTTCAAAGACACCAAGACTGTTCAAATCTGGTAGAATCTTACATTGTTAGGGGCAAAAAGGTATGAAGAGTGCATATGACCACTTTGGTCGGACAGCTAAACTAGCGTAGCATATCAAGAACAGTAAGTCTCGTGTCGGATATCAGTTTGGAACAATCTTTGGCCCGAGAAGTTCATTTCTTGCACAACATTAAATTTGCGAGACAACTTGTTAACTTTAAGTTTTGGTCTCGACTGATCTAATTCGTTTATCCATCTATGTTAGAAAAGTTTCTTTGGCTCTTTAGTAATCGATCGTCAAACCAAAGACCTGGGTGGTTTACGTCATTGGATTTTGACTTCACTAATTGTATCCTTGGATCAATCTCGACCCTGAAATTTTTTCACTTACAAAAAGCCAAAGTTGCATCACGTATTTGGTTTTGACAACTTCGGGATTTCTGTTTGTTTTCTTTATTGGGACCCTTTAGAAAATTACTATCAATTGATCTGTTTATAATGCAGTAACAAATCCAGAAGCAGAAGAAGAATAGAAGGAAAAGAAGAAGAAGATGAAGAAGTGAAAGGGAAGAATCAGAAAAGGATGCCGAGATAGGGAAAATTGTCCAAGAAGTCATAAACCCATTGTATAAAGGCCAATTCAATCTTAAATATTTCAATTGTGTCAATTTAGTCCAAAAATTTTTAATGATTATCAATTGACAGGAAATACAAGAAAGAAGGGAGGAAATTGTTTGTATATTCATTGATTTGTATACAAGCATATTAATACATTTATAGTGCAAGAATGGAAGAGAATAAAAGGAAACAATATACAAAGAATTATAAATATCCTATTTACTAAAACTTCCTATTCACTAAATCAATCAATCTACAATTAGGATCAATCACAATCTTCAACTGTATCTCCAACACTCTCCCTCAAGCTGATGACCTATATATGTCGAGGACACCCATCTTGCTCAGTAGATAACTATGTTGTCTTTGACATAATGGCTCAGTGAAGATGTCTGCAGGTTGATCCATTGTTCCAATACCCTTTGCTACGAGGATTCCTTCTTTGATCTTATCTCGTGTGAAGTGGCAATCAACTTCTATATGTTTCATCCTTTCGTGAAAAATTGGATTTGTTGCCAATTTGAGTGCAGCATCGTTGTCACAAAATAATTCAGTTGGTCCATTAACCTGTAACCCGAGATCTGAGAGTAATCCTCAAATCCAAACCACTTCGCAAGTAGTCTTTGCCATGGCTCGATACTCTGATTCTGCCGATGATAAAGAGACGGTTGATTGCTTATTTGTCTTCCACGAGATTAGTGACCTTCCCAACTTGATGCAGAAACCAGTAATTGATCTTCTGGTCATTGGACAAGTAGCATAATTCGTATCACAGAAAGCTGTCATCTTTATGTTGCAGTCACGAGATAAGAAAATTCTAAGTCTTGGACATCCCTTCAAGTATTTCACAACCTTTAAGGCTGCATTCATATGTGATTGTTTTGGGCTACTCATGAATTGACTGAGTATCTGCACTGCATAACATATATCATGTCTTGTCATAGTAAGATATATTAATTTACCAACAAGTCGCTAATATGCTGACGGATCTTTAAGCACTGGGTCCTCAATAGATGAAGAAGAGTTTAGATCATATTCATGATTAGTCAACTTGGCATTTTGATCAACTGGTATGATAGCTGGTTTGCATCCGGATAATCCAAATTCAGAAACAATTTCGAGGATGAACTTCCTCTAACTGAGATTGATACCTTTGTCGGATCGAGCAATTTCAATCCCAAGAAAATATTTGGGCAGTCCCAAATCCTTGATATGGAAAGTAGAGTGCAAATATTTTTTAAATCTTGCAACATGAGAGTCATTGTTTCCCATAACAAGTATATCATCAACATATATTAGCAAATAGATTGATGAATTACCTTCATTCTAAGTAAACAGGGCATAATCACGCTTAGAGTCTCGAAATCCCGCATTAGTCAATGCAGTAGTGAACTTAGTGTACCACTGTCTAGATGCCTGTTTTAATCCGTACAGGGATTTGCGTAGAGGACATACCCGAGACTACCCCTGTCTGCGTAATCCCTGTGGAAGCTCCATATAGATCTCTTCATCTAGATCGCCATGAAGGAAGGCATTGTTAACATCCATCTGTTGTAAAGACCAATTTCTGATGGTTGCAATGGATAAGAAGGAACGGACGGTGACTTCTTTGGCAACAGGTGAGAGGGTTTCATGATAATTGAAGCCTTCTCTCTGAGTAAATCCTTTAGCCACTAGCCGAGCTTTATATCTTTCAACTGAACCATCTGCCCGAAACTTGATTTTATAGACTCATTTACATCCGATGGGTTTCCGGTGTGGGGGAAAGGGAACAATGTCGCGAGTATGGTTCTCGATCAAGGCAGTAAGTTCTGATTCCATGGCGTGTTGCCATCTTGGATCACGGTATGCTTCATGGAAAGAAGAAGGTTCGTTTTCTTCCAAGAGACGGCTGACGCAACACATATGTTCTGGTGATAGTCAATTAAAAGACACATATGAAGAGACAGGATACTTCGTACCTGGAGAACGTGATGTAGAACAAATGTAGTCCTTAGTCCATGTGGGTGGACGAATTTGTCGTCCAGAGTGTCGAGGCTGCTTAGTTACTATTGGATCAGATGTTGAGAAAGACTCAGAAGCAGTTTCTGAATGAGCTGAGGCAAAAGGAAGATCCTCAGATAACTCTGAAGGTAAGTCATCTTCAGAAAAGGTGGCATTCCTTGGAACAGAAATGGATGGTTCCGGAACAACGAACAGATATTAAGAAGCCATAGATAAATCTTCTTCACATAGAAAAGGCCTATCATTTGGGGATGATGATGTAGAGGACGAAGATATCATATCCTTAAATGGAAAAATATCTTCGTGAAAGATGACATCCCTGCTGATAAAGAAATGTTCTGTAGAAATCTCCATAACTCGATAATCTTTTTGAAGAGATGGATATCCCATGAATATGCATTGTGTGGCACGAGGGCCCATCTTATCCAAAGGACCGACATTTGTCGCATAACACAGACAACCAAATACTCGAAGGTGATCATTGTGAGGCTGACTATTATAAAGTAGTTCAAAAGGAGTTTTCCCATCGAGAATATGAGTTGGCATGCGATTAATCAAATAGGCAGCAGTGACCACACAATCTCCCCAAAAACCTTCAGGAATAGAGGCTTGATATTTTAATGCACGTGCTACTTCTAAGAGATGCCTGTGCTTATGCTCTACAATTTCATTTTGTTATGGGGTGTAAGTACAAGAACTCTCATGAAGTATCCCTTGAGAAGATAGGAATTTTGTACAATCAGAAGAGAAAAATTCACACCCATTATCTGTACAAATTCGTTGCATAGATTGATCGAATTGATTTTTAACCAAGGAAACAAAGTTCGAAAGATGAGTAAATGTTTGACTCTTTGATTGCATAAGATATACCCAAGTGGCCCTCGTATAATCATCTACAATCGTGAGGAAAAAATGGAAGCCATCACGATGAAAAGTATGATAAGGTCCCCAGATATCCATATGAAGTAAAGAAAATTTCCTATCTGCTCGAGATGTACTTTTTGGAAAGGATGCTCGAGATTGTTTGGCTAAGGGACAAATTGGGCATTTAAGATGAGGGAAACATGCACTATGACCCAATCTTTGATGAAAAAGAAGATTGTTATTTCGACTAATAGCATTACAAGAAATGCCTTTATTTAGTAATTCTACATCTCTTGGGGAATCAATCCAGTAGTATAGTCCTTGTGCAATACTACCCAAGCGCATCAGTTTGCCAGTCGAACGGTCCTGAAAGAAACGATTGTTGGAGTTGAATATTGCATGACAGGAACTATCTATGCAAACTTTTGAGACAGAGAGTAGGTTGAATTCAAAATCAGGAATGTATAAGACATTTCTGAGGACAAAATGAGGACTAAGGTGAACAGTTCCAGTCTTGGTAACTTGAGTGACATTTCCATTTGGAAGACGCACTGATATGGGAAATTCGGATTTTCTATCGACATGGGAAAAAAAATGCTCACTACAAATTATGTGGTCACCAGCCCCCGTATCGATTATCCATGCATTCATAGAAAAGGAATTCTCCTTATGAAGAAAAGTACTCGAGAGTCTTGCACTTTTGTCACCCATCTTCGATTGATTCACAGTCTGCATGATATTCTGATACTGATCTTGAGTAATCGTCTGCTGTACCCCATCAATCCTTTGTGTCAAGACCTGATAAGCTGACGATTCTTTTTCTTTTCTATTTTTATCAGTAGGCTTTCCATGCAATTTCCAGCATGTTTCAATAGTATGATGCGGGCGTTTGCAATATTCACAATATTTATTTTTGAATTTACTATTTTGCCCACTAACCTTTCTTGATGACGTGGCGCCACGTGGATTGTAGGATCCTTTGTAAATAGGACCTGACGTGACTTAATGATAGCCTTCGGATCCATTCAAGCTGACGGATGATCTGTAGCTGTCCATTCCATCCCGTTGATCTGAGCCGTCCAGTAGCCCCCTTGAATCGAAGTCGTTGGATCTCCTGTGCGAATCCAGGCCGTCCACTCGAAAAGGAGTAGGGTTTTCGTCGGGTTTCCTCCTTGCTGCAGCCGCGTTACCCATTTTTGGGTATCCCGAGCATGCAGCTATTCCGCTGCCTCCGGCCACCTTCTCTCGTGAGCCCACGCTGAATGGAAAAACTGCAAGGCTCATGCCCTCTCCCACTCGGGCATGTTCGGCCGCGGCGAGATGCTGACTTTCTTCTTGGACAACGAGCTGATAAATGCGTCCGAGCGGCGGCAATGGTTCCATGGCAAGAATATGAGATCGGAAGGCCGAGTAGGAATCGTTGAGGATGAGTAAGAATTGTGTGCTCTTTTCCCTTTCCCGCATGTCTCTGTATTATCTTAGTGTGGCTTCGTGTCCCTGGAGGTGCTCCTCGGCTAACTCCAATTCATTCCATAGAGAGGAGAGACGGTTGAAGCAAGCGGTAACCAAGAGGTTCCCTTGCTTCAACTCCGTCAAGCTTTGCGTGATGCTGAAGAGTCGTGCTCGGTCGAGCCGGCCGTACATCTCCTTGATGCTATCCCAGATCTGCTTGGAGTCCTTAGTAGGTGGTAGTCCATCCGCGACGTCGAGGGTGAGCGTGTTGCCGATCCAGGTGCGAACCAACTAGTTGCACTTCCGCCAGAGACGTTGGAGGCATTTGTCGGTCGAGAACGGGACGACTCCATCGAGGAAGCTGTCCTTGTCCTTCGTCACCGGAGCTCACCGGAGATCACGAGCCCACGACAAATAAGTTTCCGATCCGGTAAGTTGGTTGTTGATGAGGCGCAGTTCGGGGCTATCCGTTGGCGATATGTAAAGGGGCTCACCAGGTTCAGGCTGGCCGCCACCGCTCACCGGAAAAATCAGGGGCATGTATTCGGGTTGAAATGTCGGGTAGGGATTCGTCCCTTGACCTGACATGGATCCGAGTTCCTGACCCGGCGGCAGTGGCATGAGTTCGGGTTGAGATCTCGAGTAGGGGCTCGTCCCTTGACGGGATAGCTCCATATCCCTGGCCCGGCCCAAATCCGAATCCCTGGCCCAGGTTTATCTGGCCCGATGTTTCAGTTGGGCCTGTTACAGATGGTGTAGGTCTAGATGGGTATTGGGTCCACATTTGTCCTGGCCCAGCAGCCCACTGATACCAGTTAACTAGTGGAAAACTCATAGGCCACTGTGCTGGGTCGGAGGTCTGGCCCATCGTAGGAGGCGGAAAAATCATGGGCCACTATGCTGGGCCGAAGGTCTGGCCCATCATAGGAGCCAACCTTGCCGAATGAGTTTCTTCAGAAGATCGGTCTTCTCCAGAGGGAATAACCGGATCTGAGGTGGGTGTTTCCTTTGTTGAAGAGTTCTCAATATTCTTTGTCATGGTACCAAAAAAGTTGAATTCCTAACCGTTTTGCTAGTTTGTTTCGCAAGTGGAGATCATGCAACAACAGCCCAAAAAAAGAAACGGTGGCAATTCAAAAGGTGCGGAAGCTAGCCAGGAGTATCTGCTCTGATACCATGATAGGAAATACAAGAAAGAAGGGAGGAAATTGTCTGTATATTCATTGATTTGTATACAAGCATATTAATACATTTATAGTGCAAGAATGGAAGAGAATAAAAGGAAACAATATACAAAGAATTATATATTTCCTATTTACTAAAAGTTCATATTCACTAAATCAATCAGTCTACAATTAGGATCAATCACAATCTTCAAATAATAGATTTAGAACTAAATTGGCATAAGTACTAAATTGATAAGTTGCCAAAAGGTTTATGACTAAATTGGCACAATTCAAAGATTTAGGACTAAAGTGGTTGCCGTGTGATAGGTTTGGAGCTTTTTGGATAATTATCCCCACCGAGATGGGCAATCAACAAAAAGAGAATAGAAAGAATACCGGAAGAGGGATTCAGAACATTCTAATAAGATAATGCAAATATAACAATGGAATACATGATAAATTTACAAGCGAAAGGGATAGCAATTCTACCAGGATTACCATCCTCCATAACCTAACCGTGTATTACCCATGCATTCGAATGGAATCATTTTTTCCGAACGAGACCAGGAAGGAAAACAAAAGGCAGAGTTGTCCCCATTGGAACATAATGCTCGACCAACTAACGAAACCGAATCTATAAGCGTCCTTTTTCCAACTTCCATCATGTCTATAGTATGCATAACGTTTGCCCATGTCGAAAGCTTTCCGACATTAGCTTTCTAACGTAATTTTGAAGTTAGTCAACACCCGCGTTAGGCGTTTGGCTCCTGATATCTGTTAGTAGGTCGCGCGGCACAAAAAAGTAAAAAAATTAAAATAAAACATCAATTTGCAACATAAGCAAGCAGCTTTTGAATCGAAGAATAGAACCACGCACCCGCAATGACACTACCTGCTTGATGTTCACGCACAAGCAAATGATCAACCCATTCTTTTGTCTGCTTAATTTAGTCTTTAGCCACAAAAGAACCAAAAGGTTCTCTTTCACGTTTTGTTTTTTATATATACAAAAAAAAGTGTCAGTTAGTAGATTAGAGCCCAACACGGTCTTAAAATTAGTCAACACCCGCGTTAAGTATTTTGACCCTCAGTGTCTGTCAATAGATTATGTGGTTAAAAAGAAAGGATGGGTAAACTTGTAGAGCTTGTAAGCTGATTATTTTTACGATAGATGTTTCTAAGCGGTCCATATATATAATAAAAGTAGATCTTCCATGCAATGCCTTTAAAGTTTAAAATATTGAAAATCATAACCAGAAGTGCAATAACTTTTGAAAATCCACAAACGAGATGAATATATATATTCTTTTGTAGGCAAATTTTCTGTTGCATTGATAAAAAGAAAAGAAGAAAAATGTGGAGCACTCCTTACACTAAAGGTCAAAAACCCTTATTCTCAGCTATTACAATCATTTTAGTAGCTTTTAATGCATAACTTCTATATTTTTTTATGGTCACTGCCCAACTTCTATATGGGTTCATCTCAGCCCTTGAGAAATTTGAGCGGGCTTTTTTTCATTTTTGGGCCTGAAGTGTGAGGGTTATTTGTGACGAATAGGGTCATGCCATCGTGGGCCATAACCGACAATAAGATGCCACTATCAGAGGAACAACAAGCCTATTCACAACTTGAAAAATAATGAAAGTACAAAATGTCATTAGAGCTAAAGTAAGATCGTGCTGGACCGCTGCTTTAGGCTCCGTTTGTTTCAATCAAAATGACTTCTAGAGGAAAATGATTTATGGGTTTTTCAATGTTTGACGCATAAAAAGTAGACAGGTCCAAGGGAGTACTTTTAGGCAACATTTGATCATCCCGATTTAGATTGAGATATACCAGGATAATGTTAGATGACAAAACCTTCAAATATTCTCTGGATTGTGGAAAATCTCATCACATGTTTGGTGCAACCTTAGATAGGATAAAAATCTTTGAAAATCTCACTTGCCTAACACAAATCAGAGCAAAGTGAGAAGACAAAATATAAAGCACAAAATTAGTTGTACTTTAAATAGGAGAAGGAATAGCTTGATATTGTCGCAGGGGAATTCACAGGAAGAGGCAAAGCGGCGGAGGATCGGTGCCGGACCTTATAAGAGAAAATCCAGAGAGTTTTTTTTTTTTTTTTTTTTTTTTTTTTTTTTTTTTTTTTTTTTTTTTTTTTTTTTTTTTTTAATGTTGCCCTGGTGTGAGGGAGCTTCCCTCTTCGCGAGGGAGGAGAAAATGCGCTAAGCCACTCTTAGCGAGTCGATTACGTTCTCATCGGCCACAGAGGCTCCACTCCTCAATGGTGAGTAGGGCGGCCGGTTCAACCAGCTTGTATGAACTAGACCATCTCCTCGTACCGCTCGGCCTACTCGGCAAACTTCGCTAGGTATGCATCCATGCTCAGGTTCTTCGGCGCTGCCATCATAAATTGGACCCACTTACTGTAGTCAATCCACCGATTAGAAAGCTTTGGCTTCAGGCAGAAAGGAAGGAGGGGGAGTATGACATCCAGATTTTTCAACCCTGTCTTCTACTGAATGAATCGGGCATTTCATTGACGCACCTATAGGGTTATTCTCAGAGCCAATCACTCTCGAGATAACTAGACTATCTAGGGAAGCCAGTAAGAAATTTTAAGGCAAATAGACTTGAGAATTCGACCAGGAATTGGCTTCTCGACAGTGTCCATCTTTTGAGGCCATTACGGCACAGTTAAAAATTGATTTGAAATCAGAGATAGACTGGTTTGACAGAGATGTGTGGCTAATCATGGGTGACACCACTAAATTGGAAAATTCTCGTCGACCGGCACTAGACTGATTTTCTTATTATTTTGGTACCCAGTGTCCGTATTTGAATCCTTGAGATTTTCACGACAATCGAGAGTCGCCAATGAATCGAGTGGGTTCATAGTGGTTCGAAAAAAATCGACCATGGGTTATTTGCACTAAAATTGTCTGAAAGTTACCTAGTAGCCTGGGTCACGCTAAAAACGCGTCGAATTGAAATTAACCGTCAATTCGAGTCCGATTTCAGAAATCGAAGTTTCTGTCATGTCATAATAAATTCTAGGAGTGTTGACTCAGTCTCAGAAGATTTTTCTGGCAACATATTTGGTACAGAAAATGCTGAAGATGGTTTTTTATTACAAAATTGAGATGCATGATGGATTCTTGAGTGAGGAAAAAATGCATAGATGATCAATGAGTGATCAATTGAATTTGTGAGAGTCAATTGGGATGAAATCAAGAGGGATTTGAAACCAATTGAAGCCATCTCTCTCAAATTCGTACCCCCCTTAAGCCTAGCAAAATTGGACCATTTGAGGAGTTGTGTGGTGTGTTTATATGACCAAATTGCAGCCAAGTGATGAAACTTCTCGAGCAAGGTTTGGAAGATATTTTTTTGTGGAAAAAAATGGGCTTGGTGGAGCCCAACTCTCACCATCTCGATCTCTTCTTCCTCTCACCCCAACCGGCCAAACTCTCTCTCTCTCCATCCATCTTTTTTTTTTTTTTTTTCACTCAAGAGAAATTCCCATGCCCACGATCACTTCCTCTTCGCCCTTTGCTGAATTGCTTGCAACACCGCTTGAAGAAGCCCACTCCTCCGTCGAGTTCTTCAGCTGTTGCCACGTCCGAGCTTCTCCAAGCTCGGTCAACAAAAGGAACATTTTCCAGCCGCATTGACCGAAGCCAACGAAGCCGAAGCCGCACTCGTTCAAGCTGCCCACGAACACCCGCTCCCGCCTTGCCGCTACCACTTGCCGATTCCTCAGCCTTCTTCGATCAACAACAACTGATTTCCGCCCACCTTGTTGACCACCGAGCGAAATTCTTGCAGCTGCTGTCTAGGCCACGTGTCCCACGAAGGCCACGTCCACTATCTCTCCACGCAGCTGCCCTTGTGTCTTCAGTTGCCGCGGCCGAAGTCCTTTGTTGACTTCCAATTACGAAGACCAAAACCCAGCCGCTCGCTGACACGTCCGAACACTCCACCAGCTCTTGTCCCCTCCACCACCGAAGCAGCTCCGTTCTTCGCCGCGTCTTCTTCAGCTCGAGCCTCCCACGCGTGACGCCAACGAAGCCAACTGTGGATTGAGCCCTGCAATTTGGGCCTAGGAATCCAGCGAAGCTCCTTCACGAGCCCAGCTCCATAAAGCATCTTGGCCCAAATTCTAGCCTAGTGAATTTCTTTTGGGCCGCAAATCAGGCCAAAATTCAGCCCAACAATTTCAGTCTTTCGAGCCCAGCAAAGACAAGCCCAATTCAACTTTATTTCAAGCCCATTTTCAGCAATTGCAACACAGCTTTCGAGACCCATCTTCAACAGCCCAACCCAGCTTGGGTCCAGCCCAAAAGCAAGAACAAATCTCAGTTGGACTGAGATTTGTTGGGCCAAGTCTAAGGCCCGGTCCAAGCCCACCGGTGTCATCGAAAGTCCGCTTTCAACCACCGTCGCATCGCCGTCGCGGTAATTCAGTCTCCGCTTTTTCCAAGTGAGTTTTACTCATTAATGCTTTCTTAGTTTGCTAATTATGCTTAGGGGTTGGTTAGATTTAATTAAGTGCACTTAGGTGGTTATATTAATTTAGAACAATTAAATTAGTGACTTAATTATGCATGTTAGGTGGTTAGACCTAGTCATTAGTAAGTAGAAATGTTCGATTATTTATTGAACGGGTCTTGGGATTTTTCCTGATCCGTCTTGGCTTGCAATTCGGCATTACGGGCCTAAATTGATTTTTAATAATTATTTATTTAATTTTCGAAATTAATTATTTAATTATTTATTTTTCCGGAAATTCAACCGGGATGGCCGGTGACCGGAATTTCGTGCTGATTTTAAGATTCATTCCTAATTTGAATCTTGAAAGGGTCGGGTGGGACCGTAAAGCCACTAAATCTAAGAAAGTTGCTTGGTGTGGGATGAATGACCTAGAAATGGTCTGACTGACATGTAATTGACTAGGTCAATTTGATCGATGCTTCTATCTGTGGTGTGATTACTTGAGTGCTTATTGAACTGTGCTAATATGCAGGTGGAATCTGAGGCCAAGGTAAGTCCTCTAACCCGTGCGTGCATAGGCAGCCCGGTTAGCGTATTGGTTTACTAATCGAGTCTTAGGGGGTAGAACTTGCTGAGACGTAGTCTCATCTCGATTGTGGGATAATATTTCAGGCCCCTAGATCACCTGAGGATGAGTCGGCATCTGGAGCCGAGGATGAGCTTAAAGAAGAAGATGAAGAGCTTGAAAGAAACGAGTTGAGTGGAGAAGAATCGAAGGAGGATCTGTATGATCTTTGGTACGATCTGGATGAGGACCGAGATCCCAACCTCTTTTGTGAACCCTATATATTTGTGGGTAGAATGAGACTAAAAAGTTGTGAATAGTTTTGTGAAGCTCTTCGAATTATGCTCTATATAAAAGTGTTGTTGTGGATTTCAATATGAAAAATATGGCCTTGCTTTTCTATCCCATCGTTTTTATTGCCTGGGGATTTATAACTGCTTCCGCATGTGCAATATTAAAATAAAAGGGTCGGCGATGCATAGTCCTGGAATATCGCATTCTAAAATCGACCAAGTAGAAGGATGTGTGCGTGCTCGATGATCGGGGCGTGACATCCCTTTTTTGTGGTATTAGAGCGAAGTTCAAGATTGGAGTGATAAGGAGCGTTGACCATGGGATAGTCGTTAGGAAAGACCTTGAAATTCACAACTGGTGCATGTCTATGTTAGCTGAGTGCTAGAATTGCTTGTTCTTTGGATCGCTCTGTTTTTAATTCGGTGTTGAATTAGAAGTAGGTGTCAGTTGTTTAAAGCTACACGATGAGCGATCAAGAGCCTAGAACTCCTACAAAGAGGACCAGTAGGGCTGTTATTCGGGGTAGAGCTCCGACTCGTGTCGGGACCCGAGGCGGACGTGGTCGAGCACCAGCACAGGCTAGCGTGAGTGGAGTAATTCCACCAGTTGTAGATGCCGAGGTGACAGCCCATAATTATCCCAGGTTGGATGGGATCTTGCGTGTTCTGGAAGCAATTGGTACTAGAATGGATCAGCAAGCCGCTACAATTGAAGCCGCCGCTCTCTCGCCCGCCGCCGCCGCTGCCGCTGCCCCTCCAGTTGCCCCTGCTGTTGCACCTGCCCCCGTCGTGAATGTGGAAGGTCCACCGGGGATTGTGGTTGCTGCAAGACCACTCCACAAGTTAGTGGAGCATTTCCTGAAGTTAAGTCCACTGAAATTTATGGGTACTGGAGACCCCGAGGTTGCCTCACAATGGATACTAGATCTGGACAAGGCATTTGCACTGCTGATGTGCACCGAAACAGAAAAGGTAACCCTGGCCATTTATCAGTTGCAGGCAATGCCAACATTTGGTGGAAGGCCACTAAGGACACGATCTTTTTTGAAGGGACAATCCCGGTTTGAGACATCTTCCTAAGAGCTTTCAACTATCAATATTTTTCGGGTATGGCCCGAGAACAAAAGATGGAGGAGTTCCAACGCCTCCGTCAAGGATCGATGTATGGGGTCAAGTTCATGGAGCTTTCGCAGTATGCTCCCAGGTTAGTAGAAGACCCAGAAGAGAAAGCTATAAGATTCAGAAATGGTCTTTGTTTTGAGTTGAAGCAACCCCTACTGCCATTGGACTTGACGACCTATCGAGAGGTCTATCGTCGAGCTCAGATGATAGAGCGAGGATTGAATGAGCAAGCTACCTCGTCGGGGTCGAGATTTAGTGTTAACTGGGAAGCGCTCAGGCAAGGAAAGAGGCCGATGTCAGGGAACATATTCCAAGGTCCGCCTAGCAAGAAGGGTGGATTTGGTAGGTCGATGGCTCACAGGATGGGATCGTGTCGCTCTTGTGGGAGACGACATGGGTCGGCACCGTGCCCAACTAGGATGGGTGTGTGTTATGAATGTGGCCAACGAGGCCACATAGCTAGACATTGTCCCAAGAGGCCAAGGGGACAACCACAGCTACCACCGCCACGGGGACAGATAAGAGGGTATGCCCTCAGAACGTGCCGCAAGGAGGACAGTTGAGACCTCCAGTTCAGGTACGGTGTATGCAATTACATAGGGTCAGGCAGAAGCTGCACCTGACGTGATTACAAGTATGGTTTCACTCAACGACCAGCCTACTTATGCTTTGTTTGATCCGGGAGCAACCCACTCATATATTGCCGAGCAGTATGCTAAGTTGATAGGAGTCAGTCCTGTTTTATTAGAGTCAGCAATGTGCATATCTACACCCTTGAAAGATAAAGTTATTGCTGCTTTGGGTTGTTCGGGGTGCAAGTTAGTGATTGGTGAGCGAGTGGGGAAAATAGATTTGTTAGTCCTATCCATGTATGATTTTGACTTGATAATTGGCATGGACTGGCTCACCAAACAAAGAGCTAAAATGGATTGCTATCGCAAAGCGATTCAGTTTGACCTGTTAGAGGGTGAGAACTTCGAGTTTGTAGGAAGTCGAGGAGGACTCTCGATTGTCCTAATCTCGTCGCAAGAAACATCTCGTTTGTTAGACGAGGGTTGTCAAGGGTATTTGGCAATTGTTGTGGATACGACAGTTGAGGAACTGAAAATGGAAAACATTTCAGTCGTGCAAAAATTTCCAAATGTCTTTCCAAAAGAATTGCCAGGATTACTGCCAGAAAGAGAGATTGAGTTTGTAATTGAGTTGGCACCAGGGACAGAACCAATCTCAAAGGCACCTTACAGGATGGCATTATCTAAGTTGAAAGAACTGAAGGTGCAGATGCAAGAATTATTGGATAAAGGATTTATTCGTCCTAGTGCATCACCTTGGGGAGCATCAGTTTTATTTGTGAAGAAGAAAGATGGTTTGTTGCGTTTGTGCATCGACTACCGATAACTCAACTAGGTAACCATCAAGAATAAGTATCCCCTCCCAAGGATCGATGATTTGTTCGATCAGTTACAAGGGGCGTCAATATTCTCGAAGATTGATTTGAGGATGGGATATCATCAGCTGAGAATTAGGAAAGAGGACATTCCTAAGTCAGCATTTTGAACTCAGTATGGTCACTATGAGTTCACAGTGATGCCATTTGGGTTGACGAATGCTCCAGCTACCTTCATGGATATGATGAACCGAATATTTGAGGAATATCTGGATCAGTTTGTGATTGTATTCATAGATGATATCTTGGTCTATTCAAGAAGTGATGAAGAACACGAGAATCATCTGAGATTAGTGCTCCAAACTTTAAGGATGCATAAGTTGTATGCTAAGTTTAGCAAATGCGAGTTTTGGTTGACTTGTGTTGCGTTATTAGGTCATGTGATTTCCGGAGAAGGAATCTCCGTCGACCCAAGCAAGATAGAAGCCGTGATCAATTGGTAGAGACCGACATCAGTGATAGAGATTAGAAGTTTTCTAGGATTGGCAGGTTATTACAGACGGTTTGTGGAAGGTTTCTCATCGTTAGCATCACCTTTGACAAAACTCTTGCAGAAAGAAGAGAAATTTATGTGGTTAGACAAGTGCGAGCACAGTTTTCAAGAGCTAAAGGAAAAGCTGATGACCGCACCTGTTCTGACGATTCCATCTGGTCCTGGAGGATTCGAGATCTACAGTGATGCGTCATTCAGAGGGTTGGGTTGTGTGCTAATGCAACATGGTAGAGTTGTTGCATACGCTTCTCGCCAGTTAAGACCTCATGAACAGAACTATCCGACGCATGACTTAGAGCTTGCGGCGATTATCTTTGCCCTGAAGATTTGGAGACATTATCTGTGTGGGGAAAGATTCCAAATCTTCACGGACCATCAAAGTCTCAAGTATTTATTCTCTCAGAAGGAGTTGAACATGAGACGGTGCAGATGGATGGAATTGCTGAAAGACTACGATTGTGATATTTTATATCACCTAGGAAAGGCGAACAAGGTCGCCGATGCTTTATGTCAAAAGTCTTCAGTAGCTCATATCTTGATTAAGGAGTGGAACCTAATCGAGAAAGCTCGAGATTCAGTATTCAAGTTTGAGGTTGGCCACCTTTCGAGTTTCATGGCCACTCTCAAAATTGAACCGGATGTCCAGGTCAGAATCAAACAACTCCAACCAACAGATCCAGATGTACAGAGAATTCTTCAGGAGGACACAGAGAAAAGAAAGGCTAATTTTCATATTGATGATAACGGAACTTTAATGTTCCAAGGACGTTTGGTTGTACCTGACAATGTAGAGCTTAGAGAATAAATTTTATCTGAAGCACATCATAGCAGTTACAGCATTCATCCTGGCAGCACTAAAATGTACCAGAACCTACGTCAACACTACTGG
Organism: Eucalyptus curtisii; assembly: GCA_017140595.1. Taxonomy (NCBI): domain Eukaryota; kingdom Viridiplantae; phylum Streptophyta; class Magnoliopsida; order Myrtales; family Myrtaceae; genus Eucalyptus; species Eucalyptus curtisii. The sequence continues at coordinate 1,588,422 of CM029502.1, read as the reverse complement.
TGGTCGGGTATGAAGGCGCACATCGCTAAGCATGTCGCAAAATGTTTGACGTGTCAACAAGTAAAAGCTCAGCATTGTAAACCGGGAGGACTTCTGCAACCTCTCGTGATCCCAGAATGGAAATGGGAGCACATCACGATGGACTTCGTGACTGGACTACCAAGGAGTGAGAGAGGCAATGATTCGATTTGGGTAGTAGTCGATAGGCTAACAAAGTCGACTCACTTCATTGCAGTTCAAAAGGATCTCATTCTGGATAGACACGTAGACCTGTACATGCGTCAGGTGGTTCGAATGCATGGAGTGTCGGTTACGATAACCTCAGATAGAGACCCGAGGTTTACTGCTGCTTTTTGGAAGAGCTTGCAGAGTGCTCTTGGTACAAAGCTTCGGTATAGTACGGCATATCATCCTCAAACAGATGGCCGGTCTGAGAGAACCATTCAGACCCTCGAGGATATTGGGTGTGATAGCCAGAGTGCTATATTATTGGCTAAGAATTTTGGATTTTATGCAAGAATAAAGCATATCAACATTCAATATCACTTCATTGGAGACAAAGCGGAACAAAAAGTTGTAGCGCTAAACAAAGTTGACATACATGTTAATAGTGCAAACTTTTTAACTAAGGTAGTTAGTGTAGAAAAGTTTGAATTGTGTCCAATTTTGTTGGGTCTAAAGAAGCACGTGAAGTATTTACCAAGCGGGAGAATGTTGAGGCATAATTCATACTCTCTGGAGATAAAAAGGCACGAGGGTCCCACTCTTGTAATTGAGAGTTGTAATAGAGATGTGAGATATGCTAATTGTGACATCCTGAAATTCGACTCCGTTTCGATAAAGTGAAATGGGCATTTCGTCGACGTGCCTATAGTCCTTTTTCTCTAAGCTGATCACTCACGAGTTAACTAACCTATTGAGTGAAGCCGTTAAGGGATGTATCCGCGGTAAAATCCCTAAAAGCTACTTAATTGGTTGGGTTGGACTAAAATCGCGTCTGATCGATTCTAACCACGAAATTGAACTCGATTTCGAGAATCGAATTTTGAGCGTGTCATAATTCATTTTTAGGACCTTGTCTCATTGTTCGTCAAATTATTGACGAGTCCGAAATTTCAAGAAAGAAATTATCGGAGGAAAAATTGAAGACCGGGAGAAATTAATAAGAGAAAGGGGAAATAATAGAAGTAATTTGAATAGTAGGATTTTTTTTTACTATTTGATTACTTTTTTTAATTTTCTTTTTCTCTCCCTTTCTTTCTCTCTCTCTCTCTCTCTCTCTCTCTCCCCTCCCCCTCGTGCGCAGCCCCCTCCCCACCGACTGCCCCCTGCTGTCTTCCTCTTTCTTTTTTATTCTTTGACTAGTCAAACCCCTTCTCTCCTCTCTCCTCTCTCCTCTCTCTCTCCTTCTCCCCTCCACACGTTCGAGCGAGCAAGACCAGAAGCGGAAGAAGTCGACCAGCAGCAGCTCGCCGAAGCCGTTGCCGCCGCCCGCACCGCCGCCCGCACGCCCACCGCTCGCCGCCGTTCCGCCGTTCGTGCGTCCCCACGTTCGCCGTTGGCTGTCGTCCCTCCCCCGTGCGTCTCCCGCCCCTGCTCCGCCTCTGCCCAGCTCGCCCAGCCACCTCGGCTACCGCCCAGCTCCGTCCGGCCACCGTTCGGACCCGCCGGAGCTCCCCTCACCCTCCGCCGGCCTCCCCTCGCCGCCCTAGCCGCCGGACCAGCCTCGGCCAGCCCAGACCAGCAAACCCGCGAGTGGGTTTCCAGCTGGTTCGGGCCTGCTTTTTGGGCCGTTTCCGGACCCCGAACCCGAGCCGTGCTTTGGGAAGTATTGTTCCTCGCGTCGCCCTCGTCGGATTGATCCGATTTGCGCGCGATTCCGGTGAGTAAGCTCACTAATCCTTGCTTAGTGGACTAATTACACTTATTGGTTGTTTAGTTTTATTTAATTAGGTTTAGGTTGTTAGATTAGTATTTATTAGTCAATTGTGATGCAAATTAGATAAATTGAATGTGTATTTAGCAAGTAGACGTGGTCTACTATTTATTGAGGGTAGCCCGGGATTTTTCCCGACCATAATCGGGCTTCAATTTGATAATTCGAGCCTAAGTGGAATTTTTGGCATTTAAATATATTTTTCGGAATTAATTATTTATTTATTTATTTTCCGAAAATTCAACTGGGATGGCCAGTGACCGGAATATTATGCTGTTGACCATGGTGAAGTCCGTTTATTTAATCGGACTTTATTTTGAGCTAAATTGAATTTTTAATATTAATTATATAATTTTCGAAATTAATTAATTATTTATTTATTTTCTGAAAATTCAACTGGGATGGCTAGTGACCGGAATATTATGCTGATGACCATGGTGAGGTCCGTTTATATAATCGGGCATTATTTTGAGCTAAATTGAATTTTTAATATTAATTATTTAATTTTCGAAATTAATTAATTAATTAATTATTTATCGGAAATTAAGGCTGAGATAGCCCGTGACCGAAATTTCGTGCTGATTGTCGTGGTGGAGTCCGTTTATTTAATTGAGCTTGATTTTGTGCTAAATTGATTTATGAATGATTTTAGGATTTATTCCTAAATGAAATAACTTTGGAAAATCAATTGACAAATAATCGGGATAATGCCAAAATGTTTTGCGAACTATAGAGAATGGTGGGAATTATGAAAAAAGAAAATTATAGTATTTTGGCTAAGGCCGACCGTGTACGTACACACGGTTATTTTTATCGGGTATGATAAAAATAATAGAAATGTTAGATGATGGAGATGGTATACTATATCGGCCAACGGGCGATATGTCAGCTTTGTGTGAGCGATATCTTTGGTATACTATATTGACCTATGGGCGATATGTCAGCTTTGGGTGAGCAGTATACCTTATTATTAGCTTTAGGCGAGCAATTTATTATCAGCTTTGGGTGAGCATATATAGTATACTAAATTGACCTAGGGGCCCTACTCTATCAGCTTTGGGCGAGCATATACATAGTATACTATATTATCAGCTTTGGGCGAGCTATACCATCTATTTGTCAGCTTTGGGTGAGCAGTCCTGATTTGATAGGACTTTAAGATAGTAGTTGTTGACACCTAAATTTTTGGGGTTATTTTTGCTAAATAAAAAATAATAATAAAAAAATCATAATCATATGGCATATAGTTTAGGAAGATTTATATTTTGTTAAGATTTTTTTTTTTATATATAGATTTAGGTAATATACACCTTTGAGAGATGCATTTTTTTGCGCAAAGGGGAATTTTTTGATCGAATATGCAAAAAATATTGCGCAGAGTGAAATGATATATTCAATGGAATTTTACACGAGCAAAATTGGCAAAGAAATATACCACGAAGATACATTTTTTTGGTGTATAAAAGAGTCGCGTACGGTCGGGAAGAGGGGGGTTAGTTTTTCTTTGGAAGAAAAAGCAAAAAAAAAGCAAAAGGGAAAAGTGAAAAATTGAAGGTGAAAGTGACGTGAAGGACAGGGAAAAGAAGACACAGTAAAAGCAGATTTACTGTGCTTCTTCTCCGGTGAACCTTCACCGCCCGAGACCCGCCGCTCGCTGCTCCGCCGTCGCCCTGCCATCACCGCCGATCTAGCCGCCGATTCCCCACGCGGCAGCCGATCGTCGCGCCCTCGCTGCTCGACTCGACGCCTGTGCCTGCACCTCCACCGCACAGCACCGTCGCCAACGCCGCAGTTGCTCCCTCGCCGCTCGGCTACTGCTGAACCCGATCTCGCCGCTTGAGTGCCAACACCTGTAGATCTGAGCTCGCCTCCACCCGACGCCGCGCCTCGGCGACTCGCGAGCATCACACCCGCAGCAACCCGCTCGCCGGTCACAGCGCCTCTGCCCGCGCCTCCGCTTCTGCAGACGACGCCCCTGTCCGCCGATTCACCTCCCCAGCCGCGACGAAGCTTCTGTGTCTGCAGGTCCGCACCGGACGCCGAGCCAAACCCTGCCGCAGCGCCCCTGTTCGCGAAGTCACCGGAGCCCCAAATTAGTGGCACCGCCGAGCAACCCCCTCGTCGATTCCGCTCCAGATCCGGACCGTCGCGCCGCCTGTGCTCCGCCTTACGCTGGTGATTCGCGATCCGCTACTCGTGGCCGCTCCGCCCGCGACGCCCCTCACCGTCGCTGCTGAACCACCTCGCCGGAACCCTGAACTCCGGCGACCCAAGCCCGGCCCGACACCGACGAACTTGCTGCCCTCTATTTCCTTAGGTTGTTTATTTTTCTTTTATTTTTATTTTTATTTTTTCTTATTTTATATTATTTTGCTTTACTTTTAGTTAGTTTTATTATTTATGTTTAAGTTTGTTTATTGTAAGGTAACTTTTAGGTTCGATTGTTATAGGCATTATCCATAGATGTTATTCCTAAAATTACTGTAATTATTAATTTGACCCGTAAGATGTCGGGTCAATTTTTTAATTATATTAATTCTTGGGATTTGTTGATATTTTAAATTGTTGAATCAATTTGATTATTAATTTGATTCGTAAGATCTCGGATCAGATTTTTAGTCATTTTGAGTTGTTGTCGTGATAATTAGGGTTAGGATAACCGTTAATTTGACCCGTGTGACAACAGGTTATTTTTTTGGTTATTTTAATCCTTTATTTTGTTGATAGTTTAGAGTTAATATTTATTTAATAATTTCTTATCTTTTAGAAAAAAAAATCAAAAGGAAAAAGGGTCAAAATCTTGCATCAAAGCATGAAGATTTAACAAATTAGACATGTAGGTAATAAATTAGATTTTTTTAGGATTATATTTTTAGGATTGCATTTTTAGAGATAAGTTAGTTTCAGACTTAAATAATTTTTTTAAAATAGGATTTATTGCAAATTAAAAAAATATAAAAACAAAAAAAAGGTGCATTCATTTAGGTTATTAGTTTTTTTTTTGAATTGCATGTTTAATTACGTGTTAGTTTTAATTTCGAATTTCATAAAGAAAAAACACAAAAAATCATTGTGCATATAGGTTAGAAATACATGTTTCATTTTAAATTTAGATAATCTTTTTATATAAATTGCATTTTAGATTAAGATAATGTCTTAGTTTAAATTATGATTTAAGATGATTTAATCTTTAGTTTAAATTAGATAGAATCTCAATCTAGCTAGATCATTTTTGCATTTTTTTCTTAAATTTCGAATTTCATAAAAAATGAAAAATTAAATTCGTCTATGCATAAGTTAGACTCAATTTTTAGAATAGGTTGCATTTTTAAGAATAGAGATATTAAATGCACGTCATTTAATTTGTTATTAGGTTCATTGAATTAGAAATGGTCCGTCACTAGGATTAGGCCATTTTAGTTAATTTAGATTGCATATTTAATTATTGCATTTCTTCATGTCATATAGTTTAGGTCATGTTGCCATGTCATATTAGATTATTAGCATGCATCGCACGATATTCATTAAAAAAAAAGTAAAAATCAAAATTGAGTTTGCATGTTAGGTTTATTTAATTAGAATTTGCTTGTTAGATCACGAAGTTAAAATGCACGTTTCTATTTCAAGATAAAAGAAGACCCAAAAAATGTTTTGTGTGTTTATTTCTTTTAATGGAAGTCTTTTGATTGTTTAGTAATGGTTGAGCATCCGTATGGTCACTCATTTGCATGATAGGAATTTAGGTTAAAATCAATCCAAGCTGCTTGCAAAAACATTTTTGAAAATTAAAAAAAGAAATGGTACCGAAAGGGCACTAGGATAGTCTAGTGTAACCAAGTCCCCGTACCCTTAGTCTCTGGTTCGTAGGAGTAAAATAACTCTCCCATTATTTTACTTAGATGTCTAATCGACCTACCCTAAACCGATTAGTGGCGACTCCTAGAAAGTAATCATTTGCATATTTGAACCCTGAGTCGCGAATTGGTATGGGCTTGGGAGAGCCTGAGCTAAGCCTAAAGACTTAGCAGTCCATTAACCTAGTTTTAGGTGGTGCACCCGGAAATTAGGTCGCGACAGTAGTGAATATGCTGACCAAGCATGAGTCGTGATGACATGTAATCGACTAAGTCGATTGATCATTGCTTTGATTTGTAATGTGGTTGCTTGGGTGCCTATTAATTTGTGCTAATATGCAGGTGGAAACTGAGGCCAAGGTGAGTCCTCTGACTCGTGCTGTGCTTAGGCAACCGAGTAGTGTACTGGTTCCTTAATTGAGTCTTAGTGGGGTAGAACTCGCTGAGACGTAGTCTCATCCCGGTTGTGGGACAATATTTCAGGAACCTGATGATGAGTTGAGGAGGAGGAATCTGAGAAGGAGAACTCTGAAGTGAAACCTGAGGAGAAGGATTTTTTTTGGAAGAAGAAGATAATATCGAGAGAGATCTTGAGTACGACCTGAATGGACTAAGATCCTATCCCCTTTTGGGAATTCTGTTTTGTTGTGAATAGAGTGAAAGTAGAAAGTCATGAATAGGTTGTGAAATACTTTGAGTTATGCTCTGTATAAAAGTATAGTTGTGAATTTCAATATGAAAAATATGGCCTTGCTTTTCTATCCCATCTTTTTATTGTCTGGGGATTTTCTATATACTTCCGCATGCGCATATTAAATGAACAGGGTCGGCGATGTGTCCTGGGACGTTGCTATTAATCGACTAGGTGAGGGATGGGCACGCGTTCGAGGATCGGGGCGTGACACTAATCATAGTAAATCATCTACTAGATATAACCCTAGTTTAAAAGTACACCAAAATAAAATCTAGCGTCTTGATTTCTCTCTTGCTTTTACTATCTATCCCTTTGTGTTTGCGTGCTTCATCATTATGCCTTCAAGGCTATTTATAATTGTAAAATCGATTACTTAATGAATATGTTTCATTTTCATCATGATTCCTTTTTGTTTGATAAAGAAATATGGGGAGATGTATACCAAAAGTGCCTTAACTTATATTCGACACTCACTTTAATGCTACAACTTTTTGTTGACTCACTTAAGTGCCACTTTTATAAAAAAAAAAAAAAATTAAAAAAACAATCACTTAAGTGCCAACTATGATCTGAGTTGTCAAAAGTCTAATGTGGCAATATTTTAATAATTTCTAAATGCTACATGGCTTGTCAGGATGCCTAGTCAGCATATAATCTCCAAACAATGTCATGTAATAAATTAAAAAGGTGATCATTTTAGTGCTAGTGTTGAAAAGAAATGATCACTTTAGTGCCAATTATTGTTAAAAGTGATCACTTTAGTACCAATCTTAATGAAAAAGTGATCACTTCAATGCCAATAAAAAAACCCTTAAATGACGTTGTATAGCAAGTTAAGAAGTGATCACTTCAGTGTAAGTCATTGTAAAAAAATGATCACTTCAGTGTGAATTGTTGTTAAAAAGTGATAACACATCAGACAACATAGCCACATAATTAGCCAGAATTTCTCGTTGGAGGCACTTAAATAATTGTTTTTCTTTGGCACTTAAGTGAGTTGTCGAAAAACTGTGACACTAAAGTAAGTGCCGTACACAAATTAAGGCACTTCTGATGTACTTCTCCTAAGGGATATGTGCATTACAAGTCTTAAAACTTGTCGTGAAAGTGCAGTTGAGTCTTAAAACTTCTAAAATAGGCATTCAAGTCTTAAAACTTGTCAAATTGATGTAATCGAGTCTTTCTATTAACACTTTCAATTAATCTAATGGAAAATGTCACCGGAGGTCGTCGGCCCCCTAGTGATGGGTGGCAATGGCAATGGTCACATATGTGTTATGCCCTCTTTTTTTTTTTTCCATTTTTGTTTTTTAAATTATTTTAGCATTTTTATTTTTTTAATATTATTTGAATAAGATCTAAAGGAAAATTAATAAAAAATACCACGTAGGAGAGAGAAATCCATTTAAAATTGCCACATTAGCATTTACCATTAAAAAAATTGATAGTGTTGACGGAAATACTTGATTGCACCAATTTGATAAGTTTTAGAGTTTGATTACACATTTTGAAAGTTTTAGGACTCAATTATATTTTCGCGATAAATTTTAAGACTCGGTTGACTTTTGCGATAAGTTTTAAGACTTGTAATACACCTATCTCTTAGAATGTTTCGATAATAAAGCAGATATTTAGGAGTGCTTTACATGTCACTAGGTCCATTCATATAATGTCGTTGAGGCATGTACCTCAACAATTTACATGTGTAAGCTCGACGTTTATTGCTATCTCGGGGCACCTTTCGTCTACATGATTTGAAAGTCCTTGTTCTGCAAATGATGAGCCTTGCTCATTGGTTAGCACATTATCGATTTGGCTGGAGTCGCTCGACGGACTTGGCGGAAAGTTACTGTCTTCAAAAGTTTCAATAGTTGCTGTCACATTGCCACCATCTTCCATACTTCTATCTCTAAATCTGGCTTTCCTAAAAGTATGGGAATTGAGGTCTCTTTGGTGAAATTGTCTTCCCAAAGCAATGGTTTTCTCCCAGAATGAACCTGAAGAACTTGTTATGACGTGCCAATTTCTTTTGATGAACATGACCATGAAAATGAGGAGAGCTAAAACTGCAGCAACTCCAGCAATCAAGAATAGGCCCCAGAAACTGTCGAGACCCAAGCGGTTGGAAGAAATTGAGTTAGTCGAATCTGGGCAGTTAGTTTCTGATGGAAACCATGCATTTTCGATTTCCGTCATTTTAGGCCCTTCAGTTACGTTGAGGATTGCTTGTGAAATATCCGGCACTAGCGGAGACCCTTTACGGAAAACCTGTAAACCAAAAGAAGCAGGACATGAGATTTTTCGATCAAAGAAATAACGAAAAATCATAGTAATTGAAAATTTTGAGAGGAAAAAAAGAGAAATTAAGACTTACGAAGCCAAATCCAGCAGTTTTAAAGGTTGGGATCATGGTATATTTGTTGCAATATTTAGAAAGAACAAGTTTAATGTAGGGGACTTCATCAAATGCTGCTGCGATCCCACCCTTTGTGCTTCCATTGGAAAGAAGCGCATCACATTCTTCAAGAGACTGATAAGATATAAGTCTAAAATCATCAAACTTCATTTGCTTTAGCATTCCATAAACGAAAGAGCCGTCTAGATATCCCACTTTTTCTCCACTTTTTAGGAGCCGATCCATATTAGTCACAGTTGGTTGAAGATTTTGCACCACCAAAAGAGAGCTCAAGCTTGCAGTATAACTTTGTGTTAGTATAAGTACCATGAAAACCCACACGATCACAACAAATCTGGCTAGGTTGCTAAATACTCTCTCCCCTGCAATCCAAATTAAGGGAAAACACCTAAATTATCTAAGAACAATATGTAAATTGTAATGTTCGATTGATTTATTAAAGTGATGGGTGATTACTTTGTGCAAAGACGATGGTTGAAAATGAGAACCAGAAGCTCGTGCCAACTTGATGCGCAGCTGGACCCCTGAAATCTTCGTTAATCTGGTGTTCAAGAATCCACACGACCAATGCTATAAACACAAAAAAGCATCCGGTTGTTAACCAAAGGTCCCAAGTGAGGGGCTTCAAGAAAACCCAAGCATTCTTGCTCTTGCTATCCTTGCATGGCACAAGCATTGCAACCCCCGATTCAGTGTACGGTAAGGTGAAGTCAACATATAATGATCTATTTGCAATGATCGTTGTATCACCCACTATTGCATCGTAATTCTGTTCCAACAAAAGGAAGGGAATGTTTTTTTTTTGTCAACCACATAACTTAGTAAGTTTCAACAGGTAATCCAACGAAATCAAGCACTTGCTCACCTGGTAAAACACTTGATCGATCATGTCATTGTAATTGCCGGCTTTAGTTCCGTTAGGCAAGGCAAATGGAATAAGGTCATAAGCAACAGCATAAGGCAATTTTTCTATGACCGCTCGAAAGATGTCGATGCAGTAACCAGTGACTTGGGATGTATTTGTGCTAGGATCTTGAGTCACCTTCACAAATTGAGAGAAACCAACCTTCACAGGGACTAAAATTTTCAGCCTCTTCCCATTTGTGGGTATCTCCCATCCCTTAGGAACAGAGGTCAAATCTCCTGGCCATATTATCGATCTGAGATTACTCTTCGAAGTGGAATAGTTGCTTCTGTTGAATAAATGCAAATCTCTTAGCAATCCATTTTCTGGCTCGCAAAACCCAACCCCTCTAGCTGCATTTCCATTGATATTAACGATCTGGAACACTGACGACTCTAGCTGCCCATTGACGAGTTTAAAATTTCCAGTGAGGCCCGCGAATGTCATATTAGCTAGTTCTTGGAGAAGTTTCTGACCATTTTGAGAGACCCCTATACTATCGAGATCCGTTGCATTTGTCGAAGTATTCAACATCTGGAAGGTAAAATTCGTTGCACCCATTTCCTCGATAGCCATTGCCAGAGCCCGAGTAGCATCATAAGCCCTGTATCCGAAAATGTTCAACGTAGGATTAAGGATGGATGGATTGTCTTGTTGGAATTTCATCTTCCATCGGAACATGAAGTTGTCGAGGTTTGGTGTGTTTGGGATATAAGTCTGGATGCCTAGTACTCCTTGCATCGAACTAGTGACAACAGATGAAACCACAGAACTCAATAGGTCAGTGATCCCATTAGTCAAGATCCACACATAACCTTCGCTCATCATCCCCACCTCTTTTGCTTTGGCAAATAGCCGAGAACCGAGGGTAGGTAACATGTGCACGATGAAGACCCTCGTTTGCATCGTCATTAACTTGTAGAGTTCCTCTAGGATTTGATCATCCGCGGCCGAATGAGAAATGATGCTCCTATAGGGCACTTGCGTGCTGACTTCTCCCAAAGCATAGGTAAGAGAAGGTATGATGCTTTCTCCGAACTCGTTGTCCACATATATGAGGACCGCTTCTTTCCAGCCAAACGCTTGGACGACTGCGCTTATGGCATTCACTTGGGACGAGTCATTTTGCACGGCTCGAACGAAGTACGGACTTCGAATCGAACGGAGGGAAGGATTAGTAGCAGAAAAAGAGATGATGGGCACATGAGATTTGTTTCCAAGGTCAATAATGAAGTCTGCTTGCACCAAACCTTCAGGGCCTATTATGGCTTGGACTTGCTTATTCTTTATCAAATCAAGCGCTGTAAGGGTGATGCAGAAAAGATGGTGAAACAATAACAATACGGCAGATAATGGAAATTCTAAAACATAGTACTGATCAGAAGTCAATGAAAGTTTGATGTAATATTGCGAAAGTAAAAATGTTTAAGAAAAAGAAAAATAGGAGCTTGAAGTTGGGGGCTTGTAATTAATATTATTTGAAGATAGAAATTGTTTGGCAAATGATATTGCAAACCTACCGTGAACTGATTCTTTCAACTAAAGTTAATTAAGAACAAAATGAAAGTGGTTATCGAGTCAAATCTTCTTCATCGTTAAGCTGACCTCTTGATCTCATTGCATCAGAAAAATTCCACTCTAAAATCCAAGCCAGCTTTCATGTATTGAAATATGAGATGATAGAGAAGGTGGACTTTTCAATTCCAAGTCAACTTTTGACCGACACCAATCGGTACTGAGAAATTATTCCATGCTCAGTAAATCCTCTGTTGATCAATACCATTTCAACGAGTAATTACGTGGCTCATACCATGGGACTCATATGACGATAAATCATCGAGTCAACATACTTTGAACGGTGCTGCATCCTTGAACGCACGAAACAAAATGCCAAGAAAAAGTTTAGCAGGTCGGAGATTTTTAGTTAGGGCGTGACCGAAATAACTATCTTCGTCAGGTTATCCCCAAGATAGATTCTCGCCAATATCGTTTCTTGATATAGCTTTTGAAAAGTATGCTCCAAGAATTGGAAGAAATTAAAAAAATAAATAAAATGGATCCAACGTCAAATGTTACGCTCAAAGACCAGCCGTCGATTGACCAAATCCCACGAATCTTCTCGGTTCTCAAGCTAAGCGTCAAGTTATCAAGTGTGGAAGAGAACAAGTTGAATCGTAAGTACTGACTTTGTGTTATCTTCGATTCTACTAGAAGATAATAATGACTTCTTTCTCACAATGATTAAGACCCCCTAGAAAATAATGCTCTCATTAACTTTGAAAAGTTAAAAAAGGAAAGAGAAAAAGCCATAAGAAATTCCAAACTACGCTTATGTAATATATTTGCTTCGAACTTTTTTTATGATATCAAAAACTCAAATTATACCCGTTGTGGCACATTTACTCTATTTTTTTTTCCTCATAACATAAAAAACTTCAAAATTATATCTATGTGATATATTTACCCTCCGTCAAGGTTTTGTTAAATAACTTTTTAGCCAAAACAACTAATTTTTATTTCATTTAAATCATATGAATACCGTGTCAATATTACTTGCTTTTTGGCGTTCATGTAGGCAGATTTTTAATGCTTTTCATTGGCAAAACTTCAATAGAAGGTAAATGTATCACACATGTATATGTTTGGAATTTTTTATATTCCAGAAAAAAATAAGATAAATATGTTATAGTGGTCACAATTTAGGATTTTTGATGACTTTTGCCCAAAAAAAAAAGTTTTGTGATAGACAGTTGACATGATAAGTATATAGAAGTGTCAAAAGTTGTGTACGGTACTCACTTTAATGCTAAAAACATTTTTTGAATCACTTAAGTGCCACTGAAAAAAAAAAAAGATCAGTTAAGTGCCGACTCCAATCTAGGTCGCCAGAAATCCAACGTGGCTATATTTTTTTTTTAAAAAAAAATTTCAATCCTACGCGGCTCGCTAGCGTGCCTAATTAGCATATAAATCCTAAACATCGTCGTCAAAAGGTTATAAATAGTGATCATTTGAGTGTCAAATTTTGTTTCAAGTGATAGCGATAACTCCAGTGCCAAGAACGCCACGTGGAAATGCCACATGGACTGAAGTTTTTAAAATTTGCCAAATCATATTATAACTTAATTATAAATGACACATAATCAATTTGGCCCAAATTTATCGCCGTTGGCATTAAAGTGTTCGTTTTTTTTTTCTGATTTGTCACTAAATGAGTTGATAAAAACTTTTGGTACTAAAATGAACGCCATACACAACTTTTGACAATTCTAGTATTCTTATCCTGCCAGTTGATAGACAATTCTAGAGGATGAGGCAATTCTTTGATGGCCTCGGTCGTTCTTCTTGGAGCTTTGGAAACTGGGCTTGGACAAGCTCTGATGCGAGAATGCAGATTGCTATGTATGTGGTCGCGCTGCTGAAGATTTCACTGGGAATTCTTTTCAAATTTCAAATATATAAAGGCTGAAGTTTTCAAATGATTGGCAAGCACGTCATTATGAACAATAATTGGTTTTATCTTGCATCACACAGACAGCTGCATAAAATTCTTTATCTTCTACGAGAAGACGCGTATTAACCCAAAACCAAACCACTTCCAAGTTCAAGCAGAGGTTAACCAAAACGAACTTCAACACTATCAGCAGAAGTGCAAAAGTTTTTAACCCAGAAACTGGTGTCATCGTATAATTCTGGACAAGCATCACGACCAGTCAATAAATTAGAGAGAGAGAGAACCTGCAGCAGCAGCAGCAACCTCATCTTGTTTGGAATCTCTTACGTTGAGGACGAGCCTAGTCTTGTAGGAAGGGTTTGAACTATAGAAGTCGGAGAGAGACATGTTAATGCAGCTCAATCCCATCTGAGCCCCCCTCGTCTCCAGATCAAGAACCACCCCGATGTCTACTCGGATGATTGTAGCGTTGTTGTTGTTGCCTTGCCCCACCGCTAGGCAAGGGCCATCGCTGGAGGTCATGACGATGGCGAAAAAGGAGAGGGCCAACAAGAGGAGCTTTTCAGCATTGAAGGAGATTCTTGGTGGAATCATTGAAAAGAGTTTCGGAGAAAACGCGAATGCGTGTTTGTTTTGCGAGTGAGAGAAAAAGGGACATGGAGGATGTGAGGATGACGACGATGTATTTATAAGGGGGAAAAGCTTTGAAAAGTAAGACAAAGCATGGAGAGCTTCCATTCAAGGATTGATCGACGTGGCCGGGACCCATATGGGCTTATGTACTATTAAAAAATATCTCGATTTTGGACTCGAAGTAAAAATTTAAATTTTAGAAATAAATAAAATATAAATAAAAGAAGCAGACAATATTTGTTCTGGGATATTGAGCGAAGGAAAAAGAAGATATTTACACAAATTCTATTCTAACTTGGTGTTGGATTCCGTGCCTGAGGACTTAGATGAGGAATATTTGGTTTGACCTCTTGGTTGGATGTCAAGGGCCACAGTGTGGTTTTCAATCCATTCTTTTCTAGAAAGAGAAAAAAGTCCTGAAGTTGCCGTTCTAACTGAGTGTTTGGGGGTGGATTTTCCTCCACGATAATATATCAATATTTTTAGGGTTTAAGTCAATTAAATCTTATGGTAAGATTTGTTAAATTTTTCGTAAAATTGAGAGATTATTTTGTGGTAAATTATAGGGTTAAACATTGCGTGAGTTATTTAGTGTAATTGAGATTTAATAAACACCGAGAGTATTTGAGTAATTCAATTGCGTGAGTTATTTTGTAATTAATTTTAAACATTATATTTCAGTAATTATTATATCACTTGATTTATAGTGAAATTCATTGCTACTCATTTCATAGACGTAAGTCACTAGAGTTGAATTATGTAAATCTGATGTCCGATTTATTTTATTGTTTTGTTTATTTTATTGTTTGATTATTTGCTTTCACAACACACACCATGCAAAGAGATAAGATGACATCCAATAGTTTTGACAGTTCATGATCTTTTTTCAATTTTTATTTTTCTCCTAACCATTCTTTAGCCCCATGATTGTTTATACCACCATTTTGTTGCTGCTATTTCCATCTTGTTTTAAACAATTGATGATAGAACACAGTTCAAGTGCTAGAAGCAACTCGAATTTAAGACTAAGAAAAGTAGGGTCTCCAATATGATGCATATGCGACGCATCATCCAGTGATTTTTGATGAATTTTGTATGTCCAACATGGAGGACTTGACCACTTGGGATGGAGTTAATCTAACATGCAAAAGCTCGTGCAAGACCACAAGAAATAAATCGGTAAGTTGAAATATTCTCTAGGGATAAGTGTACTAGAAGTCGTAAAATTTGTCACGAAAGTTGCAATTGAGTTATAAAACTTTTAAAAAGTTGAACTAAGTCTTAAAACTTATCATAAAAATGCAATTAAGTTTTAAATTTTCAAAAAGTACAATCAAGTTCTAAAACTTGTCATGAAAATGCAATTAAGTTCTAAAATTTTCAAAAAATATAATAAATTGAAGGCCTTTTTATAATCAATTTGACAAGTTTAATGACTTAATTACACTTTTTAAAAGTTTTAGGACTTCATTACATTTTTGTAATGAGTTTTAGGACTTAATTGTTCTTTTTAAAAGATTTAGGATTAAATTGTATTTTCATGACAAGCTTTAGGACTTTCAATATACTTATCTTTACTTTCTATAACTTAGACCACATTCGCAATACTCAAGACTAATTCATTAGAATTTTTGTTAATATCATAGACTACTTTGGATTTTTGCTTATGTCTAACATGGTAGTTCTAGTTTTTATTTTTGTTAAAACATCACATGTCACTTGTTTATGGTTTTATATACTCTTCATTTACACATGGTCATCTTTTATCTATCAGCTTAAGTTTTTAAAATAGCTGGTAGGATAGTTCCACAAATTTTTACATGGTATTAAAGCCCAATTCCACTTTCCTATTCATCAAATTTTGCGCGCCTACGATTTTGAATTGACCTTTCTAATACTTTTTAATCTTTTAATAGCCTCATTTCCCTCATCATGCTTCTTTGTTGCGTAAACCAAAGGATCAACCTCTTATATTGATGTTACATAGGCGCAAGAGACTGTTGCCTCATTGGCATTTCTTTTCTGCGGAAGAAGAGAGGTCTAGAATTCCAACTTTGACTTTAGTTAGGATGGGGATCAGGTGGATCATTTGCGCCCTTGCACGGGGGGACCAGATTCAACGTCAATTATAGAGGAATCTAAGTTCAAACCCAATAGATTCTCGTAAATGAATTTTGCGCAACAAAACGAACAGTCATTTTTGTCGTTATTTTGCATAGTAATCAACAAGGTTCTCGCCTTTTAGAATAATATAAATACTTGTACTTAAAGAAATCTTCGGTAATCCTAACGAGTAGATAACATACCAAATCAACAAATTAATGACAAGTCCGCTACAATTATGGATTAATATAAGACTCGATGTTGAAATCTAATGGGCTCTCCAGATTGGCACGATGGGTTATATTAGAAATATAGATAATTGCATGAAGTCTATAATCTAATGTGAAAATAACAGTCTATTTTGGGCTGCAAAAAATCAAATTATAAATAATAATTAATTATTGTGAGAACCACTTCTTCCAAAATCCGTGGTTCACAATAAATTGTTATTCTCACAGTACTCCAAAAACTATTATGCTAGCAAAACTCTATTGGAAACTTTTGAATAAAAAAATTTATGGCCTACTTGCAAATTTCGTCCCGTTGATTTCTATTGGTTTGGATGCTCCCAAAAAAGAAAAAAAAAAAAAAAACCCCTTAACTGCTTCTTGTGCGTTAGAATCCTTTAAAATTATGCTGGTCCCAATGTACAACCGGCATAGTTAATAATTCAGCTGATATTGGTAAACATGATCTATAGACTGTGCAATAATCTCTTTAAATACAAAAAAAAAAAATCGCATAGTCAAATAAAAACATGTGTATTAAACTCATCTAGACTACGGGTCATTTAAGTACCAAGGTGTGACTCACAATTAATGGATTGGATGGTATTGATACCCATGATTTACAAATAATGTAAAGTGAGAACTACACACAGGGCAATCAGCAAGCGATGCTTGAATTCAACCATCACATACCCAAAGACCAGTTCTCCAGGGGATTCTGTAGGTACGTCAAGTTATAATGTATTTCTGGCGGTTGCTCTTTCGATCGCTTTAAATTGTAAAGTGAGCAATTGATTATATATATCGAATGATAAAGCAACTAATAAGAAAGGTCTCGGTTAAGGTTGAAGTTGAAGGGATGATCCGATACTATTTTATTGAGTGGAAACCCTCAAGTTTAAGAAAAAAAGGAAGAAGAAAAATTTAGAAGCAGATGAAAAAAAGTAGGTATAGAACCAAACTTGATCACCTAATTACTCATTAAGAATGACACCCACGTATATTTATGGCTTACCAACATAATTAGCTCATCAATTCAAAGTGCGAATTGAGTAATTTTATTATCATTCTCGTTGTTGTTTTTGTGTACTGATGGTATTATTATGATAACTATAATTATTATTAGTAAAGTTGGCTTTCTATTACATATTGAGTGATTTTTGTGAGTTTCCAAGAAACTACGTATGCCTTGAAGTCAAACCTTATGACTTGGATTTTCCCCAATATTCTATGGATCTATCGATAATTGCACTGTTCCATAACTATCTACCTCGAAAGGAACACATATGGAACCGTCTGACCTCGGCCATTGATTGGTTACATAGCGAGCTAGAGCGTTATATCAATATACTCTTGAGTGTATGTCTGTGTTATGTATATATTAATACATGAGAATGACCCGGCAATTAATTTACAAGTTATAAAAATAAAAGGAGACGGAAAACTTAAGTTAGGAGAGACTAAGTACCTTGCCTCTTGACCGAGATACAAGTCTGTATAACAACCCTTGATGAGGTCATCCAAGTATTTAAAATAGGAACACAAAAATAAGATTCTCAATACGGTAAAGAGAAGAGACATAATCGTACCTATATGTGATGGATGATGGTGGGAGTGTGGATTGACTCATTTGATGTATATGGAAGAACTAGGTTGTTGCTTCTTGCCTGGGAGTATGTTGTTCATATTATCATAAGCTGTTGGTAAGTATTAAAATTATGTGATTTTAGGGAATGACTTTGAAATTAATTAGCAAAAGCCAATTAGAGCCATTCAACAAGCGAGCATTAATTGATTCTCAATGTACCATCCGATCTCATTTATTGGATTCTATCTCAATCACTTCACACGAAAATTCATAGAATAAGTAGATCATATGAGTTATATGGCAATAGGGTGAATAATATTCTCAGGAAAATTAATCGAAGTCATATGATGGTTGATCTAGAGTTAAGAAGCACCGACACTCTCTGGAAGTTTTCGTATTATGTCGAATAAACACATGTTGGACACTCTCTGACACTTGGACAATAGTTGTTAGAAAAAATTTGACACATGATCAACTCTTTTGATACTCTTTGACACTCGAGTCCAAAATTTTGACATGTGAATTCAAAATTCTGACACATGATTCCGATGTGCACATAATCAATTTTAAAAATTTTCAATAAATAATAGCTCAAAATATACATATGTAAAAAAGTAAAAAATAAATAATAAATATTGAAGGGAGATAGAAGAAAAACTTAGTCTTCTCTTTTTTTCTCATCCTCACTTCCTGTGACATAAATTTACCCCCTAGTTTATTATTTTTTCTTCTTTTCCGACACGCTTTGATGCGTGAATCCTAGATTTTTTTTTTCTCTTTTTTTTCCTTCCAAGTTTTATAAATTGGAAGGGAGTTGAGTTTGTTAAATTGAAATAATAAATGATATTAGCAAATGGTGGATTAATTTTTTTTTTTGTGTAAATTCATTCCAGGCTATTTATTTATTTGTGAATTTGAATCAAATTAATTGGATTAAAATAATCATAAATATAATAATTTATTATGTATACATAAAAATATGCATTTAATATACAACGTGTCCCAACATGTTGAAATTCTTTATTTTTTGAAAAATGACGTATAGACATGCCGTGTCGTATCGTGTCGCATGTAGCATATTAGTGTCAATGCTACTTCTATCTAGAGTAGATAAAATAATAGTAAATAAAAAATTAAGAAGAGAAAAACATAATGCCCATGATTCCGGCTGTTGGATTTTGGGTTGCGCACCACAAGAATGTTTTGTAACTTTCAACTAATTCATAAGTGCTTGTTTATGTGTCTGTCCTATTCGAGATTATGGTATATTATAGTGAAATGTCTCTATGCGGGTCTAAGAGTAGAAATTTATACGTTTCAGAAAATCATATGAGATGTCCATCTTTCAAAAATTCATTTTTAGACCCAATAAAAGAATTCATATTTTAGAAAATTATATCCTCATCTTATTATATTTGCTTTCACAAAATAAAAATTGATGAGATTTATATTGGATCATGAATTTGATAATGGTTAACATCCACTATATATGTCATGCATATGAATCATATTATAGAATTTTATGCTTGATATTCTTTAGTGTCCATATTGCTTTATTGAAGTAAAGATGTACGAAATAATACAAGTTCTTCGGTCATCATGGTTTTTTTTTTTTTAATGGATTTGTTAAACCCTAAACGACATTAAGTGGAGGGTGATTACATAACTATAAGATCGTTAATAACCTTGTCAATAAGCCCTCTCATGTGTGAACCGAACATGAAGAACTCTCCCTGTAATGAATACCTGGAGAATACGACAAGCAAGAATCCAAGCAAAATGATAAACAAAATAGGATATAAAAAAAAAAGAATTAACCATGATATACATACCACTCGATCAAGCTCAAGATTGAAAAATATCATAAAAGAAGGAAAAATATTTTCCAAACCACAGTTGGCACAAAACAATATATTTTCAAAATCATGTAATTAAGAAGCACCGGTTATGAGAAGAAGTTTTCTTTTTGGTCTTCTGAGAAAATAGGTATGCCGACTGCTCTTTGATCTTTTGTACAATTTTTCGCGATATTTAGAAAATTAAATCAACCTTGATATAATTTCGGCCAAATGATGCACATTTACAATCAGGAGAGATATCTCAACCACACCCGTATTGAAGAAAGACGTTGTGGGTTGACTTCTCTAGTTCTTTGGAATTATATACTATGTATCTTCTATGTGAATGTTATATAATGACATCTATGAAGGTTTTTTATTTTTATTTTTATTTTTTTATCAAGGATAAAGGAACATGCGACTCTTTTTTATGAACTATGCTCTCAACTTGACTTTCAAACTTTGTGAAATTTTCCTAAACTCAAACTGAACAAGGCTAAATAAAAATTAGACGATTTCAGAACTCTAAATCTTGTGAAATCAAGCATTTGACAATTGGAGTTTAAAGTCTTTTCTGATCTGATAGAGATAACCATGAAATTTCCAAGATGAGTAAAATCTGCTAATTGCAAGCAATGAAAATATTATTAATTCGGTAAGAATTACTTTTACTATACATCCAAATGCCTTAGGCTTGTAATGTTTGCATTTTATCTAGAGGGTCATATCAAGAAGGTATGGTGTGTGAGGATGGTGAAGTCAACGCCGATCGTGTTGGATTTCTACAGAATGGCGGCGGTCCTGGTCTTGATCAGCCACCAATCTCTACGTCGAGTTAAAATCTTTCCAAGTCTAGAAGCATATGAGTCAAGCAATGCCATATTGGCTTTGCATGTCTAATAGAGATAATTGAGAAATTTCCAAGATTAGTAAAATCTGCTAATTACAACCAATGAAAATATTATTAATTCAGTAGGAATTACTTTTACCATACGTCCAAATGGCTTAGGCTTATAATGTTTGCATTTTACCTGAAGGGTCATATCAAGGAGGTATAAATGCAAATTATAGGAACGAGCACGATCATAGAGAAAATCCGATATTTACTGTCAGTCACGAGCTTAGAAAATGACACTTTTGATTAATAAATACATTCACTCCAACTCGCAAATTTGATCACAAGGAAGGAATAATTCTAAATGTTTTTCTGGTGTTCATTTCAATAAGATAAGTCAAGAAGATAGTGGCACTCTGGAAGCTTCTTATTGTCCCATTTGTTGTATTTTCTTCCTTTCTGATATTTTTATTAGTCCTCTTCAGCCAAAAAAAAAAAAAAAAAAAAAAAAAAAATTTAACCAGCGATCTGAGGTTGTTAAGTGAAGATTTGCCTATGAGATGGTTATAGAATTTCTCGACATGGTAAGTTTGCTTCGTTAATAAGTATGTATTGGAACCGAGTTTGCATCTTATACTGAAGCAGCAAAAACGGGTGATAACACGAATCTAGAAAAAAAAGATACTAAATTCACAAACATGAGTTGCAACTCGCAAACACGAAAACTTGGCGAAAAGTGTCAAAAAAGTTCTAAACGTATTGTATTGATGCCAAGTTAGACCTAAATCTTTAGTGCTAATTCAGTCTTAAACCTTTTAAGTTGGTATCAATTCAGTCCTAAACCTTTTAATGGCACCACTTGAGTCATAAATCTTTTGAATTAGTATCAATTTAATCTCAAACATTTTGACTTGATGCAAGTTTAGTCATTCAAGCTAATTTTAGCCGGATATTGCTGACGTGGATGCCAATCCACTTACGTGGCATTATCAGCGCTGACATGAACAATTTTTAATAATATTTTAATAATTTTTCAATTTTTTATTTTTTTATGATTTTTTTTCTCTCCCTTCTTCTTATTCTTCATTTTGCCACTAATCAGCCACCAGTCACGGCCGGACGGGATGGTCTCACTAGGCCATTGCAAGGCCGAGCCCCAGGAATGGTTGGCCTCACTAAATCTAGCTTGGGGAGGCCGACCCTCGCCTAAGAGAGCCTCGATGAGGGCTTTCCTGGGTGAGCCCCAACAAGGGCTCCCTTGGCCAAATTCAGTGAGGCCGGCCCTCACCCTAGCTAGGGCGGCCTGGCCAAGCATTGCCCTGGCGAAGGCGATGTTGGGCGAGGCACCCTAGCCTAGGCGAGCGCTGGCCTCATCGAATTTGGTCAAGGGAGCCCTCGCATTGGCCAAGTGAGGCCAGCATGCTCGACCATGGTTAATAGTTGGCCATCGCTTGTGGTCGGTGGTCGATCACTAGCAAAATTAAGAAGAAGAAAGAAGGAGAGAAAAATTAGAAAAAATTAGAAAAATAAAATTAGAAAATCTACAAAAATCAAATAATTATTCAAATATTATTAAAATTATCCATGTCAGTGCTAGTGATGCCACATAAGTGGGCTGGCATCCATGTCAGCAATATTTGGTTAAAATTAATAGGGATGATTAAAATTCGTATTAAGTCAAAACATTTAGGACTAAATTGGCACTAATAAAAAAGATTTATGACTCAATTGTCACCATTAAAAAGTTTAGGACAAAATTAGCATCATTAAAAGTTTTAGGACTAACTTGAAATAAATGCAATAGATTTAAGATTTTTTTGACACTTTCCTCAAAAGCTTGAGCAATAACAGATGTTTTTTTGTTTTTTTCACTTAATCACCTTCATGAAAAGAGGAAAACCAAAACACAAAAGACCATAAGCTCTATTTATATCTAACAAACCCCAATGAAATTCTGACCTTAAGATAGGAAAGAATTTAACCAATAAGGAAAACAAACCTACTAACAAAAACTGCTAAAGTGGAAACAAATCACCTAATATCCTAACACAATATCTCAAATAAATTAAGATAAGGGAATAAAAAAAATCAGTCCGTAAAAATATTCACCCCGCATCATTCCTCCACTAGGAAAAACTTGACTCCAGCAAGTTGTGTCTGCTTTGTCGTCCTCCTCCAGCTTGGGAAGACTAGACCATGCACCTTATAATACTTGATAATTGAATTCATCAACCCCGAAGAGTTCTTAGTCCATGAGGACATTTGCATCTCAAAAAGCAAGAGTGAATCCCAACCCGGGTATTTTTCTCGGTTATGTAATTAACCCTGTCGGAGAAGCCAATTAGGATATGCAGAGAAGTAATTCCTAACAAATTTCCTTAATCCCATCCGCATGCAAAAGTTATTCGATGATGGCGCCCACATCTTTCCCTTTTGTTTTTAGTGTTTTTAATTTTGGACGAAGAATCTTAACAATTCTTTAACCCTGGCTTGTTTATACCACCGTTCTTTGGCTCCTATTTCCATATTGTTTTAAACAACTGATGATGGAACTTGGTTCGAGTGCTGGAAACAACTCGGATTTAAGACTAAGAAAAGTTGGGTCTCCGATATGATGTATATGCGATGCATTATGTAGTCATTTCTTATGAATTTTCCAATTCTAATATGGAGGCCTGTCTTGATCAAGAGACTGCTTGGGATGGAGTTAATCTAGTATACGAAGAAGTGAAATTCGATGATTCTTAACTATATAAGAAGTACGTGTCAACTTGAAAAAGCATAAATTGATGTAAGATTGATTTATTGTTGGTCAATACCATATACTTCTTGGTTTTTCGCTTTAACAACCTGCACAAACCTGTGTAAATTCAATCATCACGTACCTGAAGACCTACCCTATAGTAGATTCAATAGGTTCGCTAAGCATAAAATATTGTTGGTGGTCATTCTTTTAATTACATATAATTGTAAAGTGAGCAATTGATTATAAATCAGTAGATTAGATGGTTAATAGAGAACGGTCTCGAATATATTTTTTACGTGGCCTAACACTCCCCTGAAGTTGATTTGATATAATAGGATGAAAACCTTAGTTTTACAAATCCTTACATTACCATATGGAGTAGAAAACCCCATATTTAAAAAGAAAAGAGAAGATAGGGAAGAAAAATTCGTAAACGGAAGAAAAAGTATGATCACCTATCTTTATACTATATAAAGTTGTGTGTAACTAAACAGGAGTCGTTAAGAACGACACCCATGTATATTTATGGCTTAAGAATGTAACAAACTTACTAAATCAAGTGTACAATGAGTGATTTATGATTATCATTGTTCTTTCTTTAGTGATTATTATTATTATTATTATTATTATTATTATTATTATTATTATTGGCTTTCTCTTGCATATCAATTCATATTCATTCAACTCAATGACTGTTCCCTTTGGACATGGTCGTACTTAAATTAAATGCGATGGATGATGATGGGAGTGTAGATTCTCTCTTTCTGTTGGCTCATTCCATGCATACAAAAGCATCACATCATAACTTCTTGTGAGGGGTTATATCATATTTATTAATCTTGACTTTCCACGAAGTGTTTGACATTATGTAACCCATAATGACTTTGAAGTCAATTCGCTCTACTCAAAATGGCTTTTTCTTCATGATCCATGACCATTAATCTTTCTCCACACAATGTGGAGACATCAAATGATCATGACGTACCTTCCACGCTCGTCCATGGAATTCTAAGTTATAGGCAACTCGGGATGAAAGTTCATCAAATGGGCCAATTATGCGAGTCATGTCACAACATATCGTAACAATTTCTTGGAAAATTTGTATCCTTCATGGCGCTCATCGACAAAATTGAGTTCAGACTTGTTCATAGGGTTACTCTAGTCCACACGGAGTCCTTTTCATTTCACTATCCATGCACTTGATAAATATTTTTTTTTTTGCAACGGAGCAGTGGAAAATTAATTTGAGATCATTCATCGATTTCCATTCCAACTACTATCGACTAGCTAGGACGAAAATTCCTCGAACGGGCCAATCATACGAATTATGAAGGAGTCAAAAGTAACAACAAATGCGAACAATTTCTCAAAAAAATTGTATCTTAAATGAAGCTTAACGAGGAAATAGCCGAGTTCAGATGAAATCATTTTCATATCACTGTCCATTTACTTGAGCTGAAGGATTTTTCAATATGGAGTAGTATGACACCAAATAGAGAGAGCCTACTGAACAAATATAGTGAGACTATCTCCCAATAAATAAACAAATGAAAACATAGCCTTTCTCTGTATTATGGGCCTTATTCACAACAAAGTTTAAATAAATTCATAAGCGCTTATTTTATGTGTTTGTCCAATTCAGTATTATAGTTTATACTAGTGAAATGTCTGTGTACAAGTCTAAGATTACAAAATCATATCTTGTTAATATCTAAATTGTAGCGACCCCATTTAGTCATTCATTGCATGAAAAAATTAGAACCTGACCCAAATTCCTTAAAAAAAAAAAAAAAAGAGTGTTAATTTGCATCTGCATATTATTATCATTTTTCATTCAATAACATTTGGCCCACATAAATTTCATTCTAATTAGACAAGTGCTAAATGGGTTAAAAATAAGCAGGTTTTGAGCTTAATAAAAAATTATCTTGACCAAGCCCGTGGGAGCATGGTTTGGCGAAGCCCATTGATGACCTATGGTGACCGAAATTTACGTGTGATGCGCACATGGGAGGTACCAAACTAGTAAAATAAGATCCTAATTCCTCGCCCTACATAAACCCTCTTTCTCTTAAAATCTAGGATAAATGAACACTATATATGTCATACACACTAATCCGACAAAAAAAAAATCTTATGCTAGATATTTGTTGGGTATCTATAATTTTCTATTGATATTAATATGATACCAATATCAATATATAAGTGATAAAATTGCGACTAATCTTCGGAAGGATCTATGTACCAAATTATATAAATTGAGAACCATATATTGAATACCCCTCGATAGAGAGGAAAATTAGTTTATGGGTATTACTTAAAAGACGGGCCTACAACTCATAATTAGGCACAAGCTCTCCTAAGCCCATATCTCATGCAATGCTGGGGTTTTCATAAAAGTTTTCTAATGAAGAGTCACCACTAACCTATTAGGGTCGGCTATAAATCAAGTGAAACATGTAAGTATACTTCACTTCCTACACAACCAAAGAATCTAGGGTAGATAACTTGATTACACTAATTAATCAATTAATGCATTTTCGATATCTAATATTGGTTATTTCAAGAAGATTTTCTATTAGGCAATTTGGATCGATTTTAAACAAGTGATCATGTGGGTGCACAATCATTAAAATGACAAATAGCAACTAAAATAACATTTAATAAATTGCATCGGGAGACTAAGGATCTAACATTACCAAATAAGGGTATATCATCTTGAACTAAGCTAAAGGGAAACCATAGTCAATATATTGAAAGTGCGCAATCAAAAGCGTTCATTTTTAAGGACAATCATAATCCTATGATAAAATCGTAAGGGCCTATTCAATTTTGAGCACAATTGTCTCATCAAAGATTTTCACACAATTTAAGAGAAGGCTACCCAAGAAGACTATTTTTAAGCTATTTTGAGGAATTCTAATTTTTTTTTTTTTTTAGATTTTTTGAACTTTTATAATTTTTTTTTATTTTCTGAATTAAAAAAATTGAAATTTGCAATTATTATTATTTTTTAATTTTTTTCATATTTTCTTTAATACGAAAATTGGGCTGCAACAAGCCTTCAAGTCGGGCCTAGGACAAATGAGCCATTGTAAAAGGCCCCTACCTTAATTAGAAACGAAGCCAACTTTCTGATAAACAAGCCCAATTTGGATCGAACTATACTAAGCCTAGCCCGTACTAACTAGACCAAACATGTCCGAATCCATCGGTCTAAATAAACCCCAACCTTATTAGACCAATTAAGCTCATGCCCTCTCTTCTTTTCTCCAAGTCATCTTCTTGCTCCTTGCTCTAAACAAACTGAGAAGAGAGACCACACGCACAACCATGGCCGAGGCTCACCACACCAGACAGTGAAGAGACTCTACTTATCGTTGATTGGTACGACCATCATCGGACCGCCATAGCTAGCGACTTTCGGCCATCGGACAACCATTCATCTCCACCACTATTTGCACAGGGCTCACACTCGCAGTCAAACCACAATTACAAAGAACATTCACAGGACTATGACAAAAAACAAGACAAACGACAACGAAAATCTGGGAGATTTGGAGACTAACAAATGTATTTAGCAATTAATAGAAACTTTATACTGGACACAACACATTAAGGTCTACACTAGATTTTACCTTATGCCTTTTAGGGTCTGCATAACTTTTCTGACGGTTTTGCAATGTCTTGAGACATTCTCGAACTAACATGACTTTTCTCTTCCAACTACTAAATGAATTCAAGGCCAGTTAGTCTTTTCTAACCGACAACATCCTAAGAAACATGAGTTCTACATTTTCAGCCATACAAAGCTTCAAAAGGTATCATCTTCATGCTGAAATGATAGATGTTGTTATAAAAAAAATTTCGTCAAATGTAGATGTCCACACCAAGGACCACCAAAGTCATTAATATAGGGTCTCAACATATCCTCCAACTTTTGGATTGTTCTCTTTGACTATCCATTTGTTTGTGAGTGAAAAGTTATACTGAAATTGAGTTTAGTACCCAACGCTTCTTGTAAACTTTTCTAAAACTTGGATATAAATCTAGGTCTCTGTAAAAAAACAATGTTCACTGGGTTTTATTATTTGATTAACATATCATTCACCATTTTTCTTCAAGTGAAAGGTCAAATTGATATGATAAAAAGTATGTAGATTAAGTCAATCAATCAACAATCACCCATATAGTATTCTTACTAATTGGCATCCTTGGTAGACAAACGATAATATCCATGGTGATATGCTCTCACATTCATTTAGATATTTTGAGGGGATGCAACTGTCCACCTAGTTTCTAATGCTCAATTTTCACATTCCAACACGTCAAATACTAATCGACAAACATTACATTATCATTCTTCTTGTTAATCCACCAAAAGTATTCTCTCAATCAAGATGCATTTTAGTGACCTTTGAATGAATTTAGAATATGGTGCTATGAGTTTCTTGCAATATCTCCTTTTTTAACTTCAAAACATTGGGAGCACACAACTGATCAAGAAACCTTAAGAATATGCTTGTCTCCCAATTTGTCCACTTTCTTTGATTTTTCTTTATATGTGATTCTTCGTTTTATTTATACTTGATTATGTCTGTGAAACGCCAATATGATGAACCTATACTTTCAAGTCCAACTTGCTCATATCCTCAACAATAGACTTCCAAGTAATAAGTAAAGTCACATCCAGATGACTAATGCTTTGAGGCATTTGCTACTATGTTTGCCTTGCTTTGTTAATGGACAGATAAATCATAATCTTTTATAAGCTCCAACCATGTCCTCTGTCTCATGTTCAATTCTTCTGGATTAAAAATGTACTTTAAGCTTTTGTGATCCATAAATACTTCACGTTTTTTGCCATACTAGTAATGTCGCCATGTGATTCCAACTGTCTACATGTATAAGCCCAATTTTATCATTTTGCATCACCAAAATCTTGAAATTCGCTTCCCTTTTTTTCAATCAATTTCTGCATAGTCTCTAATATCTCCAAAGTTTGCATAGCATTTGCATGTAGGCGTGTTGAATGTTTTACGTGGTGAGCGTGTGACAAGTTTGCCTAGCATTCATGCCTAACAGTGCTGACGCCGACATCGGCGTCTGTGCCAATATACAATATAGCACATTTGAGGTAATCTATGATGTGCCCAGTGGACATATTAGGTTTGGCGCCAAAGTGCTGCTCCCAAGATGAGCATGGTTGACTTGGGTTGCACTCGGGATTGTTCAGAAGAAGGAGGAGTCGTTAAGTGTACGCTTTACTGGTAGTTGCTTAGCTTGAGGAATAACAATGAATGTCATTCTCTTTGTTAACTCAAGTCGAAAAATGCTGCATCGTGATTGTATGATGTAGTGACTTTTGTGACTATCCGTTCTCCATTTGAAAGAAAGAGAGAGATAATACGTAAATTTATAACAACATTACCATTTTATTGTGTCTTGTGGTGAAAGTTCCACTGTCATTTCACGCTATAATGAAAGCTATTTGCAAGATCATACCCTAACATCATGCATCACCTGGGGTTCATATGACACTTTACATACCGTACCGAGTCTGGTGGTCCATTTCATGGCCTCGCCTAGAAATCAGATCCAACTGAACAAGATAAGATGTTACATTGATTTCTTATAAAAACCATAACTTATGTATAGATCAATGATGACATGGCAAGTATGACATGTCGGGTAATGACATTCGTATGACATGGATGTGCCACGATCAGAAGGTTCTCATGACCAAGGGATCGTGCATGATTGAGAAAGACCTCACAAGATCACCCAGGGTTTTTACAAGAGCTTCTGGAATGTTCCAAGGACGGGCAAGACAGTCAATACCGAGGATCTAGAACTCTCTCGGCATAAATGCTGGTAGGTGGTAGGTTAAAAGGTACAATCTCATCTGCCGGATTGAAGGATAATCAATGGTCGTAATCCGAGCGCCTCAAGTATAAGAAGGGGTGTCCTTCTCCTCGTTGTAATCATCCAGCCATATCACAATTAAAGTTTCATTCCCTTGTTCAAAGCTTCTCTTTATAGAAACTTTCTCTCTCTAAGATCCGGTTAAACAAGCGAGTGAGCGATCGATCCCAAGAAAGGCTTGGCTTAGGCACTCCAACAATCCCAAATGACCAAGAGAGCCTAAGTCACCGCATGGTCTCAATCCCAAACGATCGGCTAGTGACAAGTAGTGTCAAAGCCAAAAGAGAGATCCATTTCAGGAGATTGAAAAGCACCACCTGTTTGAGAGAATGTCGAGCTAAGAAGTTGTCATGGATGGAGAGGCAGTCAAAGTCAAGGAGACATGTAACCGAACCAAAAAGAAGGTAAACCCTTGACGGACGCTGTGGCTACACTCGATGAGAAGCTCATGAAGGTGAGGAGTACCATGGCTGAGTTCATGGAAGGGCTCAAGGATGTTTGAGATTAGATCATGGAAGTTGAGGTCTTGCTCCGTGTGTCGCAACCCAATCTCGCCACCATCCTCTCACGAGGGAAGGAAGGGGAAAGGTCACTTTTAGGGATACTTGACTACGAAAGTTCTCTCAAAGTTCTCAACCACAGACATGTCATCACCTCACCCCCCGAACGACCCTCGTGTGAGTTCACTTAATCGCGATTGTGAACTCTCCCAAGTTCGTATTTCGTGTGATAACAAAAGGTTTCGTGACCCTACCTTGACGTCGTGGTACGTCTCAATCGACGGTTTTACGATTAAAAGGAATTCGGACGTAAATGTGAGTTTAAGGGTATTTTTAACAACCATGATAGCCCTCTCGAGATGTACATCCACTAAAGATGACATCACTTCATCTTTATTGGCTTCACCATCTCGAGTATGCTAAATTACAATTGTTAACCCTTTTTTAAGGTTCATATCCCTCACGACGAATTCATCTATATGATCTAGTTTTTTAAGACAACCTAGAAATAAGATGGAAGTCACCACTAGTCTCGTTATTTAAAGTTGGCTAGAAACCCAATCAAGGGTCAGAAGTATTCTCTCGATTCCTACACAACCAGATATCTAGGTTCGGGAACTTGGGTTATGCTAATATTTCTATTAGTGCCCTTTCGATACCAATTTTTCAGGATCGTTTGTCCTAAACTAGACGATCATGCGTGGTTGGTTGTTTTCGTGTAATTCTAATTTTAGAAAATGTGAAAAAGAAAGCAATCAATTGAATTGAAATTGCAAGACAGTAAGTAAACAATCAGGAAAAATAGTAAATCTATCATCCAATCCTAACAAAGATAAAAAGAGAACTAAAACTAAAGGACAGGAAGAAAAGAACTTGTAACTCGTCAGGCTTTTATATAGACAATAAGAAACCTGAGACACATGTCAAGGATGAATGGTACGAACAAACAACTTTTAGAAGGAATTTTTCCTAAATGAGCTAAGTATGATTTTATAAGAATTAGATAACAAACAATAATACATTGGGAAATTGTCAAAACCGCAAGACATCATATAATTGTGACAAATATTTGTCCTATCAAAAGTGGTCTAAAGATCATGAAATTTTCACACAACATGGTCAATATGATCACAAACAAACTTCATTTAGGGACCAAGTTAAGGATCTCTACAGAAAAAATGGTATAAAAATGACAAATGTCTGTCCAAACAGGGGAAGAAACAGGGGTCCGAATTTAACCCTGGGTCCAAATTCTAGTCAAGTTTGGGAAAAATAGAAAATGGATCTAATGACAAGCAAATGACGTCAAATCAATGGCATTGGAAACTCTAGGTGTGCTTTACAACTTTCTAGAAGGGCTCGGGTCCAAACTAGGTTAATTTGTTACTGTAAGAGCGAGATTTCTAAAAGTGCGCGTATCATTAATTAAAAAAGGAACATAGCATGCATCATTAAGTCTAGAAGTCACTCATGCAATGCATCAACAATATGAAATTCACAAATGACTGAGGATTTGATGTGACAAAATATTTAGGTAAACATCTAACCTTAAGTCGTTACACAAAATAATCATACAAGTTAATGTCAATGCCAAATGACTTAAGACTTAAATGGCATACTTGAGGATTTTGGAATGTGACTAGCCTAATTGAGGCATAGCGTTCCTATTGTAAATGATACTTGATTATGATGATTCACATATGTACCTTGTTATGTGTACTCTACAATTCAATAAAACATCAATACAAGATTGAGTCTCTAATAGACTCAAACGAGCATGGTAAAATGCATATGTGATAAGGTTTTATCCCAACTTTAACATCTTAGAATGGGCACAATTTCAACCGTCTAAAGACATGCAAAAATCTAATGAAAAATCTTACATATAGAAGATGCAATGTTAAACAATTTTCGTTAAGAGTCCTAGACCTAATTGTGATCACGCAAGTCGTGACAAAAATGACGAAACAAACATGCATATCCAAGCTATATATTACTGCAGCACCCTTTCACATTAATGCATGCAATTAATGTACTAAATGATATCAAAAGTTTGCAAATCATGTATCAATTGAACACATACAAGATGTAGTTAATTCATGATGAAGGACCTAAGGTTGAATAAGGTCAATTACATATTCAAATCTACCTAAATCCCTCTCAGACCGAGATAGGACAAATTGACCTTAGCTTGGATCTGAGGGTTTTTGACCTAGCTAAACATGTTCATTACATCTTCACACAATGAAAAACAACTTTCATGAAGGCAAGCTTTCCCAAAAATCATCACAGTAATTAGGAAAAATAGCAAAATCACAAATCATATTTCAAACAGAACCTAAACTAGACTTAAAATATTACATAATCAAGCAACTTCGGAAGTGTTTTCCGAGAGCCAAACGTCGTTCAGTCGGGATGTTCGACATACCAGTTCAAATCTCGTGACGTGCATTTTCAAAGCCTAGAAGGACTCGAACTAGGATAAGGTCATTTCGAACCTGATTTTGGCCGAAAGAGCATATCAGTTTAGTAGCACGAAATTGCAGGTTGAGGCCTAATCAAGTTCAATCATCCATGATCATTCAAGAACAATTAACCACAACAGATCAACATCATCATCCATCAAGTATCTAGACATGACATTTAGTCCTAAAATTGAACCTTAGCCTTGATCGGTTAATTTAGTCTCGCTTCATAGGGTTCGAGATTGAGAAAATTACCTTTGATGCGGTTTTTGTCAATTTCAATCCATAATTGAACGAAGTTTTCATCAAAGCTTTGATTGGACCTCCATAAACTACCAAGGATTAGATTCGAACAATTAGGACCATCTTCAAACTGATCGAATCTTCGGTTTGATGTTGAATCAAAACCAGTATGATTGGATCGTCCTTGGTGTGCCGGTAAGGATCAAGGTCACCAGAGCTATTTCAATAATCGATTAGCCTTGTTTTGACAACAAGCAAGTCAGAGGTGATCTAAGGATCGGATCGAATCAGCTCAGACAGCAGCTGAGCCACCAATGGCCACCGGTTTGGTCTTCCAAAATTGAATTGGTCTAATTGGACTGGCCTTGAATGTCGCCGGGAAAAAGAAGTCACTGAACCTGTTTTAGTGACTGCTTAGCCAAACCCCAACCACCAGAGGGTCAGGGACTCACTCACAAGAAGATCGGATCTAATCGAATGACAAGCTAACCACCCCCGGCCGCCGATCAAGACTTTTGAACTGATCGAATTCGATTCCTTTGCCAGTCTTCTTCACTATAGCTGAGGAAGGCTGGACAAAAGGAACCAGACTCCGTTCAATCTTGTTCCAATCAAGATGGGGACGAGGCTTGGACCACCGTGGGGCCTGGCGGTGGTTGGCAATTCACTGGCATGGGGCCGATTGGGCGGCAACAGCCAAACTAGCAAGAGAGAGAGAGAGAGAGAGAGAGAGAGAGAGGCAATTTTAGGCGGGAAAAAGAGGGAGAGAAGAGAGAGGTCTTTAGAGAGAGAATGAAAATGTGCAGAATGAGCTCTCTTAAAAATGGAAGGAAAATGGGTATATCTGCATTCTCTAAATCAAGCAATCTTGACCGTCGATACGATTTGATGGTTGAAATTGTAATCCAATGGTCAAAATTTGATTCCAAAGGTTCCATTATGATCTTGAGGTGTCGAATAATTGACCTAATGGATTTGATTTACGAAAACTTGAACCAAAATTGAGAATTACATCAAAATGTCCAATTAGGAATCAAATTGCAATTTTATGAAATTCGAGGACCAAATTGCAAAATTTTAGGAAATTGAAGGTGCAGAAGTGAAATTGACACGAGGAGGGTTTCAAAACCGATCACCGGAGTTCCAAAACTGGCTGATGACCAGTCAAACCGATTAGACCGATTCGCTTCGGTTTGGCCAGTTTTTGATCTCTTGATCAGTTTGATCCAGTTTTGGCTATTTTGCCCCCTTGGGACTCCTATGGGTTCAAAATTTATGCAATTTGGACCATATTGAAATTAAAATTTATCATATTTGGGAAGAAATTGCCCAATTGTGATCCAATTAATCCAATCAAACCTTATAAGTGCGATTTATGGATCTTTATTGACTTAATTGGATTATTATTGTGGAAGACAATAGGATGAAGTTGTTAAAGAAAAAGGATTGGTTTAAGAATGACCACTAACTTAATGATAAGATTTATGAGGATAACCTAGAACCTAGAATCAAGGTTTATGAGGATAACTTAAAACCTGAAATCAAGGTTTGTGAGGATAACCTAGAATCTAAAGTCAATGTTTATGAGGATAACCTAAAACCTAAGGTCAAGGTTTAAGGTTGATTAGGAAGCTAAGGAACGAGATTTAAGGTTGACTAAGAATCTAAGGGACGAGGGGTATGGTTTAGGATAACCAAAAACCTAAAATAAGGGTTATAGTTTTTTTTTTTTTTTTTTTTTTTTTTTTTTTTTTTTATGTAGTGGAACCACCTCACAGCCGACAGCGCTCAGCATAAACCACGGGGGCACTAGCGCGGGGACCCACCTCCCACGGCGCCCCACTTAAGTCATGCAAATGGAGCAAGCTGGGATTTGAACCCTGCCCATCAGGGAGGGCGTTGGAAGCCCGAACCAACTCACCCACAGCGGGGTGGGTGAAATAAGGGTTATAGTTTAAGATTACCAAAAATCTAAAATAAGGAATATGGTTTAAAATGACCAAAAATCTGAAACAAAGGGTACAATTTATGATTACCAAAAGTCTAAAATATTGGGGAACATATATTTTGAAAAAGGATTTCGAGATTGCTCGAGAACCAATTTTGCAAAATCATTCAAACACGTCTTGGTAAACAATACTAGTTATCAAATTCTTTTGGAGAGGATTTTAAAAAAATGAAATTTAGTTAACCATCTAAGGGTTAAATCAAACATGCCAAATTAAAAATAACCTAATCAAAAAAGGTCTTTCACATTGGCTCTCAAAAAGGATTTTATTCCCAACTATTGACATGGGAAAATTGCTTAAATCTCACTAGAGAGGTCTTATATAACCTATGCCTAAGGTTTTCGGAAACGTTCACAGTGAATAC
The DNA here is from genome assembly GCA_017140595.1 of Eucalyptus curtisii. Taxonomy (NCBI): domain Eukaryota; kingdom Viridiplantae; phylum Streptophyta; class Magnoliopsida; order Myrtales; family Myrtaceae; genus Eucalyptus; species Eucalyptus curtisii. Next base: position 1,553,688 of record CM029502.1, on the reverse strand, counting down.
ATTTCATTGATCAAGAGGTTTTTTGAAAGGATAGTAACGATGGCTTGGTCATAGGCTTATATAAAGGGTATGCGCTATGAGGCCAAGAAATAAATATTCAATCAATATCTTCATCAGGTTTACAAGTCAAAAACCTTGAAGATGAGATAAGATAAGATAAGATTGCTTCCACTATTTCTTGCGATAGCTCCTATGTGAAATTTCTACTTCAACTCGAACTATCTTAATCGGAAGAATCTTCGGATAAGGGTTGTAATGTCGGTTTGGGTGAAGCTTTGAAAGGCTTAAAATTTTTCAGATATCGAGGGTTTAATAATGAGTGATTATCTCGACATCATTACCATCACACAACTTTTCGGAAGTCTAACTCTTGAAACTTAACCTATCTTGAGAATCCTTTTGACTATTTTGTTTTGAGACATGAGAGTTTTGCTATCTTTTCTAATGATATTACTTGCAATATATGTGTTTTGCAAAGCATCTTTTTTGTTTTTCAAATGGTCTTTTGGATGACCATTGGTTTTGCTTTTCTTTGAATTTTACTTTTCTTTGCATTTTTTTAAGGGTATCGGCCTTACTTTTACTAGGCACATTATTTTTTCATACCCCTAATTTTCACTCTCTTTTGAGTACCTAAGACTCTCGAGTGATATTTACCAAAATAACCAGCGTTCTCAATTTTTGTTGGTAAATCTTATGTCTTACCCTAGTGTGGGGAGATAATCATCACCTAGGATTACGAAAGAAATGTATAAGGCTTAAATTGGCTAAGCAAAAAATAATTGTATTTGGGTAGTGAAAGGAATGCTCTTCATCACTTCGGGATGCTTCAAGCTTCCATAAGAAATCATATGAAACTGTCACAAGAAGATTGATGCAAGTGAAAGCAATAAAATATTTCTTGATTTTTTACTCCATATTTTTCAACCAAGACCCCATTATTAGGCCCAATGTGAGGTTGTTATTGACAGGGTTATTTTAGAAATATCTAAGTTATGAAATACATTCAATTGCCAAGGTTAGCCCGGAGCTCATATAAATGAATTCACAAGCATCGCAGATATTTTAAATATGATTCAAACCATGACTCTTAAACTTAAGCCAAATCAAGCTTCGAAAAAAATTTCTAAAAAAATGTTGCTTTTGGAAACACCACATGTACCAAAGCATTTTGATATATGATTTGGAAAATTTATCCATTGAAAGCCATTTGACAACAAATATCAAAAGATTTAAAGCAAATTTCAAGAAGATGTCATGGCCTAAATTCATGCACAAAGTGAACTAAATAATCTAGCTAAATAATTACAACCAAGTTCATGTCAAAAAATTTTAGACCAAGCATGACAAATCAGCAGAATTAGATGACGCCCATCGACAATCTAGTTATGAAAAATTTCCCTAACATGCATGACATAATAACGAACAATTTTCATGAAGAAAGTTTTCTTAATGAGCTAAGTATGATTTTATAAAAATTAGACAACAAACAACAATACATTAGGAACCACCGCCTTGGTGGTCGCGATGGTTTGGGCTCTCTCCCCCTAACGCAAGGGGAGGAGTTCGAATCCCCTCACAGTCGCTTGGGGACTTAAGTGTGACGCCGGGGGTGGTGGGTCCTCCCGCTTACGTGTCACCCCAGGGTTTACCCTCCGGCTACTAGCCCTGCGGGGGTTCCCTGGGTTACCAAAAAAAAAAAACAATAATACATTAGGAAATTGTCAAAATTGCAGGACATCACATCATTTTAACCAAGATTTGTCCTATCAAAAGTGGTCTAAAAATCATGGAATTTTCACACAACATGGTTAACACGATGACAAACAAACTTCATTAAGGGACCAAGTTAATGATCCCTACACAAAAAAAAAAAGGTACAAAAATGACAAAGGTCTATCCAAATAGGAGTGGAAACGGGGGTCCAAATTTAACCCTAGGTTTAGATTCTAGTCATGTTTAGGAAAAATAGAAAAGAGACCTAATGATGAGCAAAAATAATATGAAATCAATAGCATTGGAAACCACTAGTGTGTTTTACAATTTTTTTGAAGGGCTCGGGTTCAAACTAGGTTAATTTGGTACTCTACGACCGAGATTTCTAAAAGTGCGCGTATCAATAATTAAAAAAAAAAAAAAGAACATAGCATGCACCATAGAGTCTAGAAGTCACTCATGTAATGCACAAATGACATGAAATTCACAAATAAAAAAGGATTTGATTCGATGAAAGATTCGCGTAAACATCTAACCCTACGTCGTTATGCAAAAGAATCATGCAAGTTAATGTCAATGCCAAATGACTTAAGACTTAAATGGCATACTTAAGGATTTTGGAACTTGACTAGCCTAATTGAGGCATAGTGTTCCTATTGTAAATGATGCTTGATTATGACAATTCACATATGCAGACAAACCTTGTTATGTGTACTTTAAAAGTTAAGAAAACATCAATATAAGATTGAGTCTCTAATAGACTCAAACGGGCATGGTAAAGTGCATACGTGATAAGGTTTCGTGATAACCTTAACATCATGAAACGGGCACGATTCAACCACCTACAGACATGTAAAACTCTAATGATAAATCTCACATATAGAACATGCGATGATGAACAATTTTTGTTAAGAGTTTGAGACCTAATTGTGATCACGCGAGTCGCGAAAAAATTGATGAAATAAACATGTATATCCAAGCTATATGTTACTACAGTCTACAGCACCCTATCACATTAATGCATGCAATTAATGCACTAAACGATATCAAAATTATGCGAATAATGTATTAATTAAACATATACGACATGTAGTTCATTCATGATGAAGGACTTGAGGTTGAATAAGGTCAATTATATGTTCAAATCTACCTAAATCCCTTAAGGACCAAGACAGGGGAGATTGACTTTAGCTCGGATATGAGGGTTTTTGACTTAGCTAAATATGTCCAAAATTCCGAAAAAAATACAGGATATTCTCACACAATAAAAAATAATTTCATGAAGGCAAGCTCCTCTAGAAATCATCAAGAAAAAAATAGCAGAATCATTAATTAGATTCGAAACAGAACCTAAACTAGACTTAAAATACTGTAGAATCGAGCAACTTCGGAAGTTTTTTTGAGGGTCAAATGTCACTTAATCGGGATGTGTGACCTATCAATATGAAGCTCATCACGTTTATTTTCAAAGCCTAGAAGGGCTCAAACTAGGATAAGGTCATTTTGGACCTCATTTTGGCTAAAATAGTAGATTAGTTCAGTAGCATGAAATTGCAGGTTAAGGCCTAATCCAGTTCAATCATCTATGATCATTTAAGAACAATCAACCATAGTAAATCAACATCCCCATCCATCAAGTATCTAAACATGGCATTTAGTCCTAAAATTGAACCTAGTTTTGACCGGTTAATTTGGTCTCGCTTCATGAGGTTCGAGATCGAGAAAATCGCCTTTGATGCGATTTTATCGATTTCAATTTGCAATTGGATGAAGTCTTTGTCAGAGCTTTGATTGGACCTCCACGAACCACCAAGGATTTGATCTGGACAACTAGGACGGTCTTTGAACTAGTTGGATCGTTGGTTTAAACTAAATAAGAACCAATCCGATTGGACTAGCCTCGGTGTATCGGTAAGGATCAAGGTCACCAGAGCTATTCCGGTGATTGATTAGCCTTATTCTGACCACAAGCAAGTTGGAGGGGATATGAGAATCGAATCGAATCAAGTTCGACGGTAGCTGAGCCACTGATGGTTGCCGATTTGGTCTTTCAAAATTGAATTGGTTCGATCGGACAAGCCTTGAATGCCGCCAGGAAAAAGAAGTCCAAACTTGTTCTCATGACTATTCAGCCAAACCCCAACCACCAAAGGGTCGAGGACTCACTCAAAGGAAGATCGGATCTAATCAAATGACGAGCTAATCACCGTCGGCTGCCAATCAATGCCTTTGAACCGGCCAGATCTGGTTCCTTCGCCAGTCCTCTTCGCTATAGCTGAGGAAGACTGGACATAAGAAACTAGACTTCGTCTGATCTGGCTACTTTTCTGATCAAGGTGGGGAGAAGGCTTGGACCACCACAAGGGCTACTGGTAGTTGGCGATCCGCCCGTGTGAGGCCGATTGGGCGACAATGATCGAACCAGCGAAGAGAGAGAGGGAGAGAGGCGATTTTGGGCAAGAAAAAAAGAGAGAGAAGAGAGAGATGTCTATAGAGAGAGAATGAAAATGTGTAGAATGAGCCCTCTTAAAATTGGAGAGAAAATAGGTATATATACCTTTTCCAAATCAAGCAATCTTTACTGTTGATTCAATCCAACAGTCAAAATCATAATCTAACGGTCAAAATTCAATTTTGAAGGTTCCATTATAATCTCAAGGTGTCGGGTAATCGATCTACTGAGTTTGGTTTGCAAAAACCCGAGCCAAAATCGATAGGTACATCAAAATGTCAAATTAGGGATCAATTCGAGGATCAATTTGCAAAATCTTGGGAAATTAAGGGTGTGTAGAAGTGAAATTGACACAAAGAGGATTCCAGAACCGATCGTCAGAGTTCTGCAACTAGCCGACAAACAGTTGAATCGGCCAACACTACCGCAGCCGATTAGACTAGTCAGACCGATTTCCTCTAGTTTGGTCGATTTTTTATTGGTTCTTGACCAATTTGGTCTGGTTTTGGCTATTTTGCTCGCTTGGGATCTCTGTGAGTTCAAAATTTATGCAATTGGATGAAAATGAAAAAAAAAAAAAAATTATCCTATTTAGGAAGAAATTGCCCAATTGTAATCCTATTAAGCCAATCAAACTTTATGAATCCAATCTAGGGACATTTTATTGACTTAATTGGATGAATATTACAAAAGACAACAGGTCAAAACTATGGGTGCTTTGAATCGAGCCTAAAGGACTAAAATGATCAAATTTGTAATTCAGTGGATATAACTGCAAATCAATTGAAATTGATTTTAATTAGTGCCATAATTACTCTATCTACTTAATCACCCATGTGTAAAATCATTCATCGCGTTCAAATTGGCCTCAAATTAAATTGCGCAAGCTTATGTAAAAAATTAATCTGGTTCTAATATCAAAAATTGAACCTAGATTTATGATATTAAGCCATAACCTTTGATGGGTCAATTAAAAATTTGTCCATTGAAGTTTAATTGTTTGACTTTCTTATACTTGAAAGAATAAAATTCTTTTAATTGTGAAGTTTTGATGTAAATTTTTCAAAATCGATTTCAGGGTTGGACTTATCTTAAGAAAATGAGTGAAGATATCGCCCGTTCACAAGTTATAAAGAATCTATTTTGGTCTACTAATTAAGGCTCAAAATGGCAACTTATTTTTTGACTCCGTAATTCGCGAAATTAAACACACGAGCGGATTTAAAATAGCCCATAAACCAACTGTTGAAGAAGGAACTACACCCTATTGTGACTACAATGAAGGTAATTTGATTTTTGGTGAATTTAAAACCTAAAATTGAAAAATTCAGAAAACAAAGTTCTTAACCGATTTTTATGAAATTTTCGACACAAAAGTCAAATTGACACTAAACTAAATGTACTTGTGAATTTTTTATTTTTTTTCAATTTTTTTGTTAAAGGTTTGACTAAAAGTCAACCATTTAGTTGACTTTTCTTGAAAGGTTGATTTCTTGGTCAAATCTTTGAATTTTTGAGAAATTGATTTAATAAAAGTGAAATTAATTCTAAACGGCATTTTTTAGATGAAAATCCAATTTTTTATTTAGGGTTAACTTTTGGTTAAAGAGTTCACCAAAAAGTCAATTTAAAAGTCAACCATTTGACTTTTTGAGTTTTTCTTAAAAATGATTTGGAAATCGCTTTAAAACGATAATATAAAAGAAAGAAATGAAAAATGACATTTTTTGGTCAAGAAACGTGCTATGTTGTGATTAAAACCCAAATTTCGTTTTTTCTATCATTCTTAATGCGTCGACTAAAAATCACGTGTCAATATCGTGAAGACTTCACAAACAGCATGAACCAAGCCATGGCCTTGTTGCATGACTAGAACGAAGCCCTCAGAGCATCGATCGGTTCACTGAGGGATAAAGTCCAAGTGCTCGAGAAAGAGAATCCTCGAAGAGACAAGGTCAAAGCAAAGAAGGTAGAGATCCAAGAGCTTAAAACCAAGCTCACCTTATGCAAGATGAACATCGTGACTGGGATGATGCCTGTGACATCCTGAATTTCGATCCCGTCTCGATAAAATGAAATGGGCTTTTCACCGACGCGTCTATGGTTCTTTTTCTCAAAACTGATCACTCACGAGTTAACTAACCTATTAGGTGAAGCCGTTAAGGGATATAACCGCGGTAAAATCCCTAAAAGCTACCTAGTAGGTTAGATTGGGCTAAAATCGCGTCCGGTCGATTTTAACCACGAAATTGAATTCGGTTTTGGGAATCAAATGTTCGATCGTGTCACAATTCCTTTTTAGGATCTCATCCCATCTTTTGAAGAAATTTCGTCGAGTCCGGAATTTTTGCAAAAAATCAATTTCAGACAATTTGGAAAAGAAAAGGAAATTCGAATGGGCACTTTAGTGTGGAATTTTGGCCACTAAAATGAACTAGTTGGTGAAGGGGATGCATGGAATTCGTATGGGCTGTGTGGGTGTGATTTTTGGCCATCAAATTGAAGTATTTTGTGGAGGATTGAGAGGAAATTTAATGAAATTCGTATGCTGTTGAAGGGGTGGTCATTTGGCATCAAAAGTGGTTATTTTGGGTGAGAAAATGGTGGAAAATCACCATTGGTGCATGCCTTGACTTATGGTGGTTGAAGACTTTGGGGAAATTCACTCATTGCTTGGATATTTTTCATTGACTAAGTGGTCTCCCTCTCTCTTCCATCTCTATCATCTCCCTCTCTTCTTACATGCGTAGCCCCTTCTTCCTCAGCAGACTTCCCCTTCTGCTTTTCTTCTTTCCCACATTCCCTCTCTCTCATGCCAGAATTTTTCCCAGCAGAGCAGCCCACGTTTCTTTCCCTTCAGTCCATGCTAGCTTCCATTTATTCCCCCCCTCCCAGCCCGCACGTCCACAACCATCAACCCCCCCCTCACGTTCTTCTCTCCTTTGGCTTTGGTTCTATTCCTTTTTCTTTTGTTTTGTTGCCACATGTGACATCCTGAACTTCAGGTTCTGATTTCGATCGAATTAGTTGGGCATTTCATCAACGCGCTTATAGTTCTTTTCCTTGAACTGATCACTCATGGGATAACTAGTCTATTAGGTAAAGCCGTTAAGGGATTTTAATGCATCAGACTTGAGAATTCGACCAGGAAATGACTGCTCGATCGTGCAAATTTGTAAGAGATCATTACGACACAATAAGATCGATTAGAAATCGGAGATAGGTCAACTCGACAAAGGTATGTGATTAAGTGTGGGTGATTCCACCTAATTGCACAATTCTTGTCGATGGCACTAGATCGATTCTTCTGTCGTTTTGGTACCCTGTGTCCGTATTTGAAATCTTGAGATTTCTATGACAACCGAGAGTCGCCAATGTGTCGAAGATGTACTTTGTGGCTTGAAAATAATCAACCACAAGTCAAATGCACAAAAATTCCTAAAAGCTACCCGGTAGATTAGAACGCGCTAAATTCACGTCGGATTGAAATTAACCGTGAAATTGAACCCGAATTCAGAAATTGAAAGTTCTGCCATGTCACAATTCATTTTAGGAACGTCAACTCATCCTCAGAAGATTTTTTCTTCAAACCGAGATTTTTGGCAGAAAAGCAAAGTAAGGCCATTTTCGATCGGAAAGTTAGAGGGCCGCTTTTAATTGCATCTTTGGCCGTCGAGATGGATAAATTGATGGGTAAAAGTCATGAGATGGACAAGGACACCTTGATGGGTTTAATTGGGTTTCAATTGGATTTGTTTGGTTGAGAATTGAATGAAATTGATTGAGATTGAAGTGGGAAATGTAACAAATTCGTATGCCCCATGGACCCAACCTTTTGGACCTATTAAAGCTTCTAGAAGAGGGTAAAATGGTCTAGGAAATGTGTGTGGATGACAACTTGCATGGTGGGCCATGTTGGAGGGATTAAAGAAAAAGAAAAATGAGAAACGTGGGGCTTCTCTCTCTCTCCTCCCTCTCCCTACCGTGTGATTGCTTCTGCGTCTCCTTCTTCTTCTTCGGACGCCAGCAACAGCAGAGATTGGCCAAAGAGACCAACGGATCCAGCCAGCAATGCCGCCCATCGCCGTTCGCCGCCGTTGCTCGCCGTCGCAGCCCCGCACGCACCTCCGCCTCTCTCCTTTCCCCTGCATTGTCGAAGCCCCTTTTTCTTCCATCTTCAGTTGCTGCTCGACACCCAGCAGATCTGAGAAGACGCCGGAGCTGCCTGTAGTCCAGTCAGGCCGCCGTTGCGCACCCCTCGCGCGCCATCCGCCGCTCTTGCCATGCGTCTGCCCTCCTCACGCTGTCGTCCCTGCTTCAGCCGAGCTCCAGCAGCTTCCCCGAACAGCTCAGGCCACCGCCGAACCTCCCTCCACCGCCGTACGCCACCGCCTAGGCCATTAAAGCTCCACCGGACCACCACCGGCCCTGTCCAGCTCAACTCGAGCCTGTTTCCCCCTCCTTTGGCACCAACACAGCAGCTGCAAAAATGGGTATCTCAGCCCGATTTTGGCCCGTTTTGGCCGGCTTCCTGACCCCGAAGGTTAGGTCCGCCTTTGGAAAAGTCGATCCCCTCGACGCCCCCGTCGTTTTGGTCCGCGGCTCGCTAATCGGGTGAGTTTAATTCACTAAATCTTGATTAGACTGTTAATGATGTCCTAAGTGTGCTTAGTCTAATTTAAGTAAGTTTAGGTGGTTAGTTTAGTTTATTTAATTGTGATTTAGATTAAGAGGTTAGTTTAATTTAAAGTATGTTTCATTAAGGCTAAGAGAGTTTATTTTATAATAAACCTTGATGGGACATAATAGGGTTTTATTTTTTGAATTTACTTAAATTTTTCGAAATTCTGGAATTATTCAATAATATATTATATTGCGAAATTATTAAAATATTATTAAAAAAAATCGAAAAATTATTTCCGACCTCAATTGCTTAGAATTTCGTGCTTATCGCTGTTGTGTATTTAGAATTTGAATTTGATGAGTGGATAATGCAAATTGAGTGTTGATTGTGAAAAATATGGATTTTATTCAGAAAATCCCAAGTGTCAGGTTTGGCACCGAAATTGGATTTCTAAGGATTTCTATTGTAGTTGGAGTATTTGAGTGAAATGCAAATTGTCCTGAGATCAGTTTTGAATTGTCGTGTGCTGGTTGAAAGACTAGATCGCAGTAGTGGCTATGGCTAGGCCAACTGGACTTGTATTCTTTTATAATCGCCGTCAACTTAGTGACGAGGCTCGGGTCGCAGTAGTGGCTAGGCCAACTGGACCTGTATTCCTTTATAATATTCGTCAATATAATGACGAGGCTCGGGTCGCAGTAGAGGCTAGGCCAATTGGACCTATGCTCCTTCAGGAATGTCGTCGACGTAGTGACGAAGCTGTGCTCCAAGGGGGGAGGCGATGCCTGGCATTAATGTCAATAGATAGCCGAACTGCGAGTAGGTTATGCCCTTGTGTGGCAGTGAATAATAATTGGAATGCATGCTGAGTGTGTTTGTGGTTCCTATGAAAGTGTTGGCGTTCCAATTGTTTGAATTCTTATTATCACCTAAGTTTGTGTGATACAAATTGTGCTAACTTGCAGGAAGGGATTAAGATGAGGTAAGTCTTCTGTGTGATGTGACTAGGCCACCCGGGGTGTATTTTCTTTCTAATAGGGGTTTAGGGGGTTGAACTTACTGAGACAATGTCTCACCCCGTTGTGGGCCAAAATTTCAGGTCCCTAGATGGTGGTCGTGGAGGACCTGAAGCCATGGAGTCTAGAAAGGTGGAAACTGAAGGATCGGTGAACGTGTCCTGCTAGTTGGTCTTAGGATAGTTCCCTTTTTGTCGAGCCGGTTTATTTTGTAGACAGTCTAGTATTGTATTTAAACCTATGTGTTTATAAATGAGTATTTGGTATTGTGATTGATTGCCTGCTTTTCTATCCCAAGTTAAATGTTGTCAGGGGATTTATTTCACTTCCGCATGCATAATAAAAAGAATGGGTCAGCGACGTATCCTGGGATGTCGCATATTTGATCGACCGCAGTGGGATGTGCACGCGCTCAGGGTTTAGGGCGTGACACCGCAAGCTAACAAGTCTAGCAAACCGTCCAGCCCCGTCCCTTATTGTTGTACCTCCACAATCAGCAACCACCAACACTGACACTCCACAACCTTAGGCCACCGCAGTCCCACCGAGCAGCCACCACAGCCGCGCCAACAACCACCACCAAGACTGACCAATAGGGACCAGTAAAATCAGAAGCAGAACTGGTTTTCTTTCCAGCAGCAAGCAGAAGCTCGTTGGCTGGTTTTCTACCTCTTTTGGGCCTCCTTTGGGGCCGCCTTAGACACAGTTTCTCATCGCCTTCGCACCGTCGTCGCCGTGGATCCATCAGCTCGCTAATCCAGTGAGTTAACTCCCTAATCCTTGATTAGGTTGTTAATTGCACTTAGTTAGGTGGATTAGTGTTAATTAACTTTGTTAAATTAGTACTAAGTGAGATTATCCTTAAGATGGATTTATGCTAATCTAAAAAGATTATATTAGTCTTAATATGGATTAGTGTTAATCAAATTACTGGGATTAGCACTAATGAAGGCAGATTAACCCAATTTGCTGGATTTCTCCTAGATCTGGTTTTGAACCCTCACCGTTTGCCATTTTTGTAGATTGAAATGGGTTGTGAATTCGAGATTGATTTATGCTTGAGAAATGTTTTAGACATAAATATAACATATATTTTACTCAAGATTTTTAGAGATTTAAAAGTATGAGATTTCAGCTCTGTCATTTGTAAATAGAATCTCGGACTGTGTTGGAATTTGTGACCTTTTGAGATACTAGGGATTTTTATCAACCCTTAGGGTTCGAATTTCAAAATGGTTTCTTCACAAAAGTTGTTTATCACATATTTTAGTTTAACATACTCAAATTTTAGATCAAACGGACAAGTGTTGAGTCTCGAACCATACTGATTTTGGAAAACATACTTTCTGAAAACGAACACAGTTTTTTGTACTAGATTGAGCGATTTACTGGGTTTAATCTAGAAAGATCTGGATTAAGGTGTCTGCATGAAAAATTTTTATTTATGTGTCCTTTACAATATATTCAAATTTGAAAATTTTCTGAACTCGTTTGTTTAAGATTCTGGATTTAAACTCGGAGACACGCGAGTGGACCATTTCTGCTGGTTAGGGCCGGTTATGATTTTGTGGGGGAGAAGTACACTATCAGTGCCATAAGTTGTGTATGGCGCTCACTTTGGTGCCCAAATTTTCCATTGGATCACTTAAGTGTCAAATCGGAGGAAAATCGATCACTTTGGTGACACCAACAAAAGATTCCGGCCAAAATGATTACGTGGCTTTAAAAAAAAAATCGACAAGGCCTTAAACGACATCGTTTTCAGTCCTCCTTAAGAAAACAACGTCGTTTTGCCGTCCTACATGGATGGCCTCACAAAAACGACACCGTTTAACTTATATAGGGATTTTTTTTTTTTATTTGGGGATTGAAATTAGGGTTTCGTCGCTTGGCCTCCACCGTCGCTGGGCCGCCGTCGCTCGTTCAACCGCCATTGCTCGGCTCTATTCGGACGCTCTCGATGGCACACGAGAGAGCACCAGCCTCGGTTGCCAGAGCCTAGGTATTGGAAGACGCAGACCAGGCACTTGTTGAGGAGATCGGAGATGGAGAGGGAGACATCAATGGCGGTGCACTCGTCGGTGGCCTCCCCGAGCACCGGCTAGATCACGACCTTCGACTTGGCCGCCGAGTGGCCATCATCGGGGTCGGAGCCGCGGCTGCCAAGTGGCCACGTCACGGTCGGGGTCGAGGTCGGGGTCGGGGTCGGAGCTGCAGCCACCGAGTGACCATCGTCGGGGTCGGGGTCAGAGCCGCGGCCGCTGAGCGCGGGGGCCGTCGAGGACGGCGAACGGCGTAATTTTGGTGTTAGGGTTTTAAATTGGGGGAGACACCAAACGGCGTTGTTTTGGTGTTAGGATGCTGACTATACTCTCTGACGAGCCACATCAGCTTCAAAAATTAATAAAAAAGTGCCACGTCGGATTTTCGGCCAACCGGATCGTAGTTGGCACCAAAGTGAGCGTTTTTCAAACTTTTTGGCACTTAGTGATTCGACAGAAACTTTTAGCACCAAAGTGAGCGTCGTACACAACTTATGGCACTGATAGTGTACTTATCCTGATTTTGTGGTGTTGTTAGTGCAATGCTTGCTGGTTTGTGCATATTTGATGATATGGTTGGTTTGTGACATACTTGGAACTTGTGCATGATGATGTGTGAATGGTTGTGCCATGGCGATGGTTTATGGTCATGGCAAAAGATGGTTGTTGAAGGGCGATATGTGATTATATGAGAACTATTGAAAGATGAGGTGATGTGCTAAGGCAATCACATGTGTTGTGTGGAGAAAACAGAATGAGTGGTGAGCCGGTAAAGAACTAAGTGTTATACGGTAACGTGACTTCATGTGAGCCACCTCTAGAATCTTGTACCGTTGCTTATTGTAGTCAAGGGCTAAGTGCTACATAGTGAACTGAGTCACTTGGGAGCCACATCTAGAACTTTGCACTACTGTGTTGCATAATCAAGGGCTAAGTGCTACACGACAGCAGAACTTCGTGGGAGCCACCTCTAGAACCTTGTAATAGTGATGTATGTGGAAAAGAACTAAGTGCTACATGATAACGGAACTTCATGTGAGTCACCTCTAGAACCTTGAGCTATTGCTCATTGTGGTCAGGGATTAAGTGCTACACGATAACGTGACTTCATGGAAGCCACCTCTAGAACCTTGTATTGTTGTTAATTGTGGTCAGGGATTAAGTGTCACACGATAACAGAACTTCATGGGGGTCACCTCTAGAACCTTGAGTTTGAGTATTGAGTTGGAATGTGGAGTTTGGATATTGAGAGTGAATATCGGGTGTGGAGTGAACCACCGATATGAGTTATTTGTGCCTGATTATTGGACGAAAATGTGTGACACGGAATAGGACGTGTCATAACGATTTGGCCTTATAATCGGGACCTCTATGAATATTTGATGAGTGATATGATGTGTTACAACTATTGAATGTATTTACTATATGCATATTTTACATGAACTGTACTGATATGCAGGGACGCGCCCAAGCGAGATAAGTTCTGAGTGATGCATGTTTAGGACGCCTTTGAATGAATTCTCGCCCTAGTCGGGGCTTAGGGTTTAACTTGCTGAGATTTTTATCTCACCCCATCGTGGGTTACCATTTTCAGGGCCGTAGCGTGGAGGATCCAGAGGCTGAAGGGTCCAAAGTGTAGGTGGCCTCGCAGTTTCTTTTTAAGTCAGACCTTTGTATATGAACCTACAGGTTTATCTCGGCTTCTTTATAAAGTTTGGTTTGTGAACAGATGGTTGTCCTGCTTTTACTATCCCATGTTTGGTTGTTGTCTGGGGTTTATTTAAATTTCACTTTTGCTTGTGCATAAAAAGAAAGGGTCGGTGACACGTCCTGGGAACGTCGCATTTCAGTCGATCGCCAAGGGATGTGCGTGCGCCCGGGGTTCGGGGCGTGACAGTGCCCACACAAGCGGTGCCCAAAAGGTGCCGAAACCCAAAGAATTTAAAGGCAACCGATCCGCCAAGGAGGTGGACAACTTCGTGTGGAGCATGGAGCAATACTTTAGTGCCGTCAATATCCAAAACAAGACGACCAAGGTAAGAACCGCTTCGATATTTTTAATGCCGCAATGCCTTGGTGGCGTAATAGGTGTGACAAGACCAAGCACAATGCCAATTATGTAAACACATGGGATGACTTTGTGAAGGAGTTTTAGGACTACTTATTCCCTGAGTTTGCTCAACAAGAAGCCCATAGCAAGCTACATCGCCACAAACAAAAAGGGATAATCTGAAAGTACGTGAAGGAATTCACCGAGTTCAAACTCCAAATCCACAACCTAGGAGAGGAGGAGTCTCTCAAAGCATTCATGGATGGGCACAAATGGAGCTCAAGTGTCATGACGTGAAGAGTGTTACTGAGGCGCTAAGTGTGGCAGAGTGCCTCGTCAACCTCGTGAAAGCCTACCCAACAAAGAACTGAGTGAGGGATTGGAGGTTAGATTGATCCTCCAAGGATGAAGGTGGAAACACTCCCGCGGGCCAAAAGACCAAGGCGCTCGAGTTAAGTCATGGAGAGAAGAAACGTCTAAGCCATCCTTCCAAAAGGGCCGACCCCAAGCAGACTTCACCACAAGTAAGTTTAACCAACCTCCACAATCTCCTTACTTCATTTGCAAAGGCCTGCAATGGACCCAAAAGTGTCCAAAGAAGGGCAAAATCAATGCTCTCTCGCCATAGAAGAGGAGGAGGAGGAGCCTAAAAAAGAGAAGAGACAAATCCAGCTTGGAACCATGAAGAATCTCAATGTCATCCAAGCCTGATCGCCACCCAAAAAGAAGGAAACTATCCCAAACACAAACATGTTTTTTTTTTTTTTTTTTTTGTGAAAATTGAGGTATGTAGTCAGGCATAGGTCTTTCAAACATGTTCATGTCCACCAAGGTAGCCAAGACCTTGGGACTTCGAGGGAGGAAATCGAGAAATCATTCAAGACTGTCAACTCGACCAGCCTCAAAGGCATAGGCTCAACTCCTGACGTGGACGTTCAAATTGGAGAATGGAAAGGTGGGCTCTCATTCAAGGTAATTCCCCTCGATGACTTCGATCTTATCTTGGGCATGCAATTCTTCCATAGTGTAAGGTCCATGATCGATATGAGGACCAAGACCATCATGATCCTCGACCTGCAATGTCCAATGATGATCCCAATGATCAAAGGGGTGATAAACACCAAGACCCTCACCGCGATTCAATGCCTCAACAAAATTCTAAAGGCCGAGAAGCACATGATTGAGTCACAATCGAAGCTGCAATCCTTAGAGAAGCCAAAGGCAAGGTTGGATCTTCCTACTCCAACTCGTGACATGTCGATCTAGGTGCTCTTCTTTAAGGTTGAGTACTTCCCATGTGCCATGCCCGAGCCGAAGACGAAACTGTATTATTCACTGATCAAGAGGCTCGGAAACAAGCAGAATAGGAACAGAAGAGCTCGAGCTCTTGCCAAGAAGACCACTCTCCAAGCTAAGAGTGCCGAGAGTGTCACTCAAAGGAGTGGGGGAGAATGCCATAGTCACAAGATTTCCGCGACCAAGAGATTGTGCATGGTCAAGAAAACCTCCCAAGATTGCTCAGGGTGTCCACGAGAGCCTTTGGAACGTTCTAGGGACGAGCGAGATGGTAATTGACCTAGGGATTTAGAACTCTCTCGGCATAAATGCCGGTAGGTGGTAGGTTAGAAGGTATGATCTCGTTTGCTGGATCAAAGGACATTCAAAGGTTGTAATTTGAGGGCCTCAAGTAGCAAAAGGGGTGCCCTTCCTCTCTTTGTAATCATTCAATCATTTCACAATCAAAGTTCTATTTCTTTGTTTAGAGCTTCTGTCTATAGAAACTTTCTCTCTCTAAGATTCGAGTGAGTGAGCGATTGATCCCTAGAAAGGCTTGGCTTAGGAACTCTAACGATTGTAAACAATCCAAGAGCGCCCAAGTCGCTGCAATATCTTGATCACAAACGATCAGCCCATGACAGATGCATGAATCCTAGTGCTATGTGTTCACATGTGTAGTTTGACTATGTGGATGATACTAGATGCATGTTCTAGAGATGACAGAGTCAAACATCATCATATGACTCATTTGGGCAAGGACCGTCATGGAGGACATTGCTCGGTTTTCTGTAATGCTAGATTTGGAAAGTTTAAGATAGTTTTTCATGGAAACATTTATGAATTTTTATAGTATGTTTATGGAAAACAATGGACATACACGGGACATAGGGTTGTCGTATTAGATTAGACAATATTTTGACGAGAGTCAATCCGACTTTAAGTTCAATTTATCTTGCTACAATTCCATCTTTGCACTATAGAAGTGGGCTTAAATAAATTTGTTCTAATGTAAAAATTAGCAAGTAGAGTAATGTCTCCTTATGTGGTTGTGCTGTTTCAAAATATTTAAAAATCTAAACATGGTAGGCCGACCACAGGGGAATCAACAAGTTCAATCGACTTGTGGTCTCCTGATCTTGATGTTTTCCTTTGAGAAATGATTGTGTGACAGTTTTTAATCTACTATGAGAATAACATGTTATAATTTTATTTAATATGATTCCATATTCAGTTTAAAATTGCCACATTAGATTTCATTGAGGATTCATTATCCAAATCTAGTTGTTGATGACTATGAAGATTGTCCATATCTACTAGGATTAGTCTTGATAGAAGACCACATCTATTAGGATTTGTATGGATATATAAATAGGTCATCTAAACTAAACCCTCTCAAGATATTCTCATTATTCATCCGACAACACACCATCAACATTGAGAGGGCAATTGGTTAAAAGTGTTTACTCACGATCATTGAAGCTCTGTGTATCTATTCTTTATGTCATCAATGGCTGGAGGTTAGTACAAAATTTACACATTTTTACATTTGATCCTGATTATCGAGATCATGGTTTTCCTCAAAATTTCTAATAGTTGGTATCAAAGCTTGTTATATCTTTGCCTTGATGATTTTCGTGGGGCTTTGATTGAATAAAAAAAATTTGGAGCAAAATCTAACTAGTGATTTGGGCTAAATTTGGGCAACTCACCACCCGTCTTCGAATGAGTACTGTTGCAGTGCCATGGACAATAAAAGCCTTAAAGTAATTCAGCATTATGGCAATCGTCGGAGGCAAATTGCATGGCGGAAGTCCTGGGGATTAGGATTTGCGTTTTGTGGAATTTTGCTTGATTTCAAGCAATTTTTGGCTGTTTTTGCTGAATCTTGGACATATATGGTCGCGTTAGCGAGGGTTTTGTAACTCACCACTTAGTTTGGTTTAAAGTGGTCTGCCAAAGGAGAATCGAGTTGTGGAAGGCGTGCCGAAACGGTGAAACCATGCAAAAAGAAAGCATAGGTGCATGCGGCCACGCGCCCATAAAGGCCTCAGGCATGTAAGGCCCACGCGCTCCGCAGGCTAGCATAGGCACGTGTAGCCACATGCTTGTATAGGCCTCAAGGGCGTAATACGCATGCGCCTACATGGTGGTTTGGGCATGTGTGACACACGCCTGTCAGTCTTATTGCATGATTTTACAATTATGCCCTTGATCTTCTTTATTTTATTGTTTTGCCCCTTATTTGTTAATTTACGATTCTGCCCTTGGACGAGTTAATTTAGTGTTTTGCCCCTTATCTGTTAATTACAATTCTGCCCTTGGACGAGTTAATTTACTGTTTTTCCCTTGGTGGCATTGATTTATTATTTTTTCCTTACATGTAATTTACTATGTTTTGTGCATACAGTGAATGTCTAGTGATCTGTATGTATTTAATTAATTAAAGATTAGCCACAGCATCTTCGATTATATAACTTATATACATTAAGAGTCTTTGAATCATATATAGTCAAAAACAATAATTGTGATTAGTCACCTTAATATTATGAATTTTATCCCACAGAAAATTTCAATATATTAATGTGATTTTAATTAGGATGAAATATCATTTTATCTTTCTTAATTTAACCATAGGGATTGAGGAAGGGAATATAATTGGTTAGTTTCATCATGAAGTAATTATGAATCAATTTAATTAGAAACTTAGCCCACATCCAATTTTTGATGTTATGTGATTCTTATTTTGCAACGTGTTTTACATTGGTAAATCATTATTTAAGTTTATTTGCCTCAAATATATGATACATAAGTTTTCATTTGATTATACTATAGTTTTACCACCTACGATTAGTTATGTTATAATTGTTCCTGAGCTAAAGGGTGATAACTATAAAGAATGAAAAGAATTAATTCTTCTTCAATTGGGGTGTATGGATTTTGATTATACTATATGGTCAGATGAACCACCTACTCCTACTGAGGCTAGCACTTAGGTTGAAGTTATCCTTTATGTACAATGGGAGCAGTTCAACGACCTCAATGTAATATACATAAAGAGAAAACTTTCTGCTAGCATTCATAGTTCAATCATTCAACATAACTATGCTAAAAAATTGCTTGAGGCTATTGATACGTAATTTGAATCTTCAAAGAAAGTGTATGCTATGACCCTAATTATGAAGTTCTCATCGCTAAAGCTTACTAGTAAAAGATGTGCGTGAGCATGTCATTAAGATGAGAGACATTGCAGCTCAACTGAAGAACCTTGAGGTTGGGATATTAGAATCCTTTATTATATACTATATCTTGAACACTCTCCCACAAGAGTATGTCCCTTTCAAGATCTATTACAACATATATAATATTAAATAGTCAATCAATAAACTCATGACCACGTGTATTCAAGAGGAAGGGAGGCTGCTTATGGAAAGGGGAGAAAGTGCTCATATGACAATACGAGATAAGTATAAAGGGTAGGACCTGCAAAAGGAAAAAGGTGAAATATCTCACCAAGCTGACATTACGAAAGAATCCAAGTGCTTCTTTTGTAAGAGGAAGGGGCACTTAAAGAAGGATTGTGCCAAATTTAAAATTTGGCTCAAGAAGAAATGTAACCTACTCTTATGTGTTTGTTGTGAATCTAATATGATTGATGTGGGTCACACTTGGTGGAGTGATTCTAGTTCTACAATCCATATTTCGAATTCTTTGTAGGTTTTTAAAATCAACGGAAATCAATAGAAAATGAACAAAACATCTATTTAGGAAACAAAATGCATTCGAGTGTGAAAGCTATTGAGACATGTAACTTAGTTCTCGGTAGTGGTTTTGTTTTGAATTTACAAAGAACCTTTTATATTCCAAGAGAAGATAGGAATTTAATTTCAATTTTAAGACTTGTATCATTGGGATACTCCTTTGAATTTTCAAGTTCAACATTCAGTTTATCGTATAAATCTGAAATTGTTGGGAGTGGTAGTTCGTCTGACGGTCTCTTTTGAATTAATTTACAAGACAATGTCATTTATAATACGATGAATATTCATGATAATCTTGGGATAAAGCGATGTGTTATAAATGATGATTCCTCTATGTTGTGGCATTAGAGATTGAGACATATCTCCATAGATAGAATTAAGCGATTAGTAAATGATGGAGTACTTAGTATTCTAGATTTTACTAATTATGATACTTGTTGGGACTATATAAAGGGAAAATAGACCAATAAGTCAAAGAAAGTGTAATGAGGAGTACGGAAATATTAGAAATCATATATATATATATATATATATATATATTTGTAGTCTAAGTATGGACTCAAATGATCAGAAATATTTGATTATTTCATAGATGATTCTTCATGACTAATATATCTCTACTTGCTTCGTAATAAGCACAAAGCGCTAGATGCCTTTAAGGTATTTAAAATCGAAGTAGATAAATAATATGGTAAGTAAATTAAGATCGTGAGATCAGATAGAGGTGGTGAATACTATAGTAGATACATTGAAGATGGACAAGCATCTGGTTTATTTGTGAAGTTTCTTGAAGAGCATGAGTTAATGCCTAATATACTATGCATGGTTTTTCGACCAGAATGGTGTAGCAAAAAGAAAAAACCAAACTATATTGAACATAGTGCGGAGTATGCCTAACAGCTCCAAACTTCCTAAGTCCTTGTGGACTAAGGCTCTTAAAACAACAGTGTACATATTAAATCGAGTCCCGACCAAGGTCATCCTTAAGATGTCTTTTGAGTTAGTGAAAGGTTGAAAATTGAGTTTGTAATATGTATGCATATTGGGATGCCGATCTAAAGTAAAAGTCTAGAATCCACAGGAAAAGAAGTTAGACTCAAGGACTATAAGTGGGTATCTCGTCGGATATGCCGAAAAGTCTAAAGGATACAGCTTTTATTGTCCTTGTCATACCACTAAGGTTGTGGAATAAAAAAAAGCTAAGTTTCTTAAGTTTTTTCAGGTTAAATTGTAATTGCCGTCTTCCTCTTTATCATGTCGTGCATAACTCATTACTCACTGTGACAACAGCGTTCGCAAAATCCATGGCTTAGAGATTTGCCTGTGTATTACACACTTCAGGGCCATTTACAGTGAGGAAGATCTCATGTAAGTAGTTGCACCACAGGTCGAAAGTTTTCGCCGGAACACCCTTGAAGTCTCATGATTCTGGTTTCTTCGTGAACTTATCTGAGAAATTGGCTCCAATGAATCCTGCAAAAACCCAACACAAAAAAGCCAGTGAGAATGTCTGAAACGGGCTTCATCGAACATGCTTGCGCCAATATTAGACAATTGGGAAAGCACAAGTTCGGCTGATAACTTCGGATTGTATCAAAGGTGACATGTGGGCAAGGAACATACGCGTACCTGGACGCATCCCACAATGCAAATTGCAGAGTAACGATGGCCGCGAACAAGCATGTCTGCCACCATTGCAAGGGGGATGGTCACGGACATGCCAAGTGTGGCAACCAGTGGAGTTGTCCAAATGATCGATAGGGCCCTGTTTCAACAATTTTCGACATACCTTACGAAAGAATGGGGCCACTTATGAGTAGAAAGCACTAAGCATTAGCTAGTGTTGAGGACAAGAAAATGTGTGACCGCCGATTGGAATTTAGTGAAGTCTAATAGAACTTCTGAATTAGTAGTAAAGCGTCGTTTATCCATCTCCTACACAAGAAGCATACTGAACTTTATCTAAACTATATTTCAGCTGTGGTAAGTTTACCACCTTTCAAGAAACAAGAATGAGCGAGACATACCAAAAGTAATCCAAAAGAACACTCCCCACAAAGCCATTTAATACCAAGGCTCCACCAACGGATGTTGATGGTGGGAAGCTAAAAGTTTATGTTATGGAAGCAGTATGGAAATGCGATGCATTGGGGAGACCCCTCAACTAAAATACATACTCATCCAGGAAAGATGTTTGAAGAGCCAAAACCGGAAGGGTGGGCTCTAATGGCTCGAAATCGAATGCCAAACCTTATCAATTACTAAGGCGAGCGAGCCAAAACCGCAGCTTTATCTCAAATTTCATGCCAATTAACTGTCAAAATAAACCCAGCTCAATGTTTTTATTGCAGAAGACTAGCGGAATAAGTTTGCTTCAGTTCTGTTTCTGCACACTGCACTAATCCCAGGCAGTTAAAGACCATGAAAAGAGAATTAAGGCAGTACTATGAAATCATGATTTCGAGGCAGACATTTTCACCTATGAGCAAGCCATGTAATACTGCTGATAGAAGGGCGGACATGTTCCCCTCATCATTGCGTGCTTTTTGATCCTGGCAACAAGAAAAGAAGGTATAAGGAAAAACTTACAAAATATATCACACAAGCTTTGTTATGACCCCGTTTGATTCAGCATTCTCAAGGGGCTTTGAGCCCCCAAAGCCTCTTGGGAAAAATTTTAAGTGTTTGGTTCAGTATTTGGAGGTACCCTTGGCCAAATGTTCGCCTTTGAAATGTTGAAAGCCCAAAGTAAGCGGGAACTTTCAGCATTTTTGAAATGCTAAAGAGGGGTTTAATGATTTTTTTTTTCTTTCAATATTGCCCTCACTAATAATTGTGTTTTCCTGTTTTATCCTAAAAAATTATTGTTCATCGTCTTCCTCATTGGATTTGTTTCTTCAAGAGTGAAGCTCAGCAGGCGGAGCTCAGCCTGCCAAATCTGGTCGCCACACACCGTTGTCGCCACGCACCATTGTCACCACGCACTGCCATCACGTAGGTCACGGCCTCAAGCAGCGTTGCCTAGGTCGCGTGACCCACGCAACGGGCTGAGCAGAGCTTAGTCGGCCAGATCTGGTCGTCCACGCACTGTCGACGCCACGCACCGCCGTCGCGTGGGTCATGGCCTCAGGCGGCATCGCGTGAGTCACGGCCTCAGGAAATGCCACCTAGGTCGCGTGACCCACGCACCGCCGTCCTGTGGGTCGCACGGCCTCAAGCGACATCGCCTGGGGTCGCGCGACCCATGCACCGCCGTCGCGTGGGTCGCACGGCCTCAAGCAACGCCGCCTAAGGCCGCACAACTCGGCGGCGTCACCCGAGGCCACGGCCCACGCAACGGGTGCGTGGGTCGCGCGACCCACCGCCTCTCCATCACCACTGCCACCAGCTGCCTCCCCTACCACAACCACCAGCCACCTCCCCATCAGCTCCGGCTACCTCTCAATCGTTCCCCTCTGCTTTAGCATCTCCTCCTCCTTTTTCCTTTTCTTCTTTTCATTTTTCTTTTCACCTCAAAGCTACTTTACAAAATACACCAAAATAAGAGTACCCAAACACTTTTGCCTTCATCAAATGTCCATTCTTCTAAAGATACTTGGGGAAATGTAAAGTCATTTCCCCAAAATTGAACCAAATGGACCATAATATCTTAATTTTCCTGACGATATCTCTGGAAATTTCATTAATTATGAAAGATTAATTGTGAAAGATCGCAAAGATTCGAGGAGATCCTGTTTGATTGGGATTTGCGTGCCCAGATAGAGCTCAGCCCAATTCGACCCTAGAATGTGCATCTCTCTCTACACCTGAAATTCTCATGCCACATGGCATCTCCTCATTGGACCAAATGTCACCGTATCGCAAAATCTTAGGCAAGAAATGACTTAACCCTTTGCCATATTTGGAGAAAGGTAGTGGCGGCTATAAGAGGACAAAAGAGGGCTTTTTCTTATTTAATATAAAAAGAGAGGTCTGGGCTTTCACAAAGAAGAGCTCTCTTGTGCAAAGAATAAAAAAAAAAAAAAACAATTCTTGGTTTTCCTGTCGGCGCCTCAAGGACCCCTTCTCCTTAGCCTCACCTGACTAGCCACCTCCGCTGTCGCTGTCCAATGACCTCCTACCGGTATCCTCCCTCTTCACAATTTTCTCTCTCCTGCTTCCCGGCATTTCCAGTGAGTCTCGTTGGTTGTTTGGCTCGAGCCTCTCTACCTAAGGATCTCGGCTCGGAGACCTTGCGAAGCGGCTGGCTATAGTTTGATTTGTCTCGAACTCGCCCTCTAGCCACCATCTTCGAGCCAAGTAGGGACCTCCGAGATTAAACGCTCACCCCTGCGGATCCTTTTGCTCTGCTCTATTCTGTTTTAAGGATGAGCCGAGCTCACTTTCTTTGGTTCTCGAGTGTTTTGTGTCCAACTAAGTTGATTTATTTGATGTGGAGCATTTCCTTGTTTGGGTCTAGGTCTGGGTTCAGGGCCTAAAAAGTGGTCAACACCTTCCGTCTATGCTCACTATATGTTTGACGAAAATCCCAAACCAAGTTCGGACATCCATGTCTTCGGTTTTTTTATTGCTCTAAGTATAAATTTGGGTTACGCTAGAGAAATTCCATCAATTGTCGAGTTTGATTTCAGTCAGATTTCTTTGTTACCGAGACTAAATCTAAACCCACGTCCTTATTGTTCTTTATTATTGCTCTTTTTTTGACGTGTTCTTGTGACTGTCAATGGTAATTACCAGAGAGAGAAGTTCAAGGTGATGCTGGTAAATCGTTGGTCTGGATGTCAATCTACATATTTGTTCGTGATAGTTTGGTTTGCCATATCTATTCTGGTCCTTTTTGCTGTGGTTGCGGTATGGACTGGAATGACCCAGTCCGACGAGGGCAGAAAGTGATCGTTGGAGCTAGAGAGCTTGAACAAGGAGCAGCTCCTAAGAAGCTTCTAGGATGGCAAAGGGACCAGAAATGAACCAAACTATACACCGAATAGGAGGAAGGCCTCATAGCAACCCAGTTTGACGAGGGCAAGGCAAAAACAGGAAAACCAAATGAACTGAACCGAATCAGGTTTTCAGTTCGGGTCGGGTTGGGCTCGGATTTGGATTCAGATTCGCACCTATCAGTTCGGGTTTTCAAGAAAGCCGAACCGTTGACTGATGACCATTCAAACCTATTCTACTAGGCTCATAATATACAGAGATATTAGTTTAAGAAATCGTGTTTTGTTACTAAGTTTGGATACTTTGCGGAACGTAATAAAAATAACAATAAACACTATCATAACCGATTACATTACAAGAGAAGCTAATACCTTCATATCCACCCTGCGTTTATATTCTGTGATTAGACAATAAGCAGTATTAAAGTCAGACCTTACATGAGAAGGTAATGAGGGGGAATGGATTGTCATCTTAATGTACAGAGTTCAACTCCTCAAGAATTATAAATTTAGTATCTAAGGTTCTAGAGGCATGTATCTCTCTCAATTGACCTGGGCAGATCTTGACGTTTATCACTATCTCTGGCCATCCTTTGTCTACACAATCAAGAAGTCCTTGTTCTGCAGATAGTGTGCCCTGCTCATTGGTTAAAACTTTGTTGATTTAATTGGAGTAGCTGGATGGACTGTGGGGGAACTGTTTTCTAAAGTTTCAACTACTGCAACCTCAATGCTACCATCATCCATGCTTCTATCTCTAAATGTGTCTTTCCTAAAAGTATGAGAATTGAGGTCTCTTTGGTAAAATCTTCTTCCCAATACAACAATTTCACCCCAAAATGAACCTGAAGAACTTGTTACTTCACGCCAATTTCTTTTGATGAATATGACCATGAAAATGAGGAGAGCTAAAACTGCAGCAACTCCAACGATCAAGAATAGGCCCCAGAAACTGTCAAGACCTAAGCTGTTGGAAGAAGCGAGGAAATTGAATTCGAACAGTTGGTTTTTGGTGTAAGCCACATGTTTTCGATTTCCGTCATTTTAGGCCCTTCAGTTAAATTAAGGATTGATTGCGAAATCAGTAACCAGTGGAGACCCTTTGGGGAAAACCTGTAAACCAAAAGAAGCAGGACATAAGACTTTTTAATCAAAGAAATAGATACTACTCTAAGTAATTGAAAAGTTTGAGGGGTTTCAACCAAAAAGAAAAAAGTCGGAGGGTTTTCTTTGTTGGCTAGAATACAGGAAAAAGAACTTACGAAGCCAAATCCAGCAGTTTTAAATGCTGGGATCATTGCATATTTGTTGCAATATTGAGAAAGAACCGGTTTCATGTAGGGGACTTGGTCGAATGCCACTGCGATCCTGCCCCTTGTGCTTCCATTGGAAAGAAGCGGTGCGCATTCTTCAGGAGAACTATACGATGTAAGTCTGGAATCGTTGAACTTCATTTGCTTTAACATTCCATAAACAAAAGAGCCTTGTTTGTATCCCACATTTTCTCCACTCTTTAGGAGTTGATCTAAATCACAGTTGATTGAAGATTTTTCACCACCAAAAGAGAGCTCAAGCTTGCCATATACTTTACGTTAGTATAAGTACCATGAAAACCCACATGGTCACAACAAATCTTGCTAGGTTGCTAAGTACTCTTTCCCCTACAATCAAAATTAAGGGTAAGCCCGTAAATTCTCCAACAATGATATGTAAATTGTAATGTTCAATCGATCTACAAAAGTAAGGACAAGTACTTTGTGCGAAGATTATAGTTGAAAAGGAAAACCAGAAGCTCTTCCAACTTGATGTGTGGCCGGACCCCTGAAATCTTTGTTAATCTGATGTTCAAGAATCCACACGACCAATGCCATAAACACAAAAGAAGCATATGGTGGTTAGCCAAAGGTCCCAAGTGAGTGGCTTCAAGAAATCCCAAGCATTATTGCGCTTGTTGTCCTTGTATGGCATAACCATCACACCCCCCCGTTCCAAAGTATGGCAAAGTGAAATCCACACATAATGATCGGGAGAAGTATTAAAAAAGTCCTAAATTTTTTGTATTTGTACCAATTTAGTCATAAACCTTTTTTTGGTGCCAAATTAGTCCTAAACTTTTTTACATTGTGCCAATTCGGTCATTTTCGACCAATTTTGGCCGAATTTTTTTTGACCGGACGTCAGCGGCGGACGTGACGCGACTGACGGCGCTGACGTTGATAACTTTTAATAATATTTATTTCTTTTTTATTTTTTTTTCTTTTTTCCTTCTCCTCCTCCTTCCACTAGCTAGTCACCAGCGACGACCGGCCAGAGGCGACCGCCGGCGAGGTCAACCTCGTCGGCCACCTCGCCAATGGCCACGAGGGCGACCTTGCACTGGGCGGCGAGAAGCCAGCTCAAGGCCACCCAGGCTGCGAGGGTGGCCTTGCGCTAGGCCGACGAGGGTGAGCCTCACCAGCCATAGGCGAGGCTTGACCCTTGCCACCTAAGCCTTGAGGTCGAGCCTCACCGGCCATGAGCGAGGCTCAACCCTCATCGCTCGAGCCTCCAGGGCGGCCTTGCGCCGCGCCGGCAAGGCTAGCCCCTGCCAAATCTAGCGAGATCGAGGCTCGCCGGCCATGGGTGAGGCTCGACCCTCGTCGCCCAAGCCTTGAGGGCAGCCTCGCCCATGGCCAGCGAGGCTCGATCTCGCCAGATCCAGGCACGAGGTCGCCCTCAAGACCTAGGCAACAAGAGGCTCATCGAGCCTCGCCCATGGCCGGCGAGGCTCGACCTCGCCGGATCCAGGCACGAGGCAGCCCTCGAGACCTGGGCGGCGAGGGTCGAGCCTCCCCATGGCCGACGAGGCTCGACCTCGCCAAATCTGTTAATATTTTTAATTATTTTAATATTTAATTTTTTTTCAAAAAATATTTTTTAATATTTTCGCATTTTCTTTAATCCAAAAATAGACGGGCCAAGGACAAAACGAGCCATTATAAAAGGCCCCAACCTACTAACAAACAAGCCCAATCCGAATCTAACTATAATAAGCCCAGCATGTACTGACTAGACCGAACAAGTCCGAATCCATCAGTCTAAATAAACCCGAATCTTATTAGACCAATTAAGCCCATGTCCTCTCTCCTTTTCTCCGAGCCATCTTCTTGCTCTTTGCTCAATACAAACTGAGAAGAGAGAGTCCACACGCACGCCCACGGCCGAGGCTCACCACACCAGACCGTGAAGAGACTCTACTCGTCGCTGACTGGTACGACCATCACCGGACCACCATAGCAAGCGACTTCCGGCCACCGGACAGCCGGTAATCTCCGCCACTATTCGCACAGGGCTCACGCTCACTATCAAACCACAAATACAAAGAACATTCACAGGAATATGGCAAAGCGCAAGCCGAACGACAACCAAAATTCTAGGAGATTCGGACTTGGCAGAAATGAAATCTGACTAACAAATGCATTCGGCAATTAATTGGCATTTATGAATCCTTAGAATAAATAGGAAAGCGGGACTAAAAGGAATGGTTTTTAGTTCGGGCATTCCCTCGAAAATATGGTGAACACCGAAGATATCGAACATTTTTAGAACTCCGACTCGGGTCTAGAACAAAAAAATATCGCCAGGGAATGCTGAACATTAAGTGCCGACTCATTTAAAAAGAAATCGCTCAAGAACTAGAACACACCAAGTTCGGTTCCTTCTTAAAACAGAACAGGGCGAGGCAAAAAGGAGTTCATGGGAATGAGTTTCGATCGCGGACATCCCTTCCTGGCTCGGACATGGCAGTTATAGGGCGAGCTCACGATGAGTTGAGCTACGGCCGACTACTGCCTCGCGATGTTGCCGAATCGAGATCCTCGGAAAAAAGAACTGGATCGAACCCGAAAGAAAACTCACCTGGAATTCGACCGCCACGGAAGAGGAGGCCCGCGGGCTCGAGTGTGTCAGCTAGGGTTCGTCGGCTTGCGACGGGGATGGTCGGGTAACGCTGAGTCGAGAACGTAGCTCGGCTCCGTGTTTCGCTCTCTCCGTCCCTCCCTCTCGAGCTCGCTCTCTCCCTCTTCCCAGACCTTCAGCCAAGCTTCCCACGAAGCCTGCAGAACAGTGGAAGCGTAACTTGGGCACCTCGCCCACGTCGGGATCGTTAGAGATTGGAAGGAGACGAGACAGATCTGCGCTCAACGTTGTGATAATCTCTTCCAACTTCCGGGAAAAGAGATGGGATTTTTATCGTGGATTGCTTGACGGAGGGAGTCGAGTGGGAACGACGGGAGGGAGAAGCCTTGTGCAAGAGATGGGAGACAGGGTCTGGGCTCCTTTCTTGTCTTCTTGGGTTCAAGTTGTGGGCTCAAAGAATTAAAGAAAAAAGGGCTGAAAGAGAGGAAGGGAATTAGGGAAATGGGTCAAAGGGTGAACCAATAGTTTTAGACAAGTGGGCCGGACATGCCGGCCCGCTCGAATTCATTATTTTTTTTTTTTATCATTTCATTCATATTTATTCGTCCTTTTTTATTCCTTTTTTTTTTTTATATATTTTAATTCATTTTTATCCCTTTTTTTAAAATCTTTTTATAGTTATGTAAAATAAATGAATATTTAAAATATCGACAAAAATTCAAATGTCAACACGATATACATATTGTTGAACGAAATGATGACCAACAAACAAACAAATAGGGTCGTACCAAGACTGAACACTTAGCTTTCACGTCTTCCTTTCATGCGGTTTGCGGTGGCTTGTGACGGAGAACTAGTCCTTGACAAAGTTGGAAGTCGAGGTTGAGGTGCTCGAAGTTGCATGCGAGCTTGGCTGGCTTTTACACTTCGAATGATGGCGCCAAAAGATGGAGAAGTCGAGATGAAGAAGAGAAAACAGCGAGGGAAGATCACGGCCCGATCATGGAAAGGGGCCTGAGAGAGTCTCATGGACCTCCGAGAAAAATCCCAGTGCTGGAGAGAGGAACCCCGCAAGAGATGGTGTTCTTTCTTTCGCCGCCGCCTCCTCCTGGCTGAGGATGAGCCAATTGGACCTGGTTTTCTGGACGGGCTGGAGAGTGATGACCCGAATTGAGTTGCGTCTAATTAGACCAATTGGCTGATGGGCCTGGGATGATTTTAATGGGCTGCACTTGTGATTTAATGATATTTTGGTCCTTTACTTGTTATTTATATTTTTTTAATATTCTTTTCTTTCGTTCTTCTCTTCTATATTATTATTATTATTTACAAAAAAATATGCACATCGAATTTGTCGGCAACAATTAAGGTGTCAACGGATTCTTTTAGTTAAATAGAATTGTTTGATAATAAAGCAAATACTTAGGAGCATATTATATATTACTGAGTCAATCGATTATTTATTTAGAGATGATAACATAGGATTTTGACGATTGGTTCAATGATGGGAGCCTATTCTACCAAACTTTCTCATTATACATTCTAAATTTTAGTTTAACAAGTCGCATTTTGTTACTAAATTAGACACTTTAGGCAAGTTATTGAAATAGCAATGGACACTTTCATTGCCAATACAGTATAGGATAAGAGAAGCCAACACGTACATGTGATGTCCACTAGAAAATATTTTGAAAAGCATCTATCTTTCGTTATATTGTCTACGATTAGATAATAAGCGGTATCAATCGCAGTCCTTACATGAGAAGAGAATGAGGGGAAAAATATTGTCAACTAATAGTACAAAGTTCGATGATGTTGAGGCATTTAGGTTTAGTATCTAAAGTTGTTGAGGTATGTACCTCTCTTAATTTACATTTGTAAGCTCGACGTTTATTGCTATGTTGGACACCCTTCATCTACATGATTAGAAAGTCCTTGTTCTGCAGATGGTGTGCCTTGCTCATTGTTTATATCGTCGTTGTTTTTGCCAAAGTCTCTTGACGGACTCAAAGGGAAGTTAGTGTTTTCTGAAGCTTCAACAGTTGCAATCTCATTGCCACCATTATTCGTATTTCTATCTCTGGCTTCCCTAGAAGTATACGGATTGAGGTCCCTTTGGTAAAATCTTCTTCCTAATGCAACAATTTTCTCCTGCAATGAACCTGAAGAACTTGTTACTTCATGCCAACTTTTTTTAACGAACATGACCATGAAAATGAAGAGAGCTAGAACTGCAGCAGCTCCAGCAATCAGGAATAGGCCCCAGAAACTGTCAAGATCCAAGCTGTTGGAAGAAATCGAGTTAGTCGAATCCAGGCAAATGGATTTCGATGGGAACCATGTGTTTTCGATTTCAGTCATTTTAGGCCCTTCAGTTACGTTAAGGATTGCTAGTGAAATATCTGGTACTAGCGGAGACCCTTTGGGGAAAGCCTGTAAACCAAAAGTAAGACATGAGATATTTCAATCAAAGAAATAATGAATAACTCTAGTAATTGGAAATTTTGAGGGTTTTCTTTTTTGGGCTATGATTGAGAGGTTGAGGACTTACGAAGCCAAATCCCGCAGTTTTTAATGTCGGGATCATGGTATATTTATTGCAATATTGAGAAAAAACAAGTTTAATGTAGGGGATTTCATCAAATGCTGCTGCAATCCCGCCCTTTGCACTTCCCTTGGAAAGAAGCGTATCGCATTCTTCAGGAGAATGATAATATATAAGTCTCGAATCATCGAACTTCATTTGCTTTAACATTCCATAAACGAAAGAGCCGTGCTGGTAACCCACTTTTTCTCCACTCTTTAGAAGCTGATCAATATCAGCCACAGTTGGTTGAAGATTTTGCACCACCAAAAGAGAGCTCAAACTTGCCGTATAACTTTGCGTTAGTATGAGCACCACAAAAAACCACACGATCACAACAAATCTGGTTAGGTTGCTGAATACTCTCTCCCCTGCAATCCAAATTAAGAGAAAGCATCTAAATTTTTTAAGAACGATATGGAAATTGTAATGTTGAATTGATTTATTAAAGTTAAGGGTGATTACTTTGTGCAAAGACCATGATTGAAAATGAAAACCAGAAACTCGTGCCAACTTGATGCGCAACTGAACCCCCGAAGTCTTCATTGATCCGGTGTTCGAGAATCCACACGACCTGTGCTATAAACACAAAGAAGCATCCGATCGTTAACCAAAGGTCCCAAGTGAGTGGCTTCAAGAAAACCCAAGCATTCTTGTTCTTGCTGTCCTTGTATGGCACAAGCATTGCAACCCCCGATTCAGTGTATGGTAAGGTGAAGTCTACGTATAATGATCTGTTCGCAATGATTGCTGTGTCACCCACCACTGCATCATAATTCTGTTCCAACAAAAGCAAGGGGAATGTTTTTTTTTGTCAACCACATGATAGCATAGTAAGTTTCAACATGTTTTCCAACGAAATTAAGGACTTGCTCACCTTATAAAATACTTGATCGATCATGTCATCGTAAGTAGTTCGCGCAGTAAACGGAATAAAGTCATAAGCCACAGCATAAGGCAGTTTTTCAATGATGGCTTGAAAGATGTCGATACAGTATCCGGTGACTTGGAATGTATTTGTGTTAGGATCTTGACTCACGTTCACAAATTGAAAGAAACTGTCCTTTAGGGGGACTAAAATTTTCAACTTCTTTCCATTTGTGGGAATCTCCCATCCCTTAGGAACAGAGGTTGAATCTCCTGGCCATATTATTGATCCGATATTAGTGGAATATTTGCTTGTGCTGAATGAATACAAATCTCTTACCAGCCCATTTTCTAGCGTCCAAAACCCAATCCCTCTTGCTGCATTTCCATTGATATTAACGATTTGGAACACCGTCGACTCTAGCTGCCCATCGACGAGTCTAAAATTTCCAGTGAGGCCTGTAAATGTCATATTGGCTAGTTCTTGGAGAAGTTTCTGACCATTTAGAGAGACCCCAAACTTGTCGATATCTGTTGTATCTGTCGAAGCATTCAACATCTGGTAGGTAAAATTCGTCGCACCCATTTCCTCAACGGCCATTGCCAAAGCCCAAGCAGCGTCATAAGCCCGGTATCCAAAAATGTTCAATGTAGGATTATGGGCGGAAGGATTCTCTTGTTGGAATTTCATCCTCCATCGGACCATGAAGTTGTCTAGGTATGGTGTGTCCGGGATATAAGTCTTGATGCCCAGTACTCCTTGCATCGAACTAGCGACAACAGATGAATCCACAGAACTCAGTAGGTCGGTGATTCCATTGGTCAAGATCCACACATAACCTTCCTTCATCATTCCCACCTCTTTTGCTTTGGCACATAGCCGAGAACCAAGGGTAGGTAACACGTGCACGATGAATACCCTTGTTTGCATCGTCATTAATTTGTAGAGTTCCCGCAGGATTTGATCGTCCGTCGCTGAAGGAGAAATGAGGCTCCTGTAGGGCACTCGCGTGTTGACTTCTTCCAAAGCTTCGGTAAGAGAGGGTATAATACCTGCTCCGAACTCGTTGTCCACATATATGAGGGCCGCTTCTTTCCAGCCAAAAGCTTGAATGACTGCGCTTATGGCATTCACTTGGGACGAGTCAATTTGCGCGGCTCGAAGGAAGTATGGACTCCGAAGAGAACTACGGGGAGGACTAGTGGCAGAAAAAGAGACGATGGGCACATGAGATTTGTCTCCGAGGTGAATGAGGAAGTCTGCTTGCGCTGAACCTTGAGGGCCTATTATGGCTTGGACTTGCTTATTCTTTATCAGATCAAGTGCTGCACGGGTGAACCAGAAAGACGGTGAAACAATAACAATAAGTCAGATAATATAAATTCTTAGTGGAAAAGGCATAGTATTGATCAGAACTCAATTGAAACTTGATGCAATATCATAAAAAATAGAAATGTTTAAGAAAAAGGAAACATAGGAAGTTGAAGTTGGGAAAGAACTCGTACTGATTTATTTGAACAGTATGTGTGTACTAATAATCAAAACTTCTCCATATGAAGTTGAATGTATCACTGGAGCTTTTTTCATTATGACTAGACTCCTATGACTAGACTCCTAATTCAACATGTCCTTGAGATGATAAAATGTAAATTCCTCCAACACGGGTAAGCGAAACCTCTTATTTTCAAGTATTTATGAAATTATACTCACGAAACATAGTCTAACCTTCCCATTTAGATCTAACCTAATTTCAGACATGAAAAGTTGTGTGCAAATGCAAAATTTATTAATGTCAAGAAACCGCACTTTAATTAAGTAAATTGCAGATTCATGAAATTATTTGTTCTACGTGGAGGGAATCGAGGCCGCGCCTCCATTTTTTACCAACTGAAACCAACCCATGAGGTTGTTGAAAGATTTAACTTATTAAGCATAGTACAGGCTTTCGGTTGTTACCTTAGATGTCGTTTGGCATATGATATTGCAAACAAAGCATAAACTAATTCTTTCGAAAGAAGTAATGTCAAAAACCAAATAGAGGATAAAATGGCCCAGGACGATCAAGTTGATTCTTTTTCATCTTTAAGTTGACCTTTTTATCTCATGCCATTTGAAAATTCCACTCTAGAATCCAATTCCCAAGTCTATGGATTTTATGAGGATTGTGATGTCTATGATATATGTCAAGCCTCTCAACATCCATATTAAACTCCTTTCCTTTATTGACAATTATTTGGTTGAATTTCAAACATGAGTTGTTTATTTTGACCATAAAAACACCATTTCCATGGAAATAATTAATCGCTGACTCAACTCGATACCGGATAGTTATACATGGCTAAACTGGAACAAAAAATTAGTATAATTATGTAGAGATATTTTCTATGTACATATTTTCCCAAAGATAAATTTTAAATTTGCTTTATCAACCATCTCCGCAAAATGATTATATTTCTAACTTGAAAAGCACAATAATGTTAGGCTCTTTTTCCGAAACTGTAGCTATATAGCATGTGTCTTTAGCGAGACAATTTCTAAAAGGGTTCACTTATCATATACATGTAGACATAATTTTATAAATTTGTACTACACTTATGCGGGCAAGAGTCAGAGGAGAGCTTTCTACTCTTCAAGAATAGAGCAAGCAATAGTAGTCCAATATTTCCCCATCCAAGATCATAAACAAGAATCCTGTTCGCATGTCTTTATCGAGATGAAATTTTGCCTCCACAAATTTATGTACATATTTTTATTTCGGCACAATATGAGATGATA
Source organism: Eucalyptus curtisii (assembly GCA_017140595.1). Classification (NCBI taxonomy): domain Eukaryota; kingdom Viridiplantae; phylum Streptophyta; class Magnoliopsida; order Myrtales; family Myrtaceae; genus Eucalyptus; species Eucalyptus curtisii. The sequence goes on along the minus strand of CM029502.1, from coordinate 1,519,691 downwards.
GAGAAGGTGGACTTTTATCTCTTGAATCTTTAAGATCAACTTCATGTCATCTTTGATCCTATCATAAGATGATAACGACTTCGTTTTCACGATGATAAAAAGTCCTTTTTATATATTGCAGTCATTAAATTTGAAAGGGGAAAGAAAATTATAAACAAGGCAGCTAAGAGAGTGAGTACAGATTGGTGACAAACGGTTCGTGAGGATGAGGAAAAATCTTGGTCTCTTTCTTTTTTGGTAAACTTAAGCTTGGTCGTTCCTTCATGGAGCTTTGGAAATTGTTGCTTGAACAATCTTTGCTACGAGAATGCATATTGCTTTGAATGGAGCACTCAAATGTCGTTGTGTCTTCGAAAACTTAGATGGGGATTCTTTTCACTTTTCAAATATATAGAAGCTGAAATTTTCATATGATTGCCTAATAAGTCGTTGAGAACAATGATTGGTTTTTTCTTGCATCACACAAACAAATGCATAAAATAGTTTATGCTCTTCCGCAATATGTGTATTAAACCAAGACCAAACCCCATCGAAGTTCGAGCAGAGATTTAGCCCCATAAAATTCGGTACAAAGAAAAGACTAACCAAAACAATCTTCAACACGATCAACAGAAGTACGAAAATGCTAACCCAAAAGCTGGTGCCATCGTATATTTCTGGTCAAGCATCGTGACCGGTCAGTATGTTAGAGAGTAGAGAGAGAGAGAGAGAAAGAGAGAGAGAACCTGCAGCGGCGGCGGCAAGCTCATCTCGCTTGGAGTCTCTAACGTTGAGGACGAGCCTAGTCTTGAAGGAAGGGTTCGAACTATAAAAATCCGACAGAGACATGTTAATGCAGGTCAATCCTATCTGACCCACCTGCGTCTCTAGATCAAGGATCACCCCAACGTTCACCTCGATCGTTGTTGGATTGCTGTTGTTGCTACCCTGCGCCATTGCTGGGTGAGTGCCATCGCTCAAGGTGACGACAACCGGGAAAAGGGAGAGAGCCAAATATAGGAGCTTTTCTGCATCGAACGAGATTCTTGGAGGAATCATTGAAAAGGGTTTTGCAAAAAGGCAATTGTGTGTGTGTGATAGAGAGAAAAGAAGAGTAAGGAAGCGGGAGGAGGGGGGGGGGGGGGGGGGTTGTTTGCGGTTGGAGGATATTATGATGACTACGATGTATTTATATTGGAGAAGAGCTTTTAAAAAGTAAGACAAAGCATGGAAAGCTTCTATTCAAGGATTGCTGGGCATGGACGTGACCTCCAGTAGTACTAATATTTCATAAAGTTCATATAGCCTTGTCTAAGACCTGAGGAGGTCCTTAAAAGGCTCAAAGAGGAAACAGGCGGGAGATCCGTCCTGGGGTGGGAGACCCTGCGCTGTTCTCTGTATTCCTTCTCTGTCGGAAAGACAAAGATAAATAGAAAATTAGGAGGCCTCATGATAGGAAAGATAGACTTCACGTCGGGGTATGTTTACATGCTTTAGCTACCACCAGGTACATTGGTATAATAGTCACCCGCGCTTGGAATGAATAAAGGTGGGTGAAATGCCCACAACAGAGTTAGCATGACTTACTGCACTACATGGAACCGCAGTGACCTTCAGTAGTACTAATAGTTCATAAAGTTTATATAGCCTTGTCTAATCTTTAGCAAGCCCAAACATCTATCTCCTTCTATTTTGCAAAGGAGTCTAGATAGCTCTGTTTGAAAGGTTTTCATAGTTGATTCCGGTCATTCTAAAATTAGGATAATATGTTTCCTCCATATTATTGATTTTCTAGTCTCCTTTCTCTTAATACTTTTTCTATCTCACCTCTACCAACGACCAACAGCCTTCTATTCAAAGTTTTTTTACCACATTAGCATACTAAAAAATAATAAAGTAACTATATATATATTGTGAGTTATACTCTACTCTTACTCTAACTTTCACTTTTAGATTTTTGTCTTGCCTCCTTGCAAGACATAAGAGTCAAAGCCCACATTTGATACTAAATCATCGTCACCCCAACCCCCCTGAGTATGTGAGCATTCGAAGCCCCTACATCCCCCTTCCCATATGGGAAGAGTGCCCACTGAGGCAAACCCTAGTGGTTCAGTAGGATTTTGTTCCGATCAAACACAAAGCAATAGACACATGTTGGTCCACATATCCTAGTTAAGTTTCACGTCACTACAGAAATCATTCGCTCAAGTTGCATTTGAATTCCATGTGATCATGCACGTCACTTGAACATGTCATAGTTCGATCTTTCGTGTCATAATGCATGTCATTAGCGCATGTAACAATTTGATTTAAATGTCATTATGCATGGATTCGCTCAAGCTGTATTTGATTTGTACATCATTCACACGTCATTTGCTCATGTTCTATTCGAATTCTATGTCATTGCACATGTCATTCGCTCGTGTCGCATTAGAATCTCGCACCCTTCCACAGTCATTCATACTTTCTTATTCAATCTTCATGTTACCCTAGATGCCAGTTGGGTTCCACATCATAGTACATGTCGTATTGGATTATCCCATGTGTCTTTTATACATGTCATACGCACTTGTTATATTCAATTACTACATATGATTAGCATATGTATTATTCAAACACCACCTGTCATGCATAGCATATTTAAAATTGATGGGGAGAGAATTGTCAGGACAAAAATACAAAAATACCGAATTAGAGAAAGACATTGTGGATTGATCTATCTACTTCTTTGGACTATATACTAGGTATCTTCTATGTCAATTTCATATTATGATCATCTATTAAGTCTTTTGTTAAGGATAAAGGATAATTTGACCTTTTCAACGAATTATGCTCTCAACAGGACTTCCAAACTTCGTGAAATTCTCCCAAAATCAAAATGAAAATGCTTATATGCTAATTACATGCTTTTGAAACTCTAAATCATCGTTGTCTATGAAGAAAAAAGTTTAAAAAATTTACTCTCGATTTTCTGCACAGCTTTTCATGCTAGTTAGTTGAATTGACCTCTTAGACCCACAAAAAGACAAAATACTGGATCAAAGAAATAAGTTATGGTTTGATTTATCTTCATTGGAATATATATTAGACGAATGTTCTCAGTCCTCAATTGGGCGTGGAATTGAAAGGCAATGCCCTATTAAAAGCATTGGAATTCTGCAGAATGGTGGTCCTGATCTTGATCAGCTGCCAATATCTACGGTGAGTTGAATCTTTCCAAGTCTAGAAGCATATACAAGTCAAGCAATGTCATAGTGGCAGTGCATGCCTGCTAGAGATTCCCGTGAAATTTCCAAGATTAGTTGAATATACTAATTACTAGCAATGAAAATTTCAGTGGGAATTATTTTTACTATATATCCAAACGCCATGGGCTTTTAGTGCTTGCATTTTACCTAGAGGGTCATATCAAATAGAAATCAGAGCATGTTCTCTATCTCTTTCATACGCAAACTCTTGGAAAGAGCATGATCATAAAGAAAAGTCGATATGTAATGTTAGTCACGAGATTAGAAAATGACACTTTTGATTAATAAATACAATATTCTCTCCAACTCGCAAATTTGACCACGTGGGAAGACTAATATTAAACAGTAGACTTTTCAACCAGTTTTGCTCGTGCTAGTACCCCTAGAAATTCTTGGATTTCTTGCAATATGAGATTGAATCGAGTAAGATACTTGATCGAGAAGCCGTGGGACCAATGAGCCCGCTACTATGGCTCCGAAATGGGGTCTGTGGGCCGGTAACCTGATAAGGATATGTAGACAAAGCACCCACGATATTCATATAAAGCATCCTCAACCACATGCGGGTCATCTAAGAAGGAAGAAGACGTATCTTCAAATTTCGAAATAAGTAAGTGCCATAGGCAAAGAAAGTAACTCAAAATAGCACCGGATAAGTAGCTTAGTCCCTGCCATAAAAGTAGAAATAGTTGTCTCTAGCCAAAACAAAATAACCGTTTTAACCAGCGATATGAGATTGTTAAGTGAAAATTTGCTTATGAGATGGTTATAGAATTTCTCAATACATTAATTTTTTTTTTTTATATTCAGGATCCGCTGGAGCCCCATTTTGCTTACGCTATTCGGGTTCACACAACCTGCCAGTGCCTGGTGGCTCCAGCGAGCCTCGCCGCAAGCCGCTATTTAGACATCAATACCTGGAGGGGGCTAGCTCAGGACCCCAACACCAGCCCCCCCCCCCCCCACTTAAGACACTTTAACAACAAAGAGGGTTCGAACCCTCGACCTCGGCGATGAGTGAGAGAACGTACACCAACTACGTTGCCCATAGTTGGGTTCTCAATACATTAAGTTTGTTTCATTAATAAATATGTATTTGAACCGAGTTTGCATCCTATACTGAAGCAACAAAACCGGTTGACAACACTAATCTAGAAAAATACTAAATTCACAGACATGAGTTGCAACTTGCAAATGCAAAAATTTGCACAATAACAGAATAGATTATCTCACTTAATCAGTTCATGAAGGAGGAAAACCAAATTACAAAAGACTTTGATCTCTATTTATATCTAACAAAACCCAAATAAATGCTAACTTTAAGATAGGAAACAAATAACTAATAAGAAAAATCTAACCTACTAATGAAAACTTATAAAATGGAAACGAATCACCTACTATCCTAACACAATATCTAAAATAAATTAAGATAAGGCAATAAAAAGAATCATAGTCTTTAAAAGTATTAACCCTGCATCTTTATAATATTTTATGATCGAATTTATCAACTCCATCATCAGAAAAATTCAAAGCATTTTTCTCGAAAAATTCTTTCTCAAGCTCAAAATCGTCTAGCTTTTAAAAAGGATATTCGAAAGTTTCATATTTTTAATCAATTTGTTGGTTACCCTATCTGTGAAGCTCACAAGCAATTTCTCGATGATTGACATGAGGAATACTCTGAGATGGCTTGTCGTTCATCTTTTTTAATTGTTCAAACGTTGTCTTTTTCCATATTGCACCGATTCGAACATGATAATGAAGTCTCTAGACCAAACCGCTTTAATAAGAATTGCATTTTTGACCATGTCGCATTGCCTTCTCTAGCTCTGTCAATCCTCCTTCAAATTTTTCCCATCATCATAATACTGTCTCTCAGAATTTACACTTCACTAGCTTCACCTTTCTATGCTCCAGGATGTCCATACTATATAAAACATTCGATCTCTTCAGGCCAATCCATAACTCCTCAACAGAACCTTCAAAATAATTGACTTTTACTTTGCACTCGAATTCATCAGGCCCTTTACACCTCATATAAATTTCATTTTCATGATAAACTCTGCCCCACCAACAATCTTATCGGTCATAGTCTTCAGGACCTCTATAGCAATCACAGACATAGAAGGAATTCAAGTCGGCGGAAGACAACTTACCTGATTCCGATGCGCAAACAGCAAATAGCCCCGGAACGAACGTTGAATTGCGAATAAATCACGAACAACACTTCCTCACGTTAGTCTGGATGCAATCACAAGGAAAACACCTGATTTCCACGGTGTAAATGCTGATTGTTCTTGCAAAGATGAAATGGAACGCCTTGATCTTCTTTGATGGAAATAGAGAGAAAATTTGGTACGAATGAATGGCCAACCTTTTCAACGGTTGTGATCGGGAGGCTTATATACGTCTCCATGACACCCTTACAAATGGTGTCCTTCCATCGTACCGTATCAAGTCCAAAAGGTGCGGTCCAATCGCACCCCATCATGGACGTACTAGCTAGCTGGCTAAAGTACAACATCTCCCACTCGGACATGATGGGCTTGATAGCTCTCTATCAAGAATATAAGGCATTCAACATTCATCAACTTTACAAAATAATTCATACTGGCAAATAAGCCGTGCGACCAGTGAGTACACCTGCACTTGGGAGCTCAAATTATGCACCTGTTAGGGATAACATAATGGCTACAACCCTGAATAGAAATAAACAATCGATGTCTCACAGTGCCCCAAACATATTTTGTTACATCAGTCCAAGTATACATATCCCTTAAAGGCGATACTTGACTATTCTCAAAACACCATGTATTTACAATTACATCCGCAACCACATAGGGCGATATAATTGGTTTATCTCTATGCAGAATGATCAGGCATCATGCATCCATGTTCCCAGACAGATCCCGAAGGACACGTTGGCCAAGCTCCTTCCAGAAACTTGGATTACCAACTACGAAAAGCTACACCAGCATAACAAGCCTTTCCAGTCTACGGACTCAGAATTTGTCCGAAAAAAAGATGGGACTGTTTCCATCAAGTTTGGCAAGGAAAAGGAAGAAAGTCCTTCTATCTTCCAGACCCTTTTTATGATTGAACCATGTGTTCCTAAATCAATTTCCGAGCCAGATCCAAAAAAGCTTGTTAGACACTTTAACGGTGATGGACACCCTGTCCATTACTATAAAGACAAGGATGGTCATTGTTTTTGGGATCCTTTTTGCCAATGCTCCTACTGCACAAATTCCCCTGATAAGCAAGGAAATTCCTCTGATGAGGTTGATCCCTATGATAAACCTCCGCCTCGAAGAAGGAAGCCAAAGGATAAGTTGTACCAGAGATACTTAAACGGAGATTCCTCCGTTGATACTCTTGGTGAGTGTGATAAGTACCAATTCATGGTCTCTTATGCACCACCACCATTACCAATATGCAGTCCTACACCTCCAGATTCATCAGATCCACCAAAATCACCTCCACCATCTCCTCCTCAGAAGAAACAGGCTCTCTCCCCGTTCTACAAACCAATCCTAAAGTGGGCTAAGAAGCATTCTTACCCACTAGAAGCTCCAGCGGAAACACCACCCATTTCCTCCATTGCCATGTTCCATGATATCGACTTTCCCCCTCTTGTCGGGGAAAATTCTAAACTCAAATTTCCTGATCCAGAGGAATTCATTGATCCACAAGGTAGGCACCGCCATACCCCTAAAATCTCTACCCCCACTGATGTGGATGAACATGGGAGACAGAGGAAAACCACTGCTGCCGAAGCTGTTCTAAATTGGCAATCAGAGACCCTGTTAGCACAAAACAATGCCTTCAAAGCAATTGATTCCACGATTGGAAATGTGCAACAAGATCTCCGAAAGTACGATGAATCTGTCAAGAAAATGGTTTCTGAGTTCCAGAAGAGGCTAGATGCCTTGGAATCAGGACAACGGCTAGGGTATCATTACCTAGAAAGCCCACAACCGGAGATAGAAAAACTCAAGAGACAAATTCAGCTCCTTGAAGAAGGAAAGTTCGAGACCCTTTGATCCATTTGCACCTCCGAAGAACGGGTATTTACCTCCAAAGACCCCAGCCATCCATTTTTGCGACATTCCGGAGATTCTTTCGTAAAAGAACCAGATATGGCAAAGGTACGAGATCGCATCAAAGAGTTGAGCCGAATCCAGAAGGAAAAAAGGAAAGAAAAAGCTCCAGCAGAATCATGTTCGGTTATCATAAGAGATCCGGATCAGATGATGTTAGCAAATCCATTAGAATCCTTCTTGAAGGATTTAAGTGTTCAACAACGTTCTGATCCAGTACAGAATCCTGTATTGAATCCTGATCCTACTCCTTCAGATAATCAGATTCTATTCCTTGCTGAACAAGCTGATACTACCTCTTCTGATACTGAATCATATTCAGCATCTTCTTCACCTCTCTTGATTCCTGAAATTGATTCCCTTCCGAATCCACCCATAACCTCATCTATATTCATGGCTGATCCTCCAGATCAGGAAATGGAATCAATTTACTCAGATCCAGAGATTGTCCGAGACAATCCAAAACTCCATGTGACCATGGCATCAAAACAGTTTTTCACCATCGATGATATTCCCTATCGTAAATGGCCAGAAAGACTTGAGGAATTTCATACTTGGTTAAATACTCAGTCCATAACCAACCATGATATGAATGATGTCCTTTACACAATTTTGTCACAAGGTTCACGGGGAAGCCTTAAACTTTGGTGGAAATCGGTGTCGAACAAGACCAAATTCATTTTTCGATGTCCCCATTTTAGCCAGGCCATCACCATCTTATATCATTTCTTTGTAGGAAAACCCACCGACCTCATAGAAATAAAAAGAAGAGAATTCTTTGAAAGGAAATGTTGCTCTCTCCAAAAGAAACATCTTGATAAGCATTATCGAATAATGCTTCAGCTTTTTTATCAAATCGGAGCCGATTCAAATCTGAAACATGTCTTCCTGACCTCCATCCCTAAAGAACTTTCCCAGATGGTTGAAAGATCCTTTTTTGCAAGACAAAAGAGAGTACAAGATATTCCCTTAGGAGAAATACAGCAAGAAATCCATCTATGCCTAGAAGAAATTTGCCTAAAGCGCCAGATGGTCCGTAGCTACATCAATGATGACAAAAGTCTCGAGACGGCTCGCTCTCGCCGTAAGCTGAAAATCAAATGTTCCAAACAAGACGTGATGGAACTTGTGGGAAGTTTTCTCGAAAAAGAAGCATTTCAGAAAAATATGGACGACAAAGTCCAAACACGGCCACAAGAACTTCCGAAGTAAGAAGAAATGGCGATATCTACGCAAAAGGAAGGACCGCATGGGCCATAAAAAGTCAAATCGTTGCTTCATCTGCAATCAGAAAGGACATTTTGCCAAAAATTGTCCTCAAGCCAGAAAAGGTCAGCATCATTTGATACATCAAATTGAGAATGAAACAGGTATTTCTCTTGAAAATGATGATATCGAATCATTGTTCTCCGTGATGAAGAACCATCGAACAAACCCTTTGTGTCATTCCATGTTATCACACTCCCAAAGTGATACCAATTCAGACTCAGAATCTGAAGACATTTTTCATATATCACCCACATCTGCAGAACCAAGCCCTGACATATTTTCAAGCCAAACTCATTGTCCCCATTTCCCTGTGAAAATTCTCACTTCAAAGTTTGCCAAACCTATCAATGTCATTGCCCTCATTGACACCGGAGCAAGTTGTTCAATTTTGGATACCAAAATACTTCCGAGGAATATTGGACTCCTTACGCCCGATATTTCAACTCGCATCGGAGACACTTTCTCCACAAATGTGAGAACCACTCCCGTAACCGTTCGTTCTTCCCTCGTGTTACGTAACCACTAAATTCTTTGGGTCCAATCTTCCCAACAAAGACTTAATCATTGGATGGGATATTATGACTCAGATCTCACAACTCCGCATCATTCCTGGAAAAGGTCTTAGGTACAAAGATCAATTCTCTGAGTTCATCAATATCCAGAGACTCTTTTCCATCCAAATGAGTCTACTAGACCCAATCATGCAAAGCTTGTTAGAATCTTGTTCCGAATCCCATTCGGAATTTGCTCAAAAGTGTTCTCATCCTTTATGGAAGAACCCAGAATTCTTTGTTCGCCTTCCCTTCAAAAAGAATGAAGATATAAACCCAACCAAGGCGAGTCACATGGGAATGAAGCCAGAACACTTGGCTTTAGCTCAAAAGGAATGCTCAGAATTGTTACAGCAAGGCCTTATTGAAACCTCCAACTCTCAATGGGCTTGTGAAGCCTTCTATGTCAATAAGCGTGCTGAGCAAAATAGAGGAAAAATGATATTGGTAATCAACTATCAACCTCTCAACCTTTTTCTCCAAGATGATAAATTCCCTTTACCTTCCAGAGTTTCCCTCTTTACTGGTCTAACCAAGGCCCACATCTATTCCAAATTCGACCTCAAAGCCGGATTTTGGCGACTGGGCATCCATCCGGAAGACAGATCCAAAACAGGATTCTGTATTCCAAATCAGCATTTCCAATGGAAAGTACTCCCTTTCGGCCTAAAAGTAGCACCATCCCTTTTCCAAAAGGCCATGTGTCGTATCTTCCAACCAATTCTCTCAAGTGCTGCAATATATATCGATGATATCTTGCTCTCTGACCACGACGAACAATCGCATTGCCAACTTCTCGAGCAATTTGCAGAAATTGTGAAAAAATATGGCATCATGCTTTCCCAAAGAAAGATGAACATTGCACAGACAGAAATTGAATTTCTTGGCATGCACCTTAATAAATGTACATACTACCCAGGGCCACACATTGCTCAAGAATTATTGAAGTTTCCTGAAGATAACTTCACCACAAAACAAGTCCAGCAATTTCTTGGGATAATCAATTATCTCAGGGATTTTGTCCCAAATATTGCAAAACTCTTGATTCCTTTGTAATCCATGCTGAAGAAGAATCCCCCACCTTGGGGAAAGATCCAGACTAAAGCAGTCTCTGAGCTCAAAGAGATCATGCAGAATCTCCCACCATTACAAATACCATCAACTGGGAAAAGAATTCTCCAAACTGACGCCAGTGATGAATACTGGGCAGCCATCCTGCTTGAAGAAAATGATGGTAAGAGAAATCTTTGTGCTCACAAAAGTGGAAAGTTTTCCCAAGCTGAAATGCATTACCATTCCACTTTCAAAGAAATTTTAGCAAAGTCAAAAATGGAATTAAGAAGTTTGAATTCCACCTCATCGGCCATCACTTCCTGGTAGAGTTAGACATGGCATCTTTTCCTCGATGACCAAGTTTAAAAAAGCGATTCCGAATTCTCAACTGCTTAGATGGGCTGAATGGTTTTCGAAGTATTCCTTTGAAACCAAACACATTCCTGGAAAAAAGAATGTTCTTGCTGATTTCTTGTCAAGACCAAAGACGCCAGACGAAATCAACATGTACATCAAAAGACCTGCTTTCCATATGCTCAACCATGGCGTGAAATACAAGATTGAGAAGATCAAAGATTTGCCAAGCTGGAAATACCCTCAGGAGATTATTGGACAAATCCAGAATGACAATCTTACCAAAAATATGGAAAACCTCATGTGGCAATGCCACACAGATCTGTTCAAACTCAATGCAGGTTCGATTCTTTATCCTTATGGATTAAATCCAAATTATCCATTCATACATCCTCTTATCTGGAAAGAAGATGATTTCCCTGAACAGCTCAAAACACTCTTATGGTACTTAACCAATAAGTACTTGATAGCTATTGAAATTCCAACCAGAAAATTCATAGCCAACCTCACCAGGATATTTCTACTCGGGAAAAACATCAAAAAGGAGAGTGATCGAAATCTTTTAGACTTTCTCAACTGGTTCTACCCTCCTACTCACTGGAAACATCTTTTGGAGAAAGAACTAAGACCCTTGACACCAAATCCTGAAGTCCACACCATCTTGTTTTTCCGACGTCCATGGAATTTTCTCAGAAATAATGGCAACATCATCAATGCCCCGCAAGAAATAGGAACCACAGCCTATAAACCCCATATGGATAGCAGAGAAGCTCGAATCCATAAATCTTATCCAAGACCTATCGATCTTGTGGACACCAAGATCGAGAACTCCGAGAATTTTGTGCCAAGAAAACAAAACCATCCCCGAAGAAATATGGAATTATAATGAACCCATTGCATGGGATCATTATGACCTAGATCCAGAAGCTAAGGAAGCACTCAGGCAATTCCAGCAGGCTACGTCATCCCAAGATAACGAAATGACAGGAGAAGATGATATTGTCCAATCCACACAGGACCCCTATGCACATTGGGGAGGCCCTCTTTCTCAAGATCCCTATGATCAAGGACTCTCGTCCTTAGCTCACATGGACACTTCCTACTATGCACAGCCATCCAATTGGCCTCAGCCAATCATTCCTGCCGACAATACAGGAGATGACAATACCAACTGGGCTCAAGAAGAAGCATCCTCATCACATCAGCTAAACCAAGTCCTCACACTAGAAGACTTTGAAGCTCTTGCACAAAAATATGAGGAACATCTTCTAGCAACAAATAGCTCAGACGATTCGGACTATGATTACAATGCTCGTGATGGAAGAGACCGTTGAAAGACCGATGTCCGTACAATTTCACTGTAGCAAATCACTGTTCACTTTTACTGTAGCAAGAGAGGCTAGGGAAGTCACTGTTCACCTCCACTGTTCATAGCCATGCGAATAATTTCCCACCGAAAGTTTCCGTGATTTTCGGAGCCTCTGTTTGTATCTGGACCCGTGAGCTTGGTCCTTGTTTATGGTGTGACCTCTTATTGCCTATATAAGGCGAGAGGATGTAATGTGTTGGGGCAGAGTCCTCTGAAGTAAAGTGAGTGTTTTGTGAAAAACCTCTATGGCTTTCTAAACTCTTCTTCTTCTTCAGTCTAGTAGGATCCTCTGAGAAATGCAGCTTGGATAGGTTAGAAATGTTTCCATCCTGGCATCTTTGGGTGTCTCTAGGCTCTGAACTAAAGGGCGGAGTAGTTTTCTGCTAAAAGGCTGTCCCTGAAGGGCTTGAACTTGAGTTCGCCCACTGTGGGAAGGCATACCTGCAGGAAATCTACTCTTCCTTCCCTGGTTCTAAGTCTAGGTCCATTCATGGTATCAATAGTCTTCCTTCGCACTCATGTCTCTCTCAATTTCAGAACAACTGCTTTCCTAGACACGTCCCATAGGCCATATCTATTCATGACCACCCGTAACATGCTAAAGTAGCAACATTGATCTTTCACTTCGAGAATATAGTCAGAAGTAACATAGGGCACAAAGTTGAGGAAAATTATAAATTACCTCAAAAGCTCACACAATGAGTAAATAGGGATAATTTTACTCACATTTCCTTGTCGGTCGTACAATGCACATGTAGTATGAATTACATGCTATAGTGGATTAGTCTTTCTATAAGAGCGTATGTCAATCATCAAATATATCCACCATACAGATCTTAGCCTAAACATAGTCACGTGCTTCTTACGTACTCATGTTTAGCTCGAGTGCTATATCAGCTCGCTTTCTATAGCGCCCAATTAAGTACTCGCATCCGGCATCTTACAGGCATACATGATTGTGGGAGTATCATGTTCGGTCTTGTTATAAACCAATCACAGACCTCATCTTGACTCCAATCAAGGCGACATATTTTATGTACCAAACTTGCTCTTTAGCATTTATTTGTACATAACGTCTCATCTCAACGTGCTAACTACAGCACTTGAGGCGATTGCTCGTGTGAGTGAGCCAATCATTGCCTCGCCGACATACGTTTCAATAATATGTGTGTTTGTGCTAGTCTCATAGTGGATTTGTACTTATTGATAAAACATCAAATCACTAATAAACAAACAAGTACAATACATCTGTCCACAAATACATAAACCAATGATCCTCTACAATAACAAATATCACATTCTACGCAATCCTAGTGACATCCTATGGGTCAAGAATATGTCTCTACGAATAGCCTTCGTAAATGGATCAGCAACCATTCTATTGGTTGAAATGTATTGCAGGATCACTTCTTTCGCGCTATAATATCTCGATGAAATTATTCTTTATGTCAATGTGCTTTGTCCTTCCATGATACTTGGGATCTTTCACATAGGCAATGGCTGCTTGACTATCGCAATAAACCGTCATCGGTCTTGGAACTTCGATGGAGTGGCTAAATTTTCCAAGAAACGTTTTAGCCATATTTGCTTCTTGCACGCGGCAGAACATGCAATAAATTCTGCCTCCATCGTAGACAAGGCCGTGCATGTCTGTTTCTTGCTATTCCAAGAAATCGCACCTCCATTGAGCAAGAACGCATATCCGAAGTCGATTTACGCTCATCCAGGTCTCCACCCCAATCGGCATCCGAATAACCCAATAGGCGTAAATCATTCCCTTGGTAACATAGTCGATAGTCCATGGTGCCCTTCAAGTATCTCGAGAATCCTCTTCACTACTTTCCGGTGTGCTTGATCGGGATTTGATTGATATCGGCTCACCAATCCCACGGCATAACATATGTCGGGTCGAGTACACATCATAGCATACATCAAACTTCCGACCGCACTAGCGTAAAGAACAGTTTCCATCACTTTGATTTCTTCTGGAGTCTTAGGACACAGTTCAGTACTTAGGCCTTCACCTTGCATGACAGGGGTATCAATGGGATTACAATGCTGCATATTGAAACGCTCAAGAATCTTCATAATATAAGACTCTTGTGATAAAGTAAGGAGTTTCCTCGATCGATCTCTTTCAATCTTAACTCCTAATATATAAGCAGCTTCTCCCATGTCCTTCATCTCAAAATTGGAGGACAACCATTCTTTTATGGTGATAACCAAAACCTTGTCATTTCCAGCCAACGGAATATCGTCCACATAAAGTGATAAAATTACAAATTTATCTTTGGACCGCTTGACATATACACAGTGATCTTCTTCGATCATCGTGAAACCAAAAGTTATTATTGCTCGATGAAAACGAAGATACCACTTTGTCTAGATGATTGCTTAAGGCCATATATTGAGCGATTAAGCTTGCAAACTTTATGCTCTTGACCTTGAGCTATGAAACCTATTGGTTGTTTCATATAGATTTCCTCATCTAATTCTCCATTGAGAAATGCCGTCTTTACATCCATTTGATGTAATTCAAGGTCCAAATGTGCAACGATGGCTAGAATAAGGCGTATTGAGGCAAACCTTACAACTGGTGAAAAAGTTTCCTCATAGTCTATACCCTCTTGTTGAGTATAACCTTTTGCCACAAGGCGAGCCTTATACTTTTCAATAGATCCATCCTCCCTTCGCTTAATCTTGAAGACCCATTTGTTTCCAATGGCCTTACGATTGGGTGGTAGATCAACCAAGTCCCGAGACATGGTTTGCCCTCATTGACTCCATCTCATCTTCCAAAGCTTTTCTCCATTCTTCCTTGTCAGAGGATGAGAGCGCCTCTTGAACAGTCTTAGGCTCGGCATCGTCTTTTTGAGCAATCATAAATGCTTCCCCTTCAATCTCAAAACGACGACGAGGAATACTTTTACGATTACTTTTACGCAATTGAATTTCTCTTGAATTTAATTCATCAGGCGATGCAACACTCCCACTAGGTCTTGTGTGTTGAGATAAATCTTCATTTCCCTCTACAACATCAGTGGGTGTGTTATCAGGATCTTCCATCTCATATAATTGGAAGTCCTTATCAATCTCACCTCTACTAGGAAAATCGTTCTCCAAGAACGTGACATCTCGTGACTCCATTTCGGTCACACTTCCATCAGCTTGTTCACCTATGAACACGTACCATTTGGAGTGTTCGGAATATCTTATAAAGATACATTTCTTCCCTCTAGGACCTAATTTGCCATGTTTATGGGAAGAATCATGAACATAAGCTGCAGATCCCCATGGACGTAGACTACTCAAGTCCGGTTTCCTACCAGTCCATAATTCATAAGGGGTGGAAGTGACCGATTTTGAGGGCACACGTTAAGTATATAGGCAGCAGTCAATAACGCATCTCCCCAATAGGAGATAGGTAAATTTGCTTGCGCCATCATAGACCTAACCATTTCCAATAGGGTTCTATTCCTTCTCTCGGCTACCCCATTTTGTTGTGGAGTACCGGGAATAGTCAATTGTCGTACAATTCCCTTTTCATCACAAAGAGCCTTGAATTGCTCCGATAGATACTCACGTCCACGATCGTTCTCAATGCCTTTATTGTTTTGTTCAACCGATTCTCTACCATCGCTATATATCGTCTAAAGTAGTCTAATGCTTCGACTTATGGGAGATCGAAAGACATAACCGAAACGTGTGAAGTCATCTATGAAAGTGATGAAATATGAGGCTCCATGCCTCGCCCTCACATTCAAAGGACCACAAATGTCAGAATGTATGAGATGCAATGGAAATTCAGCTCTAGTCCCTTTACCGAATGGTTTTCTAGTTGTTTTTCCCGCCAAACAATGTTCACATACGGATAGACTAACATTAGTGAGTGACCCTAAAAGGCCTTCTCTAGCTAATCTTTGCATTCTTTGCAATCCAATGTGACCTAATCTAGCATGCTAAGTACTTGCATCAATCTCAACATTGTTGAAGACGCAATTAAAGAAAAAACAACTATCAACATTAACATTGTACTGATCATAGTCAATGTCTAACACCATAAAACCATTCGATACATGACCTGAACCATAATAAACTGTTCCATACAAAATGTCAACACAATCACCATGGAAATTCAATACATAACCTAAGCTAAGAAGAACAACTACAGAGACCAACTTTCGTCGAATATCTGGAGCATAAAGGACATCATGCAGGAACAAGTTTCGACCACCACGTAAGATTAATTTACATGTGCCGATACCCTTCACTTCAACTCTTGAGTTATTTCCAACATATATCCATCTTCTTCCAGGCGGTATCCGACGATACTCCACAAATGCTTCTCGGTCTCTAGCTACATGGTCTGTTGCTCCTGAGTCTACAGTCCACATTGGATAAGACTCAGCAAGCATTACAGTATTAGAAACAAAAGCATTACTCAAAGTAATGGAGTAATGGGGTACCTTTTTCGGCTCAGTGCATTCACGAGTAAAGTGACCCAACTTGCCACAATTGTGGCACTCCATCTTGGCCTTGTCCTTCTTCCCACCACGCTTCTTGCGTCGGAAGGTCTTAGCCCTCTTGGGTGCACGATCGAGTCATCTTCCCTTTGTTGTTGAACTGAAGATTCCTCTTGCGCTTGAAGCCCGAAGCTTTGCACGAACTCGATTCAACAACATAAGCATGGGTAGAGGATCTCGCAGCCTCAGCGCTCATCCTCTAATTCCAAATGACGTGCAATATCATCAAAAGTGATAATATTCTCATTATGCGTCATATTGATCTTCATATGCTCCCAATTGTCGGGAAGAGACCTTATAACAGCCTGAACTTGCTGTTCATCAGTAAGGAGTGACCTGCCGACTTCAACTCACGGATCATGTTTGACATCTCCCGAAGATGCTGCCTCATCGTTACATTTGGGCGCTTTTGGAATGTGTCAAACTTGATGGTGAGTCTCCTCAGCTTAGTGGCAGATGTACCCCCAAACTTATCTTTCAAGGCAACCCACATAGCTTGAGCTTTGTCATAACTCTCAAACTCACACATGAGATCATCTTGCATACAACTCAGCAACGTGATGCGAGCAATGCTATTTTTCTTTTTCCAAGCTTGATAAGCTTCCGGATCTCTCCGTGTTGAGCTGAAGTTCCATGCTCGGGTTCATCCATGGTATGGTTGAGGGTTTCCAAAACCTCTTGCTCCTCAAGAATGTGTCTTGAACCTTTCGGTGCCAAATATCATAATTGTCACCGTTCAGCTTCTCACCCTTATTGAGGTCAGCCACAATGGTCTTGGATGCCGAAGCCATAATCAATTGCTATAACACATTGACATAATAAACGCAGAATCAATACTAGCACACTGATTCCGAATAACACACATTTAATTTGCAGCAAAGACAAACTAAATTAATGATAATTCAACAAAAAACACAAAACCAAAAGTTTACAATGTTCCCGATCAACTTCTATGTACAATTGTTCTATTATCATTAATTAGTTTAATTTGCGCAAATTTTAAGTTCTAGGTGAGAACTCCTTTCAATTCTACCAACCTACGAACTCCCACTAGGAAAAATAATTACATGACCTTATGTAATTTCTACATTTTTCCTTAACACAAGAACATAGCATGATAATAATCAACGTATAAACAACAATCATGCTTCAACTATAATTAAAATTGCAATTCAACAGGTAATGGATTTCCTACCATTGTTCTTATTTTCTAGCAACTAGAAAATTGCAAGTATATTAAAATATATACATCATATCATCGAACCAAGCTCTACACAGCATATATACATCATTTGCACACAAGCTAGCTACTGCATTTCTCTAATCACAAGAAAATACAAGCTACAAATGAATAAGCTGCATTAAACCCCAAAAAAATATGCGTACATAGAGATCCCAAAGCATTTTCATACATTTATAAAATTCAAAAGTATAAAATAATTATGTCACTGTGTAAAGGACACTCATAGGAACCAAACGAGACCGACCACGCTCCAATTGGAGCTTGCACGCGCCCCCACGCGCCGCCTGAGTGCGCAGCGCGTGTGACGCACGCGCCAGCGAGCCGAACGGCTCCCGACCGGTCCGACCGGTCCAACCGGTGACCGATCCGACCGGTTTGACCGCCAGACCGGTTGACCGGTCCGACCGTTGACCGGTCAACGGGTCAGGTCGGGTCAACGGGTCGGGTCGGGTCGGGTCGCCGGCCGATGACTGGCCGGCCAACTGTCGTCGGCGCTGACGTCATCGATGACGTCATCCCGGCGGTTACCGACCGTTGGATGACGTCACGGTGACATCACCACGCGCCGGTTCGCCAACCAGCGCGTGCCGATTCGCGCGTCGCGCACGCGCTCGCTGTGCCAGCACTTCAGGCGTGTGGCGCCCACACGCAGCGGCTTCTAGCTGCACGTGTGGGCGCGTCCTGCGTCTCCTGGCGGCGCTCGACCCACGGCCGGACTCGTCTCGACGAGTTCTTTCACCCTGTATATTCAAAAATTAATTTTGACCAAAAAATCATTTCGAAAATGGGCCAAAACCTCACGGGTGCACACGACCCCGAATCCGTTCTTCGCTCCGGTTCAATTTCGAGTTTTTCATAGGGCAATTCCGACCATCAGAGATCCAAACAGTGTAGAAAACTATCTCTTGATCTCAATATCAAATGGTAATAAAGAAAACTCGATGAAAAACAAGGCAGAAATCACGATCGGGCTCTGATACCAATGATGGAATTCAAGTCGGCAGAAGACAACTTACCTGATTCCGATGTGCAAACAGTAAATAGCCCCGGAACGAACGTTGAATTGTGAATAAATCACGAACAACACTTCCTCACGTTAGTCTAGATGCAATCACAAGGAAAACACCCGATTTCCACGGTGTAAATGCTGATTGTTCTTGCAAAGATGAAATGGAACGCCTTGATCTTCTTTGATGGAAATAGAGAGAAAATTTGGTACGAATGAATGGCCAACCTTTTCAACGGTTGTGATCGGGAGGCTTATATACATCTCCATGACACCCTTACAAATGGTGTCCTTCCATCGTAAATCGTATCAAGTCAAAAGGTGCGGTCCAATCGCACCCCATCGTGGACGTCTTTACAAAATTGGCTAAAGTACAACAGACATTGTAGCCATTGCGGTCCCCACAACCTCCACAAATTTAGTAGTGGTCGTAATCACCATGAAAATTTCTCCTACCCCCATTCAAATAGAGTTTAATAGGGTAGACTGGACAGCAATTGTTTCGAACCTCCAAAAAGCCATGCACAAGTTCCTTCCCCGCTTTCCAACCCCACTGATGATTTCGTCCAACGAGACTTGCTGAAAGTATAGTTAGATGTTGCCATAAAATAAGCATATGACCCAAAGTTTTGTCGCCAATTATAAACCACCTAAACTTAATAAACTTCCATGATATATAGACGAAAATGCAGGGAAATTGCGAACTAAAGTCATCAGTTTAAGTCCAGTTTGGGTTTTGAATTTTCTGTGGAAGTACATGGAAAGCAGGCGAGCAGTTAAAAGATGAGTTCATTACTTGCATACTCTCTTTCGAATAAGAAAATTCTAGGAAAGAGCGTGCTTAATTTCAGGAAGAAAATATAAGACAATTTTCCTGATTGCATATTGGATTTTGACACCATTAAGAAATCAATACATTGAAACGATCTCATTGTGTAGGTTATGCATATCGTGGAAGAAAAGGAGGAATTAAGGGATGATGTGGCTATTTCTAGACTTAGTGAACAAAGAAAAAAATAGAACACAGGGACCTTTACCAAAAAAAAAAAGAAAAATAGAACACAGGAAAAATTATCCAAAAAGTAACTTATTGCACTTTTTTTCAATTCAGTTATAAACCTTTCAATTTTGTTAATTTAGTCATAAACATTTTCACTTCTTGTCAATTGAGTCCATCTAACTAATTTTTGCCGGAATTTGCTAACATGGAGGCTAGCACCGATGTGGCATGTTTTCAATAATATTTTAATTATATTTTAATAATATTTTGAATTTTTTTTAGTTTTTTTTTTTTTTACATTTTGTTTTGTTTTGTTTTGTTTTGTTTTTTTTTGGGGGTTTAGAGTTTGGCCAATGAGGGTGAACGGCCGACCCTCGCCAGCCATAGGCGAGGGTCACCAACCCTTGCTAGCCCCAAGTGAGGGCCGATTGACCCTCACCAACCTTGGGCAATGGCCGCGACGCCCTCGCCAGATCTGGCTAGGCAAGAGCCCCAATCAAGGTCACCGCCCTCGCCTAGGGCCAACGAGGGTTGCCGAGCCCTCGCCTGGCATCACGGCCTTCGCCCAAAGATCGGGGAGGGGCTTGACGCCCTTGCCTGTGGCCAACAAGGGTTGTTGGCCCTCACTATGGTCGGCGAGGGTCGGCTAGCAACCTTGGCCAGCCCTAGCTAAAAAAAAAAAAAAAAAAAAAAAGAGGAAAAACATAAAAAAATTTAAAATATTATTAAAAATTGCAACATTAGTGCCGGCAATGCATATCAGCAATATTTAGCCAAAATTGACTGGATGGACTCAATTGGCAAGAAGTGAAAAGGTTTAAGACAAAATTGGCAAAATTGAAAGATTTAAGATTGAATTGGTAAAAGTGCGATCCGCTTAGGATTTGGGTAAAAGCTACAAAAAATCCTAAACTGTGTCTATTGTGACACATTTATCCCAAATTTTTTTTTTGTGATACCAAAAATCTCAAATTTTTACTTATGTGACACATTTACTCCAAACTTATGTAGTATAACACATTTACCCAAACTTTTGTTTTGTGATACCAAAAATCCCCAACTTTTTTGTGACATAGAAAACCCCAAACTTTTTTCCATGACACCAAATTTTTTAATAAATGTGTGACATGAATATAAGTTTGGGTTTTTTGTGTTACAAAATAAAAGTTTACGATTTTTGATGTCACACAAGTATAAGTTTGGGTTTTTTGGTGACACAGAAAAAAGTTTGCAATGAATGCGTCATAATAGGCATAGTTTGGGGTTTTTGATGTCACATAAAAAAATGTGGGGTAAATGTGTCGCAGTTGATAAAGTTTGAGGTTTTTGGTAACTTTTTTCCTTAGGATTTTTTGGACAATTTTTCCTATAACATATATATGATAAGAGAAGTCAAAACGTTAATTACATTCTATTTCACTTTGAATCTTTGAGATTGAGCTAGATAAACTGTATCCTCGAGCTTATTTTGTAACATTTTACGAACAAACCCCCCAAGTGACTTTTTTATTTGATTACGACTGTCGAGAATTTTGAATAGGAGAACTCAAGGAAGAAGGGTCAAGACACAAAATAATAAGTACTGACAAACCCCGAAGAGTTCATAGTCCAAGAGGACATTTGCATCTCAAAAAGCAAGAGAGCAGATCCCAAGCCGGGTATTTTTCTTGGTTTATGTAATTAACCCCGCCGGAGAAGCCAATTAGGATATGCAGAGAAGTAATTTCTAGCGAATTTCCTTAATCATGTCCGTATGCAAAAGTTATTCGACGATGGTGCTCACATCTCTCTCTTTTGTTTTTAGTGTTTTTTTTTTTTTGGACAAAGAATCTTAACAATTATTTAACAACCGGATTGTTTATACCACCATTCTTTGGCTGCTATTTCCATTTTCTTGTAAACAACTGATGATGGTGTTAGCTGGGTTCACTCCTATGTGGAGGAAGCCCAATGAGTTGCAAGCCCAAAAAGGGTTTTAGCCCATATAATAAGTTATATGGAGAAATAGGGTTTCTCACTATCTTCAAAGTGGTAACCGCAAAAGGAAATAGTAACAAGAGAAAAAGAGAAAGCAGAAAATCTGGGGGTTGAGACAATATCCGATTTATATCAAGCTGGCATGGAGGTCGATTCGTGGTCCGATTGAGCTGAACTTTTGTCAGCATGTTCGTGGCACAATCTTCTCGAATATGAATGGTTTGATTTTTGTTTGAAGCTGCCTACATCAAGTTTTTCATGGATTGATCAAAACCTGCATTTTTGGTCAGATTTATCCTTGATATCTTGTGAAATTCATGTGTATTGCCAAGAATTTATGTTCTTGAGGTCTTTGATGCTATGTACCTCTAGTATTTGCTAGAGAAGAACATTGTTCACCCAATTTTGTTGATAGTGAAGATTTTCGGGTGGACTCCGGTCCCATGGTTTTTTTATCTCCTCACATCGAGGAGGTTTTCCACGTAAAAAAATCATCTTGTGTTCGCGTGCTTGGTATTTATTTTACTCTACTATATCTATTCCTATTAGGTTTACACAAGATTAGAGATTATTTTATTCCGCTGCGTTAATTCGATGTTGTTCGAATTGTTACCATTCTCCCATCAGATGGAACTTGGTTCAAGTGGTGGAAACAACTCGGATTTAAGACTAAGAAAAGTAGGGTCTCCGATATGATGTATATGCGATGCATCATGTAGTGATTTCTTATGAATTTTCCTATTCTAATATGGAGGTCTGTCTTGATCAAGAGACCGCTTGGGATGGAGTTAATCTAGTATCCAAAGAAGAGATACTCGATGATTCTAAACTAAACTAAGAAGTACGTGCCAACTTGAAAAAGCATAAATTGATGTAAGATTGATTTATTGTTGGTTGAAACCATAAACTTCTTGGTTTTTCACTCTAACAACCCGAGCAAACTTGCGTAAATTTGATCATCACGTACCCAAAGACCTGCGCTGTAGGATGAAAACCTTAGTTTTACAAACTTAGTTTTACAAATCCTTATATTATCGTATTGAGTAGAAAACCTCATATTTAAAAATAAAAGACAAGAGAGCGAAGAAATATTTATAAAGTGAAGAAAAAGAATGTACATAACTAAAGTTGATCACCTATCTTTATACCTTGGAAAGTTGAGAGTGCAACTAATTAGGAATCGTTAAGAACGACACCCGTGTGTATTTACGGATTAACAACGTAAAAAACTTACTAAATCAAGTGCAAAATAAGTGATTTTATTGTTGTTATTATCGTCGTCGTGGTCGTCGTCATTATTATTATTGGCCTTCTATTGCATATCAATTCGTATTCGATTCAACTCAATGATTGTTCCCTCTTGACATGGTCGTATTTAAATTAAATGCGATGGATGATGATGGGAGTGTGGATTCTCTCTATTTGTTGGCTCATTCCATGCGTACAAAAGCATCACATCGTAGCTTCTTGTGAGGGGTTATATCATATATATTAATGTTGACTTTCCACGAAGTGTTTAATATTATGTGACCCAGAATGACTTAGAAGTCAATTCGCTCTTCTCAAAATGATTTTTTCTTCATGATCCATGACCATTAATCTTTCTCCACACAAGTGTTGAGACACCAAATGATTCGTGACGCACCTTCCAAGCTCGTCCATGGAATTCTAAACCCAAGTTACTGGCTACTTGGGGTGAAGGTTCGTCGAATGGGCCAATTATGCGAGTCATGTCACGGACAAATCGTAATAATAATTGCCAACAATTTATTGGGAAATTTGTATCCTTCATGGCGCTCATCGACGAAATTGAGTTCAAACTTGTTGACGCGGTTACTCCAGTCCACACGGAGTCCTTTTCATTTCATTGTCCATGTACTTGAGCAATACAATTTTTTGCAACGGAGCAATGGAATTAAAGTGAGATCGTCCATTGATTTTCATCTCGGCTACTACCGACTAACTAGGACAAAAAGTCCTCGAACAGGCCAATTATACAAGTCATGTAGGAGTCAAAAGTAACGACAAATGCGAACAATTTCTCAGAAAATTTGTATCTTTGACAGAACTTAATGAGGAAATAGCCGAGTCCACACGAAATCTTTTTCATTTCACTGTCCATTTACTTGTGTTGTAGGATTTTTCACTATGGAGTAGTAAAACACAAAATAGAGAGAGTCTACTAAACAAATATAGTGAGATATCTCCCATTTAATAAACAACTGAAAACATAGCATTTATCTGTATTATAGGCCTGATTCACAACAAAGTTTAATCATGGGAGACAGGGGCTGGGCTCCTTTCTTGTCTTCTTGGGTTCAAGTTGTGGGCTCAAAGAATTAAAGAAAAATGGGCCGAAAGAGGAAGGGAATTAGGGAAATGGGTCAAGGGGTGAGCTGAAAGTTTTAGACAAGTGGGCCCGGACATGGCGGCCCGCTCGAAATCATTTTTTTTTTTTATCATTTTCATTCATATTTATACGTCCTTTTTTATTCTTTTTTTTTATATTTTTTAATTCATTTTTATTCCTTTTTTAAAATCTTTTTATATTTTTGTAAAATAAATGGATACTTAAAATATCGACAAAAATTTGAATCTCAACATGTCACGATTTACGTATTGTTGAACGAAATGATGGCCAACAAACAAACAAATAAGGTCTTACCAAGACTGAACACTTAGGGGGTGAATGATAACCATTATGGCGAAATTGATTTCGAAAGAGAAATAGATTTTACTATTTATATTTCTAGAAGAGTTTCTAAGCAAAAATAACCGTTTGATAACGACACAAAATTTCTACTCTAAAAATAGAAATTCGTTTGATAACGACACGGGCGGCGGCGATGCCGGCGGCAAAGCGACGGCGACAAAGAACGACCGGTGGTGGCAGTGATCGACCACCGGCGGCGGCGGCGACAAGAACCCGGTAGCTTGATGGCCGATGGCGGCCGTGTGGTAACGATCAGCGATGGCAAAGAATGGCGACCGGTGGCTACCGGCGATGTGGCAAATGACCGCGCGACAAGAAAGCCGGCGACCGGTGGCGATGGCGAATGATGGTCGGCGGCGACGAACGATGAGAAAATTTTTTATTTTTGATTTCTATTCCAAAAATAGAGAAGTAGAAAATTCTTACTTCTGATTTCTATTCTAAACCTATTTCTGGAACCAAAATCTATTTCAGAAATAGAAAAATGAAATAATGTTATCAAACGGATTTTTATTCTAAACAAGTGCGGAATAGAAAAATTGTTTCTGTAACAGAAACAACTAGTTGTCATGCACCCCCTTAGCTTTCAGGTCTTCCTTTCATGCGATTTGCGGTGGCTTGTGATGGAGAACTAGTCCTTGACAAGTTGGAAGTCGAGGTTGAGGTGCTCGAAGTTGCATGCGAGCTTGGATGGCCGTTTACACTTCGAATGATGGCGCCAAAAGATGGAGAAGTCGAGATGAAGAAGAGAGAACAGCGAGGGAAGATCACGGCCCGATCATGGAAAGGGACCTGAGAGAGTCTCATGGACCTCCGAGAAAAATCCCAATGCTGGAGAGAGGAACCCCGCAAAAGATGGTGTTCTTTCTTTCGCCGCCGCCTCCTCCTGTTTTCGCTTTTGCAGCTCTCTCCCTCTTTCATGTCCTTTCAGGGTCAGACCACATCTTATCCCTTACCGATACCGCCTTTCCTTGTTTCGTGTGCCCACTGCCCCTTATCTTCTGCTCTTATATTTAGCTAATTGATGACAAGAAACGAAAAGACCAATAGCACAAAGCAAGGTGTTGGAAGTGTTAGACCAATCTAAGAGGAAAAAGGGCAATCGATATGTCATCTTTATTTGCTAATTGAGAATCATGGCATTCTTCACAAAAGAGGTCTTGATAATTTGCTTGACTTCAACTTGATTTCACTTCATCTTGGCAAAATCACATCTGAATCAATTCAATTTCATACAAGTGGTTCTTTTCCATATCCAAAAATACACATATTGAATCCGTTATGTTAGACTTGTCAAAATTTAATAGATTGTATTGTTATAAGGATTAGTTATTTTTGGAAAATGGGTTCAGAATGATGAAGTCCAAAATAGAATCGATATTAAATGAGATCACAACTTACTTAAATATAACCTATTTTTATGAATCTTTCTTTACTATGTTTCGCCCTCATTCGATCTCATGTTTGCCTACTCCGTGCTTTGACCTCAAATTGGGTGAGTCTTCCTAGATTTGGTCAACCATAAAAGTGTTTTAGTAATATGGATGAAATAGTATATGAGTCATACATTTGTATTGTATAAAAACTGGTTAAAATATGTTAAATAGATCATCCAAACCCAATCTGACTTAACCGTTTAACATGTTTATCCATTACAAATGAACATTGTGAATATTTATCAAACTGAGACCTTTGGTAATGAACTTTAAAATGAATGACTACTGATAATACCAAACTGAGGATTTCCGTGCGATATCTTCACCTGCGTGTGTTCGACCTTCGCATCAATTTCTTCCTCGGCTCTCAACCATGCACGTGTGCCTCCGACGCAAAACTTGAACCTTCAGCGAGAGAGAGAACCAGCTTTGAGGAGTGGAGGGACCTCTCATGGGCCGTGGGCCAAGGTCAAGCGTTTGATGGACTTGGGCTGCTGGGCTGAGGATGAGCCAATTGGACCTGGTTTTCTGGACGGGCTGGAGAGTGATGACCCGAATTGAGTTGGCTCTAATTAGACCAATTGGCTGATGGGCCTGGGGTGATTTTAATGGGCGGCACTTGTGGTTTAATGATATTTTGGTGCTTTACTTGTTATTTATATTTTTTTTAATATTCTTTTCTTTCGTTCTTCTCTTCTATATTATTGTTGTTGTTGTTGTTGTTGTTGTTGTTGTTTACCAAAAAATATGCATATTGAATTTGTTGGCAACAATTTAGGTGTCAATGGATTCTTTTAGTTAAATAGAATGGTTTGCTAATAAAGCAAATACTTAGGAGCATATTACATGTTATTGAGTCAATCGATTATTTATTTAGAGATGATAATATAAGATTTTGACGATTGGTTCAACCATGGAAGCCTATTCTACCGAACTTTCTCATTATACAATCTAAATTTTAGTTTAAGAAGTCACATTTTGTTACTAAAATTAGGCACTTTAGGCAAGTTATTGAAATAACAATGGACACTTTCATTGCCAATACATTATAGGATAAGAGAAGCCAACACGTACATGTAATGTCCACTAGAAAATATTTTGAAAAGCATCTATCTTTCGTTATATTGTCTGCGATTAGACAATAAGCGGTATTAATCGCAGTCCTTACATGAGAAGAGAATGAGGGGGAAATTATTGTCAACTAATAGTACAAAGTTCGACGATGTTGAGGCATTTAAGTTTAGTATCTAAAGTTATTGAGGTATGTACCTCTCTTAATTTACATTTGTAAGCTCGACGTTTATTGCTACGTTGGACACCCTTCATCTACATGATTAGAAAGTCCTTGTTCTGCGGATGGTGTGCCTTGCTCATTGTTTATATCGTTGTTGTTTTTGCCGAAATCTCTTGACGGACTCAAAGGGAAGTTAGTGTTTTCTGAAGTTTCAACAGCTGCAATCTCATTGCCACCATCATTCGTATTTCTATCTCTGGCTTCCCTAGAAGTATACAAATTGAGGTCCCTTTGGTAAAATCTTCTTCCCAATGCAACAATTTTCTCCCGCAATGAACCTAAAGAACTTGCTACTTCATGCCAACTTTTTTTAACGAACATGACCATGAAAATGAAGAGAGCTAGAACTGCAGCAGCTCCAGCAATCAAGAATAGGCCCCAGAAACTGTCAAGATCCAAGCTGTTGGAAGAAATCGAGTTAGTTGAATCCAGGCAATTGGATTTCGATGGGAACCATGTGTTTTCGATTTCCGTCATTTTAGGCCCTTCAGTTACGTTAAGGATTGCTCGCGAAATATCTGGTACTAGCGGAGACCCTTTGGGGAAAATCTGTAAACCAAAAGCAAGACATGAGATATTTCAATCAACGAAATAATGAATAACTCTATTAATTGGAGATTTTGAGGGTTTTCTTTTGTGGGCTATGATTGAGAGGTTGAGGACTTACGAAGCCAAATCCAGCAGTTTTTAATGTCGGGATCATGGTATATTTATTGCAATATTGAGAAAAAAGAAGTTTAATGTAGGGGACTTCGTCAAATGCTGCCGCAATCCCGCCCTTTGCACTTCCCTTGGAAAGAAGCGCATTGCATTCTTCAGGAGAATGATAATATATAAGTCTCGAACCATCAAACTTCATTTGCTTTAGCATTCCATAAATGAAAGAGCCGCGATGGTAACCCACTTTTTCTCCACTCTTTAGAAGCTGATCAATATCAGTCACAGTTGGTTGAAGATTTTGCACCACCAAAAAAGAGCTCAAACTTGCCGTATAACTTTGCGTTAGTATGAGCACCACAAAAAACCACACGATCACAACAAATCTGGTTAGGTTGCTAAATACTCTCTCCCCTGCAATCCAAATTAAGATAAAGCTTCTAAATTTTTTAAGAACGATATGGAAATTGTAATGTTCAATTGATTATTAAAGTAAGGGGTATTACTTTGTGCAAAGACCATGATTGAAAACGAAAACCAGAAGCTCGTGCCAACTTGATGCGTAGCTGGACCCCCGAATTCTTCATTAATCTGGTGTTCGAGAATCCACACGACTAGTGCTATAAACACAAAGAAGCATCCGGTCGTTAACCAAAGGTCCCAAGTGAGTGGCTTCAAGAAAACCCAAGCATTCTTGTTCTTGCTGTCCTTGTATGGCACAAGCATTGCAACCCCCGATTCAGTGTATGGTAAGGTGAAGTCTACGTATAATGATCTGTTCGCAATGATTGCTGTGTCACCCACCACTGCATCATAATTCTGTTCCAACAAAAGCAAGGGGAATGTTTTTTTTTGTCAACCACATGATAGCATAGTAAGTTTCAACATGTATTACAACGAAATTAAGGACTTGCTCACCTTATAAAATACTTGATCGATCATGTCATTGTAAGTTCTTCCCTCGGTCGTTCCATCGGTGAACGCAAACGGAATAAAGTCACAAGCGACAGCATAAGGCAATTTTTCAATGACGGCTTGAAAGATGTCGATACAGTATCCGGTGAATTGGATTGTATTTGTGCTAGGATCTTGAGTCACGGTCACAAATTGAAAGAAACTGTCCTTCACGGGGACTAAAATTTTCAACCTCTTCCCATTTGTGGGAATCTCCCATCCCTTAGGAACAGAGGTTGAATCTCCTGACCATATTATTGATCCAATATTAGTGGAATATTTGCTTGTGCTGAATGAATACAAATCTCTTACCAGCCCATTTTCTAGCGTCCAAAACCCAATCCCTCTTGCTGTATTTCCATTAATATTAATGATTTGGAACACCGTCGACTCTAGCTGCCCATCGACGAGTCTAAAATTTCCAGTGAGGCCTGTGAATGTCATATTGGCTAGTTCTTGGAGAAGTTTCTGACCATTTTGAGAGACCCCAAACTTGTCGAGATCTGTTGTATCTGTCGAAGCATTCAACATCTGGTAGGTAAAATTCGTCGCACCCATTTCCTCAACGGCCATTGCCAAAGCCCAAGCAGCGTCATAAGCCCGGTATCCGAAAATGTTCAATGTAGGATTATGGACGGAAGGATTCTCTTGTTGGAATTTCATCCTCCATCGGACCATGAAGTTGTCTAAGTTTGGTGTGTCCGGGATGTAAGTCTTGATGCCCAGTACTCCTTGCATCGAACTAGAGACGACAGATGAATCCACAGAACTCAGTAGGTCGGTGATTCCATTAGTCAAGATCCACACATAACCTTCTCTCATCATCCCCACCTCTTTTGCTTTGGCAAATAGCCGAGAGCCGAGAGTAGGTAACACTTGCACGATGAACACCCTCGTTTGCATCGTCATTAACTTGTAGAGTTCCTGCAGGATTTGATCGTCCGTGGCTGAAGGAGAAATGGGGCTCCTATAGGGCACTCGTGTGTTGACTTCTTCCAAAGCTTCGGTAAGAGAAGGTATAATACCTGCTCCGAACTCGTTGTCCACATATATGAGGACCGCTTCTTTCCAGCCAAAAGCTTGAATGACTGCGCTTATGGCATTC
Organism: Eucalyptus curtisii; assembly: GCA_017140595.1. Classification (NCBI taxonomy): domain Eukaryota; kingdom Viridiplantae; phylum Streptophyta; class Magnoliopsida; order Myrtales; family Myrtaceae; genus Eucalyptus; species Eucalyptus curtisii. The sequence goes on along the minus strand of CM029502.1, from coordinate 1,489,860 downwards.
ACTTGGGACGAGTCAATTTGCGTGGCTCGAAGGAAGTACGGACTCCGAGGAGAACTAAGGGGAGGACTAGTGGCAGAAAAAGAGACGATGGGCACATGAGATTTGTCTCCGAGGTGAACGAGGAAGTCTGCTTGCGCTGAACCTTGAGGGCCTATTATAGCTTGGACTTGCTTATTCTTTATCAGATCAAGTGCTGCACGGATGAACCAAAAAAGAGGGTGAAACAATAATGATAAGTCAGATAATAATATAAATTCTTAGTGGAAAACGCATTGTATTGATCAGAACTTAATTAAAACTTGATGCAATATCATAAAAAATAGAAATGTTCAAGAAAAAGGAAACACAGGAAGTTGAAGTTGGGAAAGAACTCGTACTTGATATTATTTAAACAGTATGTGTTTAATTATAATTAAAACTTCTCCATTTTCTCCGTTTATTATGGTGATATTGACCCATGTTAAATGTATCACTGGAGCTTTTTTCATTATGACTAGACTCCTAATTCAACATGTCCTTGAGATGATACTACGTAAATTCCTCCAACACGGGTAAGCGAAATCTCTTATTTTCAAGTATATATGAAATTATACTCACGAAACATAGTCAAACCTTCCCATTTGGATCTGACGTAATTTCAGACATGAACAGTTGTATGCAAATGCAAAATTTATTAATGTCAAGAAAGCGCACTTTAATTTAAGTAAATTGCAGATTCATGAAATTATTTGTACTACATGGAGGGAAACGAGGCCGCGCCTCCATTTTTTACCAACTGAAACCAACCCATGAGGCTGTTGAAAGATTTAATATATTAAGCATAGCACAGGCTTTGGGTTGTCGCCTTAGATGTCGTTTGGCATATGATATTGCAAACAAAGCAGAAACTAATTCTTTCGAAAGAAGTGATGTCAAGAACCAAACAGGAGGATAAAATGGCCCAGGACGATCAAGTTGATTCTTTTTCATCGTTAAGTTGACCTCTTTATCTCATGCCATTTGAAAATTGCACTCTCGAACCCAATTCCCAGGTCTATGGATTTTATGAGGACAAACCTTTGTGATGTATATGATATATGTCAAGCCTCTCAACATCCATATTAAACTCCTTTCGTTTATTGACAATTATTTGGTTGAACTTCAAACCTGAGTTGTTTTATTTTTCCATCAAAATACCATTTCCCCATAAATAATTAATCGCTGACTCAACTCGATACCAAATACTTGTACATGGCTCAACTGGAACAAAAAATAGTATAATTATGTAGAGATATGTTCTATGTACATATTTTCCCAAAGATAAATCTTAAATTTTCTTTATCAACCATCTCCGCAAAAACGATTATATTTCTAACTTGAAAAGCACAATAATGTTAGGCTCTTATTTGAAATTGTAGCTATTTAGCATTTGTCTTTAGCGAGACGATTTCTAATAGGGTTCACTTATCATATACATGTAGACATAATTTTATAAATTTGTACTACACTTTCACGGGCAAGAGTCACAGGAGAGCTTTATACTTGTTGGGAATGTCGGATTCCCAAAAACCGGATTCAACACTAAATCGAACCCCTAAAACGAATGCGGAAGACAAGCCCGGGAAAAACATGTATCACCGATCCTAAAGCACACCACGGAATCGAGCGTACCTTGTTAGCCACAGATTAAATACCGACGCCGATAAGAGGAAGAGAATTTGGCCCTGTTCGATCCGATGACGCCAATTCACCTTGAAGGGAAGAAAACGTCGCCTTTAGCGTTTTGTTTTTCTTTTGGAGGGAGAGAGGGAGAGGAACGTACGTACAAAATGCCAAAGGGTATCTTCGTCTCTCTCTTTCATCCATTATATACGTTCCCTCAAAAATAGAAACGTACCCCTTCATCCATGGGCCCTAATATTGTGGGCCGGGCTTTCAGGCCCAACATGGGCGGACGGGCCTTAAGCCCATCACATAAAACCATCATCTCCCACTCGCACATGGTGGACCGAACAGGATTCTCTTTACCTCTCTTCAACATTCATACCGGTGAATAATCCGTGCGACCAGCATACTTTGAGAGCTCGTTGCTATACATCTATTAGGAATATATAGCAGCTCATAATGGGCATCACATCCTGAGTAGATTTAGTATGCAGTTCCTTAGATCGATCGATCACATTTATATTTCTCTTGATCTCTTTCAAACAATGATATATATATATATATATATATATATATATATATATATTGTATTCACAATTATGATTATCCCAAAGACAGTCATAATTGGTTAACCAAAGATGAATACAAAACTACAATGTGATTCTCCATATTCGATCTTCCTCTTTCCTTCAAACTCTCAATTTCAGTTCAGCTTGCTTTTCTAGAAATGTCCCATTAGATCGAATCAAACTCATGACCATTGGCAACATCCTAATATAGCAAACACTAAATAGAAATCTTGAGAATAAGTAAGAGTCATGAGGGGACTAAAAAATTGAGGAACTCTTTTCCTCAAGAGTCTCACACGACATAAAAGTTGAGATCATACTTTTGCCACTCTTATTGGTCGTCTCATGCATACGTAGTATGAAATACGTATTACGGTATTAACTCCTTTCCCATGGAGCGTATGTCTACACCTTCAATACCGTACAGATGATAGTTCGACATACCCAATGTCTAACTTGAGTTCACGTATCTACTCATTCACAAAATTCATCGAACTCACATCCGGCATCATAGACGAGATAAAGTAAAATATGTGGGGTATTTTACTTTCGGACATAGTAAGTATTATGTCCTCATCTTAACACCCGAGTTAAGGCGACATACATATTTTAAGCTTGAGCTCTCGATTATCACCTAGATAATAAGCTTAAAAACAGTCTCATCTCTATTTATCACAGTAAATAGAGGCAATTACCCGTGTGAGTGGGCTAATCTTATATCTGTCCGACATACTTTCTCAACTTAAAGTAATGCACTGAGCATTAAGATGCATAAAGATCAAATAAAGATTTATAGGCATTAATGATGAAAACACAAATTCATCAAATGTGAACACTTAGGGAAATTACAATATTCAGTACATCAGCCTCTACGCAATCCTAGAGATTTCATATGGCCACAAAACACATCTCTAGGTATTGGCTTTGTCATAGGATCTGCTACCATTCTATGCGTAGTATGTACTCTAAGTTCACATCTTTTCGTGCAATCATATCCTTGACAAAATTATACTTGGTATCTATAGGTTTGGTCTTGCCATGATATTTTGGATCTTTGGTGTACACTTTTGCTGCTTGGCTATTACAGTTAACCAACAATGAATCTGCAGCACTTCCAATAACACCTAAATGATCCAAAAAAATCTCTTAAGCCAAATACCTTCTTATACTGCTGCTGATAATGTCACGAACTCAACTTCCATCGTGGACAAGGCTATACATGTTTGTTTCTTACTGCTCCAACATATGGCGCCATTATTATTCGGTAATAAAACAAACCCAGAGGTAGATTTTCTTTCATCTAAATCTCCTCCTCAATCAAGCATCGAATAGCCTTTGAGTTGCGAGATCATTTCCTTAATAACTCAGCATATAATCAGCAGTCCCCTTTAGATACCTCAGCATTCTCTTAACGGCTTTCCAATGTGCTTGACCTAGATTGGATTGGTATCTTCTCACCATTCCAACTGCAAAACATATGTCAGGTCTTGTACACATCATAGCGTACATCAAGCTTCCAACAGCACTAGCATAAGGAACGTGTTTCATTTGTTCCTTCTCTTGTGGAGTCCTTGGACACAGTCTATGGCTCAATCCTTCACCTTTTGTAATAGGAGTGTCTATGGGTTTACAATCTTGCATACGAAATCGTTCAAGAACCTTGTTTATATATGTTTCTTGCGAAAGAGATAACGATCTCTTCGAACGATCTCTTGAAATCTTAACTCCAAGAATGTATACAGCCTCACCCATATCCTTCATCTCAAAGTTGGAAGACAACCAACTCTTGACAAGTATTAACAAGCTCCATATTGCTTCCGGCAATTAGTATATCATCAACATATAATGATATGATCACAAAATGATCCTTGGATCTTTTGATATATACACAATGATCCTCATCAATCATTGTAAAATCATATGCCATTATGGCATTATGAAAACGTATATACCATTGTCTTTGACGACTGCTTAAGGCCATATATCGACTTCAAAAGTTGACATACCTTTTCTTCTTGGCCTTTCACTATGAAACCAGCAAGTTGTTCCATATATATTTCTTCCTCTAATTCTCCATTGAGGAAAGCAGTCTTTACATCCATTTAATGTAACTCAAGATCCATATTAACCACTATTGCCAGAATAATGCGAATCGAGGCAAATCTTTCTACAGGAGAAAATGTTTCCTCATAATCAATTCCTTCCTGTTGATTATACTCCTTCGCTACAAGGCGAGCCTTATGCCTTTATATCGAGCCATCAGCCTTTCGCTTTATTTTGAGAACCCACTTGTTCCCAATAGCTTTGCGTCCTTTTGGAAGATCAACCGGTTCCTAAACTTGGTTTGACTTCATTGACTCAATTTCCTCTTCCATTGCATGAATCCATTTTTCCTTACTAGGGCAATTTCGAGCCTCATTAATATTTCTTGGCTCATCCTCATCTTGCGGAGCAATCATAAAAGTTTCCCCTTCAATGTCAAAACGTCGACGGGGAATACTTTGGCGACTTGTTCGCGTATGGGAGATTGTACACTTAGCACATCATTTCCCATTATGCTCCCACTAGGATTAGATAATCATGACGTCGTCTCATCATGTGGTTGCAATTGAGAATGAGTTGAATTCAATTCATCACTTCTCATATTAGTCCCACTTGGACGAACTCCACTAATATCATTATCTTGATCCAAGGTTTCAAATAGGGAGTAATCTTCCCCTATTTCGCCCTTCTTAGGAAATTCATTCTCTAAGAATGTGACATCCCGTGATTCAAATTCAGTTATACTCCCACTTTCCTGCTCACCTATGAACACATACCCTTTTGAGTGTTCGAAGTATCTCATGAAAATACTCTTCTTTCCTTTGGGATCCAATTTCCCAAACTTGTGAGAGGACTCATGAGTATAGGCAGCACAACCCCATGGCTTAAGAAAACTTAAGTCCGATTTTCTACCTGTCCATAACTCATATAGAGTGGAAGTAACTGATTTGGAAGGCACTCGGTTAAGTATATAGGCAGCAGTTAACAACGCATTACTCCGAAAAGTGATAGGTAAGTTAGTATGCGCCATCATGGACCTAACCATTTCCAGTAGGGTTCTGTTTCTTCTTTCCACAACACCATTTTGTTGAGGAGTATATGGAATAGACAATTGTCTTTCTATTCCTTTTTTCATTACATAATTTTCTGAACTCATCAGATAAATATTCTCGACCTCGATCGGATTTAATACTTTTATTTTCTTGTCTAATTGATTTTCTACCAAGTTCATAAACCTTTTGAAACAACTCAAAGCTTCAGATTTATGAGAAATCAAATAGACATATCCGAATCAAGTATTATCATCTATAAAAGTGATGAAATAAACAGCCCCATGCCTTCCTCTCACATTCATTGAATCACAGACGTCAGAATGGATTAAATGCAGAGAAAATTCAGCTCTTTTACCTTTTCCAAATGGTTTCTTTGTCATTTTCCCTTCTAGGCAATGCTTACATATGGGCAAATCGACTTTTTCAATGTTGCCCAACAAGCCCTCTTTGGCTAGTCTATTCATACGTTGTTGGTCAATATGACCAAGTCTAGCATGTCACATAATCACATCATTATCATATAAAGTGGAAGACGTGAAAAAGGGAATAATAAATATTGACATCACCATAGTCAACATTCAGTACAATAAAATCATCCAGAAAGTGACCACAACAATAGTAGTTTGTATCCAAATACAAATCTACACCGCTATTATGGAAGTTCACACTAAAACCAAGCTTAACCAACACCAAGACAGACACTAAATTTCGACGAATCTCACGGGGAATATAGAACATCATGTAGGAATAAGGTGCGTCCACCACACATGTTCAATTGGCAGGTGCCAATCCCTTTAACTTCAGCTCGGAGTTATTTCCCACATAGATCCACTTAGTTCCAGTTGGTATCGTCGGAATTCCACGAAAGATTCTCTATCCTTCGCTACATGGTCGTCGCTCCCGAATCTACAGTCCACGAAGGATTGGATTCAGCCAATAATTCAGAACTTGACACATAAGCAAAGTTCTCAAATGTACAAGGGGTGTTTACCTTTTTCGGCTCACAACAGTTGCGAGCATAGTGACCTTTCTTGTCACAATTGTAACACCTCACCCTCGACATTTTCTTCACTTGAGGACGTTTTCCTCTCTTGTGTTGGTTAACTCTTGATTTCTTGCAATAAGGACTTGATCCTTTACATTCCCACATATTGAACGAATCAATACGCTTGCGCTTAGAGCTCAAAGCCCTTTCTGAGCTAGAACCAGCATTGCAAATGTCTATTCTCGACTCAAATGCCGTTAGGCAGTCCTCTGCTAGCTCAAGGTGGCGCACGGCATTCTCAAGATTTTCCATAATATGGTCAAGAGCTTCTAGTGCTTCTTACTTTTCCAGCACATATTGAATCTTCATATTCAATATTTCACAATTGTTGCCGTTCATATCAGCAATTACGTTCTTAGTTTGCTGAAACCATCAATCTGAACACATCAGACATATATGCACGAATAATTAATGCCTATCATTTATGCATCCACTTTTGCAGACCCATCATATCAATGAACAATTTCAAGTAAGGTTTCAGAATCAAAAGGTCAGTATGTTTCCAATCATCCTCCAAAAATCCTAACTCAAAATTATTATTAATATAATTGTCTTATGCAAAATAAATTCTATGAAGTTACAAAAACTTCTATGAACTACCCACAGTGATCAACAATAACAGAAAGCAAATAATAATTGACATCCAATAGAATAATAATGCTTTCACATAATACAACTATCCATTACACTAAGCAATATATACAAAGAAGAAATATCAACATAGAAAGAGATATTCACACTAAAAAAAAATCTCAAACTAATCTAAGAAATAAATAGGGAATGTTCCTTCTAATCTATCAGTTAAAATATCTGAGAAATTTGAAGGCACATTTGCCAACCATGGAAAAACTTTTGGAGAGCTTTCATGTCGCCTCCAAGGCGCATTTACTTTGCGCCATGTGGCGCTCAATCTAAGGGTTGAAGTTTTGGTTAACTCAATCCTATAGTACTCTCTAACAAAAGCTACCACTAGCCTCCTATAACCCGGGACCACGTTGACCTCCCATAGCCAATCTAACACTGCTTGCCATTCAGGTGAAAGAGTGTTCATCAAAGCCGGCACCTTCTCAAAATCCAGCATAAGATAACCATTCCAGATGATTTCCTGTATCATCTGATTGACCCTGACCACATGTGATACTAAATCACCGTTATGCCACCGATAATTAGCTCACTCTTTCATCAGCCTTTTAAGTCTTGCACTTCCCTCGTCCGTTCTCGGGATTGCAGGTATCCGTGCATAACGCATCATAGTTCCCGCAACAAATGCAGAACTAAAAATGGATTACTTATAATCCATAATGTACATAAGGGAAAATACATAATTTTCCATAATTCATGCAACAAATGCAGAATAAATAATGGATTACTTATAACCCATATAGACATAATTGAAAAAGAAACAGATTCTTTTCCCCCCCCTTTTTTTTTTTGGGTCAACGGTCAACAAGTCAACGCCGGTCAACGGTCAACGGTCGCCGGTCGTCGGGCTTGCCGGTCGGACCGGGTCGGACGAACCGACCGGCACGTGCCGCGTGCGTGCGCGGGATGACGTCACGCAGACGTCATCCGGCACGTGCGCGGCATGCGCCTGGCTTCCATGCGGGTCGGGTCGGGTCGCCGTCGGGTCGGGTCGCCGGCCGGTGATCGGCAGTCCAACGGTTGTCGGCGATGACGTCATCGATGACGTCATCCCGGCGGTTACCGTGACGTCACGGTGACGTCAGCACGCGTCGGTTCGCTGACCGGCGCGTGTCGGTTCGCAGCCGGCGGCGCGCACGTGCCGGTTCGCCGCGGCGGCGCGCACGTGCCGGTTCACCGACCGGCGCGTGTGTCGCACGCGCTGGCCGAGCTAGCGCTTCAGGCGCGTGGCGCCCACGAGCAGCGGCTTCTGGCCGCGCGTGTGGGCGCGTCCGGCGTCTCCCGGCGGCGGTCGACCCGTCGACGGACTCGTCTCGACGATCTCTTTCACCCTATGCCATCAAAAATTGATTTCGACTTACGGAAACTTGAAAAAATGGATGAACAGTGCTCGGGTGTCGGGATTTTTCGCCCCGATAGGTTTCGGCCGAATAATTCCGCGAAAAATCAATCAAAAACATGAAAAGGGGTCGGGAAAACATGAACTAGGGCTCTGATACCAATGTTGGGAATGTCGGATTCCCAAAAACCGGATTCGACACTAAATCGAACCCCTAAAACGAATGCGGAAGACAAGCCGGGAAAAACATGTATCACCGATCCTAAAGCACACCACGGAATCGAGCGTACCTTGTTAGCCACAGATTAAATACCGACGCCGATAAGAGGAAGAGAATTTGGCCGATGTTCGATCCGATGACGCCAATTCGCCTTGAAGGGAAGAAAACGTCGCCTTTAGCGTTTTGTTTTTCTTTTGGAGGGAGAGAGGGAGAGGAACGTACGTACAAAATGCCAAAGGGTATCTTCGTCTCTCTCTTTCATCCATTATATACGTTCCCTCAAAAATAGAAACGTACCCCTTCATCCATGGGCCCTAATATTGTGGGCCGGGCTTTCAGGCCCAACATGGGCGGACGGGCCTTAAGCCCATCACATAAAACCATCAATACTCTTCAAGAATAGAGCAAGCAATAGTAGTCCAATATTTCCCCATCCAAGATCATAAACAAGAATCCTGTTCGCATGTCTTTATCGAGATGAAACTTTGTCTCCACAAATTCATGTACATATGTTTATTTTGGCGCAATATGAGATGATAGAGAAGGTGGACTTTTCTCTCTTGAATATTTAAGATCAACTTCATGTCATCTTTGATCCTATCATAAGATGATAAGGACTTCGTTTTCACGATGATAAAAAGCCCTTTTAATATATTGCAGTCATTAAATTTGAAAGGGGGAAAGAAAATTATAAACAAGGCAGCTAAGAGAGTGAGTACATATTGGTGACAAATAGTTTGTGAGGATGAGGAAAAATCTTGGTCTCTTTCTTTTTTGGTAAACTTAAGCTTGGTCGTTCCTTCATGGAGCTTTGGAAATTGTTGCTTGAACAATCTCTGCTACGAGAATGCATATTGCTTTGAATGGAACACTCAAATGTCGGTGTGTCTTTGAAAACTTAGCTGGGGATTCTTTTCACTTTTTGAATATATAGAAGCTGAAATTTTCATATGATTGCCAAATAAGTCGTCGAGAACAATAATTGGTTTTTTCAGGGAAAATTATCAAAAAAATCCTAAACCTATTGCAATTATGCCAATTCAGTCCTAAACTTTTTTTTAACCAATTTAGTCCATCCAGCCAAAATTGGCTGGCCGGTGCTAACGTAGACACCGGCCGTCCGGCGAAAGTTGACATGGCAATTTTTTAATATTTTTTCGAATTTTTAAATATTTTTTTGAATTTTTGAATTCTTTTTTTTTATTTTTTCACCTTCTCCTTCCTCCAGAGGCGAGGGCTGGCAAGGTTAGCCTCGCCGGCCAGTAGCGAGGCTCATCCCCGCCGACCACTAGCGAAGGCAAGCCTCGCCCAGCGATGGCAAGGCCGCCATCGCCAGATCTGGCGAGGCCACCGTCGCCGAATCTAGCAAGGCTCGGCCTCACCTAGCCATGGCGAGGTCGAGCCTCGCCATCCCTCGCCTTGGCTGGGCGAGGCCCTACCGGGCTTGGCAAGGCTCGATCTCGCCCAGCCAAGGCAACAATCGACCTCGCCGGTGGCTAGCAAGGCCGCGTCGCCGGATCGGCGAGGAGCCTCACCGGCCACTAGCAAGGTCGACCCTCGCCATGGCTGGGCGGGGCCGAGCCTCGCTAGATCTAGCGAGGCCTCGCCATTGGTGGCGAGGTCGGCCTTATCGACCGGAGGAAGGAGAAGGTGGAGAAAAAAGAAAAAAAAAGAATTCAAAAATTTTAAAAATATTAAAAATATTAAAAATTTTGAAGAAAAATATTAAAAATTTGCCATGTCGGCTTTCGCCGGACAGCCGACGTCCACGTCGGCGGCCGGTCAATTTTGGCCGGATGGACTAAAGCGGCACAATTGTAAAAGTTTTAGAACTAAATTGGCCAAAAAAAAAAAAGTTTATGACTGAATTAGCACAATTGCAATAGATTTAGGAATTTTTTGGTAATTCTCCTGGTTTTTTCTTGCAACATCACACCAACAGATGCGTAAAATAGTTTATGCTTTTCCACAATGTGTATTAACCAAAGACCAAACCCCTTTGAAGTTCGAGGAGAGATTTAACCCCATAAAATTCGGTATAGAGAAAAGACTAACCAAAACAATCTTCAACACGATCAACGAAGTACAAAAATGCTAACCCAAAAGCTGGTGCCATCGTATATTTCTGGTCAAGCATCGTGAGCAGTCAGTATGTTAGAGAGAGAGAGAGAGAGAGAGAACCTGCAGCAGCGGCGGCAAGCTCATCTCGTTTGGAGTCTCTAACGTTGAGGACGAGCCTAGTCTTGTAAGAAGGGTTCGAACTATAAAAATCGGACAGAGACATGTTAATGCAGGTCAATCCCATCTGACCCACCTGCGTCTCCAGATCAAGGATCACCCCAACGTTTATCGCGATCGTTGTTGGATTGCCGTTGTTGCTGCCCTGCACCACTGCTGGGTGAGTGCCATTGCTCAAGGTGACGACAATCGGGAAAAGGGAGAGAGCCAAAAATAGGAGCTTTTCAGCATCGAACGAGATTCTTGGAGGAATCATTGAAAAGGGTTTTGCGAAAAGGCAAATGTGTGTGTGTGATATGGAGAAAAGAAGAGGGAAGGGGGTGGGTGGTTGGACGATATTATAATGACTACAATGTATTTATAGTGGAGAAGAGACTAATAGTTCATGGTTTTTTCTAACTTCTTTCATACTCCTATTGTCTTTCGTAGAAAGTTCATATAGCCTTGTCTATTCTTCAGTAAGTGTTGTACTTTAGCCAGCTAGCTAGTACGTCCATGATGGGGTGCGATTGGACCGCACCTTTTGGACTTGATACGGTACGATGAAAGGACACCATTTGTAAGGGTGTCATGGAGACGTATATAAGCCTCCCGAACACAACCGTTGGAATGGTTGGCCATTCATTCGTACCAAATTTTCTCTCTATTTCCATCAAAGAAGATCAAGGCGTTCCATTTCATCTTTGCAAGAACAATCGGCATTTACGCTGTGGAAATCGGGTGTTTTCCTCGTGATTGCATCCAGATAAACGTGAGGTAGTGTTGTTCGTGATTTCATCGGCAATTCAACGTTCGTTCCGGGGCTATTTGCTGTTTGCGCATCGGAATCAGGTAAGTCGTCTTCCGCCGACTTGAATTCCAACATTGATATCAGAGCCCGATCGTGATTTCTGCCTTGTTTTTCATCGAGTTTTCTTTATTACCATTTGATATTGAGATCAAGAGATTGTATTCTACACTGTTTTGGATCTCTGATAGTCAGAATTGCCCCATGAAAAACTCGAAATTGAACCAGAGCGAAGAACGGGTTCGGGGTCGCGTGATCCGTGAGGTTTCGGCCATTTTTTGAAAGAATTTTTTGGTCAAAATTAATTTTTGAATATACAGGGTGAAAGAGCTCGTCGAGACGAGTCCGGAGATGGGTCGAGCGCCGCCGGGAGACGCCGGACGCGCCCACACGCGCGGCCAGAAGCCGCTGCGTGTGGCCGTCACGCGCCTGAAGCGCCGGCGAAGCCAGCGCGTGCGCCACACGCGCCAGTCGGCGAACCGGCGCGTGGTGACGTCACCGTGACGTCATCCAACGGTCGGTAACCGCCGGGATGACGTCATCGATGACGTCAGCGCCAACGACAGTTGGCCGGCCGGCGACCTGACCCGACCCGACCAGCGACCCGACCCGACCCATTGACCCGACCCGACCGTTTACCGGTCAACGGTCGGACCGGTCAATCGGTCCGGCGGTCAAACCGGTCGGACCGGTCACCGGTTAGACCAGTCGGACCGGCCAGGAGCCGTTCGGCTCACTGGCGCGTGCGTCACACACGCCGCCAACTTAGGCGGCGCGTGGGGGCGCGTGCGAGCTCCGATTGGAGCGTGGTCAGTCTCGTTTGGTTCGTATGAGTGTCCTTTACACAGTGACATAATTATTTTATACTTTTGAATTTTATAAATGTATGAAAATGCTTTGGGAACTCTATGTACGCGTATTTTTTTTTGGGGTTTAATGCAGCTTATTCATTTGTAGCTTGTATTTTCTTGTGATTAGAGAAATGCGGTAGCTAGCTTGTGTGCAAATGATATATATATATATATATGCTGTGTAGAGCTTGGTTCAATGATATGATGTATATATTTTAATATACTTGCAATTTTCTAGTTGCTAGAAAATAAGAACAATGGTAGGAAATCCATTACTGTTGAATTGCAATTTTAATTATAGTTGAAGCATGATTGTTGTTTATACGTTGATTATTATCATGCTATGTTCTTGTGTTAAGGAAAAATGTAGAAATTACATAAGGTCATGTAATTATTTTTCCTAGTGGGAGTTCGTAGGTTGGTAGAATTGAAAGGAGTTCTCACCTAGAACTTAAAACAAATTAAACTAATTAATGATAATAGAACAATTGTACATAGAAGTTGATCGGGAACATTGTGAACTTACATAAGGTCATGTAATTATTTTTCCTAGTGGGAAGGTTGGTAGAATTGAAAGGAGTTCTCACCTAGAACTTAAAACAAATTAAACTAATTAATGATAATAGAACAATTGTACATAGAAGTTGATCGGGAACATTGTGAACTTTTGCTTTTGTGTTTTTTGTTGAATTATCATTAATTTAGTTTGTCTTTGCTGCAAATTAAATGTGTGTTACTCTGTATAGAGTGCTAGTATTGATTCTGCGTTTATTATGTCAATGTGTTATAGCAATTGATTATGGCTTCGGCATCCAAGACCATTGTGGCTGACCTCAATAAGGGTGAGAAGCTGAACGGTGACAATTATGATATTTGGTACCGAAAGGTTCAAGTACATTCTTGAGGAGCAAGAGGTTTTGGAAACCCTCAACCATACCATGGATGAACCTGAGCATGGAACTTCAGCTCAACACAGGAGAGATTTGGAAGCTTATCAAGCTTGGAAAAAGAAAAATAGCATTGCTCGCATCACGTTGCTGAGCTGTATGCAAGATGATCTCATGTGTGAGTTTGAGAGTTATGACAAAGCTCAAGCTATGTGGGTTGCCTTGAAAGATAAGTTTGGGGGTACATGCCACTAAGCCGAGGAGACTCACCATCAAGTTTGACACATTTCGAAAGCGCCCAAATGTAACGATGAGGTAGCATCTTCGGGAGATGTCAAACATGATCCGTGAGCTGAAGTCGGCAGTCACTCCCTTCGATGAACAGCAAGTTCAGGCTGTTATAAGGTCTCTTCCTGACAATTGGGAGCATATGAAGATCAATATGACGTATAATGAGAATATTGTCACTTTTGATGATATTGCGCGTCATTTGGAATTAGAGGATGAGCGCCTAGAGGCTGCGAGATCCTCTACCCATGCTTATGTTGCTAAATCGAGTTCGCGCAAAGCTTCGGGCTTCAAGCGCAAGAGGAATCTTCAGTTCAACAAAAAAGGGAAGATGATCGATCGGGCACCCAAGAGGGCTAAGACCTTCCGACGCAACAAGCGTGGTGGGAAGAAGGACAAAGCCAAGATGGAGTGCCACAATTATGGCAAGTTGGGTCACTTTGCTCGTGAATGCACTGAGCCGAAAAAGGTACCCCATTACTCCATTACTTTGAGTAATGCTTTTGTTTCTAGTACTGTAATGCTTGCTGAATCTTATCCAATGTGGACTGTAGACTCATGAGCAACAGACCATGTAGCTAGAGATCGAGAAGCATTTGTGGAGTATCGTCGGATACCGCCTGGAAGAAGATGGATATATGTTGGGAATAACTCAAGAGTTGAAGTGAAGGGTATCGGCACATGTAAATTAATCTTACGTGGTGGTCGAAACCTGTTCCTACATGATGTCCTTTATGCTCTAGATATTCTACGAAACTTGGTCTCTGTAGTTGTTCTTCTTAGCTTAGGTTATGTATTGAATTTCCATGGTGATTGTGTTGACATTTTGTATGAAACAGTTTATTATGGTTCAGGTCATGTATCGAATGGTTTTATGGTGTTAGACATTGACTATGATCAGTACAATGTTAATGTTGATGGTTGTTTTTCTTTAATTGCGTCTTCTAACAATGTTGAGATTGATGCAAGTACTTGGCATGCTAGATTAGGTCACATTGGATTGCAAAGAATGCAAAGATTAGCTAGAGAAGGCCTTTTAGGGTCACTCACTAATGTTAGTCTATCCGTATGTGAACATTGTCGCGGGAAAAACAACTAGAAAACCATTCGGTAAAGGGACTAGAGCTGAATTTCCATTGCATCTCATACATTTCGACATTTGTGGTCCTTTGAATGTGAGGGCGAGGCATGGAGCCTCATATTTCATCACTTTCATAGATGACTTCACACGTTTCAGTTATGTCTTTCGATCTCCCATAAGTCGAAGCATTAGACTGCTTTAGACGATATATAGCGATGGTAGAGAATCGGTTGAACAAAACAATAAAGGCATTGAGAACCGATCGTGGACGTAAGTATCTATCGGAGCAATTCAAGGCTCTTTGTGATGAAAAGGGAATTGTACGACAATTGACTATTCCGGTACTCCACAACAAAATGGGGTAGCGAGAGAAGGAATAGAACCCTATTGGAAATGGTTAGGTCTATGATGGCGCAAGCAAATTTACCTATCTCCTATTGGGGAGATGCGTTATTGACTGCTGCCTATATACTTAACCGTGTGCCCTCAAAATCGGTCACTTCCACCCCTTATGAATTATGGACTGGTAGGAAACCGGACTTGAGTAGTCTACGTCCATGGGGATGTGCAGCTTATGTTCATGATTCTTCCCATAAACATGGCAAATTAGGTCCTAGAGGAAAGAAATGTATCTTTATAAGATATTCGAACACTCCAAAGGGTACGTGTTCATAGGTGAACAAGCTGATGGAAGTGTGACCGAAATGGAGTCACGAGATGTCACGTTCTTGGAGAACGATTTTCCTAGTAGAGGTGAGATTGATAAGGACTTCTAATTATATGAGATGGAAGATCCTGATAACACACCCACTGATGTTGTAGAGGGAAATGAAGATTTACCTCAACACACAAGACCTAGTGGGAGTGTTGCATCGCCTGATGAATTGAATTCAAGAGAAATTCAATTGCGTAAAAGTAATTGTAAAAGTATTCCTCGTCGTCGTTTTGAGATTGAAGGGGAAGCATTTATGATTGCTCAAAAAGACGATGCCGAGCCTAAGACTGTTCAAGAGGCTCTCTCATCCTCTGACAAGGAAGAATGGAGAAAAGCTTTGGAAGATGAGATGGAGTCAATGAGGGCAAACCATGTTTGGGACTTGGTTGATCTACCACCCAATCGTAAGGCCATTGGAAACAAATGGGTCTTCAAGATTAAGCGAAGGGCGGATGGATCTATTGAAAAGTATAAAGCTCGCCTTGTGGCAAAATGTTATACTCAACAAGAGGGTATAGACTATGAGGAAACTTTTTCACCAATTGTAAGGTTTGCCTCAATACGCCTTATTCTAGCCATCTTTGCACATTTGGACCTTGAATTACATCAAATGGATGTAAAGACGGCATTTCTCAATGGAGAATTAGATGAGGAAATCTATATGAAACAACCAATAGGTTTCATAGCTAAAGGTCAAGAGCATAAAGTTTGCAAGCTTAATCGCTCAATATATGGCCTTAAGCAATCATCTAGACAGTGGTATCTTCGTTTTCATCGAGCAATAATAACTTTTGGTTTCACGATGATCGAAGAAGATCATTGTGTATATGTCAAGCGGTCCAAAGATAAATGTGTAATTTTATCACATTATGTGGACGATATTCTGTTGGCTGAAAATGACAAGGTTTTGGTTATCACCATAAAAGAATGGTTGTCCTCCAATTTTGAGATGAAGGACATGGGAGAAGCTGCTTATATATTAGGAGTTAAGATCGAAAGAGATAGATCAAGAAAACTCCTTACTTTATCACAAGAGTCTTATATTATGAAGATTCTTGAGCGTTTCAATATGCAGCATTGTAATCCCATTGATACCCCTGTCATGCAAGGTGAAGGCCTAAGTATCGAGATGTGTCCTAAGACTCCGAAGAAATCAAAGTGATGGAAAGCTGTTCCTTACGCTAGTGCGGTCGGAAGTTTGATGTATGCTATGATGTGTACTCGACCCGACATATGTTATGCCGTGGGATTGGTGAGCCGATATCAATCAAATCCCGGTCAAGCACACCGGAAAGCAAGTGAAGAGGATTCGAGATACTTGAAGGGCACCATGGACTATCGACTATGTTACCAAGGGAATGACTTACGCCTATTGGGTTATTCAGATGCCGATTAGGGTGGAGACCTAGATGAGCGTAAATCGACTTCTGGATATGCATTCTTGCTCAATGGAGGTGCGATTTCTTGGAATAGCAAGAAACAGACATGCACGGCATTGTCTACGATGGAGGCAGAATTTATTGCATGTTCTGCCGCAATGCAAGAAGCAGTATGGCTAAAACGTTTCTTGGAAAATTTAGCCACATCACCGAAGTTCCAAGACCGGTGACGGTTTATTGCGATAGTCAAGCAGCCATTGCCTATGTGAAAGATCCCAAGTATCATGGAAGGACAAAGCACATTGACATAAAGAATAATTTCATCGGAGATATTATAGCGCGAGAAAGAAGTGATCCGCAATACATTTCAACCAATAGAATGGTTGCTGATCCATTTACGAAGGCTATTCCTAGAGACATATTCTTGACCCATAGGATGTCACTAGGATTGCGTAGAATGTGATGTATGTTATTGTAGAGGATCATTGGTTTATATATTTGTGGACAGATGTATTGTACTTGTTTGTTTATTAGTGATTTGATGTTTTATAAATAAGTACAAAATCCACTATGAGACTAGCACAAACACACATATATTATTGAAAAGTATGTCGCGAGGCAATGATTGGCTCACTCACACGAGCAATCGCCTCAAGTGCTGTAGTTAGCACGTTGAGATGAGACGTTATGTACAAATAAATGCTGAAGAGCAAGTTTGGTACATAAAATATGTCGCCTTGATTGGAGTCAAGATGAGGTCTGTGATTGATTTATAACAAGACCGAACATGATAGTCCCACAATCATGTATGCTGAAAGATGCCGGATGCGAGTACTTAATTGGGCGCTATAGAAAGCGAGCTGATATAGCACTCGGGCTAAACATGAGTACGTGAGAAGCACGTGACTATGTTTAGGCTAAGATCTGTATGGTGGATATATTTGATGATTGGCATACGCTCTTATAGAAAGAGTAATCCACTATAGCATGTAATTCGTACTACATGTGCATTGTACGACCAATAAGGGAAGATGAGTTAAAATTATCCCTATTTACTTATCGTGTGAGCCCTTGAGGTAATTTGTATTTTACCTCAATTTTTGTGCCCTATGTTACTTCTGACTATGTTCTCAAAGTGAAAGATCAATGTTGCTACTTTAGCATGTTACGGGCGGTCATGAATAGATATGGCCTATGGGACATGTCTAGGAAAGCGATTGTTACGAAATGGAGAGAGACATGAGTGCGAAGGAAGACTATTGTTGTTTTACATCTATCACATGTATTTACTGGTCGACCAATTATATCACCCTCTGTGGTTGCAGATATAATTGTAAATACATGGTGTTGTGAGAATAGTCAAGTATAGCCTTTAAAGGATATGTATACTTGGACTGATGTAACAAAATATGTATGGGGCACTGTGAGACATCGATTGTTTATTTCTATTCAGGGTTGTAGCCATTATGTTATCCCTAACAGGTGCATAATTTGAGCTCCCAAGTGCAAGTGTACTCACTGGTCGCACGGCTTATTTGCCAGTATGAATTGTTTTGTAAAGTTGATGAATGTTGAATGCCTTATATTCTTGATAGAGAGCTATCAAGCCCATCATGTCCGAGTGGGAGATGTTGTACTTTAGCCAGCTAGCTAGTACGTCCATGATGGGGTGCGATTGGACCGCACCTTTTGGACTTGATACGGTACGATGAAAGGACACCATTTGTAAGGGTGTCATGGAGACGTATATAAGCCTCCCGAACACAACCGTTGGAATGGTTGGCCATTCATTCGTACCAAATTTTCTCTCTATTTCCATCAAAGAAGATCAAGGCGTTCCATTTCATCTTTGCAAGAACAATCGGCATTTACGCCGTGGAAATCGGGTGTTTTCCTCGTGATTGCATCCAGACAAACGTGAGGTAGTGTTGTTCGTGATTTCGTCGGCAATTCAACGTTCGTTCCGGGGCTATTTGCTGTTTGCGCATCGGAATCAGGTAAGTCGTCTTCCGCCGACTTGAATTCCAACAGTAAGCCTAAGCATCTATCTCCTTCCTCTATTATGCGGAGAAGTCCAGATAGCTTTATTTGAAAGGTTTCCATAGTTGGTTCCGGTCATGCTAAAATTAGGATAATTTGTTTCCTCCACATTATTGATTTTCTAGTCTCCTTTCTCTTAATATTTTTTCTATCCCACCTATACCAACGACCACCAACCTTCCATTCGAAGTTTTTTTTACCACATTGGCTTGCCCATCTGGCATACTAAAAAATAATAAAGTAACTAGAGTTATATCATTCTTTTTTGTCGGTTTTACTCTACTGATATTCTAACTTTCATTCTCAGATTTTTGTCATACCTTATTGCAAGATATGAGAGTCAAAACTTACACTTGATACTAAATCGTCCACACCTCAACTTTCTTGTCCCTCTTGAGAAAGTGGGGATTCAAACCACCTACATCTCCTTTCTCATATGGAAATGGTGGCCACTAAGGCAAACCCTAGTGGTTAAATGGAATTATATCATATGTAAGATTTTGTTCTGATCAACCATTAAGCAATGGACACATGTCGTCGCACATATCCTAGTTGAGTTTCCCGTCATTACGCAAGTCATTCACTCAAGTTGCATTTGAATTCCATGTGATCATGCACGTCACTAGTCATAGTTCAATTTTTTGTGTCATAATGCATGTCATTAGCACATGTAATAATTTGATTTAAATGTCATTATGCATGGATTCGCTCAAGCCGTATTTGATTTGTACATCATTTACACATGTCATTTGCTCATGTTCTATTCAAATTCTATGTCATTGCACATGTCCTTCGTGCGCGTCGCATCAGAATCTCTCACCCTTCCACAGTCATTCATACTTTCTTATTTGATCTCCATGTTACCCTAGATGCCAATTGGGTTCCACATCGTAGTACATGTCGTATTCGATTATCCCATGTGTCATTTATGGAACTTTGTCCGAGAGCTGGAAACTGTTGGTAATATACTGCTTCGAATAGGGTAGAACAATGAAGACGGATCTTTAGAGTACTCGAGTCGGACTTTGAGGCGTGATATCACTTTCTTTAAGGATTTATTTGCCCCACAAAGTTGCTAATGGTCACCGGCAAAAATCCTCCAGGATACAACAAAGTCTCAAATCGAGAATACTAGATAGCAATTCTAGTATTTCTCCGGTCTCTCTAGGAAACAATTGAAAGGAAGGCTGTAGTTTTTTCTCGAAAGAAGACTCGAAAAGATGAAAAATGATCACTTCAATTCTTTCTCAATCGACAAGTATATATAAAATAGTCTTAAAAAAAACGAAGACAACTCTTCGTGAAAAGTTGCGAAATGAACAAACACATTCTTTCGAAAATTTGCTCAAATGAACAAAGATGTCCATTCATAAAAAGTTAAAACCGAACAAATACAACCCTTCGGGAAAGGTCGCAAATTGAACAGGTATTTTTCTTTCAAAGGTTGTCTTGAAAAGACACTAACAAAAATTCGGAATAAAATAATAATAACTATTTAACAAATAAAAATTTCGAAATTTTATTTATTAATTAATTAATTTCCGAAAATTCTCAATAATCAAAAACAACCTTTGAATTAATTAAACTTAATAAGACAACCGTACGAAATAAAAAAAAATAAAAAGACAAAAGGATTAGTGCTAATTAAATCGCGGGCGTGCAAGCATGCAAGGTGCTAAGTGCGCCCCAAAATCGCGCAATTATATTCGCGCACCCGCACGCGGGTATAGTGGGGTCTAGCCCTACCCAATCATTCCTTTAAATATACAAAGGAAATCCCACACTTTTAAATTAGTTTACTTCTTCCCACCTTTCCCATGTGGGACAAGGTAAATAGCACTTTCCTTTTGTTTTAACAAACAAAACTCCAACAGAAACTACTCGGATTTAAGACTAGGAAATGTATGGTCTCCGATATGATGTATATGCGATGCATCATGTAGTAATTTCTTATGCATTTTCCAATTCTAATAAGGAGGGTCTTGATCAAGAGACTGCTTGGGATGGAGTTAATCTAGCATACAAAAGCTCGTGGATAATACGTCATAATCATGCACAAAGAAGAAGAGATACTCGATGATTCTCAACCAATATAAGAAGTATGTGCCAACTAGAAAAGGCGTAAATTGATGTAAGATTGATCAATTGTTAATTGATACCATAAACATCTTGTTTTTTCGCTCAAACAATCTGCACAAACTTGCTTAAATTCGATCATCATGTACCCGAAGACTTGCCCTATAGTAGATTCAATAGGTACGCTAAGCCACGACATGTTTTTGGTGGTAATTTTTTTAACTACTAATTGTAAAGTGAGTACTCAATTATACATCAATAGATTAGATAGCTAATGGAGAACGGTCTCGGATATTTGTTTTGCTTAACCTAACACTCCCCTCAAGTTGAATTTGATATAGTAGGATGAAAACCTTAGGTTTATGAATCTTTATACCGTTCATGTACTGTTTAGTACTGTAGCGTACTATTCATTATTGTTGGGCACACTGTTCATAATACTGTAGCACTGTAGCAGAAGCAAAAAAATTAATAAAAATAAAAAATAAAAAACAGGATAATGAATAAAAGAGAGAAGAAAAATTCATAAACTGATGAAAAATTATGTATATAACCAAATTTGATTACCTATCTCTATACCATGTAAAGGCGAGCGTGCAACTAATCAAGAATCATTGAGGACACCCACTTATATTTATAGCTTAAGAACGTAATAAACTAACGAAGTCATAGTGCACAATGAGTGATTTATTATTGTTATAATAGTTCTTCTACTATTATTATT
Organism: Eucalyptus curtisii; assembly: GCA_017140595.1. Lineage (NCBI taxonomy): Eukaryota > Viridiplantae > Streptophyta > Magnoliopsida > Myrtales > Myrtaceae > Eucalyptus > Eucalyptus curtisii. The sequence goes on along the minus strand of CM029502.1, from coordinate 1,468,240 downwards.
ATTGTTGTTGTTGTTGGCTTTCTCTTGCATATCAATTTAGATTCGATTCTTAATATATTTATGAGGTGATTGATGTTAATGGGCTGGTTGCTCATTCCATGAGTACAAAAGCATCACATCATAGCGTCTTATATGCGGTTGTATCATATATAATAATGTTGAGTTTCTATCATGTGTTTGATACTATGTGACTCACAATGATTTGAAGTCAATTCGTCCTACTCAAAATGGTTTTTTATTTATGATCCATGACCATTATTAATCTCTTTCCGTACGTGGAATTCCAAGCTCGTCCATGGAATTCTAACCCGAGTTACCAACTACCTTGGGTGAAAGTTCGTGGAATGAGCTAATTATGCGAGTCATGTCAAGGACAAATCGCAACAATAATTGCGAACAATTTTTCGGGGAATTTGGATCCTTGATGACGTTTATCGACGAAATTGAGTCCAAACTTGCACATGCGGTTACTCCAGTCTACACGGAGTCTTTTTAAATTCACCGTCCATGTACTGGAGCGACACAATTTTCCACAAAGGAGCAGCGAAAAGTTAATCTGAGCTCGTCCATTAATTTCCATCCTGACTACTTCCGACTAATTAGGGTGAAACTTCCTCGAACGGGCCGACTAAACGAGTCATGTGGCAGACAAAAGTAACAATAAATGCAAACAATTTCTCAGAAAATTTGATGAAGCTTAACGAGGAAATAGCCAAGTCCCCACGGAATATTTTTCATTTCACTGTCCATTTACTTGAGTATAGCATTTTTCACCATGGAGTAGTAGAACACCAAATAGGGAGACCCTACTGGACGAATATAGTGAGACTATCTCCCAATAAATAAACAAATGAAAACACAGCGTTTCTCTGTATTATGGGCCTGATTCACAACAAACTTTAAACTAATTCATAGGCGCTTATTTTATGTGTTTGTCCAGTTCAATATTATAGCATATACTAGTGAAATGTCTGCGTATGGGTCTAAGATTATAAAATTATATTTTGTTAACATCTAAATTTTAACGACTCCATTTAGTCATTCATTGCATGAGAAAATTATGATTCTACCGAGATTCCTAAACAAAAATATTGTTAATTTGCATTTGCATATTATGAGCATTTTACAATTAATATCATTGGGCTTACATAAATTGTATTCTCGTTAGATTGGTGCTAAAGGGGTTAAAAACAGGGAGGTTCTAAGCTTAATCAAATTATCTACACCAAGCCCGGCGAGGAGTGAAATTTGGTGAAGCCCATTGAATACCTGTGGTGGCTGAAACTTACATGTGATGCGCACATGGGAGGTGCCGAATTAGGAAAGATTGCGTTATCTGATGAAGTTGGGAGAGGATAGAGTTGATATCTTTTAAAATTATAGTCATGATGAAGAGAGCTACTTTAATTTCTTATTTTGGACATGGCACATATCCTTTAATTCAAATTAGGAAATTAACTTGTTTCTTATTCTAGCAAGAGTGCCCTAATTCCTCATCCTATATAAACCCTGTTTCTCTTAAGATTAAGGATAGCTGAATATTATATAAGTCGTGCACATTAAACCAACAAATCAAATATTTTGCTTGATATTTGTTGAGTATATATATTGTTCTATTGATGCTAATGTGATAGTGACAAAATTTCAACTAAACTTCGAAAGTGTCTATGTACAAAATAATATAAATTTGGAACCATCTACTGAATGGCTAACCTTTCTATGCTAACGCATCATCAAATTTTATGTAGGGAACAATATTTATTGGAAATTTGAAAGTCAATTCATCATAAAAAGTTGTCAACATATATTTGTTTTATTGAATTATTCACCTTTGATTTAACATTTATTGCCTTATTTTCTTCTTTCTCTCTTGTTTCAATTTTGTTAGAGAGGAAACTATCAATGCTCCTCTTAAATAACATTTATTAAGGTTAAATGTGGGGCCACCTATTGATTTAGGATTATTTCTTACTTTCTTTTCTTCTTTTTTTGTTTTTTTTTTCCATTTCTTACTCTATTTGGCAGAAAATTGGTACCCTTTTTTTTTCCAAAAACAAATTATTTGGTAGATAGCTAACTAAATATTGTGTTAATGAGTTGTATATTTCTCTTTTCTTTTACTTGGAAAGTATTATTTAAAAAATAACCTAAGTGCAAGTAAGAGCGAAAAGACTCCGTTAACCAATTCTAGTACGCATTTCATTTAATTATAAATTTAACATGCCTTTACATTATATTCTATGTATTTTAATTGTTCGACTTTCATTTTACTCAATGAATCTAATACTCCAAGTTTTATTTATTTTTTATGCAATCATCGCATTATATTGTAAAAGGTACTTTAAAAAGAATTAAAAATATGACAAAGTTAAGTATATAAAAATTCTAAACATCTATTGCTATAATGTAAAGGCAAAAGAAAATGCTCTCTAAAACATTATAATATAGGATATTATATTTGCCTTGATTACATAGTAACTTAGTCGTTGACAAAAAATTACAGCAATTGTAATGGCATTATAAGACAACCCATTCAAACCATCTGCAAATATATATTTTTTGTAAAATTTAAATGCATCAAAATTTTAATAGAATCATCAATGAAAAGAAAATTATCCACTAAAAGTTGCACTAATAACAAGTTGCATATACAACTTAACAAAAGATATTTTTCGTTCAGTTGCTTGGCTGCCTTAAAAAAGGTTGTTCTCTTAAAAAATAATTTACCCAAATAAGACAACAAAAGTTGTCAATTACATCAATAAGAGAGACATTATTCACTTCGTCCCAACCTAATCTTGAGTGGACCACCTACGAGTTTGGCTAATGAATTACTAAACTTAAACTTAGCTCGGACTCTTCCCAATCCATACCAATTCGCAACTTAGGTTCAAGTTATATATCATGCAAATGATTTTTTATCTAAGAGTTACCACTAATCGATTGATGGTGGGTTGATTAGATACCCTAGTAAAGCATTTGGAGAAATACCGTACCTTACAAACCAGAGATTAAATGAGTTCAAATACCTTACTTTACAGACCAGAGATTAAATGAGTTCCGCTAGATTACTTTAACCCCTCTTGGCACATCTTCTCTTTTATTAATGTAGGCAACTTGGATTGATTTTAATCTATCCTCCAACAAGCAAGGTGGTCATGCGGGTGCGCAACCATTATTGAACACTCAATAAAGCAAGGCAACAATAAATTTTCAGCATGGGAGGAAATACTTACTTTGATGCAACGCGAGCATATGTCGGGCAAACCACATTTATTTACCTAAATATGATTTCTAATTAACACGCAATTCTACTCAAATCTCTTTTTGGGTTTCTCTTATTTAAATGAAAACTAGACTATATGTCATGCAATTAAACTAAATGCCCTAATTCTAATGTTGGACAATTTCTAATTAAATGGACCTAGTCGTAATTACTAAATAACGTGCATTTTATGAACTTAATTCTATATGACATGCACATGGTATTTTTGTATTTTTTATTAAAATTCTTAGTTAAAAATTACTAAAAATAAAAATCTACCTAAAGTGAGATATTATCTATTTTAATCCTATATTAACTTAGAAACTTATCTCAACAAGCAATTCAATTCGCAAATAATTTAATTAGAAAGTATCGGAACTATTCCATCATGCAATTCTATCTAGAAAACCAATTCTAAACCACATGATATGCAATGCAATTTATGTTTTTTCAGGATAAAGAAAGCAATCCCAATGAATTTCAGGCCATGAGAATTAATAGGTTAGGTCAAATTTTCATCACTGCGGGCTTAACTCATTTAAGCTCAAAACCATTTACCCGAGTTCATCCGCCGCTAGTTTGATCAAATGCAATTAATTGAAATATGCTCATAATAACTATAGGCAATTTAACTTCATATTTTTACTAAGGACTAAAATTTAGCCCATAATTTTATATGCAATGATTACTAAATGGGGTGTCAAAATTTAAATGCCAATACACTTAAACCACATATGCGCGTGTGCGTACACAAATCAAGGAATAATTTTTAATTTCTAGTGTGAGAAGCACAGAACAAACTTGTTGACGTGATTGATTGTTGTTCTCCATTCACACTTTCATCATCAATATATGCATTTAAGCAATTCGGGTCCTCTTAAATGTGTCTTCCATAGTAACTATGCTACAAAAAACAATACAATGAGCGATGAGTTAATTGTATATAATTCATCAATCACCATATTCAATTTACACTGAAAATTGAAGTCGAAAAATTCACTATCATGAGCATCATCTAGAGATAGAGAGTTGATAATTAGCGGAATAAGTTTAGAAGGAAACAAACATGAATGGAACTTTGAAATGTAATGGGTGTGGCGGATGCAAATAGAGCGAAAAGAAGTTGTTTGAAGAGAATGTGGGTGATTTTGTCTTTTAATAAAATTGAAATAAAAGAAGAAGAAAAAAATGTAAGAAATAATTTTAAATCAAGAACGAGATTTGCAATGAGCAATCTAGTTAATTCAATATGATGGGGGTGTTAGGAGCTAATATGAGAGTGAAAATAGTGTGAACCATTAGCTATCATAAGATAAATTATAGAGAACTAACATTATTCATTATATCTTAATCAATATTTTTCTCGAAAGAATTATTGCCTTTGTAAACATAATTTTATCAATTCTTGATTGGCACTATTTTTTACTAATTCTAATAAGAAGAAAATTTTGCGTGGTTTATTCTCACTAATTTTTGTAATATGTTTTATATAAATTTAAAAAAAAAAACTCACAAATTACAAACAAACCTAGACTGATTAATTAATCATTTAAATATAATATATTTTAGTATTTAGATAAATATAATACTATTTAAGATAAGTTCTATATAAGAACTTATGCACCAAGGGTTTTCGAGTAATTATACTTTTTTCAATAACTTAATTACCTCAACATATAATTATCAACCAACTTCGACTACACATACACAAAGCAAGATTGGAGTTTTGCAACATCAGCAAAACCGACACCCAATGCATAGACCCCAGCCTATAATCCCCGTTTGAGCCAAATTTAAGGTCATGACGTGGCACAGATGGGATTAGGTTATAATGTATAATAGACTATGGTGATACTACTAGAGGTCAAGAACTATTAGCTATTATGATTCGAACCCATGATCTGAGGTTCCATGCATATTATTGACACTTGAATTTTAGTCAATAATTCAAATTTTCGTTTTTGTACAAGTAAAAAATATATAATTGATAATAAAAAATGAAGAGAATGCCAAATTTGGCCATTTACCATTTTCCTTAGTCCAATTTATTAGACTCAGCTCACAGAAGCATCCCATTACCCAAAACCCATTGCTCATGCTAACCCACCATTCACTGTGGCTCATGGAATACTTAAACAGAGCCCAGCAACCCATGAAGCCTTAGAAAGCCCAACTCTACTCATTCAAATGATTTTGGCCCCGCTTCCGGTGCATGTTAATCATCATAATTTTCATTTCAAAATCTTATTTTCAAATTTCTATTTTATAATGTATGTCATTCGCACATGTCCTTCTCATATTCAGCTGTCGCGATCTAATTTTTCGGTGTATCACCTAAAACTATAATGAACTGCTAAGTTTTTAAATTTAGCTCGGGCTCTCCCAAGCCCATACCAAATCGCGACTTAAATCTAAATTTTTAAACATGCAAATGATTATTATCTAGGAGTCGCCACTAATCGGTTTACGGTAGGTCGATTAGACACCTAAGTAAAATAAATGGATATTTATTTTACTCCTACGAACTAGAGACTAAGGGTACGGGGACTTGGTTACACTAGAATTTTCTAATGCCCTTTCGGTACCATTTCTTTTATTTTCAAAAAAATATTTTTGCAGGCAGCTTGGATTTATTTTAACCTAAATCATGTCAAAAATGATCGCACGAGTGCTCAACCATTATTAAACATTCAATAAAAAAAAATCGCATCACACAAAACAAATTAATTTTTTTTATTTTCTTTGAAATTAGGATTCTTTTATAAAAATGAATTTTTAACTAAATGACTTAATCTTATTATAATGCAAATTCTAATTAAATGGGCCTATTATGCAAACTATTTATTATGCACCTCATGACCTAACTTCACTAATGATCAAATTCTGATTGAGTGATCCTATTATGCAAACTAGTCAACATGCACCTAGTATTTTTGTATTTTTTTATTGAAATAGGAATTAATAAAGACCCTAGTTAAACTGTCTAAAAATGAATAATTTTCTAATTTATTTTAGGGATTAATTTGACTTAAACCCTATCATATCTTAGAAAACTATTTTTTTTAAAGATGAGATTATTAAAATGTGCGAACATTATCTAAAACTCTATTTTAAAAAAAAAAAAAAGTCATTTAGGTCCAACCCTAACCTATTTTAAAAACATTATCTAAAAATGCAATCCTAAAAATACAATCCTAAAAAATTTCTAACTTACTAAACATATATGTCTGATTTACTAAACTTATATGCTCATGCAGAATTTTGATTTTTTGTAGTTTTTTTGTAGTTTTTTTAAAAGATAAGTAATTATTAAATAAATATTAAATCTAAACTATCAACAAAATAAAGGATTAAAATAATCGAAAAAATAACATTTTGTGTCACATGTCAAATTTTTTTTTTTTCTTTTGGTGATCTAGGGAATCCCGCACACCGTACCAACACGGACAGCTCAGTGCCACCGGGCAAGTCACCCTGCGACGCCCGGGAATCGAACTCCTCCCCTTGCGTTAGGGGGAGAAGCTCGCCGCCAGCGGCGCCACCCAGGCGGGTGATAACAAATTAACGATTATCATAACCCTAATTATCACTACAAAGAGTTCAAAATAATTAAAAATCTAATCCGAAATCTTACGGATTAAATTAATAATTATATTGATTCAACAATTAAAATACTATTAACAAACCCCAAGAATTAATATAATTAAAAAAAATGACCTGACATCTTACGGGTCAAATTAATAATTACAATAGTTTTAGGGATAACTCCTGCCGATAATGCTTACAATAAAACAAAAATCAATTCCCAATATTTCAATTGGTACAATAATAGCAAAACTTAAAAAGGTAAATAAAATAACATAAAATAAATAAAAGATAAAAGTAAAAAAAAAAAAAAACAACCTAAGGATAGTGGGGCAGCAAATGGGTCGACAGCGCCGGGCAGAGGGTTGCCGTTGGTCGGAGCTCCGGCGCGGTGGTGGGTGAGCAGGAGGCGTCCAGCGGCTGGATCGGCGTGGCGTCGGGGATGGAGACTGGTGTGGTGTCGCGGTGGCTGGATCGGCGCGGTGGTGGGCAGCAATCAGAGGCTCGGGTTTGGCCTCAACAGAGCTTCGGCGGCGCGGCTGATTTGGGGCTCTAGTGGCGTCCGGATCTGGCGCGACGGCAGCACTGGTGTGGCGGCGACGCAAGGGCTCTGCAGGTGGAGCTTCGGGTTGGAGTCGGGTCAGTGCAGAGGGTCGGATCGGGCGGCACTCCGACGCGGTGGCGGGCGAGCAGGAGGTCGCGGGTCACAATGGGCTGCAGCAGAGGGCAGACCGGCTCGGCGGTGCGGCTGATTTGGGGCTCCGTGCGGTTCGGTGGCGTCGCGCAGCGCAGGCGCGGGTTGAAGCAACGGACGCCGGAGGGGGAAACCAACGGGGAAGATGAACAGTAGACTTCCCTTTGATGCTCTGACTGTCTCCTCACTGTAGCTTTTGTCCTCCCTTCAGCAAAAAGGGCAAAAAAACCTTTTGGCTTTTTTTCCAACGAGAAAAATTTTACCCTTTTGTGTTTTGATTTCCCGAAACCGAAGAAGCTCCCCTTCCTCTCCGTACATGTTGCTTTTATAGGTAAAAATAGGTGATTTTCGTAGAATATTTGATCTCGCTTTTTCAATATACACGAAGATAGTTTATAACCTGCCGATCACCAAAAATCCTCTTATTTTCCTTATCTCCTTAATATTCCCAACGATTTTATCACCTAAAGACTAAAAATAAGATTGCAACCCGATTTTCTTAAATTCCAAAAACCACCGCAATATCATATCAAATCTCGATTTAGATAATTTCGGTCATTAAAAAAAAAGGCTCGGGCCAATTTGCTCATTTCATGGGCTTAGTCCGACCTGTTAATTTAAAACTCAAAATCACTAATTCGACCCATCCACCATCGGTCCAATAAATAAATGCACACAATGCAAATTAAAAACAAATGCAGCTAGATTAATATGCTATGCAATTAATATATTTTTTTTAGGGGTTAAAAATTAATCCCTTATTTTTTATGCAATAAATAAATAAAATTGCCAAAATTTGGGTGTCAACATCTATGTCACCATCTTGTCATTCGCACATGTCACTGTTCGATTTTAATGTTATAATGTATACCATTACACATGTCATAATTTGATTTCACCGAGATCACACGTGCCATTTCGTTATGCCATATTTAAATTTCCATTTTATTATGCATGTAATATGCACATATCCTATTCAAATTCCATGTCATTACGCTAGTCATTTACTCATGTTGCATTTAAATTCCCTATGACCATGCATGTGATTCGCCTATGTCATCATTGGATTTCCATGTAATGATGCACGTCATTCGCGCGTGCCATAATTCGATTTCAACGTTAGGCATTCAATTTCTAAGTCACTTACAAATGTAGTTATCTCATGTCTTATTCGAACTCTACATAATTACACATGCCATTTGCTCAAGTCATATTCAAATGTTTCAACATACCGTGTGTCATTCATCCATATATAATTTCGATCTCCACGTTATCCTACATGTCATCCTGGTTCTATATCATAGTACGTCATATTCAATCCTCTCACTTGTCATATGTGCATGTCATTTGCACTTGTCATATTCAATTGCACATAAAAGTAGCATATGTATCAATCAAACACCACATATCGTTCATAGTATATTTCAAAATACACAATCACACACAATTTGGGTTATCTAGTTCACAAAAATGATACTATCTTTTCGCCTGATTGTGTATTGGCGAAAATTCGAATTTTCCAAACGTTTCAATGTGAATTAAGGAAAATGCAAGACAATTGCGAATCTATCCAGCACATAACCGAACCCCAAAGCTCACACTTTTGGTTACGCAATAGACCAATCACCTCACACATGTCACCGAGGTAGTTAATCGACCTAGGATTTATAAAAAAATAAATTGGTGGCGAATCATCTTTACTTTTCAAAATTCACATTATTGGTTTCATACCAACTCGAATCAAGAGTTTAGGGAGAACTTAGAATCATCCACCTGACCCGCTTTGCGATTTTCGAGGGGCTACGAATTTAAACCAAAATATATGTTTTTGTTCCTATCAACTATGAAGAAGTTAAATTATACGAGAATTAAACCATTGATTATTCAGTTATTAAACCTATGAAAAGTTGAAAGTATTAGGATGAGCCATGGTTTAGTGAGAAGAATAATCATAGAGATTATGCATTTAATCATAAAAGATAAGATTTTTTTTTCAAAAAAGTTTTAGAAATATATTTGTTTTTATTGAGAATAACTCTTTCGCAATGGACTTGCCAATTTTAACTTTTATTCAATTTTCTAATGTGCATAAAATTTAACGTTTACATTTTTTATAAAAGTCGGTCAAGGTCGCCGGTCTCAGGCAAGGGCCATCCTCACCAGCCTCGAGAGAGGGACGCCTAAGCCTAGGATGGTGAGGGCCACCCTTGCTTGATCTAGTGAGCGGCTACCCTCGCCAGTCCGGGCCTCATCGTTTCTCTCCTAAAGCCAACCATAGTGGCCCTCACCTGAGGCCGACGAAGAGAAGAAGGAAGAAGGAACAAAATAAAAGAAGAGAAAAGAAAAAAAAAATAAAGAAAAGAGAAAAATAATAAATTTATTAAAAAATTGTTACTTGTCAACGCCGGTCATCACTAGCAATATGACTTAAGACAGCTGTCGTACACCACGACTGATGTACACGTCAGCAATTTCTTGTCAATGGACTTAATTGACAAGAAATAAAAAGGTTTATCGCTAAATTAGTATAATTAAAAGATTTAAGACAGAATTGAAAAAGTATAATAAGTTTATGACTTTTTGGACAATTCTCCCTATTGAAATTCAATGAATGAAAAAAAAAAATTATAATACTACACGTGACAATCAACATGTGAAGATTGGCTAATATTCTTTATAGAGTACTTGGACAATTTCCCCATGAAATTATAATGCTGCACAAGTGACAAGGTCCAATAGTCGAACATAATAAATACAAATTTCTGAAAAATATAATACGATTAATATCTCGAAAAACTTCAAATATTTATCACCCGTTAGTTTAATGTTTCCATTAAACTTGATTAATACCACGAAAAAACTGTCACATGTTATCTAACTCAACAAATTCATAATAAAATTTAGCGGAAGCTAATGGAGAGTAAGTCTGTTGAAAATATATCAATCTAAGATTTTTGATGATCAAAAAATTAATTTAAGATAAATTTATCATATGAATACCAAAGTTTTTCATGATATAGACCCAAAATGGAAGTTCAAAGCTTGTAAAAATGAGAGGAAGAAACCGACCCACTATGTATGATGATCAATTGAAAAGGTATGAAAAGAAACCATGGCTGATCGTAAACCCTACACCTCCAACTGATGATCAATTAAAGTGTTCTTGCATGGCCTATTAATTCTTGATCCTCTCAACTTTTCAGCTGCGCCAGAAGTAAACTGAGTCTGGAAAACATATATCACATTGAGGGTGAAAACAATGCAATGTTATTTTATCCTTGCCCAATGTACTTATCCTTGATGAAATAATTTCACTGAAGTTCAGGGATAAATATCCGTGACTCAGAGAAGGGAAACCACAATATACATAAGGATATAGCGCTTCCAAGCGCATTTATTGCCTTCAAGGTTTGGACTAACAATTCATCTCTTGGTCCTACAGGCATCTGAAGACTCCAAAATGGCCAAAAAGAAAAAAGAAAAGAAAACCCTTTGATTTGAAAACGACATCCGAATGGTCATGTTATTAACAGCTCTATAAGATTGAACCAATAAAGAGGAAAGGTGTGGGACCAGTTTTACTTCAACTTTTGTTGGCTATATCGGAGTATTCCGTGGACGTCTACGATGCCTGGAGGGAAGACGGGATCCGTGGCTGCTCTAACAGCCACCTTCGCCACGGCAGTGACATTCACAGGAGGTGTGAAGAGGGGGCCAACAAGCGGCAGTTGGTTGAGCGGCTTCGTGTGTTGAAAGATCTGCAAACATTGAGCCATGCCAAGAAATCACTGTTAGGAAAAGATAAAGTCGGCATAAATATAGTAGGCATGGCAACTTCCAAGTTCAGGGTCAACTTAAGCAAGGTACTAGCAAATATTCTCAGCGATCTCAAATAATGAGGGCAGTAAAATAAAGGCCATGATCATAGAAAGCAAGACTTTGGCCAACATCGTTGAGGCATTAGATCATTTTGTGTAGACCTCACAAGGGTAAGTGTCAAAAACATGCCACATTCAAATACAAAACAGATGAAATTGCTTTTAGTCCACTTTCAAAAGGTTTTGACTCGTCTGTTATGGAATACCTAATATTTGTTTCATCACAAGAGTCCTTGTTGGTGACAAAGTGGCCAGTTGCTACTATAGATTGCTCATATGAAGAATTAAGCATGCTTAGAGCACGAAAAGCTGAAGTCCCTCCATGTTTATGATGATGCTTACTGCTATAAGGCAGAGTTTCAGAGACAAAAATCAAAATTTTCCTTAATTTCCCAAAACAAAGATTGTAACCTCTCAGAAAGGTTCTCTTGCTAAGAATTCTTCACCTAATCTCTAGAATCAGTGAGAGGATCTACAACCCCTGAAGAGGAACTGAAAGATTAGGGCTTTGACACAATGATATGGCATTAATATATCATCCAACTACTTGCATATGAAGTTGTGAGATCCCTTTGGACTTCTTTCCAACGGTCAATATGAACCCAATCCTCATAAATGGTTTGCATTATCTCCATATTTGGAATATGCTAGCTTCATTTTCTTAACACAAACAGGAAAAAGACAAAAGAAAACAATCAGAGAAAAGAGCCAAAAAGTTAAGACCAAATTCGCTAAGAAGAGTAAAGTAAAGAGAGAACTACTTCTATTCCAAGCAGGGAAAGCCAGTTGCTCAGTGAAGCAGACATCAACTGTAAGCAGCTGAATAGTTCAGGCTATTCTGGCAATAGAACCTCAAGCAGAAGCAAGTTATTCTGGCAATAGAACCTCAAGCAGAAGCAAGTTATTCCATCTATTGGTGAATGCAGTCAACCAATTTAGAAATTCATGAAGTAATTATAAGAAATTAAGAAAACAAGCATGTTAAGAAAAGCCTAGTTGAAACTCGTGATTAGATGAATCATAAGGGAGGTTTTCAAAGATTGAGTAGCTGCAGAAGAACAGTCAATACCGAGGAACGGGTCAACTTACCATCTCCATAGGAGATCCAATCACTCCCAGGGGTATCTTCATGCTCCCAACTCGGCGAGTCCCATATATAAACCCAGGCCTCAAAATCACTCCTGAGTATATGAACAGTTTAGTATTTTTTCGGTAAATAAAAGCCATTGTAAAATGCAGATGGCATAGCAATGCTCCTGTCTAATTATCATGCAACATCTGACTGTCAATTTCTGTAGGATAATTGACAGCAATTAGGCATTGTTGCTGGCCTTATTCTTGAACTATGGAAAGGAAAAACAGTCAGTCTTACAAGACTTCTACCGTTCATGCACTTAAAAACCATAGGGCCTGCATAAGCACATCAATCTTAATCCAACAATAAGATAATCGCTCAGAGTTATTGACCCCTATTCTTTACAAATCCATCCAGGTACAGGTTGCAAGGCACTTTAGTAAATCACTAGCCCTTTTAGTGTGCAGATTCCTAACACGGCCTATTTACAAGTAAAGGAAAAACAGTTATATCACCTCCATAAGGGAACTTTGTCAGCAGCTCTGTTTCAGCAGCTCTCTGCAGCCAAAATAAATGAAAGAGAAATCAGTAAGATCAAAATCTAACATGGTGCTCATTATTCTTCAAGCTGATGTGAAGCATATGTTATCTATATATTAAGCAGTTGAATCCAGCTTATAGATTTGGCATTGCACTCAGAAAGCATTTACTCATATCTGACTAAACTTGCACTTGAAAAAAGCTTCATCAAAAAGCATTAGAGCAATTTATGGATAATAAATAAGGCCTCCCAATAATTGAAGCTTTAACTACCAAATTCTGTACACTTGACAAGATGTAAATTTTATAGACAATACCTTTCCCTCATAATATCCCTGGAGTAAATAATTCACGACACCAAAGTCAGCTGCAGAGATGTATATGAATCTTTTTACACCTGCAAGAAATACAGGTCACAACTATATCTAGCTATACCATTGTATACAGATACAACTCCCTGAAGGAATATCATTAAAGAACCTGTCAATGCAAACAGTCCACGGAAAATGAAATGGTTTGAACAACAATAGTTCACAGCAAACGGTTTAAAATCAATTTTTCAGCAATGACTGTGCCAGCCAACAGTCCACACAGCACACCTAGGAAATCGCAATTTGTGGTAACAGATTAAAGTTCTCTGGGGCCATAAAATGGTTGATTAGCTGGCACCATGCAAGAAACTGCCTTTAGCAAACAGTTTTGATTGACATGTAAATTTTCCAGGCTACACTGAAAACACTAGCCAAGTCAAAAGAAGTGCAAGGGGAAACCCAGCATTCATGAGATTTAGCATTGAAAACAAGACAAAGAAAAGCCAACACCACTAAAAGTTGCTGGACAGAAACCTCAAAGCTGAGCTAACCATGGAATTAGAACAGTTGTAGGATAAAAGCAGCAGACGTTGAATGCGTAGCTTGTTCAAAATAAACTGTTCATAATGAGGCTGTACAAATGCCTACATGGAAAGAAAGAGTAGTCCTATTTTTCCCATATTGCAAGTCCTTCAAACAGATCTTATAAGAGGCTAGAGGGGAAATATGAATACTCATAATTTTCAGCTTTCTGTGAACACAATTGGTAGTGCTACTTTTAAGGACCTAACAAGAATATTCTGGAGATAAGATCAAAGAGTGAGAAAAGTCCCAGGACCCACTAAAAGCATGGTAGTGATCAAAGACCAAAGAGATGCGTAGCGTTTAAATATTAAACCTCGACTTTATCTAACAGTTTTTCAATTAAAACTATGACTTGGCATCAAAATCAAGTTCAACTACAGTTATGAGGAATCAACTAAAACATAATAATTGATACCTCATAAACTGTAACGACACCTATTTAGGCAGATAACATGAATGATCCCTTGCTATAATAACGGACAATTATAATCAGTATATAAACGAAAAAGTAAAAAGGCGCCATAATAAGATAGGAGAAAGTGGTACCATTATTGGAAAGGCTAGACGTAATAAGAAATTCGTACTAATCAAGAACTTCAGAAAAAACTGCAAGTACTGCTCACAGAGGAAAAAGTGGAGGCACACTTGTTTAAAATGAATTGTATCAAGAATCTGCCGATATCCAAGGAAATTGAATGCATCAAGGAATTTAATCTCAATAGATAAGAACGAACCTTTAACATGATCAACTTTTGGTAAAATGAATCCTCTTACACAAAAAAAAAATGTGAAAAAAAATTATATCCAGATATATACATAATTCAGCCAGTTCAAAATATTAGGGAAAAGCAAGATACTAGTTTCAGAGAACCTAGTACTATATTTATAAACTACTGACAAAATGCACGATCTCGTAGGCAAGTGGTGACCAGAAATGCCAAGGGGAAAGTACGTAAAACTACACACCTTGCTCTGAAGCAGCTCTAATTGCATTGATATTTGCAGTCCCGTTGATCTTGTACATTTGAGAATTGGATCCAAAACCACCGACACAAGATATCTAGACAACAAATTAGCATAAAAGATCAACTTGTCACCCAGATCATATGGTCATCCTATTTCTTGCTTTTTTAAAACATTAAAGATCAGTGAAATTCATCCCCCCTTGTATTCTTTTGGCAAAATCAATATAATTCGTACCCTTACCCAAAAAAAAAAAAAGATCAGTGAAATTCAAATTACAAAAGCTATATGCAAAATAAAATTTACATATCAGATTCATAATTACCAATCACAAGCATGTCTCCACTAAGCCATGCATGCACTTCATTTTCCATTCAGTGGTAAAATAGAACTATATCACCTCAAGTAAATGCAAAGCTAACAACAAATAACTTCAGTCAGAAGCATCTTCCATCACATATGAATAGAATAAGCAGAGATATGATCTCAACAAACCCTCATATGAAGAACATGAAACTCACAAGCCAAGTTTATCTCAACCACTATAGAAGATTGGACTACCACAGATAATACAAAACAAACAAGGCTTGTGAGAAGATTGAACTACAACATTGTGAAACCAACAAGGCTTATTCAATTTGGACAGTAAAAATATAAAATTTCTCTGTGGGATCATGTATAAAAAACTCAATGATCTCCTCAAGCTATCCTCTACATACTGGAGTTAGACAAATCAAGTTATTCAGAACATCCAAGTGATCACCCAGCACCAACCCTACCTCCAAAGACCACGCCCATTACACATCTCCTGAGTAATGCATAACTACACCAGCAAGGCAGACATGTGCATGCATCCTCAAAGTGCAAGTATGGTGCAAGCATGGACGTATCAGTGTAGGTGCAGACACAGAGTCAGGCTAGCAATTCTTTAACATGGAGGAGCACTTTTATTGGATTAGCAACATTAATTTAATTAAAAATCCAGGGAAAGGGTAACAAAAAGAAAGAATTTCAAAGAACTAAAAGCAGCTGTTTCCACAGCGATGGATCTAGCATTTTACTGATTACTTATGAAGTCAATCTTTATATGTGGCTCAATTCTGAGTATCATACTAGTAGGTTCAAGAGACCCACTACCAATACTGAGCAGATGAGTCACCACAAAAAACAAAAAATAAATAAAAAAATAAAAAAAGTAAACCTCTTACGATGCATGACATATTTATTATACTAGACAATGTGATATCTAACAAGAGATGCTAATTACAATAAGCATGGAGAGCTCAAGAAACTTACAACAGAGGTGACTCCAGTCAGAGCATCCTTCAAGGTTTCAGGTGCAAGAAGATTGCCTAAAAGATAGGGAGTTGAATCAGCAGAGTGTAACAAATCTAAAATCTCGCAAAATGAGACTGCTTGAAGTGACTACCAAACCTTGATGCCAGGTGATATCATTAGCCCATGCATCACGTAAAGACGACCTCCCAGACCTGAATGAAAGAAGTAAAAATACATAAGCCTAAGAGAAACAAGTCAACAATTTAACCATCTGAATATTTATACAGCTCCCAGGCGTTCTGAGTGAAGATTCACTTTATGTCCATGAAAATAATAAGTCCACACCATATGCCATTGATAATCATCAAGCAGCATGCAGAATCAAATGTCATCATCTTTCTTTTCTAAAAACAATAACCGTTATTCATTCCAATGGGTTTCATCACATCTTTTCTCCTAAAGGCTAATCAACTTAAATAAGAGCAGTGCCTCTATCAAGAATAGGCATTTGCCCTACTGGTCTCACTGAACATGCATACCTATACTTATGGTTTCACTGAATATGCTTATCACAGCCTCACATGTCTGAATATAAATACATATACTCTAGTAGTCTTATGGAGAAACTTGTCAAGTATAAATTATTAGGATACATTCTTGTCATTTAGATCATACCTGCTGAGACTAGCAACAACCAATCCACGATTTAGAGCCTCTTTGCATACATGTGAACCAACAAATCCATTCCCGCCCAATACAAGTAGCTAAATCAAGTGACAGAAAGCAACATGCCTTAGTATATGAAAATGAAAAACGATAGTATGAGCAACAGTAAATACAGCTAATACAAAGTTAGTGACATGAGGTTGGTTCTCCTTGTTCAACTTCAACAACAATTAGAAGTATCCAATGTCTAGCAAAGTACCTTTTCCGTAGGTGGTGGAGGCATATTCACTGTCTCTGCTTCCTCAACTTTAAAGGGTTCATCCACCTTGTTAGATTCTGTTGAAAGATGTCTCCAACTTGTAGAAGAAGATATTTTACTGTTTGATGACAGACACGAAGACCAAGATATGCATATTACTTGCAACTAACAAAATACATCAGGACAGAAAGACATTATTCAGACCATTTTCTACCAAAACTTCCGCACATCTAAAATTGCAAAAGTACACGACTGGCAATTCCATTAATGCGCTGCACTTCTGCTTCTAATTTTTGTCACGTCATCAATTTGCTCAATCAAAGATTCCGAGACCCTCTTAATTCATGTCATATTCAGATAATCCTTGTAGTTCAACTCTTCTTAATCCCACCATGTTATTAGCATGCCATATGTTGAAAGATATAAATTTTTCCACTCAAGCAATGAAAACACATGTTTCAAAACTTCAAAAATCAAAAGATGAAGGAACACTGAGAAATTTCTATACTTAGAGACAGGGAACGAACCCCACCAAACAGCAAAGAAAGTAAGGCATTGCATATGTCAAAGCAGAACATTCATAGTTATTCTTATTGGATAAAAGAGGAAAATAAGTAGCTATCATCAGAAATATGTATGAGGTTGTCATCTTTGAAGCAACCGCTTGTAACATCAGCCAACATAAATGATGGTCTCTCAAAACATCCAAGGTTAATGGCAATTACGACAATAGGTTTGGTGAGACAAAGTTACTCAAGATTCATTTCCAAAACAAACTGAATTTATCAAATGAGCATCTCTCTCGACCCCCTAACAGCGATTCCAGTATAGCAACTACATCAAATCAGCTTGCCATCTCCACTAAGCACATTAGCTTCAAAGATCTCCACGGGATATTAATCTACCACGCCATTAAAGCTTCAATCACATTAAGCAAGCATTGGTTTCAAATGAGTGGAAAAGCAAGTGGGCTGACAGAAACATAGTCCACTGCCCATCACATAATCACTCGTCAACACCATGATAGATCATAATCACGAAGCATTGACAGCCACACTCAAGAAGATAAAAGTAAAATCGAAAGAACCACCATCAAGACCTTCAAGACTCACATTTCCCATGTCCACTTGAACATTCATGATCAGTCCATACTCATCGTCGGTCCATTACAATATTCACATAAATAGACACGGGCCCTCCAAAGCTACTCGGTCCAAATCTGACCAGCCACGAAATGCGTGAAAACACAACACTCCTGAACATCAAACCGCGAGTCTAGAAAGACATACTAATCAACCCAGAACCGCATTTTCCTCGATTACCCAAGAAAGGCACTAGAAATCCCAAGGCACGAACCACACGATCGAACCCAGACATTAACGAAACACAAAAGCCATAACCCAGCACCCGCAATCCTGGAAACAAGATCAAACAAAGGGAAGAAGGGGCGAGAAGTAGTACGGGAATGAAGCCAACGACGACTTCGAGCGGGCCAGCCGCGAAACCACCGCCTTCATTTCGGGATTCAAGGACGAGGGGCTCTCTCGAAATCGCTTGATGAATTCGAAGCTCGCGGGCGTCGGAGTCCTCGGCTTTCGGCGAGAGCAGAGCGAACGACGCTCAATCGGGAATCGAGCGAAGGCGAAGGCGAAGCAAAGCTCTCGAGGTTTGGTGTGGGGGGGACACGTGGCGCTCGTTCGAGGCGGACAGGTCGTGAGCCCACGTGGCTCACCCTGCGCCCTTGACATTTCCAGGGCTCGCGCGCCCCTTGGGGTAGCATCCGGTGCTTGCGCAGCGTAGGTTTGCTTAGGGTGCATCCCCCCCGCCGTCTCGACTTCGGACGGGGGCGATCCATTTTCGCGGGAGCTCAACGCACGTGGACCGTCAGATTATGTGAATCTCATAAAAATTGAACCCACGCGAATTGAGTGCATGCGATGATACAAACGACTTTTGGGGCTGCATTTGATTTGACTTTTGCGAGCAATTTTAGACCTCGAAAGTGTTTGGTTCAAAGTTTTCTCGGTAAATGCTCAATACTCGCAGCAATTCTCATCCTATCTTGAGCTCTGAATATTTTTGAAATACTAGGTTGAATGAATTTATTTCCCTTTCAAATTGTCCTTTGCTAATTTATTTAAGTTCCAGATTTGCCCTCGTCCTTATTTTTACTGCACATAGGATTGCCTAGGGTCACATGGCATCCGCCTCGCCTCGCCTCGCCTCGCGTGGGGTTGCTTTATCTTTAGCAGCCCGTCCCCTAAGCTCTTATCCGTGCTCCAATTCATTTATTATTTTTAAATTGGCTTTGCAATAAATATTGTGTTTACCAAATGCCATTTAATCATTAGAGTTTACTTTAATAGCCACCCTTCCAACATGGAAAGGGAAGTGGGGCGTTCGAATTCCAACTTCTCAGGGGAGTTGGGGTGGAGGCAATTTAGTTTCAATTGTGAATTTTACAGGGCAAAAATTTGAAAGTAAAAGTTAGATTAAAAGTAGAGTATAATTGACAAAAAAAAAAAAAATCAAACACCATTTACTTTTCTTGAAAACCTCAAGTCAAAAAGTCTTCTGCACAAATGCAGAGCATTTGAGCAAAGCCTGACAACTCCCTTAGTGCGATATATCCCCCATACACTTTCAAATAAAATTTCCTAAAAAATCGTTGAGATAATTTCAAATGTCCCTCTCACTTTTGTTCATCCCTGTCAATTTGCACCGCCATTTTTTAATTTCTACACTTTGCACCCTGAATTGCAGTACTGAATTTCCAGCTACTGCCTCTCACTTAAAACCATTGTCTACTTATTTATTAAATCACCATTTATTTTCACCAAAAAAATAAAATAAAAATAAAAAGAACCTAGAACACAAATCTCTCTCTCCTAACATTGCTTCTTGCCTCGCTCAGGTGGCGTCACAATCATGACCAACCTGAGATTGAAAGCCATTGACAATCGTGACCTACATTAAGGCCCAGATGGAGGTCGGTCCCCACCTTGATCTGGTCATGCAACTCCGGTTTGAGGCAACTTTGAGAGCGGCATGAGCTCACTCCATCATGGGCGAGCTCGGAACGGAGCTCACAACGGCCATGAATGAAGCTCTGAACAAAGCTTGCTTGGCTCACGACTGGGAGAGAGGTAGGGTTGGCCTATTGAGTGACGGTGCTTGGCATCGGGCAATGGAAGGTCTGGCACGGGTGGCTGGTCTAGGGTTGGGGTGTTGTGGTTGGTGACTAGATGGAGAGGGTAGTGTTTTCCCCTTGGCCTTTGTTGAGAGAGGTAAATTGGTCTTTGGATTATGGAGATTTTTGCATGGAAAGGCAAAATCGATATTATGAAATGTGAGGGTGCAAAATGATAGGAGGGCTTAATTTGGGAATGGTATTTCCAAAGAATATTTTGTGTAAAAGGTCATGACGATGGATCGCTATATGTTATCATTTCAAATCATTTTTGGAAACATTGGAATGAGTTCATTGTCTGATCAATCACGGGTCAGCACGAGTCCTCATCTTTGGAATCATCTAACGTAAATTATTTGGTAAATTTCCTTCTTCTTTTTTCATTTTAGAGATTGTTCTCTCCAATTTCTAGTAATTGAAAAGTATCGGATGCCTAATCGAAATTAATTTTGCAAAGAGTACGTAATTGTGCGGATAGAGTTCATCTTCACAACCCAAGCTAGTTTAGCTTGTGAATAATAGTGAAGCTCTAATTGGATAAATGGCCTCGTTTGGTTCAGCTTTGCAAATGGGCTTTGGGACTCTAAAGTCCCTTGGCCAAATGCAAAGGTATTTGGTTCGATTTTTTGGGCAACTTTGGCAAGATGCAATTGCATCTCCAAAGGACTCTAAGGGCCTTAGTCCAAAATAGGTCCGGAGGTCCTTTGGAACTTGCATTTCCGGAATGCAAGTTCTGGTTACTGTTCATTCGCGATTACTATTCATTCATGATTCATTTTGTTCATCCGCGAGGAAAACCCAAGCAAGCGATGGCACAGATCGTACGATCTCGAGCGATCGCCGGGGTCGCGTGACCCGAGCGACGGTCGTTGGGGTCGCGCGACCCGGCGACGGCCGGTGGTCGCGCGACCCAGTGACGGCCGCATGGGGTCGCCGTCGAGGTCGCGCGACCTAGGCGCGACCCACGCCCGCAGGGTTGCCCAACTTCGGGCGGCTGTCCAAGGGCCAAATCCGGCCATCCGCTAGCCGGATCCGGCGGTCCGGCCGCCGGATCTAGCGGCCGTGGCCGGATTTCAAAAAAAAATAATGTAAATATTTTTTTGTTTTTTTTTAATTTAATAAAAGTCTTTTATAAATGCAAATTTTACCAAACGGTATTTTGGCCAAAGTTGTGTCTCAATGCAAATTTTACCAAACGATATTTGCATTTCAAAAACCCCTTTTACTCAAAGGTATTTGCATTTCGGCAAATACATTCCCCAAAAGCCTAACCAAACGGGCCCAAAGTGTTGTGTTTAATACAATTCTCTTTGTTTGTATAAAACCCAAGAATCGAAAGGAGGCCATCCATATGCAAACCCTCATTGAAAGGCATAAGAGCAATTTGAATGTATGTCTTCTTGCCTTTGTGGCAAGAAAAACTTGATAAGAGTTTTAGCTATTGATGCTTGATTGCAATTATATCCTTATTTTTGCGGGAAAAGTACAAAAAAAAAAATATTAAATTTATTGTAATAATACCTATTCAATTTTAAATATTTCAATAAAATCAATTTAGTTTTAACATTTTCACAATAATACCAATTGAGCCCATCAAACTAATTTAGGACGAAGTTGCTAACATAGACATTGGTGTCATACATGACACGGATGATGTTGACGTTGAGATTTTTTAATAACTTTTTGAATTTTTTACTTTTTCTTTTCTTTCTTGTTTTTTTTTTTTTTTTAACTGAGCAAAGGCCATGGTCAACAACGACTGGCCTCACCTGGGCTAGGGTTGCCCTCATCACCACATGGCATAGGTGAGGGTTGACTTTATTGGGCCTCGCCCTTGTGCAAGTGATACCCGACGAGGCCAACCCTTGCTTGTGAGGTGAGGGCAACCTCAGCCTAAGCAAGGCCCTCACCAGCCATCAACACAGGCCATGGAAAAAAAATGGAAGAAAAAAGTAAAAAATATATTGAAAAATTATGAAAATGTCCACGTATGTCCACATCAGCAATTTTCGGTCTAAATTGGCCTAATAAAATTAATTAATATCATTGTAAAAAGATTTATGATTAAATTGATTAAATTAAAAAGCTTAAAACTGCCAATTTAATAGATTTAATATTTTTTGGTACTTTTTCCTTATATCTAGACAATTTACTCGTGAGGCCATGTCATATCATTGTTATCCTAAACCCTTTTTAATACGTTAACAAATTTTGGAGCAATCATCCACTCTATCTAGAAATAGTAAAATCAGCCTGGAAATTTGAAAAGTATGGGTTTCCATACTACACTCTTTTATTTGAAATTGGTTTAATGTCAAATTTGAAAATTATGGGTTTAGACAAGCAAGAAAACCTGTTGAGCACCTACCAGAAGAATCCAAGTTGCACGTCATGGCTGCGTTTGGTTCAACTCTGGGAATAGACCCTGGGGAAATGCAAATATCTTTGGCCTAAAGGGTTTTGGGAAAATGCAAATTGCGTTTGGCAAAAAAATCTTTACAAAATTATTTTGACGTAAAGAGTGTTTGACAATTTTTTTTTTTTTATAAAAGGCTTTTAGATTTCATTTTTCTTTTTTATTAAAAAATACTAAACTTTTTGCCGACCCTAGCGAAAGTAAGGGTAGTTTTTGAACAGTGAGAGGTAAAACCGAAAAACATCATTGGGTAAAATTTATGATGGTAGTTTTGGAAAAAAAAAGAAGGTAGTTTTAGCATTTGGCCAAATACTGAAAACCCAAAAGTGGTCCTTATTAGCATCATTGGGCTTTCAGCTTTCTTAAGATCATCATTTGACTGAGGGCCCTTTAAACAAACTTGCCAAGCACCCCATTATTTCCCCAAGGGGCTTTGAAGGTCGAAAGCCCTTGAGAAAGTTTAACAAAACGCGCCCATAGAGATTTGCCCCGTAAATATCAACTAATTGTAGTACAATTGTGGAGTGCCTAATGGGTCAAAAAGAAAGCGCATGGATTATTGGGAGTATCATCAAAGATTGCTAGGCTTTCCCAGCCCATTCAAAAATGGTGAAAGTTTCCCACTGCCCCAGAGAGACTAATCAAGTCGTTGATTGGGTCACCAAGGCCTACTGAAACAAGGCCCTCCCCACTAATTGGTTGTCTTTACCCTCACTTCCCCTATGGAATATTATATGTTCAAAAACTCAATTGTCTAACCCTAGTAAGGTTCCTTTCTTCGTATGAATGGATGAATGTGTCTTTTGACCAAAAAAATAAAATTGGCCTTGGAATTTGTGATGGAGAAATTTTGTCAATTCATGACTTATTTAATAGATGAGAGCTCCCTTAGATGATGTTTGGCAAAATAGTTTCACTTTATTCTAAAAACGCATTGTGTTCGTATCTACAATTCTTGGATGTTTATGCTAATTTATTTTCCTAATTTATGATACATTTCTCTTATTCAAACCGTAACACAAGATTCATAAAAGTCTTGATAATTGACATTGAGATAGGACAAGGGGTCGGACTAATGCTAAACCGACTTGAATTTTGCATTTCAAGAAGATAGAGGTCTCAAGTTCAGTTCATATTAAGCATAGCCACTTAAAAAAAGGAACCCTTCCTAATTCCACGTGGATGACGTACCTTTGATTAAAGTGAGGATTGCTTTAAATTACCTTCTTAAAGTACATCCTCGAAGAAGCGCATTTAATATAATCCAACGGATTTCCTTTGATTTCTTTCTTACTCAATGATCTCATTTTGCATAACAAAAAGAAAATTCCTATGTTGTATGCAGATTGTGTAGGTATTTTACAGTTAATTAGGAAGAACTTCCTTCTTAGTCCCGTAAGGAAGCATTTCAGGCAATGATTTGCATTCTTAACTTGGCATAACCAAACCAATCACGACACATTTTAAATCCGACTAGCTTTACTCTTAAATGTACGACAATTTCATTCTAGAGTGACTTTTTTCGGCCTCATTATCACACTATCAATACACAAAATAGCTCTTGGAAATGTTTTCGGCCCATTTTCCAAGAAAAGTCAAAGCCGAAATTTTCACAGGGTAGACTCACTTAACCTATGCCAGTTTTGGACTTTTTAACACCAACAAAAGTAAAATCCCGGGCGACAGAAAGAGGCTGCTTCTGGTGTTTCATTCATTTCTAGATGTGTTGCATTGGGTTGCTTGCATAAGTTCAGACTAATGAAATTGGGTAAGTTCAGTTCCTCCTGTTTTCCATGTTTTGATGCTCGAAGAACACATAAAATTTTCTGCAGAGTGATGATATATAATGCATCATTGCCCCAAGTTTAACCTAAAAAAAACCATTTTTTTAATGGTTTTGTTGTTAATTCATGATTCGAGACAACAGAAGTGGCATAATGCGAACAACCAACTCAATTTAGTAAGCCCCAAAAAGTAAGAGAAAGTGATATCGTCATTAGTTAAATGGAGACCCACGCATATGCATGGTAAATAAATTACAATTTTTTTTTTATAAATTATAATGCAGAATTATTAACTTTTATTCTTCATTCTCTTGAACAAACCACAATCATTGCGCGATATATGGAACACTATATTTAGAAAGCTACATATAGAGATGGAATGAATGTCTCAATAATAATTATCTCACTAACAGCCTTCATTGGACATCGAAGATGGTTGGAAAAAAATAAAGCTGAAACTAAAAATTTCTAACGAAATTTGGGATCTAAAAATTCAAACTTAAGCAGAAAAATGTTGAAAATTCCTATATTTGCTTTAATATATGAAATATTTACAGAAATTAAATAAGAAATTATTAGAATTGAAAAGAAAATATTGAATTATGCCATTTCAGTCCATGATCTCCTGATGATGCCATTAAATAACTTTTAAAAAAGTACAACTATATACAGTTCGAAAATGCTATGCAAGAATTCCGTGACTCTATGAGAAAGCTTATCGTACCTGCTTTCAAATGATTGAGAGATAGCTGGACGCGTTACCTTTATACAAACATATATATATAGAGAGAGAGGTTTATAGACTTATAGACTTATAAAATATGAAGTAGGCTTTTTACCAAAAAAAAAAAAAATATGAAGTAGGCTTGTATTATAAAAGGAGAAAAGAACAGCCAAGTGTCAAAACTTGGTACAAGCGGATACTTAAGTGCAAAAAGTTAGAAAAATGACACTTAAGTGTCACTTTAAAAAAAAAAGGGGGGTACTTGAGTGCCACATCCGGTGATCCTCATCGGAAATTCTATGTGGCAATTTTTTTTTTATTAATTTTGCTTATCTACATGGATCACCGAAGAGTTGACTTAGTAAAGAAATGCAGAAATGACGTCGTTTTGACGTGGATTTGAATTTTAATTTTGGTGACGGCGAGGAGGCAGTGACGGCAAGGGCTAAGCCCTCAACCGTTGTTCATCCCCTTCCTTTTTAAAAAAAAAAAAAAAAGATTTTAAATTTAATTTAATTAATTTTTATATTCCTTATTTAGTCACGTCGAGAATAAAATGATGTCGTTTTTGCACTTATCTATACACATTAGCATACAAAATGACGTCGTTTTGCACTTACGTCGCTAGAAATTCGCCACGTTAGCATTTTAGTAGGATTTTCTCGTTATTGATACTTAATTGATCTATTTTGCTTTGATTTTTGCATTTAAGCATTACTTTCCTAACTTTTGGCATTTAAGTATCCCCACATACCAAGTTTT
The DNA here is from genome assembly GCA_017140595.1 of Eucalyptus curtisii. Taxonomy (NCBI): domain Eukaryota; kingdom Viridiplantae; phylum Streptophyta; class Magnoliopsida; order Myrtales; family Myrtaceae; genus Eucalyptus; species Eucalyptus curtisii. The sequence continues at coordinate 1,442,265 of CM029502.1, read as the reverse complement.
GGCATTTTAAGTGTCCTGCTATCATTATAAAAGGCAAGAAATTTTTTAAATTCAAATAACTTTTAATTAACAATTTGGATTTAATAGGAGAAAGAAAAGTAAAGTCATTATTCAACTTACCAAATAAGTATATAATTAAATGTGAATCTGAATGTGAAATATCTTCTCATAACTATTAATCCAAAAAGTAGATCGAAAGCCATTGAAATGAGTAGTCATGTATCACAAAAGGCAACTCTCATATGAATGGACATATTATTTTACTATTAGATGCAACTCCCGTATTAATGGAGATACTATATTACTATAAGATGCAACCCTTGATAAAAGAAAAACACAATTCTACTAATTATTTTGAAGTATATCGATTTGTAATAAGAAGTATTGCGATAATACAACCATGCCCCATGATAGTAGCATCTAGATAGAAAAATGGGTAAACTATAAATTGAAGAAAAGGTTGGGCACGTGAACATTCAATTATGTTCTTCGACAAGACATAACAATCGCTTTAAAGGGAGATTCCGTGAATTACTCGAACAAAAAATCGGTCGCTTTCAAATCAAGCGTTAAATCATTCGATCAATTTCACCAACCTTAACCTTCTAAAAACTTCAAGGTAACTTCTAAGTCCCCTATCACATCATGGATAGCCCTAACTCAGTTGTAAGCTCTAACAAACAATTTAGACATTAATTGCAATCCCGGTCGCATCATCTTGCTACTGACAACACGAGGAGAGAGAGAGAGAGAGGATCTGGAGATATCCCGTATCAAAATCCGGTCTACCGTCTCCTCTGTCCGTATACGGATCCAACCATACAATTTCAGAGCTCCAAAATCTAGCTCCATACGCATGTAAGAGCCCTTTTCAAACGTGCACATCATGTAGCCAACACTCGCGTCGTCGCATCGGTACTCCACCGTTTCCCACTTCCCGTGGGTCACGCCAGCTAGCAGAAACTTCCCAAAGGCCACCATCCCCGTCCTTCCTGCTGAATTCTGCCCCCACCAACCGCGGTCCCCAGGCACCCCCCTCCCCCCACTGACATGTACGAGATGACCCTCTTTCTGTCTAGCCTTCTTCTTGCTTGGACCAAGACTGAAAGGGATTGGAGACTTTGTCACGTAAGATTCCGCTTAAATTGGAGACGCGAGGGAGAGGATTAGAACCTTTCACATCTTATGTGAAAGAGAGATTATCATTCTCTCCACACTGGAATTCGCTCTCCATTGAGAGATAATTACTTTGTTTTTCTCAAACCCATTTGGGATTAGAGGAGGATGCCAGAATGTGGAGAAAAAAAAAGTGGGGATGGAAAGATCTACGGGACGAGTTCTTCGCAAGAATGTGATTCAAACGGACGGATCTTACATGGAAGTTTGTAGAGTGAAATGTGAGTCTGGCATGAAAGGATATGGGCAACTTGGAATGAACCCAAAATTTGAAACACTATGGATTAATTGAATTTAAGAGAGGTTGGCAAAGTGATGGAGTGTTCGACTTGAATGATGTAATCCATGTTTGAATTACAATGTCTTCTGCTCAAATTAACCTTAAGGATCACGCTTCTCATTTGATTCACAGATGAGACAGCTTACTTACATTTAGTTGCATAAACATGCTTGAAATAGTCAAATACAATGTTGTCCAGGAAAGGGAATCGGCAGACCTAGGAAAAGTCGAGTGGCTAAGCCTGTGCAGCAGCTGTTGACGACTTGACACAACATCACCGACCACTGTCACAGTCGACCCCAAGATCGCTCCAATCACTGAGACCCTAAGATCACTCCAATCACTGTGCTCATCAGCACTCCTCAATTCCTCTCTCTCTCTCTCTCTCTCTCTCTCTCTCTCTCTCTCTCTCATTCTTGTTCCCACCGCCATGATAGCGTTGTGCATGTTCTGTGATCTAGCAAAATGAAGTAAACGACCTCAAATCGACGTCAATATGAACACATGGACCTCTGGCAACCTTGGAGAGGTGAGTTCCTCCAGATGGGCTAGTAGGTGTAATGAAGCCGATGCCGTGACCCCCGCTACATGTTGGTAGGGTTTGCACAAAAAAGTAATCAAGTCATCCGTAAGGATATGCACGTGACCAAAGTACAAATTATTATTAAATAGGTGAACGATTATTGACGACCATAAAATTAGTTATTGATATGGATGTATATTGAAACCATTAATCAGCTGCCAATATACAATGATATATAATCGGCAGTTATTAACAAGGATATCATTAAAAGGGACGATAAATTATCGATTGAAACACCAAAAGAAAGCTGGACACCTAGAGCGTGTCAAGATGCAGTTGTGGAATTTCAAAATGGAAACCGCTGGTGGGTGAAGCAACAAAGACCAGGAAATCGTGGAGTAAGAATGGATGTTGCAATAGATGGTCATGTAAGATCGAAAAGTGAAATTAAGGAAGCATGGGCACAAGATTCTTGCAGATGAAGAGGCATGGCTATAACTACAGAAGAACTACTTTAGACGGTTATGGCAAGAATACTATAAATACCGGTGTTTGCACAAACAAAACATATGTTATGTTTCAATTATCTATAAATTCTTGCTTAGTCGTTATAATTTAAAACCTCGTGTTGTCGATTAAAATCCGGTGTATTTCTTAGCTGTAATTTTTAAATCCACATTGTCAATAAAATTTTGGTGTATATATTTGCCGTATATCCTGAGTGCTTCATTGTTGACTAAATTTGGACATTACATCTTTACGTTCTGAGGCTTTGCATCGATTAAATTCCAACATAATTTGGATACGTCTTATTCTGTTGAAGCGGCTATATTCTTAGGTTTTGTCATCGATTAAATTCCAGCATAGTTTGTATACATTTAGTCTCGTTTGAAGTGAAGATATCAACTTTCTTGTCTACTTGTGTTATTTCATGCTCAGAATTATCACAGAACTTGTCTCCTCTGATAAAAACTAAAGAATAACTTTCGGTAAAAAATATTTTATGGCAAATTTAATTTGAGCAAAAGAGGGGCACCAAATAAGCCCGATGCAAAAGGGAGGGGAAAAATAGTTCGCTTAGCCAAAAGTCGCTCGACAAGTAGTTTGCTTACCTAAATGGGAGGGGGGACTAGGGTTGCTTGATTTGAAAATTATGAAATAAAGGGTTGCTAGGCTGCATGTTTTGGAACCTCATCAATTATACGTCCTCTTCCCTAAGGAGTAATTGGGTTGACAGTACCAAATGTAGAGATACTTCAATCACGCAGCTCGCATCAAGGGTAGTATGGCCTGATGTTGTTGGTGAGATCTTCTTAAGTTGAGACTTGCTCTAACTTCAGTCATATATAGTTTTAGGTACTATTGTAAAGAGGTTTAGAAGAACTTGGACAAGTAGCATTGATAGCAGAGTGGCATAACCTAATTTAGACCGGTGGTATTAGCAAACATAATTTTATTGACTAACCTCTTTAAAGAGATAGGCTTCTAACAATAGAGATCCTATCACAATGGATGCCTTAGTTGATATCCAGTGCAATTTATACATGACCCCGTTTAGAAGACTGAACAGGTTTGTTCTTCCAATGCAATTGAAATGGAGGTATATGACGTAGTATCTTGGCATAATATGGGATTCGACGTTCAATAGGAGGATGGAATGATGGACTTCAATGGATGATCGAGGTTACCAAAGGCAGAGATTTGGCAGCAAGGCTCCTCAAGGTATCATTCTTAGCAACAATATATTGTATTAGATGGAGCGTAACTGCAAACTTTGCAAAACAAATCAAATGATATCCATATTGTTTTAGATAATGTGCATAAAATCATTAAAGCTAGAGCCTCACTGTACGAGGATGTTAGACCTTCCCAAGTTATTGTTGTATTGACTACTATGTAAAGACTTCGTATCTCCATCTTCTCCCATTATTAGTTCTATTTGTGAGGCTGGGAGATGCCCAAAGCTTCTGTACTTCATCCAATGATTAATATTTACATTTACGCAAAAAAAGCCTGATGCAGTGAGTTTATGCTGGTCGTGGAGTTACGTATCACGGGGACGGAAGCTGTCGTCATCCCAAACCCATTCTGCTAACTTGTTATTACTTCCCAAACCCGAATTAAACGTTGTGTCGACCACTATGCTTCGGTGAGAAAGGGTCACACGTTCCTCACGTGGGTCCCCCACGGCGACAAATCGACAAATTCCCCCCGCTGGGTAAGAAAATCCACCCTCATCCGGCTAAGCCAGTGCCACGCGTCTCCATTCTATTGGTCAAGACCCAGATCTCCCTGGGCCCACCAGATAGACCCCCGGTCCGTCCACTCGCCTCAAACCCTAATAATTGCGCAACCCGCTATTCACGAAGAGAGAGAAGAAGAGAGAGAGAGAGAGAGAGAGAGAGAGATCGAGATCGGAGCAGAGAAGAGCTTCGCATTGCCCACCGACCTGAGCTGAGTTCAGCTGAGTCGAGTCGAAACTCGGTGCGAACGGTGAGGAAGATTCGGTAATGGCGTCGAAGCTGTGCGACTCGTGCAAGTCGGCGACGGCGGCGCTGTTCTGCCGCGCCGATTCGGCCTTCCTCTGCCCGAGCTGCGACGCCAAGGTGCACGCGGCCAACAAGCTCGCGTCCCGCCACGCCCGCGTCGTCGTCTGCGAGGTCTGCGAGCAGTCGCCGGCGCACGTCACCTGCAGGGCGGACGCGGCCTCCCTCTGCGTCTCCTGCGACCGCGACATCCACTCCGCCAACCCCGTCGCCCAGAAGCACGACCGCGTCCCCGTGGTCCCCTTCTACGACTCCCTCCCCCCAACCCCAACCACCACCACCACCCACGCCGTCGCCCCTCCCTTCGCGAAGCCCCCCGCCGCTGGCGACTTCGTCCTCAAGTCGGAGGACGACGTCAGCAGGGAGGAGGAGGAGGAGGCCGCCTCCTGGCTGCTGCCCAACCCCTCGAAGGCCGCCGAGAGCCCCGACGTGAACTCGGCCCACCAGTTCCTGTTCGGCGACGACGACGTGGATCCGTACCTGGACGTCGACTACGGCCCGGTTGACCCCAAGTTCGAGCCGAGCGGGGACCAGAACAGCTCCGGCACGGCGGACGGCGTCGTCCCGGTCCGCAGCGAGGGCGTCGTTCACGGGCCGTTCGTGGGGGAGGGCGGGTTCGACATGGAGTTGACCGGCGGATCCAAGGGTTTCGGGTTCGGCTATGGCGCTCACTGCTTGAGCCACAGCGTAAGCATATCTTACGCCTTCTGTCAAATCATTTGATATATCGTTCGTGATAGACAGACCAAACGTACGAGTTGTTCAGATTATCCCTAGTACGGGATCGATGTAAATTTACTGTTTCGATGTCATTCGCTTCGGAAAATGAAGTACGGACGTCCGAATAATTAGCTTGACCGGGTGGATTCCTCATCGTGGCAGGTATCGTCGTCCTCCCTCGACGTCGGAGTCGTGCCGGACGAGAGCACGGTCACTGACATATCGACCCCGGGCGGGAGAGCGGTAGGGGTGGGTTTTGAGTCCGTGAGCCGGGCGCTGCAGCTGTCGTCGGTGGACAGGGAAGCGAGGGTCCTGAGGTACAGGGAGAAGAGGAAGAACCGCAAGTTCGAGAAGACCATCCGCTACGCCTCGCGGAAGGCCTACGCCGAAACCCGCCCCGGATCAAGGGCAGGTTCGCGAAGCGCGCCGACATCGAGGCGGAGGCCGAGCGCATGTTCGGGTTCGGGGTCGTGCCTTCCTTCTGATCTCATCTGAAGCGTTGGAAAGGCCTCTCTCTCTCTCTCTCTCTCTCAGAGAGAAATTTTGGGCTCTTTTCCTTGCTGGCTTTGTGCTGCCGCTTTTCTCTAGCAGCGATGTCAATCTGTTTTGTATATATAGTAGGAGACTGTTGTTTGCTCCCTGGATCTCTTACCGTTGCCTGATCTTGAATGTTTTATGGTGAATTTTCATGGAATTTGATGATGCAAATTGAAGGGAAATTTGCTGAAACTCGGACTTTGTAATTTAGGAATAAAGTGATGATTAGGGAATATAATAATGTCTAGGCAGATCAAAATCCGAATGATCATTGGTATTTAAGTGATGAAATCAATCATTGTGAGTGTCTTAACAGTGCACTCTCTATTGCTTTATCATCGGGAGTTGGGAGTTGGTACAGTTGGTAGAGATTTATCATCATTTTTTCTTTGAAAGGAAGGAAACTCTTAAGACAGTATTACTTGCTTTATTCAAGTGTGAAAGGAAATAATGAGTGTTCTCATAGACTATTCCTGAACATTTCCTTTCTCTTTCTTTTTAATCTTTAGGAGCATTGACATTCGGCCCCCTGAATTGAAACTTGGGGCCCTCCACCGACGAGTTTATTCCCACTTACGAGTGGTGAACGCAAACTTTCAAATTGGGTGGTCATAACTTTTTCAGTATTATCAAATATATATATTTTTTTTGTCGAAAATGAAAGGGAGGTTCGTTACTTCAAGACAAAAAAGTAGATCACACAAAGCAAGTGAATAGAAAAAATAAATCAACTTGGTAAGGTCTGTATGGTCTCATTTCTTTCATAAGAACGGATCTATTATAAAATCAAAGCACAATTGCAGCTGATCATCGAATTTTGAATCATAATTAGTGATGAGTACATGTTGAGATTTTTCTCTCCAATAGTTATAGTTTTGCCAAAAGGCGGTGCATGCCTAAATTGGGCATCCCTAACACCAACTGGTTGAAAAATCACGTACAACACCTTGTAAATTCCAAACCTAAATTTGACAAAAAAAAAAAAAGGTTTTACTAGCATAATAGTGATTGGGATATTATGAGAATAATAGTATGTTATTAATTATAATTTTTTGAAAAAGTGGGTCCTATAATAATTTATAATTATTTGTGATTTGATTTTTTGTTTATTTATAATAAATTATTATTTTCACAATAAATTAAAGACTGTCACACAATTATAGTTCAAAAAAAATTCCAAATCTATATTTAAATTGGAATAAAAAAGCACCTAAATCTAGATCTGGCTTCCGAGCGATGGGGAAGAATTGCAAAAGAGATACCGATTGATAACATAATCACTTTTAGATAATCCAACTGTGAAAGACAGGAGTAGAGTAGCCTCAGAGACTTGCAAAGCACTCAACCATTTAGAATAAGCACCCAAAGTCGAAGCGAGCAAGCAGATCCTTCTAAAGTGGTTGTGCTTTGATCATCAAAGCTCACTCACAAGGACAAACCTCTCCACTTCCATAGAGGATGTCGATCGCGTTGTCTACATAATCAACGAAGAAGTCTTGAAGATGAAGAGAGAGAGAGAGAGAGAGAGAGTTCCCTCTCTCTCCCTTAGGGATGGAGCTTCAAAACATAGGGTAGGGCGGGCAACTTTAGAAGAGAGAAAACTCTTAATTTGATCAGTCTTAAACCTTTTAACGATTTTTAATGTATTCCTTTTAACTAATTTTGACTATAAATTGTTGACTTGGAGGGCGATTGTCCTACGTGGTATAGTCAATGTTGTTGTAGATGATTTTTGCAATTTTTTCAATTTTTTTTTTAATTTTTAAATTTGGTTGAGGGTGTTGCATTGTAAAAATCATCCATATTAGCATCGATCGTCTTCGACTATGCCATGTAGGACACCTAACATTTATATTAGCAATTTTCGGCCAAAATTGGCCAAAAGATTGTATTGAAAAATTGTTTAAGGGTTAAATTGGCTAAATTGAAATTGAAAAGTTATCAAAAGGATTTATGACTAGATTCATTAAATTGAAAAGTTTATAACTAACTGTTGTTGCAATAACTTTATGACTTTTTAGACATTTTTTCCTTGATTTTGAATGGAGTTCACTGGTCAAAAATCTGAAAGATGCATCCAAATTGCATATAATTTAAATTACCTCCAAAATCATGTTATAAAAAATACAATCTTTCGTCCAAATGCCTATATGTAACACAAAAAATTGGTTGAAACAACTCGATGGAATCTTTTCCCATGGATCTACTTCAGACATCCTAAGTCAAGCTTTTCCTTATCAATTAAATGATGAAGAGAGGCAACCAATGCTAGCAACTCCCAGTTGACAATAAAGGTCTCACATCCATTAGAAAATATATGGTCTTGAACAATAACTATTTCACTCCACTCGCACTCTAAAGACCTTAGGGTGGCGAGCCTTATACTGTAATCTCATCAAGATTCTAACAACCAAGAAGTCTCTCAACATGAGATATGCCGCAATAAGGTAACATTGTGCTAGTTATTCAGAAGTTTGCTTATGACGTGAATCGAATTCGTGACCTTGTAGAAATTGTAACTCTTTTGTCAATGGGTCAATCACTTGGTGGTATCCAAATTTAGCTTGACGTTCTTCATTGTGTCAAACTCATCTTATGTTGAATAAAAATTAAAAGTACGTGTGTTATCCATATAGAAATGCGCACACAAAGATTTATTAGATTGGGCTAGGGTGTTGGAACTTACATTACAGAGATTACAAGTTTAAATCCACTAGGAGATTACAAGTTTAAATCTATGTTTCTCTCAATGCTGGCTCTCACAATCTTGACCCAGTGTTTCACCAGATCTTTCGCAATTTATTCATCTCAAAACTACATAGAAAACCCTAGAAACCATCTCGACGGGCTCTAGTATGTAATTCGACGAAAACCCTAAAAATATCAGCTTTGAAACGAGTCTCCAAAAAGTTCACGGCATTTCGTGAGCATTCGTATGTGTTTGTCCAGTTGCTCTCTTTACGCCCAGTGCCCCTAGCCTTGTCAGGTGCCCGGGCTCCCGGCCTTTGGCCATTAGCCACGGGACTTTGGCCTGGCTTCACCAACCATGGCCGGCCATCGTTTAACTATGGGTGAACACTGAACACAATGCATCCTTGGATGCCTCGCCAAACTCCTCAGGCCTATCCAACATCATTGGGATTCGATCCTTGCTTGAGTCGTTAGCCTAAATTTGAGACGTACACAACAAGTTCCAACTTAACTTGAGTTTGTAGCCAAGTCATCGTCAGGCATTCGGTATTGTCGTTCTCTTAGCGCCCTCCACGGACACTTACCTACCTCAAAACTTCTATTGAGCCCAAGTTGTGCTCGGATGTCCTTACAATAACAAACCTAGTCCACTATGTCGAAGAGATACTTCATCACAATATGACTTTCACGATTACATCCTCTCTTGACATGCCATCTCTGAAGCAAAGGTGCTGGTTTCTATTGAACTCAGTTATCCTGTGATGCCATCGGCCAACATCGTTAACCAAGTTGCTCGATCACACAACCTTTTCTCTTCTTCTGCTATCACTATATTATAGGCCATACTCATGAACGAAACCACCATGATCTCTCAACGACGCCTTCTTGCTCACAGCACAGCTCATGAAAGTAAAGGCACTTAGGCACAAACCACTCAAAGATCGACCACTCTCTAGTCTCCTATTTGACTCGGATCAAGACACCTAGCTACTGGCACACTACCTAAAGAACATCCTCTACAATACAAACTGATGTCTGCAGTTCCTAACAAAACCAGGAGAATCCATTTCATAGCATCACAACATAAATATGGATTGGCTGTATGCATTCTCCTAACAACATGCGAAATATTAGGCCTAGTACTATCAATGACATAAGTTAGACGATCAATAATACTAAATGTAAAGCAAGGGCGTATGTTCGATCTTCACACCAGTGCACTTTGATAGTATACACATTAAGTAGTAGATGAGTACTTACAGATTTTACAAACTACTTGCTGGAGTGTTTTCACACCTCCCAACTAAGTCATTTGCAACATTTTAACAATTTTCACTCCCTACATCTCCACAGCAGAACCATCCACGTTGCCCAAAATCATCTATCTCAAAAATTTCGTTGCATTATCACTCTAGCTCATCCACCTTGGTTTGCCAAAATTCGAGGCATACTTAACAAAACGGTTGGTCTTGACATGGGACAAATCAATATATTAAGATGATACATAATTGGTTCTAGGAAAATTACACAATTCTCCCCAAATTTAAGGGTAGTACATGTTTAGCCCTAGACTTTCGACTGCGACACACTCCCCAGTTGAACTTTTATTTTGTTGCATATTTAAACGTCTGTTATATTTTCTGTTATCAGGTGCAATGCACGTGATTTTTTAGGGTTAAAAGTGTGTATCCATCTCATTTTTTAATGGGAAATTTTCTTTTACCCTTGATTTCTATAAAAAAAAATTAGAGAAGATAAATAAAATAATATATTCATATGTATAAAAATATCAAAAATAATATTTAGAAGAATTGTTAAAATTTGAATATTAATTGAACTAATAAGATGTTTTGAGAAAAGGAAACACAATAACCTAAAACCCTAAAGGACTATATATAAAAAATGTCAAATATTACAAAGGTTAGATACTCATTATGTTTTTTTAAATAAATTGTTAATTAATGCAAAAAATCATTGATCAATAAGAAAAGGTGAGAAACCACATTGGATTTCGATTAATTTTTTTTTTTTTAATTTGAAGACATCATTTACGTTTATTATTATTTCAATGTTTTATTAATCAGTTATTTTTTACATGAACTAACCCTTTGAATATGAATAACCAGTAACCCATTTTTGGCGTTGACCTCTCTGTTATTAAAGCTTTTTTTGTCCTTTTCATTTAATTTGTGTTTATTCTTTTTCTTAAAATATCTTATTCAGTTCTATTAAAGTGGGCACATTTATCAAATTTTAAAAATTCTTATTGCTTGATATTAGTAATGGTATTTATTTTTCTGTAGTACTTTATTTAAGGGATAGTACCACAAGAAATCCCAAACTGATATATCCGTAACATATTTACTTGAGATTAGTTTTCATGTTACAAAGAATCTCAAATTAATATACTCGTAATAGATCTACCATTTGTTAGCTTTCATCTAATGTCTCCATAAATTGTTGACATGAAAATACACATGGCAAGTAACTTGTTTGATGTGGATTCGGTGTGAAAATTTAGCATAATTGGCTCATTAAACGACATTGTTGTGGGGAAGCCATTTCTGAGGAAAATGAACTCATATTGGGCATTTGGACAAACAAAATTGAATTTGCTTATTCTCTCTCCTGGATCACCAAAATTTTAGGACAAAATAGGGGCGAAATTAGGGATTTTAGTATATTTCCATAACATGAGGGAGTTATTGTCCGGAAGAAAAATTGCTGGAGATTTAACAAATTGAAGAGGAGTTATTGTACGTGATCATCAAGAGGGTGCTCCAGGACATGAGGTGAGGAAGGATCTGCAAGGCTTCATAGACTCTTCGCTCAATAACAAAATCCTTTGGACTTAGCATTTTCCATGGCAGAACTAGCGAAGAGATTCGTTGGGAACGATCTAAATGCTTGCCCTGAGAGGGCCAAAATTTTGTGATTCCTTCCAAGATCTTCTCTCTCTCGTTGGACTAAAATATATCGGACAAAATTGAATTTCTAAGACAAGTTGTTTCCAAGAGATATTTATGCTGAATTGTCACATGTAATCCACAATAGATGAGTTTCTTATCAAGTGTGTTTCTATGTTAGCGATATAGTTGCTAATGGATGATAAAATTAATTGGAGGTAAATATGTTAATGGTATACAAGTTTGAGATTTTTTGTACACAAAAAAATTAGTTTGGAGGTAAATGCATTATATGTGTTTGGGTTTGGATTTTTTGTTGTATTATGCCTTTAATTAATTTATATTTTCCCAATTTGTATATATTTTTTTCATTTAGCAATTAAGGGTAAAACAGGAACTTAGTTAAAAAAGATGAAAATAAAGTTTTGCCCGTTAAAAATAATGTGCATTGCACATGTTGACGAAAAAAAGTAATGAGAAGTTAGCTGCGCGCCTTTTCTTGCTTAGTAAAACTCTTGAAATTTTGTTTACAAAAAGTAAACCCCTTGAGATAAAAGTTTATTTGCAAGTTTTCAAATATCATCAACTTTAAATTACGTATAATTGCTCTTTGAAAAAAACAATATAAGCTAAGGACCAGCAATTCCAACACATCTGATTGGAATCTACTATTTTATTTTTGATAATTAAGAGTCCCCAATAGTCGTGAACAAGTCATTTTAAAATAATATTTTCATTTTTTTGAAACTTTTTTTTATTAATTTCTTTTTCCTTTTCTTTTTCCTCTTCCTTTTTCCTTCTTTTTTTTTCTATTTCGGTTGTTTTGCAAAAGAACTCTTCCTCTTCCGGTGGTTCCCTTCCTCTCTAAATCCGTCCACCCGCCCACCCGGTGGACCGATTAATTTTTAATATAAAAAAATTACTAAAACAAACCCAAGCCTCTCCACGGTCTCTTATTGTGCTCTGGAGCTTCCGCAAACCGACCGGCCACTAGACCGGCCGGGCCGCAAAGCCCTTATCGGTCATTAGTATCATCCCTCTGTGGCCCTCACCCACCATTCCTCGGTCCGTCGCCCAAGGTCGCGGGTGAGGCCACGGCGAATTCGAAGTTTTAGTTGGGTGTAATTTTATGAGTCGGTATATGTGCTGGCCTTATCCAAATCTTGGTGAAGCCACCTCGCCCAATGGCTGGCGAGCTGTTGAAGAAGGGCAAGAGGAGGAGGAAAAAGAGGAAAAAGAAAAAGAAAAAAAATTAGTAAAAAAATTCAAAAAATAAAAAATTATTTAAAATTACCACGTCAACGTTAGTCGACTAGCCGGCATTGATGTGGCCGAATGGATTGAATTGTTTATTCATGTGAAAAGATTTAAAATGAAATTAATCAAATTGATATATTTAAGACTGAATTTGTATAAATATCATAAATTTAAAATTTTTTTGACATTTTTCCTCCCACAAACTCAACGTCTCTGTTCCCAAACCCCGAGCCCTTAACGGAGCCTCAATTCAAACCCTCGTACACAAAGAATGATAGTTCTTTTTTGACCTCGTCTGCTGCGTCGTGGCTTTTCCACTATTTATCACGAAAGCAGTGCGCGCACAAACACACGCAGAGAAAGAGAGAGAGAGAGAGAGAGAGAGAGAGAGAGAGAGAGTGTAGCGTGTCGTCCGTTCCTTTCTTCGTTCCGAGGTCTGTAGCACAGAAGGTGAAAATGAAGATAGAGACGAAGAAAAAGAATAAGAAGAAAAAGGAAAATTAGTGAATTTTTTTTGGTCGATAAAAAAAAATTATCCACGTTGGATCCACATAGGAAGTAATTATTTTTTTTATTGAACGCATTATTTTTTTTTTTTTTGAAAAGGCACATTGACCCGGCCGCGGGTGAGTCGCGCACGCGGGGTTTCCCCTTCGATGGGGGAAGCTCTAACCATCGCGGCCACCGCGGGCGGTTTTTATTTTTTAAAGACACTTAAGTAATTGTTTTTTTGTCAATGTAATATTTAAGTGATTTGTTGAAATACATTGGCACTAAAGTGAGCACCTAATGAAAAATTGGCAATCATAATGTCAATTTCCCTATTTTAAAGTCCATTTTGAATCAACTTTTTGCTCTTTAAACCCTAGGTTAGGCTTTCCTCTCCTTTCCCTTGAGGCCGTTGTCACTCTGTGGACTGTCCCTAAGGACCTCTCTCTCACTCCCTCGTTTCCCCTTTTCCCTCTTTTTAGACTTTCCGTATTTCTTTTTTCTCGTGATCTATTTTTGGAGTTTGTATGTGAATAATTTTTTTGCTAATGATATTGGGTGAATGTGAAGTCTTGTTCGGTCATTTGTCCAATCGTTCATAACGTGACTCTACAACTTCTCAGAGATTAGGTTGCTCCCCTCTTCCGATTTGCATTTAGGTTAAGTTTTGGGAGTTCTATCCTTTCGAACTAGATCTAAATATAGATTGGGGAGTTCTTCACGGGTATTTAATCTGTGTTCTTTCAACATTTAATATTGGTGTCTTTGCATGACGATGGTGATGAGTACATTGAATCTAGACGCATATCGTAAGTCGTTGCAATTAAAATGGAGATCTAGTGTGTGCTTATCATTACATTTGGTGATCGGCCACTAACGTTATGGTGTCAGATATATTCTTGAGGGATGAAAGTGTGTTTCTAACTGCAAAGTTATTTGTTTTCTTGGTTTTGATATGTTTTGATTCGAAATTGCTAAGTTTGAAAGCCTTAGATGTATCTCTCGAATATTATTTTAATATATGATTGGTATCTTTCTTTCAACACAAAAAAAAGTTCAATTTGAATAAAACATTATCAACCATTTATGCTAATTTAGGTGATTGAGCATCTTGCAATTCATCGTGCTCTTTGCAAGAAGATACCAACTAATTTAACAGTTAAGTGTCAAAATGTGAAGAATTGGTTGGTAGGAATGACCACTTTAGATGTTGCAATCAATATAAGTTGGAGTGGATGAGCAAACGGATGAAGTAATTGTAGATGCATAAGAAAAAATGTTAAAAAAGTCCTTAACTTATTGTATTGGTGTCGATTTAATCCTAAATTTTTTAATGGCATCAATTTATAACTTTTTGACCAAGAACCAATTTAGTCATTTTGATTAATTTTGACTAGATATCGCTGACATGGATGTTGGCTATGTCACATAGGTCAACTAGCGTTGAAGTGTATAACTTTTAATAATATCTTAATAATTTTTATTTTCTATTAATTTATTTTCTTTTTCCTTTTACTTTTTTTTCTTTTCCTTCTTTTTCTTTTTCCTTTCCCTTCCTCCAATTGATTGCCTCGATGATTGGCTAGAGGCAAAGGCCAGCAAGGCTCGCCCCCACTAGCGATGGTGAGCCATGCCATGGCTAGGAGAGTGTTGACCCTCGCTCGGTCCGGCAAGGGCAAGCCTCGCCTAGCCTGGCACGAGGCCGCCCTCGTGGCCTTTGCCAAGGCATGACCTTATCGGATATGGCGAGGTTAGGTCTTGCCCATGTTGACGAAGCTCAACCCTCGCTAGCCCATCATAAGGCTGCCCTCATGGCCTCTAGTGAGGTCTCAAGCCTCCCTAGGGGCGAGGCAAGGCTCAACCTCTCTAGTGGCCAGCGAGGTCCCTCGCTAGCCTTCGCATCTAACTAGTCGCCAAGGTCTAGCAACTAGCTAGAGGAAGGGGAAGGAAAATAGAAAAAGAAAGAGAAGGAAAAGAAGCTATGGGACCTACGTGCTAGCCAACTGAGCCACCACCCCTTTGCAAAGAAATATGAAAAATTATTAAAATATTATTAAAAATTATTTACGTTAACATTAGCCTATGTTCATGTTAGCAATATCCAGCCAAAATTAGCCGAAAAGACTGAATTAACATTAGGTCAAAATGTCAAAATATTTAGGACTAAATTGACATAATTAAAAAGTTTATGAATAAATCCCCACAAATATAATAGATTTAGAATTTTTTTAACAATTTTCCCCTCATCGATGAATATAGTTTGCAATCCATTCCATTCTCCTTTCACATCCCAGGCCTCGACCATCTCGAATTCAAAGATTACAACGAGAAAGTACCTCGCATATTTCTCTCTTCAAGGTCGACGACGAAGTCTCTTTGACACGAACTTCATCAAAGAAATGTTGGCGGATGAAGCTTCCTTTGTCTACAGATCTCGACACGATGGCCCACGGATCTTTGCAGTTCGCTTGAGAATACGATTCGACTTCACTTTTGAATCCTTGGTAGTACAGAAGATTCATTTTGAGGAATTTTTTTTCCAACGCCATGGCTCCTAATGGTACCAAAGTAAAATGTCAGCGATTAAAAACACATGTATGAAGTTAAAAACAACGCGAATCATTTTAATCATGTGAATTTCGCCACGTCATCTGCCGATCGATTGATCTTTGAACATAGAAAAAATATTTAGGTGTGAACGCTGAATCTCATCCA
Source organism: Eucalyptus curtisii (assembly GCA_017140595.1). Classification (NCBI taxonomy): domain Eukaryota; kingdom Viridiplantae; phylum Streptophyta; class Magnoliopsida; order Myrtales; family Myrtaceae; genus Eucalyptus; species Eucalyptus curtisii. The sequence goes on along the minus strand of CM029502.1, from coordinate 1,426,425 downwards.
CACTCGACAATATCTCTGAGGCTATTTAGTAATAAAATCTGATAATTTCATCATTAACTTCTGGCGCTCTGATGATCATTTATCTTTTCGTGTTTTTGCCATAAAATCATACTCTTTAAGATAATTGAAAAAATAAGACCAATCTTTCACAATAGATGGAGTGATTTTTTTTTTTTTTCACCTTTTTAGTCGAAGGGATGGAGTTGACAAGGATATCATCTTTATTTTGAACAAACAGCTTCAGAACCAATTGCAACGAGCAACACAAGGAAGACGTCCAATCGAGAAACCTAGCCCCTAGTACTCAGCAAGTACGGAGGGACCAGGATGTCCCAAGACTCATCCTGAAGGATACCTACAATACATTATTAAAACGTAATACCGGTCCAGACTTCCGCATGGCCACGAGCCGAATTCTCAATGGATAGCCGAACTACTTTTTTTTTTTTATGCATAATTTTATGCGATTTTGCCAATAAACAAATGGAATGGGTAGTCTCGACCACTTCTTTCGCCAGTGATCCAATCCATCACTCATCATTTGTCAAAGTGGGTATAGACACACCTTGCATTTTGGACACCTCTGGAGTGACTTCAGCGGCAAGAGTTATCCCAAAGACTTTGCATAAAGCCGATAAAAAGAATCCACTGCAGCTGATTAGACCAGCCAACACTTCATAAACTCCAAAAGTGGGTGTAGACTCACCTTGCATTTTAGACTACTAAAATACATGGGGAGAAAGAACAAAGAGCATATATATTGAGGGACTGAACTTGGAACCACATTTACAAGTTACAGACATAAACAGCTCCAACTCATGAATATTTCTATCTAAAGATTAAAGAAGACTCAAAGTACACGTACTAAATCCACACGTGGTTCTATTCTAGGAAGCTGCTGATATGCACATTAGCAGTCTCGTAAGGTTTCATTTTAGGTCTCTATCTTTACCTTAGAATTACGCTACCGAAGAAATCCTATGTCAAGTTAATTGACCATACTTTTATTCAGCATCAGAGCTTTTACCAAAGAGGGAAGAAATTCTGCAGAGCGAGTGGTGGCGCGGGATGGTGATTACATAGCACTGCTTTGAGAGGAACACCCCTGATTGGCCAAGAAACGGACGACAACGCAAGTAATGTTATCTGCGCTCCCTCTCTGGTACGCTTCCTGCATGAGCCTTTTTGCTGCCGCCTCTGCATCTTCGATTGGCTTAATCATTGCAACAGCTTCCTGTGCAAATTAAAGCACATAAGTAAAAAGTACAGTTGCAAACCTCATTCGTTCATTCCAAAGAAAACATCTAAAACTATAATGTGCTCGCCATGGCTCTATGCATGTGGATAAAGAATATCAGAGTGACCAATGACAACTGGTACCGAAAAGATCTTAGGTCAATCTATAACAGCAGGAAGCAAATGTAATCTAATTATTTGGGACAGTGCTGCGATAGTTCAAGAGACAAAAATATGAAGGAAAATTAAATGAAACGCCAACCTCATTTGTGACAACGTCCCACAGCCCATCACTAGCAAGAATGAGAAACTCAAGTGAGCTGTCAATCTTCTCCTCCTGCAATTTTGAAAGGATAATAAGAGGCTAAGGCTCAGGCAAAGAAGTGCCGCAACAACTTGACAGAAGCCGTCTTAAAATGAAAAAAATTGTTCATTAATTGATTGTGATGCACTTACTAAAACTATAAGTCATCAATATTTTGATTTAATTATGACGTAATTTGTTTACACTACCAGAGTACCTGGTAAAAGTTCTTAGTTTGAATTCTCGTACATGCTCTACAAATACACAAGTGATGTAAGAACAATGCACAGGCACATAGAAGAGCTATACTAGACCTGAATTTCAGGATCAGCCACCACATACTGCTTCAAAAGCCTATCCCCAAAAGCACGTGACACGGCAAGAACACCTCCGACTCTCCAGGTACCTATGTGCAGAAAGTCCAGTGATCATCCAAACACAGAGCACCCACAAAATTAAAATGTGTCCTCACATACATTTGAAATCGATATTGAGGAATGATATGAATGAAGAATCTTACCAGCCCACATAACAAATCCTCCAGCTTCTTCAATGCGTTGACGCTCATCTGTTTGATCCGGTTTATGGTCTCGAGAAACAGCAATAGCTGGAAAAAGAGAAAATAAAATTGTTGGTGGAAAAAAGTCATCGTAAAACCATGATAGGAAAATCACAATAATAAAGGAAGAAAGAAATAAGACACAACTTGATTGACTTATGTTTTTGAAAAAAGACATGCCAAGAGAGCAAGGAAAGAATAATATCCAATACCTATACGCAGATATGCCATTTATCTAAAAGGCTAACTATCAAACATTGCGCTAAACCTACTCGCCATTCAAACTTACATTAATTAATCAACTGATCAAAAGGGGAAAGACATGCAGGTTGCAACCAATTGATCCACTTCATCTGCCTTCACTACCCATAAAACTGATCCCATTAATTCTCTTACGTCATCATATCAGGTATAATTTGATCAAACAACAACCACGAAGCCAAAGCCGAGTGTAACACTTAGAAATTTTAACAAGCGGTAGTTTTTACAGAAAATCACCCACAAAAGATGGTTTCACCTAATATCCTTAAAATATTTTCCAAGGGACAACCTACACTGATTTCAACATCAGATTAGTGAAAGAATATTTACAAAGAAATTAATCTCAACCAGATATAATAATTTGAAAGGAGAAGTTTGAAATCATATGATTTGCACATTATTTACTGTCCTATAACTTTCCCCGAAGTCAGCCCCCTCCGACCACTTACTAAGAAAAAAAGTCTCGTTCAGGAAGCTTTTGGATAGATGATGCCCATTGTTGGACGGCAATTTCAGATCCCAAATCCTATGGGTGGACAATCAAAATTGCCCAAGTACCTCAAGTTTTCACTTTCCAATGGAACAAAAATTGAGCATCCGTACTGATAATATTTACCTTCACCGCCCCTGCATATCACGGCTCTAGAATCTCCAACATTGGCAACAAGCAACCGATCACCAACAAGGATGGCAGTGGAAGCAGTTGAACCAGCATCTCTATTCTGATTATTTTCCGATTTCAAAAACTCAGAGTCCGTATGGTTGTATGCATCAGCTGCAATAGGTTGATAAAGAAGTATGAGAACAACATTTATGAATTTCAATAATCAATGAGAATACATATAAGGAATTATGAGAATGAAAACTTGATCCCAAAAATGTGCCACAACCACCATGGGCCTTTCTTATACAAAGTTTGTTTTACCGATTGATAAAATAGAAATGTCAAGAGCCCATTTGTTGACAGTGAAGCAACAAACCTATAGCAGATTTGGTATCAGAGATGAATTTTGGATGCCTGATTAAATTACTGAAGAGGTTTTGTTTCACATATTCAGCAGCTCGTGCACCCCCATGACCTGAAATACCAATTCAAGGAAAAAAAATTGTCATCCCTAATTCTGTTTTTTCATGAAAGATGCATACAAACATACAAAAATATATATACATACTACCCCACTAAATGGGTTGCAACATATTGACCAAAAAAAAGGGTCACCTATATAAATCCAGTCCCAACATTGCGCAGCATAACCCAATGCAAAAGTTGCTAAATTTGAAAGCACAAATATATAAGAACTCAAAATTTCCCAGAAGCACACCAAGGTGGATGCTGTCCCATTTCTCATAATGCTCCAAAAAAAATGGAGCACATATAGCCGAAAAAGGAAAAACATCCCAAACCATGCATCCATGATTAAATCATATGTTTCATGGTTTTCTTCCTGAACAAGCCAAAAGTTGGAGAAATAAATCATGTAGATGACTATTTTCTCTTCCTTGCAAGCTCCAGTTACACGCCCACAGCTCTGCCCTCAACAGTCTTCCAGGCACAGATGAAAACGGGTGGGGAAACATTACAAGATAAGCTACAATATGGCTATGGATTGTTGACTGTTTGTTCCTCCATTTACAAAGAAAGCACAAGCGAACCAGCATTTTCCTTCTCTTTTCAAGATTGTCAAGAGCCACGAACACCAGAGAGAAACTCTCGTCCACCCAATGCTTCTCCCATGGGTAATTCCATCTTCACGCATGGCCAGCCTCATCCTGTAAGCAGCCGTGATAGCTTTTCAAACAGATGAGATCCATTACTACCACCCCACACCAATATCTACTCCAGTACATAATTCACTATCTGCCCGCATAGGGTATCAAAAAACTTTGTGAGGGATTCCACCTCCGAGACATTTTTCAAAGAATTGACATACATGTAAGACCATTCTTCCATTCATAAAGGTACCAAAAGAGCAGATATTGCTGTTTTCCCTCCAGCTGCATTGCATATCTCCTGGTAAAGAGTCATCAAAATGGTGTTCCCATGCTATTTATCACACAAATATTCTGATTTGAGCCCAATTTGCACCTCAATTTCCATGTGATTCCACATTTCCTGCCAGCCTTGTTAAATTTGTTGAACACACCTACTCCATAAGCACCCTCAAATTCTTTAAAGATCCATTCCGCATCTCTTGGATCAAGCTTAGCCTCTCCTCCACAAATAATCAGCACCCTTGTTATAACACCAAGCCACTGGCTTAAATGCACTTGATTGAAAAGGAAAAGCAACTTCTTTCCTAGCCCTTCCCATACACGGCAGTTTCGCAACTTCCCTATTCACAATCCGAATTTCTCACCATTACTGTCATCCCACCTCTTCCACCTCCTTAGCAAGGTACGCATCAATAATTTGACATCACACCTGCTATTTTTCTTTCAAATTAAGATAATAGAAGCCAATTTGCCTCCATATTTGGGAATGTCATTGTGGTAACCCAATGAATCATCACAAGAAGCCCATTTAAGGTGACATCTCATCCCAAGCCAAATCAGATACTTCAGTTCAGCAGAAATTACACAGTACCCTACCAAATCTCTCATCCTAACAGCCTTGCACATGCACGAAGGGCTTCAACTTCAGATATTGCAACAAACAGATGGCAACCTAAAGTGCTTTAGCTTTTCTCCAGTATGAAGCCACATCCAACGACTAGCAGTCCATGAAACCCTCTGGGGACATACGCAAATCAAAACTCTAATAGGAAACGTTCATATGGTGAAAAGTTTACATGGGATTTTTGAAGAAAAATGTACACAATAACTAAATTGATAATAGGGCAAAAACTAACAACAATGTAAAATGCTGATCAAATCCAGTTTGAAAAGAGAAATTGACAATAGGGCAAAAACTAACAACAATGTAAATTGCTGATCAAATCCAGTTTGAAAAGAGAAGACCGCAGCTACGTTGGATCACTGAAATTAATGACCTAAGCAACTGTGTCCTGTACTGCAAAAGTATGCCTCCCTATATGGTTGACAAATATCGAGTCTAGAGTTCCCACAGTATATATTTATAAGGATGCCTAATTTCTACAACTGAAAATCACAAACAAACATCCACACACTCACTCCCAACACGTGCACGCACACACACACACAGAGAAAGAGAGGGAGCTACCATCAAAAACTCCAAAAAGACCAACTATCTCCCCATCTACACCATCTATTCTTGTCTCATAGAAATCTTCCATCGAAGCCCTTTTCCCAGGAGAGCTTGCATATCCATAGCTGAATTTCCCATTCTGACTGTTCCATGGACAAAAACCTTATGTCAGAAAAAAACTGGCTGACAAGCATAATTGATGCTTTCCTCCAAAACATATGAAGAAGGGATTTTAAATCAGCAACCATACAATGGACAGTTCATGCTAATTTCAGCGTGTATTTAGCTGTCTGATGGCACTAAATGGGATCTACTGAACAATAACTTTCTTCATCAATGAAAGAAGTTGACTTCTCAATTAATGGAAAGTAATAATTTCACAGGAATAAAGTTTGTGAAGTTAGAAGAAAGGGTTCTAAATCATAACACTGCCAACAAAATAATAGCATAAATGAGAGAGAGAGAGAGAGAGAGAGAGAGAGAGAGAGAGAGAGAGAGAGAGAGCTATCTTCCATTGTCTTATACTGAGAGGCCATAATACACACGATTTTTTGGGCTTGCGAGTAAGTTACAACCTATATAGCTCTTTTTTAATTGAAAGACCTTATACTATAGCAGGTTACCAAATATATAGCTCTTGTTTCCTTGAAAGACCTTCAATTATGGCAGCAGATACAATTTATAAAAGTCAGCAATATAAGATCATGTTGTCAAAACAACAATCACTGGATCACATACGACAACCTATTGTCAAACTTGTTGTCAGGCCTCACCCTCTGAATTTGACAAAACAAAATCTCCAATTACATGATAGATCTTCAAATTAACAGCAGTGGCTCACTTGTAAAAAATTTAGGTCAGAGCTCTGAATTAAATCACGAGAAGAATCCAGAACCCTGCAAAGTGTGGTAGGGAAGCTTTTGATAGGTCCAGGTTGGTCATGGACAAGCTAAAAGCTTGGTGATTTTCTAGAAATTCTGGAACATCTCAGGACTAAACGAGAAGAAGCTTCTACAAAGTCCACTATAAACCATCTATCACACTTTGCCCAACAATTTCCTACTGGTGACCATTGCACGGTTAGCATATCAATGTGGGAGACAGGGCAAGGAGGACTAAATGAAAGGACTTCAAGAAATATATGCTGATTTCTTAATTTTTCGGCCGATAGAAACTCTTGCGATCTTCCTCATATCGTAAGTCGAAACCCAAAAACAAGACAATAGACGTTAACGCATTTAATAAACGAAAATTAGTGGAGCAGCTCTCTTTTGAAACCAACAGACACGTTTGAATGAGGTAAAGAGGCTTTTGACATAGCTTCTATCTTTGAAAAATCGACCATTTGCTCTACGCAAGTTGCAAATTAATGGTTGGATACCATCGATTGAACGAGAAGACCCCGAAACGATCAAACTACGTAACATGAGGATCTTAAAATCCAAGTCAACCGCAAGTATTTACAGGTTCGCGAGGCGTTTTGCCGAGATCGCTAGCCTCCAATACCCAATGTCAAGTTCATATTTGCATAGAGAAGAGATCGACACACGACACAAAAAGACACAGATACGGGGGGTCTCGATTTCGATACCGCATGCGAAAATTAGCCACCCAAATCATAGAATTTATCATGTTCAGGACAAGCAGGCATACACACGATTCACCACAACAGCACAACACACAAATCCAAGCGCTCGAGATCTAGCCAACAAGGGATGAGGGGATCGAACCTGAGCCCCCCGCCGCTGACCGGGGCGTCGTCGGCATGAATCTGGCTCGGAGACGCCAAAATCGAGTTGAGGTAACCCATCCCGTCGCTCGGATCCCCGGAATCCAACGACTCCGCGCTCCCTCGGATCAACACGCAGAAGAAGGTCAACAGCAGAAGCAGCAGCAGCCGCCCGCGCTCGGCCAAGCGATCCCTTATCTGCAGATAATCGCGACAACGATCGAGGAGCCCCGCGGCCCTAACGTTCATGAGATGGCCTCGAAATCCCCCGGGGATTGCTTCCGGCCTTTTTGACCTGCGCGAGACCCAAACGCATCACGATCGCGGATCGCGTCGGCCGGCGGCGAAGCGATCGGCATCGACGGACGAGGGGAAGGAGGAGGAGGAGAGAGAGAGAGAGAAAGTTCTAGAGCGAGAGGGAGAGGGAGTTACCAGAAGAGAGTGCGAGATAGAGAGCGAAATGCGACGGGGAGGAGGAGGAACCTTCGCGGCGTTAATGGAGAAAACGACGCTGGATTTGAGGGGAGAAGAAGACCTCCATCATCGTCGTGTCTAGAGAGAGAAAGAGAGGAGAGAGAGAGAGAGAGAAGTGGAGGAAGGAGAGGAAGAAGAAGGAGAATGGAAATAATCAATGGCGGAATTCGTTTTCCAGGGGGTCGTTTGTTGAGACTAGACGCAATCGGGGAAGAGAGAGAGAGAGAGAGAGAGAGGGAAAGAAAAAACAAAAACAAATTCCCTTCTAAATTTTATAAAAAGAAAAAAAAAAGAGAATTTTTTTTTTTTTAAATTCGAGTTTCGAAATAATAATTTTCTGAACGAAATAATAAAATTAATAATTAATATCACGAAAAAATCACAAATCAATATATACGATAAATTTATTTTAAATTAATTTTTTGATTATAAATTTTGAATTAGTACACTCATAATAAAATTTATCTATTATGGGCTTTATCGTTAAATTACTAAGTAAGATGATACGTCATATGTAAACCCTTCGTTTATTATAAGTTTATAAGTTTGTGATTTCTTCATAAATTTATTATATATATATCTATTCGAAGTTTTATATAGTCGAAAAATCAATTTTAGATAAATTTTTCACAAGTGTATTAATTTTAGGTTTTATTTACTGATTAAATAATTAACTTTTTGGGTGGGATTTTCTGGTAATTCGACGGATATTTTGGATTTGGAAAAAGTTAATGGGTAATTAAATTGAATTCAAATTAAAAAAAAAAAAAAAAGATGGGATTTAAGGCTTGAAAATTGAAGCGTGGGGTTGGTTTGTTTTATAGTAAATGCCCGGAAACCGGGGGTGCGCACGCGTCACGCCGGTTTGTAGGCCACGGAGCCCGAGACGGACCCGGTCAAACGGCCCCGAAACGGCCGGTCGTCCTTATCGGGTGGTTGGGCGAGTACACGTGGCGGTCATGCAGGTGGGCGGCGGGCCCCACCCACGGGCGTTAATTATTGGCCGGGGAAAAGTACGGTTCGTTGGTGAATATTTCAAAGCCCGGGGGTCGGTAAACGATCGGTCAACTTTGGTTGTACGAAAAACTCAGAATTTGAAGATCATTTTTCGAAAAATTAGGAAGAAGTAACCTTTTTGGTTATAAAGGATAGTTTATAGATAATTATTTTCGTGAACAGTGAAAATATTTTTATTTGTCCATTTTTATAAGTGATACAAGCGATTATTTATTAAAAATTATTTATTGAAATGTTGAGTTTTTCGGAATTTTGGATTGAATTTTATTTGATGGAAGTTTCTTGATAATAGAGAACCATTTTGGCAACTATCAATCACATTAATTACTCTGATTTTGATAGTTTCCTTAGTGATATTTTCATATGTTGGGGTTATTAGATAGAAAGTATTTTTGGTCAGTGTGATTAATTTAGATTGTTGTGGAGTCAATTTGAATTGTACACCAACAAATTGTAAATTCAACAACAAATTGTAAAAACAACAAATAGTCTAAACTATTTTAAGGTGCCTTGGCTCTTGAAATTATATTCAAGCTTGTTTCGATGGATATATAAGAATTAATATATTCTAGTGTACTCATAACCTAATCCTTTAAATTTTTGAATGAAAACGAGTCCAAACATGAATATGCTAACAGGTGAACTTAAACTTCTTTTTGATGATCTCTCTAGGTGAAATTGTCAATTTTTTCACTACACATGCCTGCCCGACGTAACTAAGCTATCGACTCATAAGATCAAATTCGAGAATGCTTTGTTACGACGATGAAGCTCTTTTGAGTTTTGTGGCTTCTTCGCAACCTGAAATCCTAACTTCTGGCTGAAGACTCGGAGAATTTAGTTTCCCCTACACTAGGGATGGTGGTGACGGTCGAGACTAGTGAGTATTATGATAGCAAGTGTGTGCAAGAAAACATGTGGAATCACAAGACTTTGTGGAACTCATATGACATGATAGGTTTAAAGATGGATATTAGCAATCACGTGGTAGGTTTTGAGTTCTAAAATTTCGAATCTAGTGAGCATAGGATGAATATTAGGCTTTAAATCATATTTGCACGGTACCAATGTAGGGTAATTTGTAAAATTGTAACATTTAAGTCAACGCTTAAATATGGATTTATGATTCTCCCTAATTAAAACCTCGAGATATTATCTTAAACACACTAAACGATCTCAATCTAGGTTGAAATCTCATATTGATAAAATCTTGGTAGAATGTAGATTTAAATCATATAAATTTTCATGATCGTATGAATGATTTTCATCATGTCATAGTCGTAAGTTTGACATACTTGTGTCAAATTGAAAAATCATTGCGATTTTACCATTCTCTTACCCCATTTTACATTTAGTCTTAAAAAAGAGAATACTTGAGCCAAATTAAGTAGCAAAGGCCTCCGAAGCTTGGCTAAATGATAGACTTGCTTAACTTTTTTGGGCACGGCTTAGTGATAGACTTATGCCAATGGTGGACATGATGAGTGTGGTCTAGCCATAGAGCTAGAATTTGATGAAAATGTTGATTACGACTTATTATTATTACTATTTTTTATATTGTATTCAAAGGGCAATGACATTGCAAGTGATTGAATTTTGTCAGTTTTATAATCTAATGCTTTCATTATTGTTAAAATCTCCTAACAGGTAAAAGTCCAAGGCACATTTCCATCTTCCGCACCACCTGCTTCTTCTATTCCTCCTATACAAGAAAAAAGAAGATCAATTTGAAAATTCAAAGAATTAAGGAAATACAAATAATTTACTAACCATCTAGTTGGCTGCCTTAGAGAAGGCCTTCTCGAGGGATGGAAAACTGAGGCTGAGGCTCAGTCTAATAGAAAGATTGACGCTAACCCTCAATCTTGAGGGTTTGAGGGACTTGACGACGAATATCGGGATTAAGCATGCCATTAGAAGAATTACTATGATTTGCCAACCACTGCTGAAAATTCAATTGGAATCCATGATCACAGAGAGCACCAAAGCCATTGTTCTTTAAGCGAGGAGTGCACTCCTCCTTATATAGTTTAATTTGGAAGACATGATCCTCCTTTTTGAATTTCAATGAGTGGTTATTATTAGAAGGAGAAAAGAAAAACAGAGGAACAAGACTTAGATCTTCCTTTTGCTGTATTAGAAATAGCTGTCAGTGCAGGGAAAAAAGAATAAGAAAAGAACCTCCAAATTTGGTGAGCAGTTATTAGTGGAGGATTGTATCGCATCAACACACGCATTCATCGTTTGTCTTGCTGCAGAGCCGAGAGGAGTTGAGCCAGACAGGCTGGGGAAGAGGGGTTAATGGGCTTTCATTGCTATGGGCCTTTTCCTTTCTGGGCTCAATTGATTTTTGGTCGGAATAACTTCTTAGGTTTTTAGTGCTAAAATTATGTGTCCGGACGTGGGCTAACTTCTTAGGTTTTAAAATTTTCACTTTTTTTTTTTCGTATTTTTTCACATGGTTTTATTTATTAATGCTTTCTTCCTCGAACCCGTTGTTGTTTTGATTGCACCAGGACTCAAAACAGGCGATTGTGTCGGTTGGTGATAAGGTCAGTGTTTCTATTGCAAAGAAGCCTTTGGTGGAGGAATCGTCCACAAACCTTGATGTGGAATAACATATGTCGAATCGCCAGGGTGAGGTTTTTGACTTGCATTCCATTAAGCAACATGAAGTCAAAATCAACGGGACAAAAAAATCTCCTAACGGGTAAAAGTGGGGATAAGTACATTATAAGTGCCAAAAGTTGTGTAGGGAGCTTACGTTGGTGTCAAAATTTTCACCGATTCACTTAATTGCCAAATTGAAGAAAAAAGATTAGTTAAGTGCCAATGGTGAGAAATTCTGGCCAAATTGATTATGTGATATTTATAATTAAAATTATAATATGACATGGCAGATTTTCTAAAAACTCCTATCCATGTGGCATTTCCATGTGGTGTGCTTGGCATTGGAATGATTGTTTTTCAATACCAACTGATAATAAAATGATCACTTTAAAAAAAATTTGTCACTCAAATGATCATTATTTGTAACTTTTAGATGATGTCGTTTAGGGGTTATAAGTTGACTATGCACTCCGATGAGCTATGTAGAATTACAAAATTAATAAAATATAGTTACATCGAATTTCCGGTGACCCATATCAGAGTAGGCACTTAAATGATTTTTTTTTTAAAAAAAATAGCACTTAAGTGATCAATTTTTTTTTTTTTTTTTTTTGGGCACTAAAATGAGTATCGTACACAAATTTTGGCATTTTTAGTATACTTATAATGTAAAAGTCCTAAGATGGAGTACCCTGAGTTAAAAGTGAGCTGTGGTTAATAACTAGAACTACTTGTCTTTAAGAAGCTCTCCTAAGCCCATACCAAATCGCGACTTAAAGTTTTAACGTGCAAAAGATTAATATCTAGGAGTTGCCACTAATCGGTTTAGGGTAGGTCGATTAGACACCTAAGTAAAATAATGGGAGAATTATTTTACTCCTACGAACCAGAGACTAAGGGTACGGGGACTTGGTTACACTAGACTATCCTAGTGCCCTTTCGGTACCTTTCTCTTTTATTTCGAAAAAATGTTTTGCAGGCAGCTTAAATTGATTTTAATTCACTTTCCTAACATGTGAGGCGATCATGCATGTGCGCATACCACCAATTTAACACTCAGGAAAGCAATTAAATAATGCAGAACTTACCTCAAAGCAACGAAAGCATCTGCAGTGTTAGATTAGAACTCACATCAGCAATCCTAAATATGATTTCTAATTAACACACCATCACTCAATTTTTGTTTTCACTTTTTTTTTTAAACGAGAACATAGTCCATATGTAATGCAATGCTTTTAATCTAATATGAAATGATATGGTATGGTAACATGTCCTAAACTATATGAAAAAGAACTAATGATTTCTTAATGAACATGCAATAATTAAATATGCAATCTAAATTAACCAAGATGACCTAATTCTAATGACGAGGAAGTTCTAATTAAATGAACTTAGCAAACACTAAATGACGTGCATTTCATGAGCCTATTTCTATATGACGTGCACATAATTTTTATTCTAGAAAATGCCATCTATCCTAGAAATTGAAATTAATTTAACCTAAGACAAATTTTATTTTTTTTCATGAAATTCGAAATCAAGGAAAATGCAAAAAAAAAAAAATAACTATCTAGATTAAGATTCTATCTAGCTTATATTAAGGATCACGTCGAGACTAAATCCTAATTTAAACTAAGATATTATCTTAACCTAGCAAGTTCTAACCTAAGATACAAAAATCAATCTAAACTTAAAATAAAACATGCAATTTATTCTAATATGCCATGACATGCAAGGAATGCCCTAATTCTAATTTTTTCTTTTTCTTTATGAAATTCGAAATTAAAATTAAACATGCAATTCAAAAAAACTAACATCCTAAATGAATGCACTTTTTTTCTTTTCTTTTTCATGATTCAAAATAAAATCCCTATTCTAAATATGCAAGATAATTAAAAACAAACCTAATCCTAATTCAAACTTTTTTTTTCTTTGAATTTTTTACGAAAATAAAACCGACTCAAATACCACGACATCAAATCAAATAAGATAAGATTGATATCCGAAAATTGGCGAACCATATCTCGCGCATGAGATCGAGTTGTCTAATTTTAAAATTAAATCGCGAATCGAATCTCGGGCATGAGATCGGACTATCGATTTTTGTAAGGGATTGCGAGTCGGATTTCGAAACATGAAAATCGGATGTCAATCCCTAATTTGAGGGCACTTTCATGTTGGAATCTCAATCAAACATTTAAGAGGAACGATCCCACTAAACAAAACCAGATATAAAGAAAAAAAAACTATAACTGGATAATAAAAAATCTACCTAATTCTCTTTTCCTTTTTTTTTTGTTTTTTTCTTTCCTTTTTCCAAGCACGTTCGTGGATCTCCAAGGGGGAAACCGGTTGATCGGTCCGGCAAGGGAACCCAGCCAAGGTGAACCGGCGGTGGCAGCAACACAGGAGCGGAGCTAGGGAGGCTCAGTCCGGACGGGTAGGGCCGGCGTTGAGCGTTGCGGGTCGTTGGTGCTCGGAGTAGAGGTACCCGCGGGATCTGCGCAGATCGCGGCCAAGGTGAGCTGCGCAAGGGTCGTTCAAGGGTCCCGCAGCGGCGGACGGAGACGCGGAGCGAACGGAGGGGCTCGGGCGGCGGGATGTCAAGTGAGTAGGGCCGAGGCGCGCGATGCGGGCGTTACGGGAGCAGCAACGGAGACGTCGGGGCGTAAAACTCCGAGTACGGCGTCGATCGCAAGCAAAGTGGCGGAGTCGAAGTGGGCTTCGGCCGGGCGGCGTCAAATCGCGCGGCTCGGGCTGGTGTGGAATCGCAGCGGTGCGAGCATGGCAATGCAAACACGGGCCCGGTGGCGCGCCGTGCGGGGATCGGACACGGGGGTGCGATGGCACGGCTAAGTCACAGGCTGAAGAGGAGCGGCAACGGTGGGATGGAACGTCGGACGGCTGCAAGGCGGTGGTGGCGCGGCGGAGGAACCCACGAGGAAGAAGATGAACAACTTTTCTTCTCCTTTTTTACTTTTTCACCTCTGCTGTCTTCTGCCCTCTTTTTTTGACTTTTCTTTTCCTTTCACCCTAAAGAAACCCCCTTTTTACCTTCTGCAACACTTTTTGCAGAAGGAAAAAGCAAATCCCCCCTACTCGGCAAACCAACAAAACGAAGCTCTTCCCTCTTTATCGTGCTTGATTTTCACTTTTTATTTTTATCGAGAAAAGAACCCCCCCTAAACCTCTCGCACGCACGGCCTTTTATAAGGAAAGGAATTGGATTTTCAAATTCTTCCTCAAATCAATCTTCGCAAATCTTTTTCACTAAATTCATCCCATACTGATAAGGATTCGATGTTAAGATGAAATTTTTTTCTAAATCCAAATCCTTCAAAGCCAAATCGTGATATTTTTTTTACCCATCTGCCATATCCAAAAAAAAATCATTATATCTCGGAAAAATTTCGAATTTCAAATTTCTCACAAGATCATTTCTGATCATTTAAAAATATGGGCTTGGGCCGACTTGCCCGCTTCGTGGGCCTGATCCATCTAATTTGAACCCATAAGCCACCGGTCCAATAAAATGCAAAAAATGCAAATAACAAAATAAATGCAACCTAAATCTATATGCTATGCAATTAATAAAATTAACCCATAATTTTCTATGCAATAAATAAATGACCAGATTGTCAAAATCTAGGTGTCAACACTTAGTACAAGATGGAGGATAGTAAGAGATGTTAGCGTAGGATGAAGACTCAGAGGGAATGAAGATTGGCTCAATCTGCTCATAGCAAGACACTGCATATGGCTTGCATTGGCTCCATGTGAGCGCACTTCTTGTGTTGAACAAGATGGTTAGGCTCTTCTTTGGCATGCCGAGTCCTATAATCACTAAGTAGCTCCTGCCGAAAAGAAACCATACTTGACACTGATGATTGAGACATTAGCTGTCGGGGGCATTGGTGCTGTAGAATTTGGATCGAATTCACTGCACTCTTGCAATGTCTTCGAGGGGTGTGGTTCACAGGTTTACCCTAGAAAAGGGGAGAGCTTGGACCGTGCTTGTAAACTAGCTTCAAGGTTGAGTTCACTGCAAATGGAATGAGTATTCGATCATTTTGAAGGCCTTTCAAGCAATTGACAAGGACTATAAAAGATGAAGAGTGTCTCCCGATGAAAAGGAAAATATCGCCTCCTCCTGAAACACTTTGTCTCTCCCCTTCTATGACATCTCACTTTTTGTGTCTACCTCCCTCAACGAACGAATCCGCTTTTCCCATTGTAGACGTCTCTCTTATCCTGATTCATTATGGGGAACTAGATTCCCCCATGTCAAATGCGTGCGTCTTTCAGAAGGTTTTCCAATGGCTTCGCTCCACTGGTCGAGGAGTGACATAGAAGTCCAAGAAGTATGACCGTCGAGGTGGTCCTTTGGCCTTGGATGGTGACAATTAGAATAGTTTAACCTAGAATAGCTTAGATCTAATTAGGTTAGCTAGGTAATGAACTTAGGTTCTAATTAGTTTAGGCCTCATTCAATATATTCTAGCGTTATAAAGAAAAATTAATTAGACTATTTTCATAATAAAAGATTGTTTCGAATAGTCTAGTTTTGTCACTATAAAATGGTTAGATATAAAGTCAGCTAGATAGGTTTAGTCTGTAAATTCAAGCTGATGGTGGTCTATATCCGGAGGCTTATAACAATCACTTAGCTAGGTGCTTTCAGTTTGGTGTTTAATTTATCTCATTTAAATACATTGCTTGGGATGGGAAAGGTTAGTTTATGATTAGGCATTTTTTTTAACACATGAATGTATGGCTTTGAATTACGTTTATCCCCATGGATTTTCCCTCTGTGTACACTTGATTTGCATCATCTTTTTCTATACATGTTTATTTTAGACGCATACAAGTAATAGGTTCGGTTTTGCTAGTATTCTTTGCATTAAGGAATTCATGTCACTAAACAACGTCACTTTTCAATCTGAACGTGTGTGGGGGAAATCAAATATTTGGCCTTTGATAAGTAATTATTTTCAGCATACTTAAGTTCCAATTAGGATGTGTTTGATAACCATTCTGTTTCCGAGGATAATTTTTAATCATTAAATGGTTTTTTTTTTTAATTTTGTTCTCATAAATAATTTCTGGGCAAAAGAACATGTTTAGTAACTGTAGTAAATTTATACTCCTAGAATAAAAAAGCGTTTGGTAGGATTCTTATTTTTTCTTATTTCTTTTAATTTTTCAATACTTTTATTATATTTTATTATTTTTCTTTTTTCATTTTCATTTTCTCTTCTTCTTCCTCCTTCTTTGTGGTTAGTCATCAGCAATGGCCGCTTGATTGGTTGGGTGAGGTTCGACGAGCTCGCTGGAGGATTGTTGTGTCATCAGGCCAGGGTGACAACGACCTCATGCTTCTTGGGTGAGGCCGAGACTTGCCGTGGCCAGGCGAGCCTCTAGCAAGCTTGCTTGACCTTGCCTAGTCGGTCGGTGGCAGTGGCCGATGGCAGGCGATGACCAGCTGGGACCGGGAGGAAGAAGTAGAAGAAGAGGAGAGAAGGAGAAAAGAAAGAAAATATAAGAAAAGAAAAGAAATAAAAGAAAAAGTTGAGTTTGATTCTTGAAATTATTCTCGAGAACAAGAAGCAACTTTTTTTACTTCTTGATTTTGTTCTAAATTTATTTCTAGGAATAAAAAAATATATTTTTATTCCCCGAAATAAAAATTTTATCAAATGAAATTCTGTTCATTTTTTGTTCCGATGAATAAAAGAATAAAATTAATTATTCCAAGAATGGAACCAAATAGGGCCTTAGTATAGAAGCATGTCATAATTCCTCCATGTTGATTTCGCATAACGTCCATGCCATTTTCATGTTGAGATCGGTTTTACTTCAGTTTTCAAGATTTTATTGCTTTGGTGTCGTTATTTTCGGTTTGCACTAAACCTGTTCTCGGAGGAAGTTTAAGGTTGAAAATCCAAGAGTACTTAGGTTGATCCTTTCTGCTATGAAATCCATAGTTACATTACACGGTAGTTCAGCATATAGGTTGATTTATGCATACAGGTTATTTTTCATGCTTACTTCAGCATATGGTCGATTTTCAGGTTTTAATTTGTTTGTTAGAAATAAAATAAAGATAAAGAAAGGACGAGAAAATTAGATTAGAATTGCATCTACACTGCAACTTAGACGATCATTGCATCATGGGATTAATTAGGTTGTTACTATTGCATAACTATTCATGTTAATGTTTGCATATTTTGCACATTAAGATAGAATCTCATGTTTTATTTGCATCATGATAATGCTATATCAGAAAATTAGAGTTTCTATGAATAAATTGTTTTCGTGCATATTTAGCATATTTCAATTACATCCTCATAAAAAGATTTAAAAAAAAAAAGTTCAAGAATGCGTGTGTTTGGTCATTTGAATTTCCAGTCAAGATAAGACTAGATAAAATTAGAACATAAAATTTGGGGATTTTGCTATATTATATTTATTGTTTGATTAATCATAGTATTAAAGTCGGATATTTTCATATTTTATTATGTCTATTGTTTGGTAAGAATTGTATATCATTTATACCACCCATGAAAAAAATATTATTCTTTGTATGTGATCTATATCCGACGAGGAAAAAAAATGGAAACATTACGTACAAACTACAAGGTAAAATAATAGAAAATGAAAAAAATTCTAGAATTAAAATGGCAAGATTCTCACTAAATCAATTGATGAGTATTGATGGAAATGCACAAACGACTCTTTCTCACGATTCACTATTGAAGAACTCGAACAAGAACAAAGGAAAATGATAATAATCTCTCACGATTCACCATTGGAGAAATCGAAATTGCACAAATAGACACAACTTTTAGCAATTGAACCATGAATCTTGTACTATCGAAACCTTAAATTACCCCTTTCCACTCTCTCTCTCTCGGGTTGCCAAACAAGCTTGTTAGCTTTTTGAATAAAGCCACCATATTCTCTTTTTTTTTTTTCAACCTTAAAGTATGGGTAAAGATTTCTTTTTGTTTGCGCCTTCGACGTGCATAAATATATTGCCCCAAATAAATGCCCCTTCGTGCGATATTCCCTTCTATTTTTCAATATTCCTCATCCAAAAACTTCCTTTTTGCTAGGAAATACCCCTCAATATACATATATATTATGAAAGATCCACTTCATATGATTCTTTCTTTTTGTTTCTTTTTGTTGCCCAAGTTTCTTTCTATGTTCTTGAACGCTTTGGCCAAATGCAAATATCTTTAGGTTAAAGGGGTTTTCGAAATGCTTGGATGTTTTATGCTTGGATGTTTGGCAAATTACGCATTGGAAAGTGGCTTGTGTGAAAATACCGTTTGGCAAAACTTATTACAAATGGGCTTTCGCTTTTAATTTTTTTTTAAAAAAAATATGAAAATCAAATCCGGCGGCCGGCGATGCCGGACGGCCAGATTTGGCGACGCCGTCGCCGCGACCTCAGGCGCCTGGAGGCGCAGAGGCTAGATCTGGCCGTCCGGCGGCCGGATCGGGCCTCCGGACCGCGATCTAGCGGCGAGGTCGCGCCGGCCGGCCAGATCGGCGGCTCGAGGTCGCGGACCCGGGCGGCGCGACCTCGACGCCGTCGCCACTGGAGGCGCGACCTCAAGTGCTTGAGGTCGTAGAGGCCGATCGGCCTTCCGGCGGCCGATCGGCCTCCGGACCGCCAGATCTGGCGGCTCGAGGTCGTGCGGCCGGCCCCAGATCGGGCGGCTCGAGGTCGCGCGGACCCGGCGGCGCGACCTCGGCGACGCCGTCACCGCGAGAGGCGCGACCTCAAGCGCTTGAGGTCGTAGAGGCCACATCCGGCGGCCTGAGGTCGCGCGGACCTCAAGCGGCGTCGCCCTAAGGTCACGCGGACCCGGGCGCGCCGCCGAGGTCCGCGCGACCAGGCGGCGCGCGCCGGAGGTCCGCGCCGCTGGGGTCGCTGCGTCGCGCCACCCCTAGACGGTGGTCACCGGCGACGACGCGACCCTCGGGCGGCGGCGGCGGTGGTGGTCTAGAGAAGAAGAAGAGCTGGTGGCCTCGTTCGAAGACGACGAGGGAAGAAGAAGAAGATGATGAACAAGTGGCGTGGCATTTCCCAAATGCCGAATGCTCAATCTTTGCCCTCCCCGCTTTCAAAGATTGAGCATTTGGAATGCTCATATTTGGACAAAGGGGCTTTCAAAAATGTTGCCAAACACCAAAATTTTCCCAAGGCTTTGAGGGCCCAAAGCCCCTTGGGAATGCCCAACCAAACACCCCCATAGTTCTTGAACGAATATTGGAAATATAATATGATTTTTTTTTTCCGAAATATACTAATTTTCTAACTCGTCATTTCTCATAAGTCAATTTTTGACTATCAAAGAAGGACGAGCTTGGGTCAATTCCCTCTCATCAATTCAAACCCATTTGTTGCCAGCCCAGTGAAAATGCAATAATAAAAAATAAATGCTCTTTAAACTATATGCTATGCAACTCAATACTAATATATTTTGTTTTGGGATTACAAATTAATCCCTAATTTTTATGCAATAAATAAATAATCGGGTTGGTGTTGATATTTGGGATTTTTGGTGGCTTTTTCTTAAATAATAAAATGGGAAATAAACAAGAAAGATCACATGGTAAAAGTTTTTATAAAATAGAAAAAAGTACATAAATTGGAAATGAATCTAGTGTAACCAAGTTATCATAGCCAAATCTCTTGTTCATATTAAGGCAAACTTCTGGCTTGGCTCTTAATTGACAGAATATGTTAGTGGCAATTCATAAATCTAATATAAGATTAATAATTAAATAAGAAAATCAAGTTGTAATCGGTAGAATTAGGAGGGCCCCCGATAATGCAATTGCCACCTCGCAAAAGCGTTTATTTCGCCCACCGGTCTCCTTCGAAGATTTCCAGCACAGTCCCCCACGCCAAAGAAGAAGAAAATCCCGATGAGCAGGCATTCCTAATCGCGAAAATTCTACTTCAAATAAGATAGAGCAACAGAGTACTTAAGATTTTCCAAATGTTCATCTAAACAAGGTTACGTAGATTTCATAAAAATCCAACAGTCACTATATCACAACAGTCACTATATCACACAATCACGATCGTAGCGTGTTTCGACTTGAAGTGACAAGGAGAACGACATTCGTTATTATTCTTCAAACCTACCAAGTACTACTAAAGCACACACTCGAATGATTCCTTGTCCTTCCGAGAACTCAAATGCAACTCAAGGGGACCATGGCCATCTTAGGAACAGCCCTGGGCACCAAACCCAATGTGTCCACCGGGCACATCATAGATCACCTCAAATGTCCTCTGCTGTGTGTTGCCGTAGATGACTACATCCGTATCTGCGTGGTTGGCCACAAATGCTAGACAAACTTGCGACGCATTCACCCAGTAAAACATCCCGCTCCAATCCAAATCCACGTTAATTAGCCCATCGAAAGAGAATGTGATCACTGGGACAGTGATGATACTATACATACTGAAGTCATAGCAAGTGTCTGACCCATTAATTGAAGGCAAACTCGTGTAGTTCGCCATTGCTTGTTGGAATGCCGACCGGAGGGCGGTGTACGCAGTTGGAGGCAATTGTGTGAACGTGGTCCCCGAGTCTATGATTGCGCCGGCATTGGAAAACACAGTCGACGGTATGGAAAGTGGGTTCCCTCCTACGCTGATTCCTGTTATGTTGATGCCGTAAAAGAACGGAATTTTCATCATCGGCGTGAAGTTCAACGAGGGAGATGTGACTGTGCCCCTTCCAAAAGTCAAGTACCCTGTGCAGCTAGGTGAACGGGGGATGCAGTATGAGAAGTATTGGCCATACTGGGTCGCGCTTTGCTCTATGATCGATACTGGGTCTCGGGCGAGCCCAAGGAGTCCGGCGAAACCATCGAATGTCCCATTGTTCTTCTCGCCACAACCGAATTCGAAGTTGGTAATAACATCCGTCGGGGTTAGGGTCAGCGTTTCCGTGGCAAAGAACCCATCCGAGATGGAACGGTCACCGTATTTCGCCTGGTAGACGCATGTGGATCCGTTGCAGCCAGTTTGCTGATCTGCTCATCATTAAAGCTTATTTATAAAGCGATTCTAAACGTGTTTCTAGAAACCACTCACAACTAGCAGTCTTCTTCTTTGTCTTTATTCTGTTAAATAAAAATCTCGCTAACATGGTTAATCGGGCTTGTTTCCCGCCATCTATGAGAATGGAGGAAGGCTTTCAATTGGCAAGTTACAAACATCGACACCACTGATCATTATTCTTAATTATTACGTGCTGATGATGTCTAATTTTGTAATCCACCAATTAAAAACCTGATTGGACTTGAAACACACGCCCGTCAATTATTACCTGTGCCAGAAGGAAGCTGAATGCAAGATGGTGCGGAGCAAGAAATGTTGGCGTAGGATGATGATTGAGAGGGGTTGAAGATTGGCTCGGTCTGGTTATAGCAAGACCAGATGCAAGGCTCACATTGGGTCCAAGTAAGCGCACTTCCTGTATCGAACACGAGGGTCAGGTCCTTCTTCGGCGTGCCCAGGCCTATAGTCACCACATAGCTGCTGCCGTAGGGGCCGTAATCGCTGGGAGGCTAACGTTGGACTCCTTCAAATCACTGGTGCCACTGACGCTGTTGGAGATCTTGGATTGGATCCATTTCACCCTTGCCATGTCTTCGAGAAGAACCTGCGTGTGGTTGATGGGGCCACCGTCGAACAGCTGAGAGCCTGGTCCATACTTGTGAACTAGATCTAGGGTTGAGTTCACTGAGAAAGAAATAACGGAAGTCACAAACGCATTAACAAGAGATTATATTACCGCGCAGAACTATGTTAGATACAAAAAAATGAGAAATCATTGGCAGCATACTATTGAAAATACTCATCAAAGCTCTCACGGTATCTAAGCAATCAAATTTTATGTTTATGAGTAGCTAATTAATTAATTGCAATGTGGTTGCAGTGTAACACTCTTTATTAAGTAAACTCTCTGTTGCTTCATGAATAATCATTCTATATTTTACGGTTTCTTTACCCATCAACCTTATGATTCGGCACCGTTATCCTTCCTTTTAATTTATGCTTTGCAATAAGCAAAAAAGAACAAGCCAATGGTTTTGTACACATGTTTGGTCTCTACACAATGATCATTCTCAACTTAACCTAAAGTAGAGTCTACTTAGGCTACGTTTTTTAGTCACAACAAAATTTAAGATATGATAAAATTTATCATGTCTAGTGTTTGCCGGCTCAAAACAAGATAGAGTTAGATATAAAAGGGATATAGCCCGGGTACATTATCTTTCATCCCACGAGAGATGAAAGATAAAGGTAGATAAGATTTTTAATATCTATAATAGGAAAGTAATTGTAGTATTTTAAGTACATTAATATAGTTTAGGTATTGTAGTGTTCTAGGTACATTAATATAGTTTACTATTTAATTAAATTTTATTAGAGGATAATGGAATGGGGAAAAAGAAATAAAAAGAAAATAATTTAAAAAGAGTAGAAAAAACTAAGAAAATTTCAAATAATAATGAAGTAGGCAATAGACTCATTTACATTGATAAGCCATTTATATCAAATACTGTAAATGATATGATGCGAATATATCCAATTTTATTATTTTAATTTACCAAATAGTAGATAGAATATAACAAAATTCCTAGATTTCATATTTTATCATATCTATACTTAGAAATTTAGACGACCAAACGTAGTTTTAGAGATTTAAACTCAATTGGTTAAGTAGGGGAGATAAACAGGTACACTTTTAACTTATCTTAGGTACAACTCATCCTCACTGGGCATGCAGGTCTGCGTCTATCCTAGTTTCTCGTTGATATCCCTGTCTTGGCCACTTTTGAAAGACTTTCAGCTCAATTCAAGGCTGTTCAATATTCACGTATCTGCTCTGAGGGTGTGTAGTATATCATAGTTATTGTTATTAGCAAAAAGAAACGGACTCATTCCCCTACAAACACGTTGTTACAACTTACAAGAATTAGTTTGGATGAAGTTGTCGGTGGTATACTTTAAATAAATACTGATAGATTAAGCAGATCACAACCCAAAAATCAATCGCTCATCATTTTTAAGTTTTGTAGAGCAGTCCCACGAATACCACGTTTACACACACATAAGCACAAAGATACATACTCGGGGAGAGAGAGAGAGAGAGAGAGAGAGAGAGAGAGAGAGACCATTGGTAGTTGAAGCTGTGCAATTGATAGGAGAAAGAGAGCTGACAGGGAAGGTAATCTGAGCTCCATGGACAAGAACCTTCTTCTCAAAAGAGCTACGAACGCTCAACACAAAAGCGCATAGCCAAATCCTCATAAACACCGACAAAAGAGAAGAAGCCATCTTTCTCATCTTCTGTTTTCTCCCACAACCGGGGCTCTTTATAACAACTTGCATGTACAAGCAAATTGGAAAAATTATCAAAATAGTCCTAAACCTATTATAATTTTTCTAATTTAGTCATAATTTTTTTTTTTGCCAATTCAGTACTAAACCTTTTGTATTTGTGCCAATTTCGTTCATCTGACTAATTTTGGTCGACCGAGATTGATGTGGACTGGTCGATGCTGACGTATCAATTTTTAATTTTTTTTTCTCTCTCTTTTCCCCCTCCCCTTCTTTCCCTAGCTGGTCACCGGATTGCCTAGAGGCTATGGGACCTCACCGACACTGGTGAGGTTACCCCTTGCCCATGGTAATAGACTAGAGGCTAGGGGACCTTGCCAGCACTAGCAAGGGTGAGCCTCGCCCACCCTTTGCGAGGCCTCGCCATCTCTAGCAAGGTTGAGCTCACCCTCGCCTAGATCTGGCGAGGTCATAACTCACCAGGGCCAAGGGCGAGGTCGAGCTCGCCATCGTCATCACTGGGTGAGGGCAAGCTTGAGGAAGAAGGAAAGAAAAAAAAAAAATTTTACCACGTTAACTTCGGCCATACGGTTTGTGCCAACTAGCGCTCACGTCAGTGCTGGCTAGCGAGAATTAGTTGAATAGACTGAATTAGCACAAATACAAAATATTTAGGATTGAATTGACCAAAGAAAAAAAATTTAAGACTAAATTGAAAAAAAATTATAATAATTTTAGGATTGTTTTAATAACTTTCCCCGAGCATATCCTTTTGTAAGCTTTTCGATACCCAACTATCCGGTAAACTATACTCTTCCTCTATGTCACACCCGTACTAAACTAGTAATTATGGGTTTACATTGACCTTTCTACACAAGTACGTAACTAGCAATGAAACCGGGAAATTGCAACCAAATTGTCTGCTCTATCCCTCCGATAACATGTACTACAATAAAGCCACCTTTTTTACTTTAGAGAAAATTCTTTTCATTATCTAGGTAACATACTCTATGTACAGGCCTGCCTGATTACATCCCTTGATTACGGTGTAATCCCATTGACATGAAATAAAAAGAAGATTCAGTCTGAACTTTTCAACATAGGAAGCTCAATTGTCTTGAACAAGGTAGCTCAATTTTCATTACGTAATTTAATAAAAGGAAGCTCAATTAATTGTTTTATTACATCACGTGTGACATCCTAGCACGTCACAGCTAACATAATTATCCAACTCTTTCACATTTCTTAAGCATGTGGAAACATTTTAGGTCAATAGTAATAATCCTAAACACAAGAAATTCAAAGAACACATGCAAAATTATAAATTAGGTTGACGTATTTCATTTCTTTATTTACTTACGTTAAGTAACATGGTTAGTATACTAGGGATTTCAAAAAACACTCATCAAGAACTCCATCAAACATCCCAACCTTGAGACATCCTATACATGTCTAGTCACCTATCCTTCAATGCTAGCATGCCCAAAAGCCATTGCATGGATCCAACAAAGCTGCCTCACCTCCCTACCCTTCTTCAGTCCATCGTACTACTACCATCGTCATTCCCATTGTCACCCTGGGTGTAGGATTGGCCCATGAGCTGTTCGCCTACTCGGAGAAGACTGCAAGGAAGCCCAAGAGTATGGGGCTCACTGGGACCTCTATGTCTATGGATAGAATGACGATGCATAGGATGAAGGTAATATCTAGAAAATTTGGATCCACAAAGTTGAAAAAAGTGCCAAGTGAGGTCCACGAATACTCCATAACTAATGGAAGTAGAAGCATGGAGGATCATCATAATTTCTATTGATTCGTGAAGGTAAAATCAACAACTAGTGAGCCTAAACCTAGCAAGCAGAAGGTCCACTAGTCTTTACTACATAATGTAATCACTGTACTCACAATGAAAGGCTGAATATGAAGTATAATAAATCATCAACTTACTTGAGAACTTTTTCAAAATAACATAACAGATCAATAAAAATAGTAGCTTTTCCCAATAGGTAATTCATAGCTCAATTCAAAGGTAATAAGGTTTTGTTCAATATGAATTCCCATTGCCATCATCATCTAGGGAACTTTGTTACCCCCGGACATCTCACACTCATCCGGTATCACGAAGACATCTGGGGGAACCGCATCACACCCCCTAAGCATTTGGAGGAACTTAGTTATCCCTCCAAGCATCCCTATTACAATTCAGGGCATCATTGTCCCAAGAACCAATGATATTCCCAGTCACACATCCATACCATGATGCATCAAACCCATAATTCAATTTAAAAAGAACATTGACGTTACTAATACCAAGGAACACAAGAGTAAATCTAACGAATTCTTAATCATCTTTAATCCGCTAGACTAATATGAACTCACCTGTGCTCATATTAGATGAACAGTAAGAAGAATTCCATATCCTAAACCTTAAACTAGCCTTAGAAGGCATCCGCGTGCCTTTAGAAATGGTAGCTATTGTCTATGTAAATGGGTTTAAAAATTATGGAACTTAATAGAAAAGATCTAAAGGGAATTTTCTGTGAAGGAACTAGATCTAATTCGGTTTGCACAACCCTACATCATTTTTTGAATATTAATTAAAACCATAGGGCATTCTAGTACAAATCAGAATCCAATAGAACAGGGTTTCACCGAGCAAACGAAATCGAAAAATTATGAAAATTTAATATTAGTAGTTTGGAAGTATTTTACAAATTTCATGAAGGACAAGCGTTAGAATTCTTGACCGAAAATTTTGTAGAAGCTGGAAAGCAGAAGAAGGTCGGTTTAGAAATCCAAAAAACATATTGCAACCTCAATAGTTTTTCAAATATATTTTTGTTGTATGAAGTTTGAAAATTTTGAAATTAAAATAGATCATAGAACCACCAATAGGACGACTTTAGTGAAGAATGCTTGATGAAATTTGGATCACATAAGTCAATACAAAATTAGCAAAGTCAGCAGTCGCATTGGACCCGAACTCAGCTTGGTGATCCTCTCCTATTTTAGTTCAAATTTCGACATTTTCTATCAGAGCACTTACAAAATCTAACGTGTAATACTTCCATGGCATGTATAGGGATGCGATAACTAAAGTATCATACACTGTAATTAGGTAGCTTTTCCTGATACTTGCGACTAGGTACGAATGTCTATGGAACCATAAAAACTTGAGAAATCCTATGAAAACTCCCCTCGCCAAACAATAATTGATCAATATAGGATAGGATGGGAGATATCCACTTACCTCAAGTCTTAATTGAGTGTCACGACGCGGAACAAGCGATGCAAGCAAAGCTCTGGCGGCGTGTTGCCAGCGGTGAGGTAATGGTAGTCCTCGTCTTATGCAATCAAAATGGAAAGGAAGATGTAGGTAGTGAAAAAGAAACAAAAGAAGATTGACATTTCTAGTCAAAATAAGAAGAGAAGTAAGGGCTTTCTTTTCCCTTTTTCCTTTATGCTTCAGTCTCCTTCATTCTTTTCCACCACTTGGTTTACTTGCTCCTTCTCTTGCGGTCATGGGGTGAAATTGGTAGCCACTCATCTCACCAGTTATGGCAAGATGGCACCGCATTATGAAGACAAATGGGGCTGATCGGTGGTGTTGGTGGTACTGAAGTGGCGATGATGATGGAATGGCATGTCGCTAAGGTGGTAGGATGGGGATGATGTGGCGCTAATGTGGCTTAGTGGTGATGTTATGGTGAGTGATGTGGCGCAATGGCATAGCCCCATGACGAGCTTGTTAAACAAGGCGTGAACCATTAGGCATTTGGGGCTAGCATTACACCGAGCAAAAATCCGGATGTCTCAATTCTCCCTTGAAATGACCGTTGACATCCTCTTCCTCACATTTGTATAGAGCATACTACTTGTAATCTAATAAAAGAAAAAGAAAAAGAAAAGTATTGATGGCTAACAATACAACCTAAGGGGGGTGAATAAGTCGTTTTCGAACTTTGATGATCTTTTGCAAAAATTAGCTAATCATTAAATAAAGATAAGCTCAACCTAATATTTAAGAAAACACTGACTAGCTGTATGCTATGTAAATAAAATGTAAATAGTGGGACATAAAGAGTGATAGTGGTTCGGCTTTATCCATAAGCTTATGTCCATTCTTCAGACTAACGGTTTCAAGACAGGTTCGATTCCACTAACAATCTTCTTGGAAAGTTACAAATGGTTCCATAGACTAGACGCTCGAGCTAAGCTGGAACGTGGTGTGATCTCATATAAAGAAGCTATTTGTTGTTCGTTCTTTGGAACAACTGTGGACGAGGGCTAGCCTGGTGAATTTTGCTCGCTAGGCGCCGCATAGGTCATTCCGTGGCTAAGGAACTCTTAGCTCGTGACAATTTGGTATCAAAGCAGGAATCCCTCCAATAAGTGGGTGAGTCGGAGAATCAGACTCCTCGCTCTAGTGTGGGTTGAACAGGAAAGTACTAGTGGTCTGCCCAGTCTTATGAGAGTGGAGAGTGAATCGCCGAGACAAAAGGTGCTCGAACAAAGTGCGGCTCTCAACTAACTTCTAGGATGACAATAAAGGCATTGAGAATATTCGGTTCCTCACTGAGTGGGTGGAGTTGGAGAAGAACCAAATCCTTGTTGAATGGGGATAATGTTCCTAAATCGATCCGTGAATCCAAAGAAGAGGTAACTGCTATGTTTTCAACAAGGAAAGAAACTCCGTTTGGTTTGTTGGGGTCAAAATGCTTAGTAGAAAAAAATGGTGTTGCCAAAAGATGCAGTTGGGGAGAAATCTCACGCTTGCCAAAGAAAGCACAGGGGACTTAAAAGGGGCCCGAACAGTTGAGATCAAAAGAGGCTACCAACGGAGCATAACATGTTTTGTTGGGTGAGCGTGACCATTTGATGTGAGATCCAAAAAGTGGTGCATCAATGGTTAAGGGACATAAGGAAGTGACAAAGCAGACTGCAATGGGGGCATTGCGGAATTGAGTGGGGGAGAATGTCACGGTCTATGAATCCTCCCGTACTCGTGACACTTGTGAGTGGTGCTTAGGATTATAGAGTGAAGAGTAAGGATGCAGATGGGACGAACACAACTGGTTTGTGGGAGTAGTGTGAGGACGGAGTTCTAGGATAGAATGATTATATTACTTAGGAGCTCTGAAGGCGGGTTGGGTTGGTCTCTCATGCACAAACTGGTTGGGAGCTGATGCCGCTCTCTTGATGAGGCCATGGTAGGCTGAAACCAGTTGTTGAGCCTAAAAGAGATTTGCTATCTTGCTCGATAGACTAGACGCTCGACCTAAGCTTAACATGGTGCGATCTCATACAAGGAAGCTACTTGCTATTTCTTCTTTGGAACAACTATGGAACGAGGGCTGGCTTGATGAATTCTGCTCGTCAGGCACCGCACGGATAGTTCCATGACCAAGGAACTCTCAGCTCGTGACACAAACACATCACACACATGCGATGGCATGGCAATCATACATCATAGATTGTACCCTATGCGAGGCACGTGACACCAAGAAGAGTAGCAAGTCGCCACAACCAATTATTGACACAAGGGCACACTCAAAACATAGCATATAGAAATATTTGGATTCTGCCCTCATGTTTTTAGCTTTATTTCTACAAGCAAATGGTATTAGATTAGGGTAGCCTAATGAATGTAATTTCTATCATCAGTAGACCACAATTTAAGATTCCATCATCTTCTTAAAGAATCTAACAAAATTTGGACCAATGACAAAACTGATCGAAATTGCATAGTCACGGAAATTGACGCCAAAACCATAGTAAATGAATTCAAAAAATTATAATATTTTAATATGTTATAGAGAAGACATTAAAAATTATTTTTCAAGAGGAGACTATCTCCAAAACAATTTGTATAAAAAGCAAATTATTGCATAAATTTATAAAAAATCTAGTACATTGGAACAGAGCAAGCAATCCTCATATTATGCTTATCTTGCAGCCTTAAACATATCAAACCATCTTTAATTTTGGATATATCATAAATCATGATGTCCTCCACAACTTTTAGGAAGGAAGTAAGTCCAAAATCTAAAAATAGAATTTACAAAAATACAAGAAGACAATTGAGTCACTGTTCCTATTGCACTGAATAGGTCAAACACGGTAAAGGAGAAGTCCATCGTACCATCCAAATCACCTCAGAAAATTCCAAAATTAAATTATGTTATATGTCAAGATATCTTGTACAATTTCATGAAGAAAGTCTCCACAAATTCAAGCCACAAGAAACTCCACAAAATTAACAAACCAAAGAGGTTTAGCAAATTCCAATTTCTAGAAATCCACATTAAAGGTCTAGATTGATTGTAAATTCAAACCACACAAGTTCACAACCTAATAATATACTAAAACCAGACATATTAGACCACATACAAGATATATCTTCAATCATAGATCATAGAAAAGCTCCTACAAGTTAAGCACGAGCGCCAAATTCACATGCAACACAATTCGAGCTTCAAACCCAACATGCATGTCCATCTTTTCTTTGAATCCCACCACTATAGCATCTCAACAACCATCTTTCATCATCAAAGCACACATGCAAAGCTTTAAGAACAACCAAACACCAAGAACAGTACAATCCTCCATATTCTACAAAATTAAGCCTAAAAAAGATCACATGGATTAGGAAAAATGCCGTTTCTCCTTGCCTCGATGATCCTACACTTTGGTTTCCTCCTTCTAGGTCCACGGTGAGCTTAAGGATGTCTTGAGTGTGCTGGTTAATCTTGGTGAAAAGAAAGGAATGAGAAAGAGGGAGAGGGAGCTTGCTTTATAGGGAGAGAGAGAAGAAAAATGAAGAAGAAGAGGAAGAGGGGGTGCTGACTTAGGGAAAATGATGAGGGGGAGATATGGCTTGTGCAAGACTCCTTTGGCATGAAATTCTAATGGACAGAGGGAGAGCCTCCATCATGGCATCTAATTTAGGCTATTTAGGTCTTTTTTTTTTTTTTTTTTTTTTTTTTTTTTTTGCAATATTAGCCATTATGCATGGCTTGGAATTGGTTGGGATGGCAAAATCAAATTTAATTAGTAAATATGTCCTAATTTCATCGAAATAAGGCCTAGGTGGCTGACCATGTCATTCGATGCATATTAGAGATTAAATTAGGTACTATATTTAGACCTAGGTACATATAATAATCATATAAGACATAATTTAATTGACTTGGGTCCTAAGTTCATCCATTAAATCAAATCATCTATACTAATAAAATTCATCTCAACTAATTAATTAGCCAGGCGAAATTCGAGGCTTCACAGAGCAACATGAAATTAAAATCAACATGAATAAAATGGCTGGGGCGAGTTTGTTGACGTGGATTAACATGTCCAATGGCTGGGGCGAGTTTGTTGACCTACATTCCATAGAGCAACATGAAATTAAAATCAACATGAATAAAATCTCCTAACAGGTAAAAGTCCAAGGCAAATTTCCATGTTCTGCACCACCTACTTCTTCTATTCCTCCTATACAAGAAAAAAGAAGATCAATTTGAAAATTCAAAGAATTAAGGAAATACAAATAATTTACTAACATCTAGTTGGCTGCCTTAGAGAAGGCCTTCTCGAGGAAAATGGAAAACTGAGGTTGAGGCTCAGTCCGATAGAAAGATTGACGCTAACCCTCAATCTTGAGGGTTTGCAGGATTTGACAATGAATATCGGGATTAAGCATGCCATTAGAAGAATTACTATGATTTGCCAATCACTGCTGAAAATCCAATTGGAATCCATTGTTGGATCCATGATAACAAAGAGAACCAAAGCCATTGTTCTTTAAGCGAGGAGTGCGCTCCTCCTTATATAGTCTAACTTGGAAGACGATCCTCCTTTTTTTCTGAATTTCAACGAGTGGTTATTATTGGAAGGAGAAAAGAAAAATAGAGGAACGAGACTTAGATCTTCCTTTTGCTGAACTAGAAATAGCTGTTAGTGGAGGGAAAAAAGAATTATAAAAGAACCTCCAAATTTAGTGAGCAGTTATTAGTAGATTCAAAACGTGCAACCCCAAGATATCTATAACCAGAATAAGAGCATAGATGATTGAGTAGAAAAATGAATGCATCTGTTTTGGAATCCATCATTCTTAATGCAGAAGTGAAAAAACGATGATCCACGTACAAGTCATTCTCCTCTATTACCCTCCGTAATAATGGCTTAATGAGACGGCCCCCTCACCCTTTAGAGTGAGGTAAACGCTTCTTATGTGAGGATACTTTGTGAGAAAATTAGGATTAGAGGAGAGACTTGAGCACTATTTATAGAGTTTCCAACTAGACTCTCTTATTACAAGCCAGGTTGTATCGCATCAACACACGCATTCATCGTTTGTCTTGCTGCAAAGCCAAGAGGAGTTGAGCCACACAGGCTAGGGAAGAGGGGTTAATGGGTTTCCATTGCTATGGGCCTTTTCCTTTCTAGGCTCAATTGATTTTTGGTTGGGCTAACTTCTTAGGTTTTTAGTTCCTAAATTATGTGTCTGGACGTGGGCTGAATGCGAAATGGACTAAGACCGAATTAAGATCTCCTATTCATCTTAATATTAATTTTAAAAATTAAAATTAAATTTTTTTAAAAATTACCATGTTAACTTCGGCCAGACGGTTGGTGCCAACTAGCATTCACGTTAGTGCTGGCTAGCGAAAATTAGTTGAATAGACTAAATTAGTACAAATGCAAAATGTTTAGAACTGAATTGACAAAAAAAATTTTAAAACTGAATTAGAAAAATTACAATAGATTTAGGACTGTTTAATAATTTTTCCTCATCATATCCTTTTGTAAGCTTTTCGATACCCAACTATCCAATAAACGATACCCTTCCTCTACGTGTCACCCGTTCTAAACTAGCAATTATGGGTTTACGTTGACCTTTCTACACAGGTACGTAACTAGCAATAAAACCAGGATCTTGCAACCAAATTGTCTACTCTATCCCTCCAATAACATGTTCTCCAATAAAGCCACCGTTTTTATTTTTAAAAAAATTATTTTCATTATTAGGTAACATACTCTATGTACAGGCCTGCTATTACATCCCTTAATTACGGTGTAATCCCGAAATAAAAAGAAGATTCAGTCTGAACTTTTCTACACAGGAAGCTCAATTGTCTTGAACAAGGTAGCTCAATTTTCATTACGTAATTTAATAAAAAATCATTAAACATGCCGAGCTCAAATAGAGGTTCGCGGCTTGGTCCAATCCATATGATACACCAATTTAACACTAAACTTGGCTTGGAAAACCTATAGCACCTACTAAGAGGAGGGTAGATAAAGTGTAACGGTTCATTATCTAAGGGACTAGATGGACCAATCGGAAGATGGCCACATCGATCCCGCACTTTCCAACTAAGCCTCCACAATTAAAGACTGTTTGGACCATTCTTGGCGAAGGATTTCTATAAATAGGGGTAGACCCCATTCACCCCAACATATCTCACCAAAGCCATCCTCCTCTCTTTCCTCTACATCGCTGACCACCCCATTTCTCTTCCTCTTATAGTTCAACCCTCTTTTCTCACTGCTGCCCTTCCTGCCTTTCTTGTCATCATCGCTAATTCAAGGCCGCTAGCTTAGAAAGTAGTAAGTAGACTTACTAACATTTAGTTAGGACATTATGTTACGCTAGTCCAAGCTTGTAACAAGTCCATGTTTGATTTGTTGTTTTTTATGAAGGTTTATGTATGCTTGCTTAAGTTGGTTTTGGATTGGTGTTGGGCCTTAGTTTGGTATTTGGCTTTTGAAATTGAAGTGGAAATAGTTCGAATGCTTGATTATTGTGCTTTGGCTTGTCTTTTGAAGTGGCCTAATTCCTCTATCTATTTTACTATGCCTTCATTTTACTTTGATTTCAATAATTCTAAAAGGATGTTTTTAAAGAAAGCTTGATGTTTTCTATGAATTATTTTAGACCACTTTTGAAATTGTGTTCACGTCTTGAGTTCCGAATAGACTAATCATGTTAATGTTTGCATATTTTGCACATTAAGATAGAATCTCATGTTTTATTTGCATCATGATAATGTTATACTAGAAAATTAGAGTTTCGATAAATAATTGTTGTTGTGCATCTTTAGCATATTTGGATTGCATCCACATAAAAATATTTAGAAAGAAAAAGTTCAATAATGCATGTGTTTGGTTGTTTGATTTTTTAATCAAGATAAGACTGAATAAATATAAAATCTAGATATTTTTTACATATTCACCATTTGATTAATCACTGTATTAAAGTCGGATATTTTCATATTTTATTATGTCTATAATTTGGTAAGAATTGTATATGATTTATGCCACTCATGAGAAAATATTATTCTTTGTATGTGATCCATATCTGACAAGGAAAAAGCATAAACATTATGTACAAACTGCAAGGTAAAAATAATAGAAAAATATTAAAATATTTTAGAATTAAATCTCATGGATTCTCACTAAATCAATCCATGAGTATTGATGGAAATGCACAAACAATTGTTGACTCCTTCTCACGATTCACTACAAAAGAATTTGAAATGAACAAATGAAAATGGTAAGTATCTCTTATGATTCATTATTGAAGAAATCGAGATTGCACAAACGGACACAACTTTTAGGGCGCGCATGACAAATTTTCTACTTCTCGATTTCTCTGTTTCTCTATTCCCGGAATATGTTTGGAACAGAAATCCGTTTGGTAACGCAATTTGATTTCTCTATTTCTGAAATAGATTTCTATTCCAGAAATAGAAAATCAAAGAAATCGAAGCTGAAATTTTTAACTTCTCGTTTCGAAATATAAATCGAAGCTGAAATCAAACCATATAAAGGAACCTTGTGCTTTCTTGCTAACTTAATTCACTCATAACCACAACTTCACAAATTATTGCTAATTTTCTTTTTCTTATTTTGCTCGTGTTTTTTTTTTTCATTTTATTTCATTTTATTTTGATAAATTCCTCTTTAAGATGAAAGGCAATGAAATGGGTCCCCAATTTTTAAAAATGACCAAAGTTCTTAAATGCTTACTTAAAAACAATGGGGCTCTTTCCTCCTAGAATGGGACGCGCATGGCCAGTTGAAGAAAAAGTTCCAATGTAATAGATGAATAAAAAACGTGCCTAGAAATTTAACTTTGTTTCTTTACGGATTCAAAAATCTTGCAAACTCTTTGCTATGCAAGGGCCATTAAAGGTTCATTGAGCAACAATAAAGAAATTAGGGATGAGCAACTAGACAGATTCAATTTGTGAATTAAAATAAACCGACCTTCCCCGATTGGTTCCTAACCATAAACATTACTTCAAGGTAGAATTCTCATATATTCCTTTACACCATCAAATCTTGTATAATACCAGTCTTTGATAAAATGATAGGGCTGTAGAGGCGTCATTGATGGCACTCATATTCATGCTTCCGCAGTACTTGTCTGAACCTACGCAGGATGAGCTTGCAAACGATACATTGACCGAGGAGGGAAACCAAATAAATGCGCTTGGGAAAACCATTGCCAATAAAATGACAAGGGATAATAATATGTCGGAAATTCCATGAAATTGTTTTTCAACTTTGTAATGTATTATTATTATTATTTCGACTATTATTTTGTATTTGAGGATTTTCTATGTTGTTTTAGTAGTATTTCAACTATTATTTTGTATTTGAGGATTTCTTATGTTGTTGTCTAATCAATTTCTATTCCTAGAAATAGAAATTTTATTCTGTTATCAAACGGATTTCTATTTCAGAAATAAAATTTTGAATTGTTATTAAACGGGTTTCTTTGCTCAGAAACTTGTCCGAAGAATAGAAATTGAGAAATCAATCTCTGACAAGAAATCAATTTATGGAATAGAAATGTTGTCATGTGTACCCTTAGCATTTGACCCATGAGTATTGTAATATCTAAACCTTAATTAGTAAATGACCCCTTTCCCCTCCCTCCCTCCCTCTCCCCTACGTGTTGCCAGACTAGCAAAAGAAAGGAACCACACTTTTTTTGTATTCTATTCACCGAGGGCCCATTTGTATACCCAATCTTGTTATCTTTTTGAATAAAGCCACTATATTCTCTTTCTTTTTTAACCTTAAAATATGGGTAAAGATTTTTTTTTGCTTGCGCCTTCAACAGGCAAAAATATATTGCCCCAAATATCTGCCCCTTCTTGCAATATTCCCTTCTATTTTTCAATATTCCTCATATGAAACCTTCCTTTCGACTAAGATATATGCCCTTCAATATATGTATATGGGCACGTATATATTGCATGAATATTTGAAAGATCCACGTCATATCATTCTTTTTTTTTGTTTCTTTTCGTCGGCCAAATTTTCCTTCTATGTTCTTGAACGAAATATTGGAAGAATAGTACGAATCTTTTTCTGAAATATATTAATATTCCAACTCGTCATTCCTTATAAGTCAATTTTTGGCCATCAAAGAATGATGGCCTTGGGGCCAATTTGCTCTCCCATGGGCTTAGTCTAACTCATCAAATTAATTCTCAGAATCATCAATTCAAAACCATCCATTGTCGGTCCAATGAAAATGCAATAATAAAAAATAAATGCTCTTAAAACTATATACTATACAACTTAATTATAATAATTTTGTTTAGGGGTTAAAAATTATTTCCTAATTTTTATGCAATAAATAAATGATCGGCTTGCCAAAATTTAAGTGTCAACATTTGGGAATTTTAGTGGCATTTTTCCTAAATAATAAAACAGGCAATAAAAATGAAAGATCACATTGTAAAATTTTTTATAAAAGAGAAAAAAGGTACCTAAAATGGAGATGAATCTAGTATAACCAGGTTACCAGAGCCAAATCTTATTATTCATATTATGGCAAGCTTCTGGCTTGGCTCTTAATTGACACAGAATACGCTAGTGGCAATTCATAAATCTAATATTAAATTAATAATTAAATAGGAAAATCAAGTTGCAATCGGTTGAATTGCGAGGGCCCACGATAATGCAATAGCCACCTCGCAAAAGGGATTATTTCGCCCACCGGTCTCCTTTGAAGATTTCCAGCAGTCCCCCACGCCAAAGAAGAAGAAAATACCGAACATCAGGCATTCCTAATCGCGAAAGTTCTACTTCGAATAAGATAGAGCGACAGAGTACTTAAATTTTCCAAATATTCATCTAAACATGGTTACATGGATTTCATAAAAATCCACGTAATTTTTTATTTATCTCCTTCCAATGCAGAACAAAACACTCAGAACAGTCAATATATCGATCACGATCACGATCACGATCGTAGCGTGTTTCGACTTGAAGTGACAAGGAGAACGACATTCGTTATTATTCTCTAAACCGACCAAGTACTACTAAAGCACACTCAAATGATTCCTTGTCCTTTCGAGAACTCAAAATGCAACCCATCTTAGAGACAGGCCTTGGCGCCAAACCCAATTTGTCCTCTGGGCAGATCATAGACCACCTCAAATGTCCTCTGCTGTGTGTTGCCGTAGATGGCGAAGCTGTCTGCGCCGGCCACCAATGCTAGGCAGACTTGCGATATATTAACCGCGTAAAACATCCCGCTCAGATCCAAATCCACGTTAACTGGCCCATCGAAAGAGAAGGTGATCACTGGGACGGTGATGGTACTAACCCCACTGAAGTCGTAGCAAGTGTCAAGCGACCCAAATGGAGGCGCACTCGTGTAGTTCGCCATTGCCTGTTGGAATGCCGACCGGAGGGCGATATACGCAGTTGGAGGCAATTGTGTGAACGTGGTCCCCGAGTCTATGATTGTGCTGGCATTGGAAAACACAGTCGACGGTATGGAAAGTGGGTTCCCTCCTACGCTGATTCCTGTCATGTTGATACCGTAAAAGAGCGGATTCTGTCCGATCGTCACCATCGGCGTGAAGCTTAGCGACGGGGACGTGACCTTGCCCCTACCGAAAGTCAAATGCCCTGGGGAGCTAGTTAAAGGAGGGAGGCAGTATGAGAAGTATCGGCCATACTTGGTCGCAGTTTGCTCTATGATCGATATCGGGTCCCGGGCAAGCCCGAGGAGTCCAGCAAATCCATCGAATGTCCCTCCGTTGTTCTCGCCACAACCGAATTCAAAGTTGGTAATAACATCCGTTGGAGTTAGGGTGAGCGTCTCCGTGGCAAACAACCCAACCGTGAAGGAGCCGTCACCGTATCCCGTCCCGTAGATGCATCTGGATCCGCTACAACCAGGTAGCTGACCTGCTCATCATTAAAGCTGATTTATAAAGCGATTCTAAACCTGTTCCTAGAAACTTCTCACAACTGGCAGTCTTCTTCTCTGTCTTTATTCTCCCAAATAAAAATCTCGCCAACATGGTTGACCGGGCATGTTTTCCGCCATCTATGAGAATGGGGGAAGGCTTTCAATTTGCGAGTTACAAACATTGACATCACTAATCATTATTCTTAATTATTACATGCTGATGATGTCTCATTTTGTAATCCACTAATTAAAAACTCGATTGGACATGCAACGCACAACCATCAATTATTACCTGTGCCAGAAGCGAGGCCAATGCAAGATGGCGCGAAGCAAGATATGTTGGCATAGGACGATGATTTAGAGGGGTCGAAGATTGGCTCGGCCTGGCTATAGCAAGATATGCAAGGCTCACATTGGGTCCAAGTAAGCACACTTCCCGTATCGAACAGGAGGGTCAGGTCCTTCGTCGGCGTGCCAAGGCCTATAGTCACCACATAGCCACCGCCACCGGGGCTGTTACTCGCTGGGAGGCTAACGTTGGACTCCTTCAAATCACTGGTGCCACTGATGCTGTTGGAGATCTTGGATTGGATCCATTTCACCCTTGCCATGTCTTCGAGGAGAACCTGCGTGTGATTGATGGGGCCACCATCGAACAGCTGAGAGCATGGTCCATACTTGTGAACTAGTTTAAGGGTTGAGTTCACTGAGAAAGAAATAATGGAAGTCACAAACGCATTAACAAGAGATTATATTACCGCGCAGAACTATGTTAGATACAAGGAATGAGAAATCATTGGCAGCATACTATTGAAAACACTCATCAAAGCTCTCATGGTATCTAAGCAATCAACATTTGTGTTTATGAGTAGCTAATTAATTAATTGCAATGTGGTGGCAGTGTAAAACTCTTTATTAAGTAAACTATCTGTCGCTTCATGAATGATCATGCTATATTTTACGCGTTCTTCATCCACCAACCTTATGATTCAGTATCGTTATCCTTCCTTTTAAATTATGATTTGCTATAAGCAAAAAAGAACAAGCCATTGGCTTTGTACATATGTTTGGTCTATACACAATGATCATTCCCAACTCTGCCAAAAGTTGAGTCTACTTAAACTGCATTTGGTAGTTAGAGTAAAATTCTAAATAAAAAAAATTTATTATATATCCTGTGTTTGATGCTTGCTCAAGATAAGATAAAGTCAGATATAAGAGTGATATGGTCTAGATAAAATTATCCCACGAGAGAAGTGAGAGAAAGATAGATTATATTTATAATATCCATAATATGAAAGTTATAGTAGTATTTGTGTAGATTAATATAGTTTAAGTATTGTCGCATTTTAGGTATATTGATATAGTTTACTATTTAATTAAATTTTATTAGAGAATGATGGAAGGCTAAAAAATAAATAAAAAAGAAAATAATTAAAAAAGAGTAGAAAAAATAAGAAAAATGCAAATAAAAATGAAGTAGGCAAGAATGTCGGGAAAGATTTTTACCATCTCCATTTGTGCAACTTTTAGATTCATTGATATGCCATTTATACCAAACATCGTACATAATATGATGTGAATATATCCAATTTTATTATTGTAATTCACAAAATAGTAGACAAAATATAACAAAATCCTTAGATTTTATATCCTATCATATCTATACCTAGAAATTCAAATGATCAAATGTAAATTTAGAGACTCAAACCCAATTGGTTAAGTAGGGGAGATAAACAAGTACACTTTTAACTTATCTTTGGAACAACTCATCCTCACTAAGCATGCAGGTCTGCATTTATCTTAGCTCAACTCTTCTAAGGTCTTTACCTAGTTTCTCGTTGATATCTCTGTCTTGCCTACTTTTGAAAGACTTTCAGCTCAATTCAAGGCTGTTCAATATTCACGTATCTGCTCTGAGGGTGTGTAGTATATCATAATTATTGTTATTAGCAAAAAGAAACGAACTCATTCCCCTACAAACACATTGTAACAACTTACAAGAATTAGTTCGGATGAACTTGTCGGCGGTATACTTTAAATAAATACTGATAGATTCAACAGATCACAACCCAAAAATCAATCGCTTATCATTTTTAAGTTTGTAGAGCAGTCCCACGGAATACTACGTTTACACACACATAAACACAAAGATACATAATCGGGGAGGGAGAGAAAGGAGAGGGGGGGGGGGGGAGAGACCGTTGTTTGTTGAAGCTGTGCAATTGACAGAAGGAGAAAGAGAGCTGACAGGGACGGTAATCTGAGCTCCATGGACAAGAACCTTCTTGTCAAAAGAGCTAAGAACGCTCAACACAAAAGCACACAGCAAAATCCTCATCAACTCCGACAAAAAAGAAGAAGCCATCTTTCTCATCGTCTATTTTCTCTCTTTTAGGTGAAGGAAGTATGACTGCCTTATCAATAGTGGAGACCCAGTCGGGCTCTTTATAACAACTCACGTGTGCAAGCACATAGGGAAAATTACCAAAACGGTCCTACACCTATTATAATTTTTCCAATTCAGTCCTAATTTTTTTTGGCCAACACA
The DNA here is from genome assembly GCA_017140595.1 of Eucalyptus curtisii. NCBI lineage: Eukaryota > Viridiplantae > Streptophyta > Magnoliopsida > Myrtales > Myrtaceae > Eucalyptus > Eucalyptus curtisii. Next base: position 1,385,912 of record CM029502.1, on the reverse strand, counting down.
GTGCTAAAATTTCTGTGTTTGTGCCAATTCAGTCATCTAGTCAATGTTGTGTTGATCAACGCTAACGTGGATGCTGGTTGACGGTGGCGTGTCAATTTTTAATATTCTTTTCCTTTTTTCTCTCTCTTTCTTTTCTTTTTTTCCCCTTTCCTTATTTTCCTAGCCTGTTGACGAACCGGCCAGAGGCTACGGGACCTAGCCGGCGTTGGCAAGGGCGAGCCTCGCCATCACTGGCAAGGTCAAGCTCGCCCTCGCCCAGATCTACCTAGGTCATGCCTCACTAGGGCTGTAGGCAAGGTTAAGCTTGCCCTCGCCATTGTTAGGCAAGGGTGAGCCTCACCAATGGTTGAGGAGATCGACCTTGCCGATCCTAGCCTTTGGCCGGTCAGATGATCGGCTAGAGGAAGAAGGAAATAAAAAAAAAGAGAAAAAAAAAGAAAAAAAAATTAAAAAATTGCCATGTTAGCGTCGGCCAAACGGTCATTGCCAACTGACATTCACTTTAGCACTAGTCGACCAAAATTAGCTAGATGTGTTGAATTAGCACAAATGCAAAATGTTTACAATTGAATTGACAAAAAAAAAAAAATATTTAACACCGAATTGAAAAAATTGCAATAGGTTTAGAATTATTTTAGCAATTGTTCCCAAGCATATTCTTTCATAAGCTTTTTGATACCCAACTATCTTGTGAACGATGCCCTTCCCATACGTTACACCCGTACTAAACTAGCAGTTATGGGTTTGCGTTGACCTTTCCACGCAGGCACGTAACTAGCAATAAAACCAGGAACTTGCAACTTGATTATTGACTCTATCCCCCCAATAACATGTACACGCCGGCCTGATTACATCTTGATTAAGGTGCAATCCCGTTGACATTAAATAAAAAGAAGATCCAGTCTGATCTTTTCTACACAGGAAGCTCAATTGTTTTGAGCAAGGTAGCTCAATTTTCCTTACATAATTTAATAAAAGGAAGCTCAATTTCTTGTTTTATTAAATTACATAAAACTTTGACCAAAAAAAAATAAAATTACGTAACACAAGGTAACTAAATTTTTCCTTCCGTTGACATCCTCTCCCTCGGATTTGCATAAAAAGAAAAGAAGAAGAATAAGCTGCTTAAGCATGACTTACGCTTCAGTTTATTTCATGCCAACAGGATCACATCGGAATCAAGTGATGTAATTAGGCAGGCCTGTAAATATAGTATGTGATAATGAAATTTTTTTTTATTTTTCAAAAAGCCGGCATTATTATAGAACATATTAGTGGAGAGATAGAGTAGAATCGGTCATTAACAATTTCATCGTTGATTAATTAAGTTTTTAACTTTTTATTATTTTGGGAAAATACCGCTAAAATCCATGGAAGTTTGCCCACTATAACATCAATACTTCAAACTTTTTTTGTGTTATTAAAAGTAAAACCCTCAAAATTGTACTAGTGTGCAAAAATTCCAGCTGTCTACCATGAAAAATCATGAATTTTGCCCATTGGGATACCAATTTGGGGTGATCAATGTTGGGGCTAGAGCTATCACCTAGAGGGGTTGAAAAGGTGATTAAGCAAAATCTAAAACAATCGAAGTTAATAATGCAAGTGACCAGTGACTGAAGATGAATTGTACAGTGATTAGAGTTTACCATGTACAGTAAACTATCAAACAAAATAAATGAGAGCTTAAGGGAGAGTAAAAATTACACACAATAGTCATAATGGTTTTGCTTATGATAAGCCTACGTTCATTCCTAAACCGACAAATTATTGGCTAAATTTTACTAGAGAATAAATCAGAGGTTATAAAGTCCGAGTACTCTCTACTCAAGTAGGTTCGATTGTATCATCTAATCTCACACTCAACAACCTCTCAAAGATTACAAATTAAGCTCATGAAGACAAGAGTGTAATATCGAAACTCTCTTTGAACTTTGGATTTTTAGACTTCAGATCTTGTACTTCCTTTAGCACCATGATCTCCTTTTATACTCCTCTATATCCAAGCTGATCATTGGAAGAAAACTCTAAGGACATTCATCCACTCAACCCATTAGACCTGAATGATATGAGAAGATTTGATTGCTTATAGGATTGCAAGATTAGTCTCCCCAAGTTTTGTTGCCTATACAATAGGAGTGTGGTTGTCATAAGTAGAGTTCCTCATTTGGAAATAGCGTCTCATCTCCAGAAGATTGTCACACGGATCACAAATCCTTAATATAAGAGGATTATGTTGATATTGATCCTTTCTAAATGGATGGACAATCAATATAGCTTTAGAAAGAAATCCAAGCCAAGGTTACTAGTTATTGCGCTTCACAAAATCCAAACTAATAATGAAAATCTGGAAACTTCTCGTAATTTTGATGTTGTGTATTATCTTGATAATCCTTGTGAAATAGATTGAAGTTCTTGATTTTCATGTCATAACAATATCTTTGATGTAAAGAACCAAAACTTATTATATAAATGAATAAGTCCGAGTTTGATAAATAAGGTCCGAACAAATTTGCTTCAAGAATATCACCTAGAAATCTTAACAAGTTCCTCATAAAACACTTAAGAAAGGTTTTGTCAATCTTCAAAATATAATGGGAAGTTTTCTTAACAATCTTCCCCTTTTTGATTATGACAAAACTTTTCAAGTACAACTAATAGAGAATTTTGATAAGATTTTAGTGGAAAAGATGCTCTCTTGAAAGCATGATTTTAGATAAAGCACAATATAAAAATCTATAAAAAGGTTTGCGGAAAAAATTAAGAGATTAGCACATAGAAAAAGCAAATCAAAGTAATTAGAATTATTTAAGAATTTATGCTTTGTAGAAAGAAATATAAAATAAGAGTTTAAGAAGATTTAACCACTCTTGTATAGGTTCCAGTTCTAGTATTACTCCCCTTGCATAAGGAACATATAAAATGTAAAAGCATTTATGTATAAGGTCTGATGATAAATCCCGTAGGTTCTGCTTATGCAATCTCCCTTTTTGTCAGCATCATAGACAATTGAATTTGCAAATATAATCCATAATGTAAACCATAATAAAGTTAGCGAATCAATCCAAGCTAGAGTATTAGTGCAAATCCCAAACCAAATCACGCTCAAAATAATAGGTATTACAATTCATACTCAAAAGAAATCAACTTAAAAAGCATTTTGAAATGTTCACTTCAAGGAGGATGGTCGTGTAGGATTTGGAACAGGAGAGCTTGTTGTAGAAGGTTCAACCAAAGTTAGAGGAACATGAATAAGATGATAAAAGTTTAGATTGGCCACTCTGTCCTCAACTGACTTAAGCTTCCCTTCCATTTCCTTAGCAAGTTTCTCCATTTGAGTTTCAAACAAGAGCTTCATCTCTTTTAAACTCTCTTCTAGAGTATTCTATTTCTCCATGATTTCTGCTAAGGTTTGCAGAATAATAGAATTGTTCTGATTTGATGTGTTTGAGAAATATGGGGTAAGTACACTATCGGTACCAAAAGTTGTGTACGGCGCTCACTTTGGTGCCAAAAGTTTCCGTCGGATTACTTAAGTACCAAATCGGAGAAAAAAGGATCACTTTGGTGCCACCAGCGAGAGAGATTTCAGCCAAATTGGTTATGTGGCTTTTATATTTAAAAAAAAAATGATGTGGCTTTTAAACGATGTCGTTTTCTATCCTCCTTATGAAAACAACGTTGTTTTTCCGTTATATGTTGATGGCCTCACAAAAACGACACCGCACAACTCATTTTGGGATTTTTTTTTATTTATTTGGGGATTGAAATTAGGGTTTTTTTGTTTGATCATCGCCCAACGCCGACCTAGCTCACTTGGCCACCGTCGGTCGGCCGCCGTTGCTTAGCCTCCATCATTCGGCCATGTCGCTTGGCCTCCGTCGTAGTTGCTCAGCTAGGCAAACGAGGAGAGGCTGAGGTTGTTGCTCGGGCAAGAAGCGACGGGAATAATAGGAGGTGAGGGCGGAGGAGGAGGAAGAAGAGGGGTCAAAGGTGGAGAGAGCGAAGACGAGGAGGGCGAGGGAAACAAGGAAGGCGCATATGGAGATGGTGGATTGGGCTCTGCTCAGGGAGTGGCTGAAGTGGGTCCTTCTGAAGGGGGAAGGAGAAGGAGGAGGAGAGGAGGTGGAGGACAAGAGCTTGGGCTTGTCAACAATGTTGGATGAACCGGAGGCGGAGTTGTGTTGGTGTTGGTGCTGGTGCGCTGCTGGTGTCGCTGCTGGCTGGTGCTGGTGTTGTTCTTCGGGGAAGAAGATGATGGGAAGCCCATGCCATGCCTTCTCTCTCTCTCTCTCTCTCTCTCTCTCTCTCTCTCTCTCTCTCTCAATTTGGGGATTTAGGGTTTTAAATTGGGGGCAAGACACTAAACGGAGTCGTTTTTGTTGTTTAAATGTTGACTATACTCTCCGGCTAGCCACATCAGCTTCAAAAATTAATAAAAAAGTGTCACGTCGGATTTCCAGTTAATCAAATCGGCGTTGGCACCAAAATGATTTTTTAAACTTTTTGGTACTTAAGTGATCCAAAATAAACTTTTGGCACCAAAGTGAGTGCCGTACACAACTTTTGACACTAATAGTGTACTTAACCCTAAGGAATAGATTCTTGTCCAACCTCAACAACAACATCAATATCCATATCCTTCTCATGCTCCTCCTCAATTTGAGCACCTTTTGTCCCCCCTAAAATTGTGTCTATAATAGGGATATTTCATTTTGATGTTCAGAGGAGTTTAGTACTTGGATTAACCTCAAGGATATTCTCAAGTTAGGTAGGAACTTCAGTACTTTGAATTATTCCAACATTCTCATAAGTTGGCTCTCATCCAAGAGTCTACCTTTGGTCGTGTATCATCTGTCAGATGCACATCGGCAACAATGCCTTTGACAGTTGCTCCGGCTTGACTAAGTTGTTGTTGATCTTTAGTATTTAGGGCATCAAACAATTGTTGGTCAATCCTTTCTTGTTGTTGAATCTCTTGGACCATGATTGTCACGATCTCAACTCCGTCTCTAGGGTCACAAGCAGCAGGGGTTATTTTTGCGACGTCCCATGCATATCGTCGTCCCGTTCTTTTTATATTTTCATTAAGCACATGCGGAAGTATTACAGACAACACCCAAACAATAATAAACAACCAAGAAAACAACCACTTGTAAATATACAATTACATTGGTTATATTTACAGGCCCCTTTGTTACGGGCCGTCATATTTACAACCACTACATTTTCTACGCTCCAAAGACTAGGTAAACCTTAGCTCCCCTAATAGAACTGCAACTCCAGCACTAGTAGGAGACCTCAATGCCTACAATTCTTAAAAACAACGGGGTGAGTCATGGACTCAGTAAGTAAAACCCACTAATTTCTGGGTAGGAAGATGCCTCGCCTATCAACAAGCATATAACTCATCCAAAACATTAATCGTTGATGTATCAATAGTAAAACACAAGCTTTGTCTTGGATGAAACATGAGGAATCCTCAAGCAACAGTATGCAAGCATAAATCAATATTCACCCACAACATGAGGAACTCACGCCTCACTCAATATTATACAAGCATAAATAAGATCCATTCCATAGTATAAGGAACTCACGCATTACTCAATAATATGCAAGCATAACCAAAATCCCTTTCATAACATGAGGAACTCATGCACACGAGGTACATTTATTAATAACCAAAATTCATCGACTCATTTGGAATCCATTGAGCATCCGAAATCCATCAGGCAACGTTCCCTAATCGAAGGATCGCAACTTGATTCGACACGTTTAAGCACCGATCTAGTACTCAACTTGGCTAGGGAATGATATAACTCAATATCGCATCGAGACCATGAAGGACAGGCCCGTCCTAACATGTTCACCGACCGAGTACCAAACTTGGCTCGAGAGCAATACGCCTCAATACCGCACCGAGACCATGAAAGGACTGGCCTGTCGTGACATGTTCACCGACCTAGTACCAAAATTGGCTCGGGAATGATATGCCTCGATATCGCACCAAGATTAAGAGAGGACTTATTTGTCGTGATCCTATATACGTCAAGGCTAACAAAACCCTTTTTCGGAGCTCGGGGTGTGAACTAGAACATGCATTTGTGAAAAATGGTTGGAAATAGTTTTGTAAGGAAATAGCAAGCTTTCACAAAAATGTTTTTCAAATTGGTTTGAGTCAAAGCATAACCGAAGCATATTGAACAAGTATGCAAATCAAACTTCTTTCAAAGCAATTCAAGCCAAAGCATGAGCCAAGCTCAACAAACAAGAACCGAACTCAATCAAGAGACAAAGTCACAACCCAACCTCAAGCAACAACAAGTCAATTAACTTCAGTTAAGGACTTGTCACATGCTCGGAGTAGCGTAACATAACATCCTAGCCAAATATTAGTAAGTTCTACTTATCACACTTTAAGGGATGTCCTAAGTAACCGAGCAATGTGCAGGCGAGAAAATGGACAAGAGGGGCGCGGCCACGAGAAAGAGGGAGAGGGCGGCGGTGAGGGTGAGCTTGAGAGAGTGAAGGAAGAAGAGGAGGTGATGTGTTGTGGGAATGAGGGAGGGATGCCCCTCCCCTATTTATAGGCAATCCTAACTTGTTCTTCAAACCTTAAAAGTCAAGAATTCCTCTCTAAGTCAAGAAGCACTAAATGCAATGTAACTTGGTCACCAAGTCTCAAGGTAGAATAGGGCTTTAATTTGGTAGCTTGGGACACCTCAACAAGGCATTTAAGGACTTGAGTTCAAGCTTGGGTGTGACACATAGCTCATGACTGAGAAAGTTAGTTTTGAACAATTTCCGGAATTAGTGTCTTTACCTTATCAAACGGAATCAAAAAATTATGACATTTCAATATATTGTACATAATACCTTGAATAAAATTTTTCATGAAGGAAGTAAAGTCAAATTCATGGTGTGCAAAGAGCAGAAAACATTGAAGACAACCCAAAAATTAGTCCGTCGAGCAGATTCAACAGTTGGAGAGAGGGACCCATTTTGAAATTAAAACTTCACAAAACTCTTTGAAATTTTAATATGTTGTAGATATGGATGTCATTCAAAACTTTTGTGAAGAAAACATGTCTAAATTATAAAGTGAAGATTTTATAAAAATTAGAGAAGGCAACCTAGTCATCGTTTTCACTACACGGAACGTGTTCCAGATGGTGAATGATTGAGCTTTCTTTCCTACCATTTTACCTCATAAAAAAAAATTATGAAATTTAAGGAAGTTTCTTTAGATTAGCACCAAAAAAATTTGTGTATAATTGGAAAATAGCGAAGGTCCAGTAATTTCGAAAATCAAAGGTGGCAATCTTAGTTGGAAAAAGGAGGCGTCTCACTTGGTTAAGAAGCATTAATTGTCAGGGATCCTTATCTCCCAAGTTTCCAACTAGGTCCTATGTTAGCTTGGACACTTCATCTCGGCATTGAATAACTAGAAGCCAAATGTAATTAATGTGCTTTTATCTTGTCTAAGAAGGCTTGACTTGCTTGCTCTTTCTTCCAATGGACGTGTAGTCCATTTCTTGGCCTCCAAGATCTTTTATTTAGATTAGGATTATAACTAGGCTAGGCTATAAGAACACATAAGCCTCTATATCAATTATCTTCATTTATTGCGATCACACTTGCCCACACTCGTTCACGCTCATTTTTAAGAAGATTTGGCTAATTCAAGGCCTGGGTGTCTCTTCATTAATGAGCCAAAGTCCAAGTTTCAAACTTGCCTTCCAAGGTAAGAGCCTTTCATGCCAAGTGTCTACCCTTAGTCAATATGCATTAATTAACTATAAGCCAAAGGCATTGAATGCACTTTAGGAAAATATCTAAGTTTTGAAGGCCTTGTCATTAGGCAGGGATTAATCGATTTTGATCGCGACTAACAACCTTATTCGACCCGAGGTTCATGCCTAAGCCATGCCCAAACAAAGCCAGATGCAACCCAGCTTGATTGGCCAAACCGAGTTTGAAATCCCCTTTATCGAGAAAAGGGGTTGCAGCTGGGTTTACTGGCTAGGTCCTAGCCCGGTCGGTCGGTCCTCTGGTCTGTTCGTGGGCTAGCCCATGGGTCAGTTCTACTTGGCCAGTCCTATGGTCAATCCTTAGGCCAATTGACCAATCTTGTAACTGATCCTGTGACTAGTCCAAGGTTCTTCACCACAAGTCTTGGTTAGTCCGAAATTGAATTGTTATGTAATCGTGTGGAATTGATCAATTCGTATCAACTCACGGTCGCATGGGATCGGTTCATGGTTGTCCATGATCGACATAATGATCGGGTAGAATCACCCACGACCGGTGTGATGACCGGATGGAATCAAGTCATGACCATTTGTCAATCCATGATTGTATGTGATCGTCCCACGCTCGATCCTTATGATCAAATAACCTTTCTGTGGTCAAATACTCTATAACTAGACATTGGGTTACCGATCCCTGAATGGCCAATTGAGTCATGACTAGCTTTCAGGTCGACTCATGGCCAAGTCTCGCCTGTGACATACCGGGCTTTGGCCTACTAGTCGAGGCCAAAATAGGGGTCAAAATAAGTGGATGTTGTGTGATAAGTTGTTATTGGGCTTAAATAGGTTATCGAGTTTCAAAGCGATAGGTTATAGGATTTTGGTGATAGGTATCATGTTCAGGGGGATAAGTTATCATGTTATGATAAGTGAAATTGATATGTGGTTTTATTATGCCATAATATGATGAAGTGTTATTATGTGTTATAGACTTATATGGGGTATGGATCCTGCGTTAAGTATGGTATATGGATTATAAGTTATATGTGTTATGTGAGTTACATATTACGTGTTGTATGTGACGTTGTGATATGGCATATTATTAGAGTATGTTATGGTAGGGCGATATGTTATATAAATAAAAGATGGATTATGCGATGGATTTGATGGCACGTAATAAATTATGTGAATGTATTGCGGGAGATGATGATGTAAGGACCCGGGCCCCACTGTGTAATATTGTTCACTTTGGACACTGAGTCCTCACGGCTTTAAAATGCGTTACTCAGATTAGAGGGACTTAAGCCTTATAAACTAGCCCAGGACTCCCCCCTTAAGCGATGTGGGACTAGAGAGGGACCCCTTCCCTGCGTACGTCCGGGGACCGAGGCACGGACGCACCGCCATCCCTCCTCCCTGCACACCGTCGCTTGGGCTGTTACACTCTCCACCCCTTAGGAGCACAATGTCCTCGCTGTGGCCCCACATGCGGTCATGAGTCGGCTCTAATACCACTTGTAAAGACCCGGGCCCCACTATGTAATATTGTCCGCTTTGGACACTAAGTCCTCACGACTTTAAAAGACGTTACATAGATTAGAGAGACCCAAGTCTTATAAACTAGCCCAAGACTCCCCCTTAAGCGATGTGGGATAAGAGAAGGACCCCTTCCCTACGCACGTTTGGGGACCGAGGCGCGGACGCACCGCCATCCCTCCTCCCCGCGCACCATCGCTTGGGTTGTCACAAATGACATGTGGAAAAATGATTTCTAAATACATGATGACCTTATCCTTATTTGTTAAGTAGTTTATATGCCATGGGTTTACGAAGTAAATGGTGCATATATGTATGACATAATGTAATGCGCGTGGGTGACATGATGACATACGGTGAAAGATATTGCATATTGTTGGTTAAATGAGAAAGATAAGAAATGAATTGTGTGATGGCATATATGTGTAATAACCTAAGACCTTGATGCGTATTACTTGGGGTGTGAATCTGTCTTGATGCGTTTTACGCATAATGATGCCCAATTAAGTTTGGATGCCTCCAAGTCAAAGCGATATCATTTGCGAATGGATTTCGGAATGAAGCCCATTACAGGAATGACTGCTTTGATGCATTTTACATGGGATGATGCCACGCTCAATGGGGTGAGACGATGTCCAGTTACGCTAGATGATAACAAACCTTTGAGTTGACCTTGGGTCTTGAGTGGCTGTAATAATTTGGACATATTTCTATGGGTTCAGCTTTGGATTATTGCATGGCATGAGCGCATGATTTGAAGCATAATGCGCATTTGTATGTTTGGCTCAATATGTTATGGAATTGCCTATGCATTTATATGGATGGCCTTGAATAATAGATTCACGATTATGTGAATGGTGAGGGTAAAGTAAGAGGGGCATTGCCATGTTTTGCCACCGATAGATAATTGCTTGTTTAGGGCACTTCAGAGGTGAACGGCTTCCCTACACGAGGTCTAGGAAGTTCACTCATTGAGTTTATCTTATATTTATTTGTTGAATGTTTACAGGCCCTAAGAATGGCTGAAACGTTCCATCATATACGATTTGGCCTCCTAGTTAAGCATAGTCAAGAGGTGACAGAGTATTCTATACTGGGAGGGGCTGATGCGCACTACACACGTTATGTCATGACCATCTGGTTCATTGAGGGCCTACCTACTCTTGTGCCTCACCGATTCATGGCCTGGTACTTTTGGGTGGGCAATGAGAGCCATAGTCCCATCCGCGGCTTCAATGGTCCACTGGGTGTCGAAAGTTTAGGGGGAGGCATCAGTTGGGATGCTAAGGATGGGGACATTCTCGATGGGGAAGTGTCTGACCTTGAGCTCAACCCCGAGTTGATCGTCGAGCCGCAGCCATGGATCCTAGAGGCCATAGGGGCTTAGGTAGTGGTGGGGTGTTAGCACTTTTGAACCGCTCTCATTGTATAAGAGGTGTAGGTGTACCTCGGGCCCATTTTTTATGAAGGTTGTAGTAACACAGTTGGGTGTATCGAATGTGGTGAAGCCTTCGTTTAACTTTTGAACTTGATGTGTACGTGACTTTGACTTATGATGGATATATATGAGTATGTTTATTTTTAACTATCCCTACTGAATGATGGAATGGTGATTTGCTTATATTTTCGCCATGCATTTATCGTCATTGTGAATTGGGTCAGCGATGCCTCTTGGGACATTGTAATCAAATGACCATAGGAATGGAAACGAGGGGTGCCACGTGCTCGAAGCGGGTTAGGGTGTAACATCCTTGCTTTGGTCATTACCTAGTAAGGTGTGTTGAGACCTTAGGATAGTTAGCTAGGAACGTTTACGATACACATGTGATTGCCGATTGTCTTACTAAATTGTGATTCTAAATTCCTAACTGTACTGTTGGGGTTGTAGAATTAGCTATGAAAGGAGTTTATACCAAAATCGAGGATGTAGTGAGGAAGGGCAATTCCCGGGCCAGCTAATGGTCAAGGCAGGGTGCGCGAGGATCTCAAGTTTGATGGGATTCTGCAGGCCTTAAAGACTATAGGGACCTTGATGGGGCAACAGGCTTAGTAGTAGGCCGCCGTCGCCATTGCTTACCACGATGACCCGTTAGTTGGAAACGAGAACCAAAGGTTGGTGGAGCAGTTCATTAAGTTGAAGCCACCTCAATTCTTAAGGAAGGATGATTCCGAGGTTACTGCTTTGTGGATTAAAAAGTTGGAGAAGGCCTTCACCTTGTTGAGGTGTACCGAGGAAGAAAATGTGACCAGCGTCTACCGGCTGCAAAGCAACACTAATGACTGGTGGGAGGCCATTGGGGGAAGATTTTTTCCTGAAGGTATTGTCGCGACTTGGGACGTGTTTGTGGAAGCATTCAATGGAAAATACTTTTCCGAGTGTGCCCGAGAGCAGAAGATATATGAGTTTCAATGACTTCGCCAAAACTACCTATCTGTGGACCAGTACGAGGCCAAATTCACGGAGCTGTCAAAGTATGCTCCAAGAATGGTTGAGGATCCTATAGATCGAGCAAGGAGGTTCCAGGATGGGCTGAAGCCCAAAATTTGTAGCCAGTTAGTGCCTCTGAACCTAAAGGACTATGATGAGCTCTATGAAAGGGCTTAACTAATTGAGAGGGATATGGCCGAGCGAGCAACCGCATCTGGATCATAGTTTGTTGCTAATAGGGATAACCATCGGTTTGGGAAGAAGCCGATGGTAGGAGGAAAGCACCGTATCCCTCCCAATAGGAAGAACGACATTAAGAAACCGGCAAAGAACCTAAGCCATAGTTACCGATTCTGTGGCAATTTCCATAGATCTACACCATGCCACACCGAGATAGGAGAGTGCTTTGGATTTGCTCAGAGGGCCACCGTGTCAGGAACTGCCTGCGATAATCGGCTAGAACCCTATTCACAGGATAGCAATCAAGAGCCGCGCCGCTGGACAATTTGAACCGATCCCCAACCCAAGGTAAGATGTATGTAGTGACCAGAGAAGAAGCCAAGGATCCCGGGGCCAAATTACAAGTATTGTCTCCTTACACCAGCATGTTGCGTGCGCTTTGTTTGATACAGAGGTGACACATTTTTTTGTAGCTAATCAGTTCGTTAAGTTAGCTGGGTTAGAATTGAAACCATTGGAAACGGTCCTTAGCATCTCCACCCCTATGAACAATAAAGTGCTATATGTTTTTGGCTATCAGGGGTATGCGATAGTTATCAATAGGCGAAAGGAGTTGATATATTTAGTTGTCTTGGCTATGCGTGATTTTGATGTTATAATTGGAATGGATTGGCTTGATAAGTAGTGAGCCACGATTTACTATTTTAGTAAGGTTATACAATTCAATCTAGTTGGTAGCTTCGGTTTTGAGTTTATAGGACACAAGGGTAGGTCGTCTACACCCTTAATTTCAGCAGATACAGTCAGGGGTGAATTTGCTACTAGGGGCTGCTCCATTCTAATCTAAAAAAACTTTGCTTGAGGTAGATTGGTTGCTTGAGGAAGGTTGCCAAGGTTATTTGGTAACATAAGAGGATTTAACTATAGAAGAGTCAAAGTTAGAGGATATTATTGTGGAACAAGAATTTATGCATGTCTTTCCGAAAGAATTGCCAAGATTGCCTCTAGAGTGAGAGATTGAGTTCGTAATCGAGTTGGCCTTTGGGACAAAGCCAATCTCAAAGGCATTGTATCGGATGTCGCTATCCGAATTGAAGGAGTTAAAAGTGCAAATGCCCGAATTACTGGATAAGGGATTTATTCACCCTAGCGCATCGCCATGTGGAGCACATGTCCTGTTTGTGAAAAGAAAGATGGATCATTGCGACTGTGCATCGATTATCGACAACTCAATCACGTGACGGTCAAGAACAAGTACCCGTTGCCAAGGATAGATGACCTGTTTGATCAACTTCAAGGAGCATTGGTGTTCTCAAAGATAAACATGAGAATAGGCTATCATCAGATAAGGATTAGGAAGGAGGACATCCCAAAGACCACATTTTGGATGTAATATGGCCATTACGAGTTTAAGATGATGGTGTTTCGGTTAACTAACGACCCAGCTACTTTCATGGACCTAATGAACCGAATATTTAAGGAAGTCTAGATCAATTCGTCATAGTCTTCATCGACGATATACTAGTGTACTTGAGGAGCCTAGAAAAGCATGTGCAACACTTAAAGGTATTACTGACCCTTCCAGAACACGCACTTTATGGCAAGTTTCATAGGTGCGAGTTTTGGCTTAATTGAGTAGCATTTTTGGGACATGTGATATTGGGCGATGGAATTTCGGTGGATCCAACCAAGATCGAAGAAGTCATGAACTAGCCAAGGCCTACAATGGTGACTAAAGTTCGGAGTTTTCTAGGACTGACTGACAATTAATGGCAATTTGTAGAAAGATTCTTCGGAATAACTATGCCACTGACGCAACTACCAAGGAAAGAAGTGAAGTTTGAATGGACGGACAAGTGTGAGAAGAGTTTTCAAGAGCTTAAGCACAAGTTGATGACTGCCCTAATGTTGACAATATCGTCCGATCTTGGAGGATACGACATCTACAACGATGCTTCATTTGAAGGATTAGGTTATGTCTTGATGCAACATGGAAGGCTTGTAGCCTATGCGTCTAGGCAATTGAGACCGTATGAGTAGAATAATCCAACGCACAACCTGGAGTTGGCGACAATTATCTCCGCTTTGAAGATTTGGAGACACTACTTGTGTGGGGAAAAGTTCCTGATCTACACTGACAATTAAAGAATGATGCCACACCCCGAACCCCGGGCATGCAACAACCCCTTCTTTAGTTGATAAAAAGCGATGTCCCAAGACTCATTGCTGACCCTTTCTTTTAATTGCACATGCGGAAGCGTATAATAAAATCCCCAAACAACAAAAATATGGGATAGAAAAGTAGGATACCATTTTCACCAAAACACTTTTCATAAACAAACTAGTTTATACATAGAGGACAACTCTAAGGTCTATGTACAAGAGATCTATCTCCAAGAAGAACTACTGAGCCACCCATGCTCTTGACATTTCCACCTCAACCTCTGGGTTCTTCATACTAGGGACCTGAAAATGGTTATACAATAACCAGTGAAATTAAATTCTCAGCGAGTCCTCCCTAAGCCCCCAATTAGAACACCAACTCAACTTGGGGTGTCTCTCTAGAACCAACCCACAAGCATACCCCGACTAACAACCAACAGTCAACAAATTGATTCGCATGCAACCTTAGTTGGTATGCCATACCCTGCACATTGAATCTCAGCACAATACACGTAATACACGTGGCCATTAGATGATACAATTCATCAATCACATACGAGTCGCGTCACAAGTGATCTCACCTTACCATGGCCACACCCTGCACGTTATCGATTCATGCGTACGTGCAACAAACAATATGCTCAACTCATACATAACTGGAACTAATGACGCTATGATTCTCATACGTTCTTGCACTTTAGTGCGCCACCTATCCCTCATCAATCGATCACACAGGTCACGATTATAAGATAAAATCGTTATGACACGTCCCATATCGCGCCACATAATTTTCCCCATAATAAGGCCTAACCAACTCAACCTCACGCGTGCTCCAATTATTAATGACCTACCGGTTATAGCTAACTTTCTAGTCAGCGATTATCCGACTTCCAATAGGCTACCGATAAAAATCAGACTTCATCCCGCCCCGTCGGGCACGGCTTTGTCGAGAACTTCTATTCATACGGTATTCCAAAGAGGGACATCGGTCCAGAATCTATTGCGACCAGCTTCCGAATCTCGTCAGGTATCGCCCCCAAACTTCCGTTGGGTGACGGATTCCACTTCTTAATCATGCAAGCACACCACTAAAACTCTCTTCTTATCTTTGAGCATTTAACCAATGCACGATGCTTGCAAATACAATTTCAAATCACTTTCCCCTAAAGGCGGTCCATTTCCAACATCCCTCGAACAAGGCATATTTCCCTTTTTGTGAAAATCACTCAATTCATGCGGATGCCCATGCATGTATACACTCAAATCACCTCATAAGATCAAAACACATGAAATTAAACATTTTTTCATTCTTGGGTGTATAGTGCATGTAAACAGTGCGCGTGAATAGTGAATTTCTAGAATTAAATAACTAATAAATTATATCCAAAAGTCATTAAAAACACTAATTAAAGCAAGCAATTAATCAATTAAGTTAACCAAGCTTAATTAAGCACATAAGCCACAATTAAGCAAATAAAGCAAGATTAAAGTAAACTAATCCTAGCCATTCATCTAACCACCTATCTTAGGACTAACACGGCTTAATTAAATTTTCTAAACTAGAATCAACATTAATTAAACCAACCCTAAGCAAGTTTAGGTACTAATTAAAGGATTATGAGCTAAACTCACCGTTAAACAAGTCAGAGACACGGACGTGGCGGCGACGACGGAGGCGATGCTCGGGAACCTCTACCACGACGATCCAAGGGGGTCCCGGGATTGGAATAGCAACCACAAACTCGAACTCCCACTGAAACACTTAAAAGCTGGACTGTTAGAGGAGGAACAAAGCTGAATGGGCTTGGCCGGAGCTCCAGCGACGGGTTGGCTAGTAACCGGCGGCAACTGGGGGTCGAGGGGGACCTGCTGGTGGCTAAGATGGGTGGAGGTTAGGTCGAAATGGGAGGAAAATGGCTTAAACGGGCGAAACAGGCAAAGTAGTATAGGCTGCTAGGTGGACCGACGGACCGGCGAGCGGTTTCTTCCGGTTGGTCGGCGGCTCCGTTCGACCAACGGCCGGGTCCCCCTGAACAGTTTGGGCCTTCTAAGAACGATGGTGGGTGGCACGAAGGCTGATTCTTAGGGGAAGGCAACAATCAACTCAGCTTTTCAGAAGAAGGTCAGCTGGAGCAGAAAGAGGCATAAGAGGAAAACATCGAAGAAAGGGCTGTGAATTCCTTAGGGCTGAAGAGGGGAGAGAGAGAGGTGTGAGGACTGGTTTCTCTGGTTCTCTCAAGCTTTCCAAAGCTTCAACAATAGATAAAGTGGGGCTTCAAGGAGGAAGAAGGGGCTATTGAAGATTAGAAGGGGACCACTTGCCTCAAAAGTCTTCCTTTCTATCCAATTTGTGCTCATTGCTTGCTCCCACCACCTTGCTGTCATCCAAGACTAATTTGCAGCCCTTAAGCTTCCCAAAGGGTCCAAAAGGTTTTCTCCCCCTTGACCTACGAATTTGGACCATTGGCCATCCAATTTGGTTCAATTCTCCTTCAATACCCATCCAATTAAGTTCAATTCGGTCCCTATAAATTCAGCTAAGAAGCCATCGTTGTGACATCCTGAATTTCAGGTTCTGCTTTCGGTTGAATAAGTTAGGCTTTTCATCGATGCGCCTATAGTTATTTTCTCTGAGTTCACCACTCACGAGATAACTAGCTTATCAGGTGAAGCCGTTAAGGCATTTTAATGCAATAAACTTAATAATTTGACCGTGGATCAACTACTCGACTGTGCGCGTCTACAATGGTCATTACAACATTGTCAAAATCGATCAGAAATCAGAGATAGGTCGATTCGACTGAGATATGTGATCAAAGTGTGGGTGATTCCATCTAATTGCAAAATTTTCGCCGATCGGCGCTAGACCGATTTTTTTGTCGTTTTAGGTACCCTATGTCCGTATTTGAAATCTTGAGATTTTCACAACAATCGAGAGTCATCAATGTATCGAAGATGTACATTGTGGCTCGAAGTATATCGATCATGGGTCAATTGCATCAAAAATTCTTAAAAGTTACCCGGTAAGCTAGGTCATGCTAAAATCGCGGTAGATTGAAATTAACCGCAAATTTGAATCCGATTTCAAAAATTGAAATTTATGTCATGTCACAAGTCATTTTAGGAATGTCGACTCATCCTCCGAAGATTTTTCTATAAATCGAGATTTTTGACGAAAATTCAAGATAGGGCCGTTTTGTCCGAAAAATTCGGAAGACCGTTTTTTATCGCATTTTTGGGTTGCAAGTGAAAGGGATAGTGAATACACCTAACTTGTTTTCCCAAAACACATGGTGTGCATAATTTAGACTTTTGATAACTCAAGTTGGGCAATCCACGAACAAGCTTCTTGGAGGAAATTTTTGTTATTTGCTTCATATTGACATGACCAAACTTTCGATGCCAAAGATTTTCTTCATCTTCAATAGAAATTAGGCACTAAGAGCTTTCCGGTTTTATATCTAGTAGATAGATATTTCCAGGTCTTCGTCCAGTAAAAGATTAAGACAAATTTTTACTAGTTCTTGAGCAAATGCCTTCGTGGAAGTTGATTTTGAATCCAGTGTCATATAATTGACTTATGCTGAGTAGATTATAATTCAAGCCTTCCACAAGGAGACATTGTTGATTGTGAGACTTTCAATCTTCACAGTTCCACATCCAACGATCTTTCCTTTGCTATTTCCACCGAAAGAGATTTTTCCACCATTTATTTGAGTAAGCTTTATAAAGCAGTTTGAATCTTCTATCATATGTCTTGAATAGCCACTATCCAAATACCATTTGATGTTTTTATTGATAGTGACCTGCAGTTATAAGAGGATTTAAGTTTTCTTTGGTACCCATATATTCTTGGGTCCAGGGGAGTTAGTTCTAAAAACAGTCTTTGCCCAATCTCTCTTAACAAATCTCCAAACTTTAGGACAATCTTTCTCGAAATGTTCTGAACTGTTACATTTTGAACATTTGAGAGCACTTCGGCCAACAAGTTTTATAAAAACTTTTTGAAAATGATTTCTATAAAAGGCTTTTGTAGGTCTTTGTTTGATTCTATCTTTTACTTTTGGAAAGTCAATTAAAAGAATAGTTTCTGGTGTCATTCCTAGACCAGATTTGTTGAAGTAAGGTCTTTGAATTGAAAGAATTTTATCTAGCTTTTCATATCCATTTGAAAACTTCTTTGAGATAATAGAAATATCTTCTTTCAAAGAGATGTTTTCATTCGAAAGAGAATCTACATTTTTTTTTTAGATTTTCAAATTTTTCTTTCCATGAAATTTCCTATTGCCTTAGTATGGAATTTTCCTTCTTTAGTTCGGAAATTCTTTGAAGAGATACCTTGAAACTAAGACAGAGTTCATCAATATATTTGGAAACTTTAACAGGAATCTTAAAATTACTAACCTCGATTTCCTTGTCTGAATCTGAGTCTAAATCTGTTTCAGACTCTCTGAGTCTGATTCTGAATTTGTCATTAAACAAATGTTGCCATTAAACAAATGTTTCTCTGTATTTCCCTTGTTTTTCTTCAATAGAGGACAGTTGGGTCTGATGTGTTCTTTTTTTTTTTTTTTTTTTTTTTTTTTGCATTCGAAGCAAATCACATCTTTGTTGGTCTCATTGTCTTCAGTTAATTTATTCTGAGATCTTTGAGTAACCTACTTCCTCAAATTGTAATTTCTTCCTTTTCTGTTTAACTTCCTAAACTTCCTAATCATGAGTGCTAGTTCTTCATCATCCAGGTCATCTTCTGAATCCGTATCATCGGAGTCATCATTAGACTTTAAAGCAATGACTTCTTACCTTTAGGATCTTCTTCCTCATTGATTTGTTCCACTTCATAAGATTGAAATGTTCCCACTAATTTGTCTACCAATAGAGGCATGATTCTCTGTGTTTCTCTAATGGAAGTGTTAATGTGATTCCAGTCTTTGGAAAGTCCTCGCAGCAACTTGTTAACTTTCATTTGCCCTGATATTGGCTGTCCATGATATGCAAGACCATTTACAATCTCTGTAAAGTGACTGAACATATCAGTGATTGATTCTCTTTATTTCATTTTGAAAGCTTTATACTGTCCGAGTAGAATATTGATCTTTATTTCTTTAACTCGATCAGTTCCTTCATAAATAACATGCAACCTATCCCAGACTTCTTTTGCTGTTTCACAAGATGAAATTCTGTTATGCTCAGTAGAAGATAAAAGCACAATATAAAGAGTAGATAGCTTTAGTATCAATAGCTTGTCTCTTGGTTATGTCTGCTTGTGTCATCTCGGTAGCATCTGCCACTTCCTTTCCTCTTTCTGAAGTTGATGTATTTGTAGGAATAATTCATTTTTCTACCACATCCCATTCCAGGAGATCTTTCAATCTTTGGAATGCTTTCATCTTGTTCTTCCATAAATTGTACTCATTCCCATCAAAGTAAGGTGGTCTGGTGTTGCTTTGACCTCTAACCAGTGCTGGAGCCAAAATACTAGCCATAGAAGATCTGTAGCTCACAAGTAAAAACACTTTTAATAAAACGAGCACACAAGCTCTGATACCAATTGAAAGGACTAAGGGATACACCTAGAGGGGGGTGAATAGATGTTTATAAAAATTTTCACAGGACTTAATGAAAGTAATTTACTTTTAGAGGATGTTTAGACAATAAGCGTATCTTAACTTGAAGCAAATAAATAACCAGTAAATAAAAGTACGAAGTTCAGGAAAGAGAATATGAACACAAAGTTTATAGTGGTTCGGCTTAGACCAAGCCAACGTCCACTCTTCTCACTGACAGCCTATTGGCTAGATTCCACTAAAGATCAAAAGAGATGTTACATCTTGTGATCTCGACTATCACAGTGATGAGTTTTCCTTGAACTCTCACATAGTCTCACTAAGAGTTTCTCTCTTTTGTATACAATTTTTAGCTCGATGAATGAAAAAGCAAGAGACTAGAAAGCTTCAGACTTTGGAATTCTCTCTCAAGCACTGTATCGAACAACCAAAGAATCAATCCTTAAATACTCCTTCATGCCTACTAGACCGTTGGCATTTTCCAAAGGAATTCTTCCATCTACCCGTTGGACATAATCAATTAAGGTGATCTCGAGTCGTTAGATAATTTGTGTTGATAGCCCGTCAATCATGTTCACCCATACAAATCAAGATCTTGAGTTTCCATAAATAGAACTTTCCAAGTTTAACTCGTCTTTCAAAAGATCTTCATATCGGAGTAGATTTCAGTAAGAATAATCAATCAACTAGATGTGAAAGCTAGCTATAAGATCATCCAATAACCATACGATTCGAATCTTTGAAGATAATCTTGCATTTGGATAATAATCCTGCGTTTGAATAAATCTTCATACTTTAGTCTGGAACTGTCAGTGAGGATAGACTTTGAGATTAAAATATGATGGTCTATCAGTCTTCAGACTTTGGAAAGTTTTGTCAATTTCAAAATAATAAAGGATTTTTCTCTAACAATCTCCCCCTTTTTGATGGTAACAAAACTTTCTTGCATATTTGGAAAACCTTTTGACCTGCAAAACAATACTTATACGATATATGATACCTTATAAATTTAATTAGGACTGTGAAAACCATGATTCCGCAACCACAGAACACATGTTAGTCCAAACCAAATATAAGTAATATCATAAACTAAATCACTGCATTTGCAAGTATCAAACGATTAACAATATCCAAATGTCAAATTCAAACCAAACCATAGCTAATAGCTAAAAGTCCAAACCAAATAAAGTTCAAAGTCAAATAAAACCAAGTCAAATAAAACAAAATGCAAATCTGCACTCAAACTCTCCCCCTGTTTAGCATCAGCAAAAAGTGGAGACAAACAATTGAAAGAGTTGGATAAAATTAGGGTTGCTTGGGGATAAGAATGAGTTGGAAATCCCCCATAGACTTGACAGTGTCTTCAAGCTTATGCAAAGACTCTTTAATATGTTGAATATCAGGATCTAGGTTTCCATAAGTAGAACCTTCCAAGTGTGATTCGCGGATCAATTGAATCTAAGCTACTGAAATTAATCAATACGAATAATAGATCCTGAAATGCTATTTCCAGCCGTGAGATCTTCCTTAACCATACGAACCAAATCCTTAAGGATAAGCTTATCTTAATTTAATTGAATAAAACTTTTCTTCGTCGGTCTGGAAACTGTCAATGAGGGCAGACTTTGAATCTTGAGTCTGGAGTTCTTCAGACTTTGTCAATAGAGTCTTCAAGTCTTTAGACTAGATCGATGGAAACGTTTTGTCAATTTCAAAATAAGTCGGGAGGTTTTTCTCTAACAATCTCCCCCTTTTTGATGGTGACAAAACTTTCATGCAGATTTGGATACTTTTGACCTGCAACACTTAAGCTAACAAAAATATCTCATAATAAATTAGGATAAAGATAATGATAATTCTGCATCCACAGAAAATAAGTTAGTCCTGTAAGAACAATTATCTTTATCAAAACCATAATCATTGCTTAAAATACTGCAAGCATCAAAAGTTTAAAGCAATCAGCAATCCAAGATCCAAATCAGTCCAAGCTCCAAACAAAAGATAAAGTCAATCCACAAAAATCATAGAAAAAAAATTTTAAAATCAAATTTGCAACTTCTCCCCCTTTTTGTCAACAGTAAAAGGTAGAGAAGATAAAATTAAGATGCTTTGGGAATGCGAATGAGCTAAAAATCTCCCATAGACTTGACAGTCTCCTCCAGCTTCTTCATATTCTCCTGTAGTTGCACTAGATCCGTACCCTTTGTAGTTGCTTAAATCTGAAGATTAAGAGCTTGAACTTGATCTTGCAAAGTAACGAAAATGGCATGATGAGCATTCTGCAGAATCTGGAATTTACATCCCAATGCATAAACCTAGCCTTTAAGCTCCATAAGAAGTTCAAGCAACCTTTGAAAGTCTGATGATTTGTCAGTTTGTGTGCTTGCTTCAACATGGTCAGATTGTGGAGTAAAGCCAGAACGAACTTCAGCACGAGCATCCAAACTTGGAGATGAAGCCTCATGATCTTCTTCAGGAAATTGTGAGGCATATACATCCTCTAGATCGGCAGGAGAATGACTAACATTCTCACTGGTAAAAGTGAGTAGAGGAATACCTTCTTTAACAACAGCTCCCCATGTTTCAGTGCCTTCAGGTGGAGAGAAGTATTCTTCTTGCTCAAGCTCTTCCTCAGTGCCATGATGCTCTTGAGCTTCTTTTTCTGCTGGAGAATCACCACAACTTTCTCCTGCAGTTTGTTCTCCTCCTTGCTCCTGTGCGCCTGTTCTTTCTTCTTCTTCCTCTTTCCTCATCGATTCCTTCTCCTCATTCATTTTCTCTGTCTCTTCTCTGTCTTGGTGTTCTAGTTCTTCCGACTCTGGAACAAGACGTTGTATGTTCTATGAGGCAAGGGCGGAGATAGCAATGTCTTCTTCATCGTCTTCATCCTACAAGATGATTGCTCTCCTTCTTTTGGATGGAACGGTCATGGGTTCTTTGCCTTTTCTCTTCGCAACTGTAGAGTCTTGTCGAGACTTGACAGGGGTTTTCTCCTTAAATCGCTCTAACACCTTGCTTAGATCCTTCAGACGCATCTTTCTAACCATCTTCAGCCCTATCACCATTTGATCAATGGTTTGAACACACAGAATTTATGGAGGCTGAATGTTAAAATATCTAAATAAACGAATGATGAGAGTAGAGTAAGGAAGTTTTCCCTTGTCCTTTGCCATGGACCTATACATGTGAAACATGATAGTGTGAGGCAAGAAGAACTTGTAACTGATGTTGATGGCGTACATCAGTTTTGCTTCAGAGTTTGAGACGTCTGTCTTTGATGTGGATTTGGGCCCGAGACAGTTGATCACAATTTTATGGAGCAATATGTTAGATGCATTCATCCTCATATAAAAGAGTCGTCCTTCTACACTTCTATCTCGAGCAAGCTCCATAGTCGCATGACCAATAGACACATTTATGGATTGGAAAGTCCCTCTCTCCACACCAATCACATCAACAAGGATGTCCATGTCTACCACATACTCCTAATCTCTAACACTGAACGAGAATCCATTCGCATCCAAAAAGCTTAGATTAGAATAGAAATATGTGGTAAGTTCAGAATGAGCGACATCTGTCTCAGTACAGAAACGTTCAAGTTGAAGTTTCTCAAACTTCTCTCTCAACTTGATGTTTAAGAAGTCGAGAAAATCAAAGTCCACACTTCTTGGGTTCATCACCCCTCGCTTCAACAACTTCGAATAAACTTGTTTGTGTTTCTCAGAACGAAACAATTTTGCCATTTTTCCTCGAATTTTTGCAACAACACCCATCCTTGGCTTAAAATGCATGAACATCTTTTCATCGTCATCTTTTCCCTCAGGTTGATTTACTCCTCCAAAACGAGGAACACTAGGAAAATTTGCAAAAGCCCTTTCCACTGTACCAACAAGAACAATTCCCGAACGTTTTATGACTTTTAAGAAATGAGTTTCATTCCGATACCCCTTTTCTTTTAGAAATTCATCGATAAGAGTCAATGCAGAACCACCTTCCTTTAAAGAGGAGTAAAGCTTGTAAGTAAATGCAGGCTTAAGAGACCTTACAGGTTCAACATCCTTAAAGATTTCTTCCTCTCGCTTGTTGGTGATGACGCTCATGTGACCTAGCGGGAGAAGAATGGCACGATTGAGAATGTTGTTGTTGACTTTCTTGCTGCCTCAGGGTCTTCTTCCTCGCCGATAATAGGACCTCACGACCGTGGTCCCCGCTTGCAATCCTTGATGACTTTCTTTGAAACGACATTGTCAACTTTGAGACGAGAAAGATCGAGAGTCTTAGCGACTCATTAGCGGAAGCAAAATATAACATCACCATCATATCATATACTTACCATCATCATGTCACTCATGGCATCATCCTTACCATGCATCCATGCATATAACATCATCACCATAACACATGTACCATCATCATGTCATGCATCCATGCATATAACATCATCATCATATCACATATACCATCATCGTTGCCATGCATCCATGCATGTAACATCATCATCATATCACATGTACCATCATCATGTCATGCATTCATGCATGTAACATCATCATCATGTCATGCATATATCATCATGCATCATATCATGCATATATCATCATGCATAATTCAATTTCAATTTTTATCTTGGACCGCCACATTTCTCTTTCCCGGGACCAATGTTTGCATCCCACATGTATCCAAGATACAATTCAGACCATCCGGCTCCCCCACTCTCCGGGCATCTCGTACCCCAACTGGCATCACGAGGACCCTCCAGCATTCAACCATTCAAGGCCACCGGGCAACCGGCCGTACCCTTCTAGCCAGGCATCTCGCACCCAAACCGGCATCGCGAGGTATCCCTCGGCATAATTACCATGCCGAGCTTCCGGCTCCCCCACTCTCCGGGCATCTCGACACCTCTCGGTACTCCCGAGGCCCTCCGGTATCCGGCCATTCACGACCACCGGGCAACCGGCCGTATCCTTCTAGCCAAGCATCCCGACACTCCCGGGGCATCGTCGGCTCACACCTCCGACGGCCTTCTCATTTATCTCAATTCTCATCTTCAATTATAGCTCAATTTTAACATGGCATGTGATGTGATGGCATTCAAGATCATATTCATCATTGAATTCATACATGCATCTCAATTCATTATCATGCATGCATCAAGACACCATCACCCAATCAATACAATTCATGGAGTCCATGCAATTTAAAATGGTCCATATTTCATGCCCTTTTTACAAAATTCCAGCATGTACCATTTTTAGAAAATATTTAAATTATATATCCATAAGCTTCTCAAAAATCATGAAATCAAGGCATGTGATAGATAAGACAATAAGATAACAATTCCATGAAAAACACATGCCCAATAGAGTTCCACACAAGAAAATACAATTCTCACAGAAGAGCATGCAATTTCGGATAGAAACAGAATGCACAGTTTCCGAAATAATTCAATTAAAATATCCGAACGACCTCAGAAAATTATGAAATTTTACCAGATTATAGTTAAGATACTGAAGTAGATTTTTCATGAGAATTCTAGGCCAGATTCGTTTTAGATAATTTTCTATAGTCGTACGAATCTTCTGGTTCTCATACTGAAACGTCCAGTGTACGTATCTCCGAAATATCGAGTTTTTACCCACTTATTGTTCTTCGTTTCTTCTGAAATTTGGATATATTTTACTTCAAGAGGTCTCCTATAACTTTAATTAAGGGATCTAAGTCAAATTTCCAGAGTATAGTCATCATATGGGTCCATGAAGTCTCGGGTGTCCAGTACCGGTTGTGGGTAAAAACGAATAAGAAGAGGAACAAGATATAAACCAGTCGAAACAAAGTATTCAAAACGTCACAAAAGGAAAAAATAAAAATGCCTTTTCAAAAATAACTGTCATTTTGAAAATAGATAACTATCTTTTTCAAAAAGATAACTGCCTTTTAATGTCAATTAGAGATTAACAGACATTCTTACCTTTTTGAGATTTTTATTTAAAAATTAAAAGCACTGTAACCGAAATAACTTACAATCGTAACCTTTGGTCTTCTGAGTCTGATCTTTTTGAGTCTGAGCCTTTTCAGATTTTATCCCTGAATTTGAGCTTCATCAGTCTTTAAGAGATAAGATATTAAGTCTTGAACGAATAGACTCAAATGAGCTTTTCTCTAGCGGCTTTGTGAATATGTCTGCCAGTTGATTCTTTGAGTCGATAAATTGTATTAAGACTTCTCCATTTTGAACATGATTTCTAATAAAGTGATGTCGAATCTCTATGTGCTTTGCTCTCGAATGAAGAATTGGATTCTTTGTGAGATTAATTGCACTGGTGTTGTCGCATTTGATCTTGTTACATGAGCCTTCGATTCCAAAATCTCATAGTTGCTGCTTTATCCATAATATTTGAGAACAGCAGCTTCCAAGAGCTACATATTCTGCTTCTGCCGTTGAAAGAGCTACAGTACTTTACTTCCTTGAAAACCAAGATACTGCCCTGTTACCAAGCAATTGACAAGTGCCGGATGTGCTCTTTCTATCAACTCTGCAACCTGCAAGATCTGCGTCGGAATATCCAAGGAGAGTAAAGTCTCCTTCCTTAGGATACCATAGACCAAGCTCAGTAGTTGTTGCAACTTATTTGATGATGCGTTTTGCAACGCTTAGATGTAATTCTTTAGGATATGATTGAAATCTAGCACAAATGCAAACACTAAACAAGATATCAAATCTAGACGCAGTAAAATAAATAAATGAACCAATGATACTTCTATATAATTTTTGGTCGACTTTCTTTCCTCCTTCATCTTTGTCTAGCTTCGAAGAACTTGACATTGGTATGTCAGTCTTTTTGTAATTCTTCAGTCCGAACTTTTTAACAAGTTCTTTTGCATATTTCTCTTGATGAATGAAAATTCTTTCTCTCAGTTGTTTCACTTGTAGACTAAGAAAGAAAGATAGTTCACCCATCATGCTCATCTCGAATTTATCCTGCATAGACTTAGAAAATTTCTTGCACGGATTCTCATTAGATGATCCAAATATAATATCATCAACATAAATTTGAACGAGTAAAAAGCTTTTACCTTCCCTTTTGATGAACAATGTAGTGTCTACTTTTCCTTTAATGAAACCATTTTGAATTAAAAACTTACTTAACCTTTTGTACCAAGCTCGAGGTGCTTGTTTCAATCCATATAGAGCTTTTTTCAGTCTGAACACGTAATCTGGTTTCTTTGGATCTTCAAATCCAGAAGGTTGTTTCACATAGACTTCTTCTTGAATAAATCCATTTAGGAATGCACTTTTGACGTCCATTTGAAATAACCTGAAATTCTTATAACAAGCAAAAACAAGTAATAATCTAATTGATTCTAACCTTACTACAAGAGCCTAAGTCTCATCATAGTCAATCCCTTCTTCTTGTGTATATCCTTTGGCCACGAGTCTTGCTTTGTTCCTTATAACTTTTCATTTTTTGTCCGTTTTGTTCCTGAAAACTCATTTAGCTCCACTAATAGACTTACCTTTTGGTTTAGGAGTTAATTCCCAAACATCGTTAATGCTGAATTGTTTGAGTTCTTCTTGCATTGCTTCAATCCAGCTTTCATCAGTTAAGGCTTCTTCTATATTTTTGGGTTCTATTTCAGAAATAAGTGCCACCGCACTAGACTCTTCTCGCCTTTTGGATTTGGTACGAATCCCCTCATTAATATTATCAATAATGAGTTCTTCGGGGTGACTAGACTTATGCTTCCAGTTACTGGACAATCTGACAGGTTGTTGATCTTTTTCATGAGTTGATCCTTCATTATCCATTCGTCGTTTTTCTACTGGAGTCTGACCTGTTTCAGGGGAGGTAGACCTTGTAGAGTCTGGAGCAGGTTCAGATTCTTTAGTTTGAGTCTGAATCGATTGGATTTGTGGAGAGTCTTGAAATTTGATGTTCATCGATTCTTCCACAATTTGAGTCTTCTTGTTGAATACTCTATAAGCTTTGCTTGAAGTTGAGTATCCAAGAAAGATTCATTCGTTTGATTTTTCTTCAAACTTACCAACTCGATCATTTGCATTTTTCAAGATAAAACATTTACAACCAAACACTTGAAAATACGAAATAATTGGCTTCTTTCCTTTAAATAACTCATAAGGAGTTTTGTAAAGAATTAGCCTTAAAAATACTCTGTTAATAATATAATAGGTTGTAGAAATA
This sequence comes from Eucalyptus curtisii, assembly GCA_017140595.1. NCBI lineage: Eukaryota > Viridiplantae > Streptophyta > Magnoliopsida > Myrtales > Myrtaceae > Eucalyptus > Eucalyptus curtisii. The sequence goes on along the minus strand of CM029502.1, from coordinate 1,358,083 downwards.
GCTTCAGCCCAAAAACGTGAAGAGATATTGCTTTCAATTAAAAGAGTTCTTGCCATTTCTTGTAAAGATCTATTCTTCCTTTCCACAACCCCATTTTGTTCTGGTGTATATGGAGAGGATAATTTATGCTGAAAACCAGATTCATCACAAAATTTAGCAAAGTCTTGATTTTCAAACTCACCTCCATGGTCTGTTCGAATGCTTGAAATAGTATAACCTTTCTCATTCTACACTTTCTTAGCAAATTTTGAAAAATGAGAGAAAGTCTCAGACTTACTTGCAAGAAGGTAGACCCAAGTGAATCGTGAAAAATCATCCACTATTACTAGGCAGAATCTTTTTCCACCAATGCTTTGAGTTCTAGTTGGTCCAAAGAGATCCATATGCAGGAGCTGCAATACACAATTAATGGAAACTTTATTTATTGGTTTAAAAGAATTTTTAACCTGTTTTCCCAACACGCATGGTGTGCATAAGTCATACTTTTGGTATTTAAGATTAGGTAGTCCTCGAACAAGCTTTTTGGAAGAGATTTTGGCAATTTGCTTCATGTTGATATGGCCAAGTTATCGGTGCCATAGATTCGTTTCATCTTGTACTGATATTAAGCATTGTGAGCTTTCTTGATTTATATCCAGAAGATAAATATTCCCATGTCTACGCCCAGTAAAAGATTGAGATAAATCTTTACTAGTTCCCGAACATGTTCCTTCCTAGAAGTTGATTTTGAATCCTGTATCACACAACTGGCTTATGCTGAGTAGATTGTAATTCAATCTTTCCACCAAAGAGACATTGTTGATTGTTAGACTTCTAATTTTTACTATTCCGTGTCCAATAATCCTTCATTTGCTATTTCCACCAAAAGAGACTTTTCCTCCATCTATTTGAACAAGTTTTATAAAACAACTTGAATATCCTGTCATGTGTCTTGAGCAGCCACTATCCAAATACCATTTGATCTTCCTTTTGATAGTGACTTGCAATTAAAAAGAAATTCAAGCTTTCTTTGGTACCCATATTTTCTTGGGTCCAGTGGAGTTCGTGCAATAAACAGTCTTTGCCCAATCCTTTTTAACAAGTCTCCAAACCATAGGACATTCCTTCTCAAAGTGTTCTGAGCTTTGACACTTTGAACATTTGAGAGCATTTCGGCCAACAGGTTTTACAAAGACTTTTTGAAAATGATTTCTATAAAAAGCTTTTGTAGGTCTCTGTTTGATTCTTTCCTTTACCTTTGGAAAATCAATTAGAGGAATGGTTTCAGGAGTCATACCAAGACCTAATTTGTTAAAATAGGGTCTTTGTATTGAAAGAATCTTATCCAACTTCTCAGATCCATTTGAAAATCTTTTTGAGATATTTGAAATATCATTTTTTTAAATAGGTGTTTTCTCTTGAAAGAGAATCTGCATTTTCTTTTAAAATAATAAAGTTTTTGTCTAAATCTTCAAATTTTTCTTTCCAAGATTTTTCCTGTTGCTTCAATGTAGAATTCTCCATTTTTAATTCGGAGATTCTCTTAAGAGAAGTTTTGAGGCTAAGACAAAGTTCGTCAATATACTTTGAAACTTTAGTAGGAATTTTTAAATTACTTACCTCAATTTCACTGTTTGAGTCTGAGTCTGTCTCAAGGTCTGAGTCTGATTCAGATTTTGCCATTAAGCAAATGTTGGCATAATCATCATCACTTTCTTCACATTCGGTATCACTCCATGTTTCTGCTTTGAGAGCCTTTCTGTATTTCTCAGTCTTTCCTTTCTTTTTCTTCAATAAAGGACAGTTGGGTCTGATGTGTCCCTTTTTCTTACATTCAAAGCAAATCACGTCTTTATTGGATTCATCATCCTCAATTGATTTGTTCTGAAATCTTTGAATACTTTGTTTCTTCCAATTGAATCTTCTTCCCTTTTTGTTCAGTTTTTTGAACCTCTTTATCATAAGTGTTAGCTCTTCATCATCTAAGTCTTCTTCTGAGTCTGTAACATCAGAATCATCGTTAGACTTTAAAGCAATAGACTTCTTACCTTTAGAATCTTCTTCATCGTTGGTGTGCTCCACTTCGTAAGACTGAAGTGTTCCAATCAATTCGTCTACAAAAAGTGACGCAATCCTTTGTGTTTCCCTTATTGAAATCTTTATATAATTCCAGTCCTTAGAGAGTCCACGCAGCAGTTTATTGATCTTCATTTGTCCTGAGATTGGATGTCCCTGATATTCTAGACCATTCACAATTTTAGTAAAACGGCTAAACATATCAATGATTGATTCTCCTGGTCTCATTTTGAAGACTTCATATTGTCCCAGAAGGATATTGATCCTTCTCTCTTTCACTCGATCAGTTCCTTCATAGGTAATGTGTAGCCTATCCCGGACTTCTTTTGCTATTTCACAAGAAGATATTCTGTTATACTTAGTAGGAGATAATGCACAATATAAAGAGTAAATTGCTTTAGCATCAAGAGCTTGTCACTTGGTTATTTCTTCTTTAGTCATTTCAATAGGGACTGCAACTTCTTTTCCTCTCTCTGATCCTGATGCAACTATAGGAATGATTCCGTTTTCTACTGCTTCCCATTCCAGAGGATCTTTCAATCTTAGGAATGCTTTCATCTTGTTTTTCCATATGTTGTAATCCTTTTCATCAAAGTAAGGAGGTTTGGTGTTGCTTTGACCTTCAACTAACCCTGGAGCCAACATACTAGCCATAAATCTTTAACTCAGAAGTAAGAACACTTCAAATAAATGAGTACACAAGCTCTGATACTAATTGATAGGGCTAGTACGAGCACTTAGAGGGGGGTGAATAGGTGATCAAAGAAGTTTTTGCAAAACGTAACAAGATAGATTAGTCTTCAACGATTGATAGACTAAAAAAGCGAAGACAATAATAGACGTATGAAGCTGCGATGTAAAGTAAAGAGATTAGGGATATAGAATAAAGACTCTAAGTTTATAGTGGTTCGGCTTAGACCAAGCCTACGTCCACTCTCCCGTACTGACAGCCCACTGGCTGGATTTCACTAAGAATCAAAAGAGAATTTACAATCTCACGTTCTTGATTCCACAGTGTAGAGACTCTACTACACTTCCTCAAGGTCTCACAGATATTTAGTCTCTCTTTTGAGTACAAGTATAGTTCAATGAATAAGATCGCAAAAGAACAAGGAGATTCAGAATTTGAAATTTTTCTATCTACTACCCTTGAACAACTTGAACGTCTCCCTTAAATACTCATTCATGCCTTCATTACCATTGGCACCTTCCAAAGGAGTTCTTCCAATCAACCCGTTAGACATAATTAATCAGGGAGATCTGAGCTATTCAAGGAAAATGACGATAGCCCACCAATCCTGCTCGCTCATACAATCAAGATCTAGGTTTCCATAAGTAGAACCTTCCAAGTGTGATTCGCAGATCAATTGAATCTAAGTTACTCAAATTAATCAATACGAATAACAGATCTTGAAATGCTATTTCCAGCCATGAGATCTTCCTTAACCATACGAACCAAATCCTTAAGGATAAGCTTGTCTTAATTTAATCGAATAAAACTTTTCTTCGTCGGTTTGGAAACTGTCAATGAGGGCAGACTTTGAATCTTGAGTCTAGAGGTCTTCAGACTTTGTCAATAGAGTCTTCAAGTCTTTAGACTAGACTGATGGAAACGTTTTGTCAACTTCAAAACAAGTCAGGAGATTTTTCTCTAACATCAAGACTTAGCAAATTTCTGTGATGAATTTGGTTTACAGCATGTGTACTCTTCACCATATACTCCAGAGCAAAATAGGGTTATGGAAAGAAAGAATAGATCATTACAAGAAATGGCTAGAACTCTTTTAATTGAAAGTAATATTTCTTCTCGTTTTTTGGCTGAAGCAATTTCTACAGCTTGTTATATTATTAATAGAGTGTTTTTAAGGCCTATCTTAGAAAAAACTCCTTATGAAGTATTCAAGGGGAAAAAGTCAAATGTTTCTTATTTTCATGTATTTGGTTGCAAATGTTTTATTCTAAAAACTGCAAATGATCGAACTGTTAAGTTTGAAGAAAAGTCAGATGAAGGTATTTTTCTTGGCTACTCAACATCAAGCAAAGCTTACAGAGTATACAACAACAAGACTAAGTGTGTAGAAGAATCTATGAATGTCAAGTTTCAAGACTCTACACAAAATCAAGTGATTGAGATTCAACTCGAAGAGATTGAACCTACTCGAGATATTACAAAGTCTACTTGCCCCACAGAAGCTCAAACTCCTTAAATTCAACAACAAGAAGAACCAAAAGATTCAACTGAAGCAGATGATGAGCAGACTCAAGAATTAACCAGAAATTGGAAGCATAAGTCTAGTTATCTCAAAGAACTCATCATTGGCAATATTGATGATGGAATTCAAACCAGATCCAAAAGGCGAGAAGAGTCTAGTGCTTTGGCACTTATTTCTGAAATTGAACCCAAAAGCATAGAAGAAGCCTTAACTGATTAAAGCTGGATTGAAGCCATATAAGAAGAACTCAGACAGTTTAGCATCAATGATGTTTGGGAGTTAATTCCTAAACTAAAAGGTAAATCTGTTATTGGAGCTAAATGGGTGTTCAGGAATAAGGTGGATGAGAAAGGAAAAGTAATAAGAAACAAAGCAAGACTCGTGGCCAAAGGATACACACAAGAAGAAGGGATAGACTATGACGAGACCTACGCACCAGTAGCGAGGTTAGAAACAATTAGATTACTTCTTGCTTTTGCTTGTTTTAAAAATTTCAGGTTATTCCAAATGGATGTAAAGATTGCATTCCTAAATGGATTTATTTGAGAAGAAATCTATGTGGAACAACCACCTAGTTTTGAAGACCCAAGAAAGCCAAATTCAGTCTACAGACTGAAAAAGGCTCTATATAGACTGAAGCAAGTACCTTGAGCCTGGTATGAAAGGTTAAGTAATTTTCTAATTCAAAATGACTTTGTCAAAGATAAAGTAGACACTACATTATTCATTAAAAAGGAAGGAAAATATTTTCTACTTGTTCAAATTTATATTGATGACATTATTTTTGGTTCACCTAATGAAAGTCTATACAAGAAATTCTATAGATGCATGCAGGATGAATTCAAAATGAGCATGATGGGTGAGCTAAGTTTCTTTTTGGGATTACAAGTAAAGCAGTCAACAAAAGGAATCTTCATTCATCAAGAAAAGTATGCGAAAGATCTCATCAAGAAGTTTGGATTGGAAAACTACAAAAAGACAAAGACACCTATGTCAAGTTCTTCAAAGTTAGATAAAGACGAAGAAGGAAAGACTGTGGATCAAAAGCTATACATGAGCATAATTGGATCACTTCCTTACTTTACTGCATCTAGACCTGACATTTTGTTTAGTGTTTGTATTTGTGCTAGATTCCAATCAAATCCCAAAGAATCTCATCTTAGTGCAGCAAAGCGAATTATCAAATATATTGCAACTACTCTGAAGCTAGGTCTTTGGTACCCAAGGAAGGAGACTTTAGTCTCCTTGGATATTCAGACGTAGATCTTGCAGGATGTAAAGTGGATAGAAAAAGTACTTTAGGTACTTTTCAACCACTTGGCAATAAGCTGGTATCTTGATTTTCAAGAAAACAGAGTACAGTAGCTCTTTCAATAGCTGAAGCAGAATATGTAGCACTTGGGAGTTGCTGTTCTCAAATCCTATGGATGAGGCAACGGCTAAGAGACTTTGGAGTTGAAGAATCATGTACTGAAATCAAATGCGATAATACAAGTGTCATCAATCTCACAAAGAATCCAATTCTTCCCTCAATAGCGAAGCATATAGAAATAAGTCATCATTTTATTAGAGATCATGTTCAGAATGGAGAAATACTAATTCAATTCATCGACTCAAAGAATCAATTGGCGGACATATTTACAAAGCCACTGGATAAAAGCTTGTTTCAGTCTATTCGAGCAAGACTGAACATTCTATTGTTTACCGGGTAAAGTCTTAAGGAGTTCAGACACAGAATTCCCAAATGATGAGATTGTAAGTAAAATCCTTCTATTTTTTATGAAGTTATTTTTGGATAAAATTTTGAAAAGATATATTATCCGTTAATTGCTCTTGTCTATTTTATTTTTAGAAGTTATATTATTTAACGATTGCACGTTTTCGAAAAGGAAGTTATTATTTTTGAAAAAGGTAGTTATTTTTAAGGCATTTATTATTTTTAAAAAGGCAGTTTTTATCTTTCTTTATGACGCTTGGTATTCCTGCCTTATATATATATATATATATTATATATATTATTATAAATTGAAACTCGTCTTCTACATTCATGCTCACATTTTGAAACCGTAGATTACTGTGATCTTACTTGAGTTTTATCCCAAAAGTTTTAACCTTTTCGAAAGAGCAAGTTCGAGATATCCCCAAGACTTTGACAATGTCTTCCCAAAGAAAGTCTTCGAGGATTGCGAGTCGGGGACCACAGCGTATGCATGAGGGACCTATGCATTTTGATCTAACCGAGGAAGAAGATTCTCCTCAAGAGCAACAGTCAAAACAACACTCTCTGATAGGGTTAGGACGAGCACCTAGAGGGGGGTGAATAGATGATCAAAGAAGTTTTTGCGAATCTTAACAAAATAGATTAGCTTTTAAGAATAATAAATTGAAAGCGTGAAGAACTATAAATAGTCGTATAGAGCTGCAATTTAAAATAAAGAGTTTAGGGATAGAGAATCGAAACACTAAGTTTATAATGGTTCGGCTTAGACTAAGCCTACGTCCACTCTCCCGCACTAACAGCCCACTGGCTGGATTCCATTAAGAACCAAAAGAGATTTTACAGTCTCACATCCTTGATTCCAAAGTGTAGAGACTTTGCTACACTTCCTCAAGGTCTCACAAGTATCTAATCTCTCTTTTGAGTACAAATTGAGCTTAACAAATGAAACAACAAAGAACAAGGAGTTTCAGACTTTGGAATTTTTCTATCAAGCACACACTCAAACAACTTTAGCATCTTCCTTATATGCTCATCCATGCCTTCATAACCGTTGACACATTCCAAAGGAGTTCTTCCAATCAACCCATTGGACAAAATCAATTAGGGAGATCTCGAGTTATTTAAGGAATGTGATAATAGCCCACCAATCCTGCTCGCCCATACAATCAGGATCTAGGTTTCCATAAGTAGAATCTTCCAAGTACACTTTGCCAATCAATCGGATCTAAATTATTCGAATTAATTTCAATACGAATGATGGATCTTGAGGTGCCATCTCTAGTCGTGAGATCTTCTTCAACCGCACGAATCAAATACGTAAAGATATACTCGTCTTATTCAACGAATAATACTTTTCTTCGTCGGTCTGGAAACTATCAATGAAGGCAAACTTTAAATCTTGAGTCTGGAGGTCTTCGACTTTGACGAAAGAGTTTGCAAGTCTTCAGACTAGACTGATGGAAACGTTTTGTCAACTTCAAAACAAATAGGGAAGTTTTCTCCAACAATCTCCCCATTTTTTATGGTGACAAAACTTTCCTGCAGATTTGGATATTTTTGACCTGCAAGACAACACTTAAACAAACAAAGATATCTCATAAAAGATAAGTAGATTAGGATAAATATAGTAGCGATTCTGCATCCATAGAAAACAAGTTAGTCCTGTAAAAACAACTATCTTTACCAAAATTATCAAGATAGCTTAAGATACTACAAGCATTAAAAAGGTCAAAGCAGTCCAAACCAGTCCATCTAAACAAAAGATAAGTCAAAAGATAATAAGTCAAAAAATAATCAAAGCCAACCAATCAAAAACCAAAAAGAGTCAAATCTGCACCAACTTCTCCCCCTTTTTGTCAACAGCAAAAAGTAGAGAATATAAAGAGAATTGGATAAAATTAAGATGATTTGGGAATGCGAACGAGCTGGAAATCTCCCATAGACTTGACAGTCTCCTCTACCTTTCTCAGATCCTCCTTCAGCTGCGCTAAATCCTCACCCTTTGCATTTGCTTGAATTTGAAGATTAAGGGCTTGAACTTGATCTTGTAGAGAAACTGAAGTGGCTTGATGAGCATTCTGCATGGTTTGAAATTCACATCCCAAGGCATAAACCTGACCTTTGATCTCCAAAAGAAGTTCAAGCAATCTTTTAAAGTCTGTTGAGTTGTCAATTTGAGTGCTTGCTTCAGCATGATCAGTTTGCGGAGTGTTGCCAGATGATGGAACTTCAGCACGAACATCCAGACTTGGAGATGAAGCCTCATTACCATCTTCAGGAAATTGAGAGGCATACACATCCTTTGGATCGACAGGAGAACGACTAACATCATCACTAGTAAAAGCAAGTGAAGGAGTACCTCTTTTATCAGCAGCTCCCTCTGTTTCAGTACCTTCAGGTGGAGAGAAGTACTCTTCTTGCTCTGGATCTTCTTCAATGTCACGATCACCATGACTTTATCCTTTTGTTTGTTCTCCTCTTCGCTCTTTTTCTTCTGTTCTTCCTTCTTCTTCTTCTTTCCTCATCGTTTCCCTCTCTTCACTCCTCTACTTTGTCTCCTCTCCGTCTTGGTTCTCTCGATCTTCTGTTTCTAGAACAAGACGCTGTAAATTCTTTAAGGCAAGAGCGGAGATAGTGATGTTATCTTCATCTTCTTCATCCTGCAAGATGAGTGCTCTTCTCTTCTTAGATGGAGCTGACATGGGCTTCTTACCTTTCCTTTTTGTAGTCACAGGGTCTTGTCCAGTCTTGACAGGGGTCTTCTCCTTAAATGTCTCTAAAGTCTTGTTTAGCTCCTTCAGACGCATCTTTGAAACCATCTTCAGTCCTACCACCATTGGATCAATGGTTCAAACACACAGAATTTTGGGAGATGTCTGAACAAACGAGTAACAAGAACAGAATAAGGAAGTTTTCCCTTGCCCTTTACCATTATGAAACATGATGGTGTGAGGCAGAGAGAACTTGTGACCAGCGTTGATGGCATACATCAACTTTGCTTCAGAATTGGAGACATCAGTCTCTGATGTGGATTTGGGCCTAAGACAATTAATTACAATCTTATGGAGCAAGATATTAGAGGCACTCATCTTCAAATACGAAATTCGGCCTTCTACAATTCTATCTCGAACAAGCTCCATAGTAGCATGACCAATAGACACACTGATTGATTGGAAAATCCCTCTCTCCACTCCAATCACATCAGCCAGGGTGTCCACATCTACCACATACTCTTGATCTCTAAAACTGAAAGAAAATCTATTCGCATCCAAAAAGCTTAGATTGGAATAGAAATACGCGGTAAGTTCGGATGAGCAATGTCTGTTTCAGAGCAAAAGCGCTCAAGTTGAAGTATCGCAAACTTCTCCCGCAACTTTACGTTTAATGAGTCGAGAAAATCAAAATCCACACTCCTTGGGTTCATCACCCCTCGCTTCAGCAAATTAGAATAAACTCGCTTGTGTTCCTCAGAACAAAATAGATTTGCTCTTTTTCCTCGAATGTTGCAGCAACACCCATCCTAGGCTTAAAATAAGTGAACATCTTTTCATCATCATCTTTTCCCTTAGGTTGATTAAATCCTCCAAAACGTGGATCACTTGGGAAATTTGCAAAAGCCCTTCCTGCCGTACCAACAGGAGCAATTCCCAAACGTTCCATTGTTCTTAAAAAGTTGGTTTCATTTCGATACCCCTTTTCTCTCAAAAATTCATCAATAAAAGTCATTGTAGAACCACCTTCCTTCAAGGCGGTGTAGAGTTTGAAAGTAAATGCAGGCTAAGAGTCCTTACAGGTTCGACATCCTCAATAATTTCTTCCTCTGCTTGTTGTTGCTGATGCTCTTGTGGTCTAGCCTGAGAAGAATGGTGCGGTTGAGAATGTTGTTGTTGACTTTGCTGCTGCCTTGAAGAGTCTTCTTCCTTAGTCAGATCGAAGTGCGTAGGACCCTCATGCATATGTTGTGGTCCCCTGCTTGCAATCCTTGAGGACTTTCTTTGGGAAGACATTGTCACGGTCTTTGAGAGAATTTTCGAACTCGATTCGCAAGAAATATGAAAACTTTATGGATTAAACTAGAGAGAAAAAGTAAGAAAATGAAGTTTTGTGCTCTAGGGTTTGTGGGTAAAAACGAAGAAGAAAAATAGTATATAAAGCAGTCGAAACGAGGTATACGAATCGTCATAAAAGGAAAAATAAAAATGCCTTTTCAAAAATGAATAACCGCCTTTTTAAAAATAGATAATTGTCTTTTCAAAAATGATGACTTCCTTTTTGAAAAAGAATAATAGCTACAACTTGGAAAGATAACATCAATTAATTGGCGATTAATAAGCAATCTTACCTTTTCGAGTTTTTATCCGAAAGTTAAAATGCTGTAACCAAAATAACTTACAATCGTAACTCTTGGTCTTCTAAATCTGAACTTCTTCAGATTTTATCCCTGAGAATCTAAGCTTCTTCAGATTTTATCCCTGAGTCTGAGCTTCTTTAGACTTTAAGAGATAAGATGTTAAGTCTGGAGCGGATAGACTCAAATAAGCTTTTCTCTAGAGGTTTTGTAAATATGTCCACTAGCTGATTCTTTGAGTCAATGAATTGGATCAAGACTTCTCCATTTTGAACATGATCTCTAATAAAATGGTGTTGAATCTCTATGTGCTTTGCTCTTGAATGAAGAATTGGATTCTTTGTGAGATTAATTGTGATGGTGTTGTCACATTTGATCTCGGTGCATGAGTCTTCGATTCCAAAGTCTCTTAGTTGTTGTCTTATCCATAAGATTTGAGAACAACAACTTCCAAGAGCCACATATTCTGCTTCCGTTGTTGAAAGAGTTATAGTACTTTGCTTCCTTGAAAACCAGGATACTATTCTATTACCAAGCAATTGACAAGTGCCGGATGTGCTCTTTCTATCAACTCTGCAACCTGCTAGATCTATGTCTGAATATCCAAGGAGAGTAAAGTCTCATTCTTTGGGATACCATAGACCTAACTTAGAGGTTGTTGCAACATATTTGATTATACGTTTCGCAGCACTTAGATGTGATTCTTTGGGATCTGATTGAAATCTAGCACAAATGCAAACACTAAACAAAATGTCAGGTCTAGAAGCAGTAAGATAAAGAAGTGAACCAATTAACTGGTCAATTCCTCCTTCATCTTTGTCCAGCTTCAAGAACTTGACATTAGTATATCAATCTTTTTGCAATTCTCCAATCCAAATTTTTTAACAAGTTCTTTTCCATATTTTTTTGATGAATGAAAATTCCTTCCTTCAATTGTTTCACTTGTAGTCCAAGAAAGAATGATAGTTCACCCATCATGCTCATCTCGAATTCATCCTGCATAGACTTGGAAAACTTCTTGCACAGATTTTCGTTAGGTGATCCAAATATTATGTCATCAACATAAATTTGAACCAGTAAAAAGTTTTTACCTTCCTTTTTAATAAACAAGGCAGTGTCTACTTTTCCTTTAACAAAACCATTTTGAATTAAAAACTTATTTAACCTGTCGTACTAAGCTCGAGGTGCTTGTTTTAATCCATATAGAGCCTTTTTCAGTCTAAATACAGAGTCTGGTTTCCTTGGGTCTTCAAATTCGGGAGGTTGTTCCACATAGACTTCTTCTTGAATAAATCCATTTAGGAATGCACTTTTGATGTCCATTTGGAATAACCTGAAATTCTTATAACAAGCAAAAGCAAGTAATAATCTAATTGCTTTTAACCTTGCTACAAGAGCGTAGGTCTCATCATAGTCTATCCCTTCTTGCGTATATCCTTTGGCCACGAGTCTTGCTTTGTTCCTTACCACTTTTCCTTTTTCGTCCATCTTGTTCCTGAAAACCCATTTAGTTCCAATAATAGACTTAGCTTTTGGTTTATGAGTTAATTCCCAAACATCGTTAATGTTGAACTGCCTGAGTTCTTCTTGCATTGCTTCAATCTAACTTTCGTCAGTTAAAGCTTCTTCTGTGCTTTTGGGTTCTATTTCAGAAATAAGTGCCACAACGCTAGACTCTTCTTGCCTTTTGGATCTGGTACGAATCCCTTCATTAATATCACCAATAATGAGTTCTTTGGGATGACTAGACTTATGCTTCCAGTTGCTAATCAGTCTAACAGATTGTTGATCTTCTTCTTCAGTTGATTCTTCAACATCCATTCGTTGTTTTTCTACTAGAGTCTGAGCTACTTCAGGGGAGGTAGACTTTGTAGAGTCTGGAGCAGGTTCATATTCTTCTATTTGAGTCTGAACCGATTGATTTTACAGAGAGTCTTGAAATTTGACATTCATCGATTCTTCCACAGTCTGAGTTTTCTTGTTGAATATTCTGTAGGCTTTGCTAGAGGTTAGATATCCAAGGAAGATTCCTTCGTTTGATTTTTCTTCAAATTTACCAATTCGATCATTTGCATTTTTCAAGATAAAACATTTGTAACCAAACACATGAAAATAAGAAACAATTGGCTTCTTTCCTTTGAATAACTCATAGGGAGTTTTCTCCAGAATAGGCCTTAAGAATACTCTGTTAATAACATAACATGCTGTAGAAACTGCTTCAGCCCAAAAACAAGAAGAAATATTACTTTCAATTAAAAGAGTTCTTGCCATTTCTTGTAAAGATCTATTCTTCCTTTCCACAACTCCATTTTGTTCAGGTGTATATGGAGAGGAGAACATATGCTGAAAACCAGATTCATCACAAAATCTTGATTTTCAAACTCACCTCCATGGTCTGTCCGAATGCTTGAAATAGCATAACCTTTCTCATTCTGCACTTTCTTAGCAAACTTTAAAAAATGAGAGAAGGTTTTAGACTTACTTGCAAGAAAGTAGACCCAAGTAAATTGTGAATAATCATCCACTATTACTAGGCAAAATCTCTTTCCACCAATGCTTTGAGTTCTAGTTGGTCCAAAGAGATCCATATGTAGGAGCTACAGCACACGATTAGTGGAAACTTGATTTATTGGTTTAAAAGAACTTCCAACCTGTTTTCCCAACACACATGGTGTGCATAAGTCAAATTTTTGGTATTTCAGGTTGGGTAGTCCACGAACAAGCTTCTTGGAAGAGATTTGGCAATTTGCTTCATGTTGATATGGCCAAACTTCCAATGCCAAAGATTTGCTTCATCTTGTACTGAATCAGGCATTGAGATCTTTCTGGTTTTCTATCTAGAAGATAGATACTCCCATGTCTACACCCAGTAAAAGATTGAGAGAGATCTTTACTAGTTCCTGAACATGTTCCTTCCTGAAAATTGATTTTGAATCCAGCGTCGCACAGTTGGCTTATACTAAGTAGATTGTAATTTAGTCCTTCCACCAAGGAGACATTGTTGATTGTTAGACTTCCAATCTTTACTGTTCCACATCCAATAATTCTTCCTTTGATATTTCCACCAAAAGAGACTTTTCCTCCATTTATTTGAACAAGCTTTATAAAACAACTTGAATCTCCTGTCATGTGTCTTGAACAACCACTATCCAAATACCATTTAATCTTCTTTTTGATAGTGACCTGCAATTAAAAAGGAACTCAAGCTTTCTTTTGTACCCACATTTTCTTAGGTCCAGTGGCGTTAGTGCTATATACAGTCTTTGCCCAATTCTTCTTAACAAGTCTCCAAACCATAGTACATTCTTTCTCAAAGTGTTCTGAGCTGTAACACTTAGAACATTTGAGAGCACTTCAGCCAATAGGTTTTACAAAGACTTTTTGAAACTAATTTCTATAAAAGGCTTTTGTAGGTCTCTGTTTGATTATTTCCTTTACCTTTGGAAAATCAATTAGAGGAATGGTTTCAGAAGTCATTCCTAAACCTAATTTGTTAAAGTAAGGTCTTTGTATCGAAAGAATCTTTTCCAACTTCTCAGATCCTATTGAAAACCTTTTTGAAATATTTGAAATGTCATTTTTTAAACATGTATTTTCTTTTGAAAGAGAGTCTGCATTTTCTTTCAAAATAACAAAACTTTTGTCTAAATTTTCAAACTTTTCTTTCCAAAAGTTCTTGTTGCTTCAGTGTAGAATTCTCCCTTTTTAGCTCGGAAATCCTTTTATGAGAAGTTTTGAGGCTAAGACAAAGTTCATCAATATATTTCGAGACTTTAGTATGAATTTTTAAATTACTTACCTCAATTTCACTATCTGAGTCTGAGTCTGTATCTATCTCAAAGTCTGAGTCTAATTCTGATTTTGCCATTAAATAAATATTGGCATAATCATCATCACTTTCTTCGCATTCAGTATCACTCCATGTTTCGCTTTGTGAGCCTTTCTATATTTCTCAGTTCTTCCTTTCTTTTTCTTCAACAAAGGACAGTTGGGTCTGATATGTCCCTTTTTCTTGCATTCAAAGCAAATCACGTCTTTATTGGATTCATTATCCTCAATTGATTTGTTCTGAAACTTTTAAGTGCTTTGGTTCTTCCAATTGAATCTTCTTCCCTTTTTGTTCAGTTTTCTGAACCTCCTTATCATAAATGCTAGCTCTTCATCGTCTAAATCTTCTTTAGAGTCTGTAACATCAGAATCATCGTTAGATTTTAAAGCAATAGACTTCTTACCTTTGGGATCTTCTTCATCATTCATTTGCTCCACTTCATAGGACTGAAGTGTGCCAACCAATTCGTCTATAGAGAGCAACATGATCCTTTGTGTTTCCCTTATTGAAGTCTTTACGTGATTCCAGTTTTTGGAGAGTCCACGTAGCAATTTGTTAACTTTCATGGGTCCTGAGATTGACTATCCTTAATACTCTAGACCATTTACAATTTCAGTGAAGCGACTAAACATATCAGTGATAGATTCTCCTAGCTTCATCTTGAAGGCTTCATACTGTCCGAGTAGAATATTGATCCTTGTTTCTTTCACTCGATCAGTTTCTTCATAGGCAATGTGCAGCCTATCCCAGACTTCTTTGGCTATTTCACAAGAAGATATTCTATTATATTCAATAGGAGATAATGCACAATATAAAGAGTAAATCGCTTTTGCATCAAGAGCTTGTCTCTTAGTTATCTCTTCTTGAGTCATCTCGCTAGCTTCTGCAACTTCTTTTCCCTTCTCTGAGACTGATATAGCTTTAGGGATGATTCCTTTTTCTACCACATCCCATTCCAGAGGATCTTTCGATCTTAGGAATGCCTTCATCTTGTTTTTCATATGTTGTATTCATTTCCATTGAAGTAAGGCGGTCTGGTGTTGCTTTGGCCTTCAACCAAACCTGGAGCCAACATACTAGCCATAGATCTTTAACTCAGAAGTAAAAACACTTCAATTTAATGAGTACACAGGCTCTGATACCAATTGATAGGGTTATGACGAGCACCTAGAGGGGGTGAATAGGTGATCAAAGAAGTTTTTGCCAATCTTAACAAAATAGATTAGCTTCTAAGAATAATAAACTGAAAGTGTGAAGAACTATAAATAGTCGTATAGAGTTGCAATTTAAAATAAAGAGTTTAGGGATAGAGAATCGAAACACTAAGTTTATAGTGGTTCGGCTTAGACTAAGCCTACGTCCACTCTCCCGCACTAACATCCCACTGGCTGGATTCCACTAAGAACCAAAAGAAATTTCACAGTTTCACGTCCTTGACTCCACGGTGTAGAGACTCTGCTACACTTCCTCAAGGTCTCACAAGTATTTAATCTCTCTTTTGAGTACAAATTGAGCTCAACAAATGAAACAGCAAAGAACAAGGAGGTTCAGACTTTAGAATTTTTCTATCACGCACACACTCGAACAACTTGAGCATCTTCCTTATATACTTATCCATGCCTTCATAACCGTTGACACCTTCCAAAGGAGTTCTTCCAATCAACCCGTTGGACAGAATCAATTAAGGAGATCTCGAGTTATTTAAGGAATGTGATGATAGCCCACCAATCCTGCTCGCTCATACAATCAGGATCTAGGTTTCCATAAGTAGAATCTTTCAAGTATACTTCGCCAATCAATCGAATCTAAATTACTCGAATTAATTTCAATACGAATAATGGATCTTGAGGTGCCATCTCTAGCCGTGATATCTTCTTCAACCGCACGAATCAAATCCTTAAAGATATATTCGTCTTATTCAACGAATAATACTTTTCTTCGTCGGTCTGGAAACTATCAATGAAGGCAGACTTTAAATCTTGAGTCTGGAGGTCTTCAGACTTTGACGAAAGAGTCTGCAAGTCTTCAGACTAGACTGATGGAAACATTTTGTCAACTTCAAAATAAATAGGGAAGTTTTCTCCAACACTCTCAACCGCGCCAACAAGCAACACAAAATCCTCATCCACAAGCAAAGAAGAAGTCTTTGAAGATGTTGAACTAGTAAGGACTCAAAAACCCCAATTTATTTATAGATTGTATTCGAACTTGAAGAGGGGGTGGTTCTGCTATGAACTTGATTGATGAGTTCCTAAAGGCACACGGTTACAGAAATGAAACTTATTTCTTGAGAACTATGGAAAGAATACGAGTAGCGCCAAAGGGTTTGGCAAGATGGTCATTCGAGAATTTTCCTAGTGATCCAAGTGTTGGACAAACAGAGGAAAAAGACAACGATGAAAAGTTGTTTGTTAATTTTCAGCCCGGGATGGGCGTTGCTGCAAAGGTTGGTGGTAATGGGACAAACTTATTTCGTTCTAAGGACCACAAAATGTGCTATTTGAATTTCCTGAAAAGAGGGGTTATAAACCCTAGAAGTGTGGATTTTGATTTCCTCGATTTTCCAAAGATAAACTTGAGAGAAAAGCTTGGCCGGCTCCAACTTGAGAGGTTTTGCACCGAGACAACTAACTCGTATCCTGAGCTCACTGCCTATTTTTATTCAAATCTTTCTTGTATAGATGCGAATAAATTTAGTTTTTCTGTAAGGGATAAAGAATTTGTAGTTGATGTGGACACTCTAGCTGATGTAATTGGTGTGGAAAGAAGGAGATTCCAACCAATTGGTGCATCTTATGCCTATGCTACCTTGTCCATAGTGACTGACAGGATGGTCGAAGGAAAAATTTCTTATTCAAGGATGAACGCCTCCAACATTCTCCTTCACAAGGTGGTCATTAACTGCATCAGGCCAAAGTCTACCTCAAAGACTGATGTGTCTAGTTCTGAAGCAAAACTCATGTACGCGAAAAACAATGGCTGCAAGTTCTCTCTGTCTCACACAATTCTCATGCACATGTATAGAAGTGTTGTGAAGGACAAGGGACAACTTCCTTATTCTGTGCTTGTTTCTCAACTTTTCAAGCATTTCAAGATCAAACTCCCTACTCTTTTTTGTGTTAGAACCATTCCTCCAATGGTTATTGGGTTCAAAATGGTTTTTAAAATGAGGCTGACTGAATTGAGCAAGGAACTCGAGCGCTTTAAGGGGAAGTCCCTAGTGAAGGCAAAACACGACTCTGCTGCAAAGAAGAGGAAGGGGAAGGAGCCTATGACAAAACCTGTAAAGAAGAGAAGATCTCTCATCTTGGAAGATGAAGAAGAAGATGAAGATGATCTCACTATTTCAACTCTTGCCCTGCGGAATCTACAGAGTTATGTAAGCCCCACTGAGATCAGAGAACGAGAAAGAACATAGAGCAGAGAAGGAGAAAGAGAAAGAGAAGGAGAAAGAGGAGAAGAAATACAAGAGGAAGAAGAAGAGGAAAGAGAAAGGGAGAAACAAGAAGGAAGAAGAAGCGAAGAAAGAACACTGGCTGCTTCCGATGATTCGGAGAAGACAATGAGTGAGAAGACTGGAGAACAACATCACTACAATGCTAAACCACAGCATGAAGAAGAACATACCTCTCCACCTGTAGGCACGAAGACAAGGGGAGATGTTGCAAATCAAGGTACTTCTTCACCCATATTTACTAGTGATGTTAGTAGATCGCCTCAAGACCCAGAAGAGGTCTATGCCACTCATTTTCCTGAAGCAGAATTTGAGGCATACTCTCCTAGTCGTGATAGGACAACTAATGTTCCTCCTCACTTTCAAACTTCTATATCTACTTCGGCTGGTCCCAACTCTACTACAGATCACTGCAGACTTTCAGCAAGTGATGGAACTTCTATTAGAATTAAAGGGACAGCAGTATGCTTTTGAGTTTGAAATGAAGCACATGATGACTGTCTTCAAAGCATCTACCGACTCTCTTCAAGAGCATATTCAAGCCCTTAAGCAAGAACAGGCAAAGGGTGTGGATATTCAACAACTCAAGGAGTCTTTGTAGAAGCTTGAAAACACTGTCAAGTCGATGGGGGATTTCCAGCTTGTTCGCATCCCAAGCAGCCATAATTCAAACCATCTTTTTAAATCGTTTTTGTCTCCACATTTTGCTTGATGACAAAAAGGGGGAGAATGCAGATTTATTTTTATTCTCTTGACTTGAACCTTATTTCCTGTGGACTTTTTGATTTGGTGTTTGACATTGGATATTGTTAATCTTTTGATGCTTGCAAGTGCAATGGTTTAGTTTGCGATATTACTTATAATTAGTTTGACTAACCTGTGTTCTGTGGATGCAGAATCAAGGTTGTTTAAAGTCCTTATTATATTTATATGATATTCGATATTGTATAAGTATTGTCTTGCAGATCAAAAAAGTTTTCCAAAATCTGCAGGAAAGTTTTGTCACCATCAAAAAGGGGGAGATTGTTAGAGAAAACTCCTCTAGTATTTTGAAGTTGACAAAACCTTTCAAAGTCTATGTCTGAAGATCTGAAGACGTTTGAAGATCGACAGATCACCAGATTCTATCTTAAAGTCTATCCTCATTGGCAGCTTCAGACTGAAGTATGAAGATTTATCCAAATGCAGGATTATTATCCAGATGCTATCATATCTTCAGGGATTCATTTCGTATGTTTATTGGAAGATCCTATAGCTAGAATTCACAATACTTGATTGATCATTCTTATTGGAAATTACTCCGATATGAAGATCTTTGGAAGGCAAGCTAAACTTGGAAGGTTCTACTTATGGAAACTCAAGATCCTGATTTGTATGGGCGAGCAGGATTGACGGGTTTTCAACACAAATTATCCAACGACTCAAGATCACCTTAATTGATTCCGTCCAACGGGTAGATTGGAAGAATTCATTTGAAAGTGCCAACGGTCAAGAAGGCATGAAGGAATATTTAAGGATCAACTCTTTAGTTGTTCGATACGGTGTTTTTGAGAGAGAATTCCAAAGTTTAAATCTTTTCTAGTCTATTGCTTTTCATCAAGCAAAACATTGTATACAAAAGAGAGGAACTCTTAGTGTGACTCTGTGAGAGTTTGGTTAGAGTCTTCACTGTGATAGTCAAGATCACGAGCTGTAACAACTCTTTTGATACTTAGTGAAATCCAGCCAATAGGCTGTCAGCGAGGAGAGTGGACGTAGGCTTGGTATAAGTTGAACCACTATAAACTTTGTGTTCACTTTCTCTTATCCCTGAACTCGTTATTTCTATTTACCGGTTGTCTATTTACTTCAAGTCGAATATTGCTTCTGGTTAAAATCAATCAATCTCATTAAGTTCTGTGAAATTTTTATTTACACCTATTCACCCCCTCTAGGTGTATTCACTAGCCCCTTTCAGAATATGCTTTGGTGTCGGTTGCAAAGTCACCTTCCACCATCCCGCTTGAGTTCTGCATGATCCCAACTATAGAGCACGGTTTGTTGCTCCCTACCCACAAAGTGTAGATATTCAACTTCCGATTGTTGCCAGGTGGAGGTTTCCACTTAATCCCTTCTCTTCTTGTTTTGGGTTTTGAGTTGCAATCTTGAGGGTTCCACCGAAGATGAATGCTGATTTGTGCTCTTACTTTCTAGAATGGCTAGCGGGTCTAGTTGTTGGCCCCGAAACACGGTGTTATTTCGCTCCTTCCAAATGAGCCAGAGTGTGGCCGCTACTACCTCTGTTTCAAATGGGTCGAGCTTGGCTTCAAAAATTTCCAGCAACACTTTGTCCATTCTGTGATATTTAGAGGGTTGTTGTGAGTCTTGAAAGTTGGATCCGACCATATTTGCCTTGTCCATCCGTGAATCAGAAGGATGTGTTCAATTGTCTATGGGTGTTTTGAGCAAAGTGGGCAAAGCAAGTCATGTAACACACCTCTTTTAAAAAAGTTTTTCTTGTGTGGGGAGGACGTCTTGGCATATACTCCATAGAAAGATTTGCACTTCAAGGGGAACTCGGAGATTCCATATTTTTGTCCATAATTTCCGAGGAGGATGCTATGAGATTGTTGCCTTGGATGGATCTAGCTTGTTAGACTTGGAACGCTAATTGTTGTATCTGCTTGTAAGTGTGTAATCTCCAATTTTGTTAACTGTCCTACATAGAACATTAGCCGTGGGGTTATGACTAATGGGAATAGCTAGTATTTCTTTTACAACATCCTCTGCAAACATCTTTTGCAAAGTTAGTTCTTCCCATTCCCTTGTTCCTTCGTTAATAAGACCTGCTACTTTGTATGGATCGTCCCTATTTGTAGGACCCCCAATCAGTCTCGAAGTTAGCCATTTGTCCTCACAGATCTTTCTGGACTTTCCATCTCCCACCTGCCACTTAACATCTAGTTCAATGGTTTCTCTTCCAACTAGGATACTTTGCCAACCCCAGGACGGGTGATGTCCTTTTTGGCTTTCCAAAAATCTCTATCCAAAAAATATATGCCTTTAAAAACCCAACTCCAAAGAGCTGAAGGATTTTGAGATAGTCTCCAAGCTTGTTTTCATAATATAGCCGTATTAAAGATCTGCAAGTCTTTGAAACCTAGACTTCCTTCATCTTTCCTGGTTTTCATCACTTCCCATCTCTTCCAATGCATTCCTTTTCTTGTATCACTTTGTTTCCCCCATAAAGAGGCTACTCTTTTTTCAATGGTATTACAAATAGAATTTGGTATCTTGAATATCGACATGGCATATTGAGGAATAGCTTGTACTATGCTCTTGATCAAGACTTCTTTACCTACTTTAGACAGGGTTTTTTTTTCTTTCTAGCCCTCCATCTTTATGTTTACTCTTGTTAATATCCATGCAAACATATCTTTCTTTGACTAATCCCAATTAAATGGTATGCCAAGGTATTTCCATGTCTTTTCTATGATTGGAACACGTAATTCTCAAGCCATATTCCTCTTCAAGTTCAGGGGACAATCTTTGCTAAAAGCAACATCTGATTTGTTCAAATTGATGGCTTGACCCGTTGCATAATAGTATTGATTTAAGATGTCTGCCAAACTTTGGCATTCCATGGATTGTTCCATCCATGAAAAATATAGCATCATTAGCAAATAAAAGGTGTGAAAGTGTAGGGCAGTACCTGTTAAGAGTGATTCCTTTAGGAATTCCATCCATTATGGCTTTATGCAACATCCATGGTAGAACGTTTGCCATAATTATGAATAGATAAGGGGATAGTGAATTGCCTTGTCTGATTCCAAGTGAGGGTTGAAAATATTGCGTGGTTCTCTATTTACTTTCACACTAAACAATACAATGGAAACGCATTGCATGATTAATCAACCCATCACTCACAAAAACCCATTTTCAGCATACATGCTCTTAAGTAGTCTCATTTTACCTTGTCATACGCCTTTTGCATGTCCAATTTAAGTATGGCTTGGAACTTCTTTCTCTTCCTTACCCTGAATTGATGTAATACTTCCTACACTATAATGATGTCTTGAATCTGACGACCTTGGACAAAGGCACTTTGTCCTATTGCAATCAATTCATAGAGCCATGGTTTTAGTCTCTTAGCCATCACTTTTGAAATTATTTTATAGCTGAAGTTGTAGAGGCTTATAGGCCTAAATTGGCTTATTTCTTCTGGTTTCTTAATCTTTGGAATAAGAGCAAGGTAAGCCGACATTTCAAAGAACTTATTTTTATAAAATATACAAATCAACAAGGAAAAAAGAAGTCTTCTTAAAGTCCAAAGAAGTTGACCTCCATTTACATAGAAATCATAAGCAATTTGTGAAGTGTTAAAAGAGATTTTGCCAAGCATCTTAAAAAACTATGTGACAACTATGGCAAGGTTGCCAGTTGACATTTCAATGGAGATCTTATTAATACTCCCAACGGGACCTTTGATATGTTTCAGGTGTGTATGTAAATCATGGATATTTGTCTCTAGAAGCACATAACTCTTCATCCAAATAAAATGAAGTATGGATCATGGAAGAGTTTAGTATCGTTGAATGATGGACCAAGTTGCACATGACCTTAGTGGGAGAAGAATATTAGAAGTGTCAAAAATTGTGTATGCCACTCACTTTAGTATCAAAAGTTTTTTCAAATCACTTAAGTGCCGCTTTATAAAAGAACAACCACTTAAATCCCAATTCCAATTTGGGCCACCGAAAATCCAATGTGGCCACATTTTATTAATTTCTCAATCCTACATGACTCACCGGTGTGCCCAATTAGCATATAACTCCTAAACAACATCGCGTAGACAAGTTGACGAGTGAATATTTGAGTGTCAAAAATTGTACATATTGATCGATGGAATGTCAATTATTGTTAAAAGCGATTACTTAAGTGCCGGTCGTTATTAAAAAATGATAACTTCAATGTCAGACATTGTAAAAAAGTGATCACTTCAATGCTAATGTCAATTAAAAAATGATCATTGTGCGACTTCATTTTGGATGTCTATGTGGATTTGATTCTTTTTTAAAATGTGTCAAGTCATATGAAAATTTTAATTTTAATGCCACGTAATCAATTTAACCAGAGTTTCTCATCGGAGGCACTTAAGTGACCGTTTTTCTCCGACTTGACATTTTAAGTGAGTTGGCGAAAAGTTTTGACACTAAAGTGAGCGCCATATATAAATTTTAGTCATTCTAGTGTCCTTCTCCCAATCCAAGTAAATTCTAGAAGCATTACACATAATTCACCACTCGGATTTGCAAATTTTGAAAAGAATTTCTTGTCTAGGAGATACATGTGAGTTTACACTTGAACATCAAATAAAGAGAACCGAGTTTGAAATAGTGAAATTTCAAATTTGATTCCTACTATTGCAGTCAACCTGTTATTTGCATAAGAATTCGACTCTGGTCATCCATAAATCAAGTTGGACATTAGGTAGCTTTTGTTTTTAAGACTAATTATGTGTAGGAGAGATACATATTGTACTACAATAAAAGAGACATTGTATGGTTAGACCATATGCCACTTGTATGGTATCAAAGTTAGAAGGAGATAAGATCAAAAGTGCTAAATTTATAGGAATGTACAATCAAATCCTAAAAGCTAGTAAAAAGTGCAATTAATACCCCCACTAGCTATATTCAATTTGAGTGATGGAAAATGCAAATTTAATGTATTTAATGACGTGGCGAGAATTGTGCACCACATCAGAAAAGGCCAAACTTTAAAAAAGAAGAAGAAAATAGCTCAAATTAAAGAAAAAAAAAAAAAAACATTGAAAAAAGAAAACTGGACACGAGAGCGCTGAGAGAGATGATCGAAGGGCGCTGTGGAAGGGTTGCACCGCTGTCCTACTTGGCCGGCCAATTAGTTCTTACAAAGATAATTTACTTTTAGGAAAATTTTGAGTAATTTTCTCAAAAATAGGATCAAAGTTGACTTTATTTTAAATAAGGGTCTAATCTGGCCTAGTCAAACTCAAAAAGGGCCTGGGCTCGGCCGGCCAAATCTTCATTGACACGCAATTCTTTTGGCTACCAGAGAAGGGGCATTTTTATCCAAACAATTATGGGGAACAATAGAATCTAAAAAATTGAAGGCCACAATTGGTATCTGATTAGGGTTCAAGGTTAGTTTTTTTCTCTCTCACTAGATGTTTCTCCCATTTGAATCAGAGACAATCCTCTCCTCTAAATCTCACCCTCTCTGCTCTTGCTTTTTCTCTCGCCCTCAATTTCTTCTTCAGTGCTAGTTTGCGATTTAGAGTGTTTTGATTCACTTAAATGGATGCACATGAGTGCATCTGTAGAAGAGAACTTCGAGCTAACATTTGGGTTTGATGTTTCCACAGCTCGAAACACTATGGTTGTTAGCTGCGCAATATAAGTTCTGTCTGAGAGAGTATGAAGATTCTTTTCTCATCTTCTTGCTCACAAATGTCTGCAATTTTTTTCCTTTTTTTTGGCTTGTAATTTCGTCAATCACTTTGAGGAGATTGGTCTCAAATCACTTGTTATGGTCTTCGATGAAGAGCTCTTGGTCTGAACTCAACAGGTTTAGCAGTCATTGGGCGACAAGAATACCCACAATAAGAACTAAAGCATAAGCTGTGTATATCCGTAACCCATGCGCCATTCGTCAGACTACACATTTCAAACAAAACTCGTTAGAATTTGTTGCTCAAACAATTGAAGAGGATGTAACAGGTAGATGCATGAGCGTGGCTTCAACAAATAGCTTCACGTGTAAGAGTGGCTATTCACTATGCAGATTACCATTAGCATACCTTTGTTTCCATCTTTTTGCTCACAAATATCTTGGGCTTGTAATTTTGTCAGGCACTTTGATGATGCTCATCAATTGGCCTGAGATTGGTCTCTAACTATATAGGCACTTTTGTCAGGCACTTTGATGATGCTCATCAGTTGGCCTGAGATTGGCCTCTAACTATTTAGGCACTTTTGAAATAGATCAGTAGGGGCAAAGTGGCATGAACAGAAAGATAGAGGCTTTAAATTTCATATGGTTTTTTGTATGGTGTCAAATTATCACTGCGGTTGATTGTTCAAATGGAGAGCTGAATGTGGAAAGTATGACTACGAAGGGTTGGTTTGAACATTAGAATGGCAGAATTATGGAAATAGGCATAATGGGGAAAGAATTGGTTTTGATGGAATCGAGTTCAATGGGAAGAGTCTCAACACTCACCTATTGCAGTCAGTGGTGTTGCAAATCGACGACGCCTTGTAGTTTCTTCGAGATTTGATTTAGATGGCTCGTCGATCAACAATGCAATAGAGTGGGCACTTACTGAGTTTGGGTTTTCAATGAATGGCTTTGAGTGTTTTATGGCAATGTGGGATTTATAGGAAGACAAAGATATAGATTGCTGTGTTTGGATCAAATTGCGATCGTTGTGCGATTGTTGTGGCCTCACTCTGTTTGTTAACATTCCGAATTAGCTTCAGACGTAGGATGCTCTGGAAATTAAGTTATCTGTCATTACAGACTTATTATTGAGTTATCTAATTGCATTGTTCTTCCGTCAATCTTCCCCAAACCCAACCCAACCCAATGGTGATGACAACTCCCAATGCTGAATCATCTCTAGGCTCTTGTGAAGAACATGATCAATTAAAGCTAACCTGCAACAAAGCAGAAAGCCAAAGAAGATTCTATTGGGTGGACATGGTTAAATTTTGCATTAATGACCATAAAAGAAATTACACACTGACGTACATCCAAATGAAATATGGTATACATGACATACACAATGACTGCCATAATCAAACTGCAATTTTTGGCAACATCTTAAGCTCATTTTCATATATGGGAAAGTCGAAGATGCAAGTATCCATATGTTCTTGACTTTGTCTTAAAACTATTTTTATTTGCACTTCACTTTATTTTGAATAATTGATTTAATATTTTTATCCTACTATAGGTAAAGAGGAGGATGCAGCGATCTCAACATAGTGGTGGAGGACGAGATTTTTTTTCTTTTTGAAAAATATGAGATCAATAAGACTAGCACTACCGACAGCACAAATTTTTCAATGACGTGCAAATGTTGCTTTCTACTTTGTTATTTTTTCTTGTTTTTCTTTTTTGTAGGATTGAAGTGATTTGATGTCGTTATGTACTGATATGGATTAATGCAAGTCAAATTTAATCGTTAGATGGACCATTTGATTCCAAATGCTAAAAGCGGAAACCGCACCAAACACCGGCTAGCATGCTTTTGGGCCATAAGAAACCTTAATTGTCCCAAAGTCAGAGTCATCAGTGGTTGCCCTCATGACTCATTAAGTAAGGAAGACCAAGTTCGTTAAAAATATATGGTACCCCAGATATGATACTGTTTACTGTTTAGGGTAAGATATGAGTTTGGTCTTTAAAGTTTTTACGTTTACGTAGGAGATAAATATCATCGACTATGCAGAACCCACAAGCCGATTCTCTAACATATTTAAAAAGAAAAAAGAAAAAAAACTGAAATGACCCGAGTTTTCTCTTCCTTTTATCATTTTCCTTGAAATTTTTTTTGACTTTGGACGTCGGAGAGTCCTCGAGGAAAGCTCAGACAGACTTCCCCTCTATATAGTGTGCAGATCTAACGGTCACAAGAGGAGCTCGATGTCGTCGGAAATTTTGTGCATTGTCAATTTTCTTGATGATCCAATCAACCGGCTCGTCGGTGCATAAAAGTCAAGGCCCAGGATGTTGAAACTCTAGTTGATGTAAAGTAACAAAGAAAAAGTGGTGTCGAAAAGCATTGGGATAATACTTTGAAAAAACTCCAAATGGGTACATGTGTGATAAAATTACCTCGAACTAATTTTTTGATCACCAAAAATCTTAAACTGGTACATTTTTGACAAATTTATCCCAAACTAGTACACTTTTGACAAATTTATTGTATTTTAGTTTCTATTAAATTTTACTATCAAATCACTAAGTTTAACTAATGTACCGGTTTGAGATTTTACTTTTTTTTTTTTTGGTAATCCGGGAACCCGTACAGCCGATAGCCGGCGAGGTAAACCCGGGGGGACGCTAGCAGAGGACCTACCACCCCGACATCCCACTTAAAACACCAAGTGCCTCCACTGGGTTTTGAACCTCTCACCTTTGAGAATGATCAATGAAACTCTTATTCAGTGGAGCCACCATGGTCGGTGCTAGTTTGAGATTTTACTCTTTATATGTCACAACTGCACAATTATTGTTGTTTTTTGTGATATTAATCTAATATAGTGGAGGGTATATTTGTCACAAATATATTATTTTACGATTTTTGGAGGTCAAACAAATTAGTTTTTGGTAAATTTATTACAAGTATTCCAGTTTGAGATTTTTTGTGGTCATTTGGAGTACATTTGTCATATATGTATCAATTTGGGATCTTTCATGATTGAAAATTTAGTTTAAGGTAAATTTGTAATATGTATACTAGTTTGAAGTTTATCAAGATATTAACCCAAAAGGATTGCGTGATAAAGAAACATATTAATTCCATTTAGAAAATCTCAATCACCTTCATAAATTTTCAAGAAATTAGTGGTGGTTTTCATGGATCGAAGAAACTCATTAATTCCAGTTAGAAAATCTTGACCACCCTCATAAATTTTTCGAGAGACTAGTAATGTGACTTGAAGCACCATTTTAACAATTGAATTTTTGGACAAGTGACATTAAGACGGATAGAGAGATCTTAGAGACTTCGAGGATCAAAGAGCTCCATACCCACCGACCCATAGATAGCCGTGATGGTTGGACTTCATTACCTCATCGCCGAGGGAATAAGTTCAAATCACCGAATCTTCGCGACTTAAGTGGGGATCCCGAGACGGTTTCTTGGCCAGCCCGTGTGATCTCGAAAGGTAATCTTCGGCGGTCCCTCGATCATTAAAAAAAACAAAAGAAGCTCCATACCCCATCATGGGCTTTTTAGCCTCTAGAGGGGCCTATAGCGGACGCAAAAATGGATGAAAAGGAAAAACGCGACCTCTTCCCACAAACTCCATTCAAGTCTCCACCGAGTTTAAATGCAGGAACCCACCTGTCGCGCTCGTTCCGATCCATGCTGACACAACAAGAAAAAACGCTTTGAAAACTGCACCAAAACTTCCAAGCAAAGTCCACTCCAGGAAGTGGTCTTGACGGCAATCTCCTACGTTTCCTAAAATTCATCGACCGAGCCGTCCCACTTCCTCGCAATTCCCGAAACGCCATCCTATCTTTGCCCGTAACCATCACTGCGGAAACAGCAAACGGACCCCCGATATCACGGTATATACACCCACGTTGCCATCCTCCCTTCTCCGTGTCGAGCAGCGGAGGCTTCATAGCGGACTCGGTGCGGTGCTGCTCCGTTTGCGTTCACTAGCGTTCTTGGGTGATGGGTTGGAGATACAAAGCTGGTTTGGGTCTGATCGGCACGGTTGTGCTCATATGGGTCGCGTCCGCCGAGGTGACCCAGGTGAGGTTTCTTTCCTTTTAGTTCTCTTTCGCGTGTTGTCTGATCTTGGTAGTTCTTAGAAATCTGTATGAGGCTTGTTTGGTTGCTGCGAGGAAAGAAAAGGAGGGGGTTGACCGTTTGGAATTCAAATTGCACCGTGAGATTCGAAGTTAGTGATTCACTCTGCATTTGCTGCTCTATGAGCCAAGAATCGATACTGATTTCTGGGAACATGACGATTATTCTGTTGTTAATTCTATGTTTTTCTTGCAAGGGGTTGCTTCATCCCTCGTTTTGGTTTTTGACTTGATAGAGGAAGAGTTGACTTTTGAAGAAAAGTTAGAAAGGATAAACATTTTGCGTGTTTGAGCGCCCTAGAAATTTTTTCGCGGCCTATGTTTCTGCCAAATTCTTATTTTTGTTTTATGGTCGGGCGTACGCCTTGAATCGTTCATTGAATTTGGTGAATATTGTTCCTACTAGGTGTATGCCCGTTGAGATAGCGGTATCTTTTGATGGGCGTCATTTAAAACATGTTTTATTTGCTTGTGGATATATAGTCTTCTCTATTCAAGTTCCATAATTGTGTTTTTTATTTTTTATTTTTTGTTCTTGCTGTTCAGAAAATTTTCGAAGAATACAAACAGCCCTTCGCCATTACATATCTTATGGTCTCTCTCATGGTCGTCTTTTTTCCTATCACGGTCCTCAAGGACTGTATATGTGACTTACTTAGAAGGGACCCTTTCAGAAGACTCTACTATAAAATCAGTGGCAAGAGCAGCAGTTCAAGCGAACTTGACATTCCCCTCATATCCAGTGAAATGTACAACGATGCAGAAACTGCTTCAAAATATAAGCTAATTCCTGACTCGGACAGGGATATTAGTGAGAGGGAAGAGGGTTGGCCGTTGAGGTCATTGAATGAGGAATGTGAAAATCCGTTAATTGACGAGAATCCTGGACTTGATTCATTGGATATTGTCAAATGTAGCTTATATCTCACCCCTATATGGTTTCTGACGGAGGTAATGCTTCTTTGCGATCTTGAAACATAGGTCGTTCTTTCATATGAAATAGCTATTTCTATAATTAAAAGGTGCTTTTCAATTCTTACAGGAGAGCTAGATGGGAAGCTTGTTTAGTATTTGTAAATATTTTAACTGCTTCCAGTACACTAAAATTTCTTGATAGTTTTGTCCAATTGCAGTTAGACAATTTGATTTTGCGTATTAGATGATAGTGAATGGGGTATCTTGTCTGCATGTGAGAGAATCAGATATAGATTACCCTTAATCCCCCCATTCCTGTGTAATTCATGAATATCTGTTTTGGATAAATTTTATAAAAAAGAATGTTGGTTTCCCACAGGAGGATGGAGTGTGCATCAATCATTGAATCTCCATTTAGTTCCTTGTTCTGCATAAAGTTCGGATGTTTAAGACCATCTGGTAGAATCTTTATCCATGTGCTTCTAGCTTTCTCTCCACTTCCTCGTGACATAGCATACATACCATCAATTAAATGTGTTTTGGTTAGCTCATTTTAGGGCCATACCTTCGTTAACTCAATTTGTAGGGGCCAAAGGAAACTTCTCTTGGTAAAATATTTTCATCTTATACTTATTGCAATTTCACATATCTTTTTTGAGCATTCTCATCCTCATCCAGGAGTTAAGGATGGTATCAATTGATTCAGTCGCTGTGAGATATTTGCTTTATAGAAACTATTTGAAATGAAATTTCACTAATAAGACAAATGTTTTCTGGAATTAAAGGTGCCATCAATTAAACCCGTACCTGATCTCGAGATGCAAGGATTTCGAGGACAAGTAGTTAAGACATAGTTGGTGGTCGGAAATATTATACAGTGGAGTTGGTTTTCTTCTAAAACACTGAAAGTACTTCCACTTATACATATTCGACTGCTTTTTCGTGGAATAAAAGAGCATTTCTTTTGAGTATGAAATTTCAGAGGCTTAATTCTTGGAGAAGTGACTGTTAGACTCAACTCTAGACATAGAAATCCACTTCAACTCCTTTGGATTAAACTCTTCCTTGATGATACTGCAATTTTAATTGCATTTTTAGCAAAAAACAAGTCCATTTCTCATCCTAGTGACAGTCTCGTATCTAGGATTACCCATGTCTTTTTCCACTCTTGATAAGTCTTGCATTTGGGAGGATATTTATGAGTAATAACTGGTTCAATCACATGCAGTACTTGTCGAATTCCGCTCTGGCAAATACCAGCGTAGCAAGTACAACTGTCCTGGCATCTACATCTTCGCTCTTCACACTTTTCTTTGGAGGTCTTCTTGGCCAGGAATCCATAAGCATTGTGAAGGTGGTCGCTGTATTTATCAGCATGGCTGGTGTTGCCATGACTACAGTTGGAAAAACTTGGGCATCTGATGAGTTATTAAGCGCATCAGAGTGAGTATGAGCATGTAGTAGGCTTTTGCTTTCAAGATGAAGTCTTTCTCTTATTTAGTCAGAGAAGAAGAGCGTATTTGAATTTCCTAATGCCAATTTCCTAAAAATTTTGTGAAAAACATACTTTGGTAGCTTGCATGCTCCAGTGTTCATCAATTTTATCCTCAGATGAATTGTAAGATAGGGAACTTGCACAGCTAAGATATGGAGTTTGCATTGGAATGTGAAAACAACTTATGCTTCTCTGGCAATTTTAATGATGTCTGTTCATCTTAATTTGGTGTTTAATGAGTTTGTCGAAGACAGAGGAAATATTGAGTCTGCATTTTCCCACAAGAGGCGATACATCCCTTTTAAAGATGATCCATCATAACTTTTTCTGCCAAATTTATATTGCCGCTAAACATTCAGTTACCTTTTTATATGCATCTATTAACTGAATGCTTGCCGTTTGTTACATCATGTCTGTGTGATATATCTTGTGCATTTTTCTTGATACCTTCTTTTCTTGTTGCCAAGGATCAAAAAGCACACAATCATGGGGGACATCTTCGGCCTTCTCTCAGCAGTATTATATGGCTTGTTCACGGGTGAAAATCTCTTCCCAGAAATCATGATTTTCATAATACCTCTTTAATTCTCGTCATTTTCTTTAACTGCCTGGGTCTAGTGCAGTGCTGCTAAAGAAGTCCGTGGGGTCAGAGGGAGAGAAGGTAGTCGTGCACAAGTTTTTCGGGTACATTGGCCTCTTCACTCTTCTTGGCCTTTGGTGGCTCGGTAAGTGGTGCAGAAGCAGAACTGAAGCAAACTTATTATGCTTATCTTATGCAATGGAAACATTGAGCTGGATTTAGTTTTGACAGTTAATTGGCATGAATTTTGATATGAAACTGTGGTTTTGAATATTCTAGTCGGGTGTGGGAATGTGAGCTGGCTTGCTCACCTTAGTAATTGATAAGATTTAACATTTTTCGTGCTAAAAAATTTAAAGCCCAACCTTCTGGTTTTTATTCTTCAAACGTCTTTCCTCAATGTTTTGTGTCTTAGTCGATAGGTCTCCCCAATGCTTCACATTTTTGTACTGCTTCCATGACAGAAACCTTTCTCAAAGCGGTTTTGCTTTATGCAGGATGGCCACTACATGCTTTGGGAATCGAGCCCAAATTTAGCTTCCCGCCATCGGAATCTGTTGGTGGAGCCTTGGTTTTAAATGGCATTGTGGGGAGTGTTCTTTTGGATTACCTTTGGTATGTCTCGCTCATTCTCATTAACTTACCACAGTTAAAATATGGTTTAGATAAAGTTTATAATGCTTTTTGTGTAGTAGATGGATGAATACATACCCTGTCACTGATCGTTCAGAAGTGCTAATAGACGTCACTAAATTCAAATCGACAGTTACACATTTTCTTGTTCTCGACATTAGCTACTGTTATCTTTCTACAAGAGGCCCCATTTTTTCGTGAGTAATGTCACAAAATGTTGAAACAGGGCCATATCGATTGTTTGGACAACTCCGCTGGTTGCGACACTAGGCATGTCCTTGACGATCCCCCTCGCAATGGTGGCAGACATGCTTGTTCACGGCCGTCGTTACTCTGCAATTTACATTGTCGGATGTGTCCAGGTACGCCTACATGTTCCTTGCCTTTGTCACATTCGATACAATCAGAAGTTAATAAGCTGAACTTGCGCTTTTATAAATGTATGATATTGGTGCGAGCAATGTTCAATGTAGCTTGTTTCGGACATGCTCACCAGCTTGCTCGTTTCAGGTCTTCGCAGGATTCGTCGTGGCCAATCTCTCGAATATGTTTGCAAAGAAACCAGAATCATGACACTCCGAGGGTGTTCTGGCGAAAACTTTCGACTCATGGTGCAACTACTTACACGAGATCTTCCTCACTGTAAATGGCCCTCAAGTGTGTAATACACAGGCAAATCTCCGTGCCATGAATTTTGCTAATGCCATATTCACAGTGAATTATGAGTTTATACCCGAAATGATAAGGGGGAAGACATTTTCTGATATCGAATTGAAACTGAAATTCACAAAACACTTTGCTTGAGATCTGCGACTTGTACAATTTCCGGGAAAAGGGAGAGCAGTTTCATGCAGCTAAAAGCCATAATAAATTGGCGAGCCTCGTCACTCTTGGAGAAGATGATATTCATCTTCCTCTCTTTGACCGGCCGCAATCACCAACCAGTCGCCACCCCCAATCTCTTGCACCGAAAAGACGACGAAGGTTTAAGAAGAACGGCCATGAGGCTATGGGCGAGTCAACCGGAGCTGCACCGAGCGAGTCGACCAGAGCTGCACTGAAAGCGATTGAAGCAGAACGTTCAAACAGCCGCGCCGGAGGTGTGCCAGCAGGCAGATCACCGCATCCTATTCTACGACCACCATCAGACTAATTGCCGTTTTTTTCCTCCACTGTTTTCATCTCAGCAATGGAGACCCGTCGTGAAGCACTGCAGCCAGAATGACATCAGAATAATGTGATGGCTTGCAAAGAGACGGAACACCTCCCCCCCAAAAAAAAAAAAAGGGGGGGGTGAAAGACAAACGTGTACATCAACGCGGCGCATTCCAAGTTCTCTCTTTGCATCTTCGCGTACCACGGCGAGTGCCTCTTTGAGTACAATAGCCATAGCAGAATGACTGCCCCAGAAGGGTTGAAAATACAGCACTTAAACAAACACTGGACCTAATCCAAGAATAATAGCACTTAACCAAACATTAGACCTGTGCTAATAGCATTGAACCAACCGTAACACCACTGAACCTGTCATAAACCAGCAAGTATTCTTACACGAACCTGTATGAACATGTTATAAAAGCTACAAGAAACCACGCATAGCAGTGCAGCAAGAAACACGTAAAAACACAAGAAACCTGTCATAAAAATACATCACAACCAAAGAAAAAAAAAATGTTGAATAGCCGGCAGCTTGTAAAAAAAAATGTTGAATAGCGTGCAGCTTGTAAAGCAAAAATAGTTCAAACCAAAGATAGCCGAAATACATTGGTTCAAGGTACATTCATCCACTGGAACGGCTTAAGTCAGTTCTGCTGATGACTGATGCAGTGAATGGATGCTGCATCAGTTGAAGTTCCAATTAATCAAAAGCAGACTAAATAGCATTAACAGAAAGCAAACTAAATAGCATTAGACAAACTGATCCACGTTATTTGATGGAAAAGACAAACATCCCAATACAGCAGGCATAACTCACACATAGTATATAGACAAATCCACTTAGAAACAACATTAAAACTAACATTTTCCAGTCTACATCACAACATCCTCATCTAACAGCATGCACTGAATATCCACTAGCATTTTCCAGTTTGCAACTTCATGTTCCACCACTATCTACAGATTCTTGAGTGCATGGAGGTTGGTTCTGAGATATCAAACGAAGCTTGGCTTGGGGAATCTTGAATATTCCTTGCCACTGTTTGTCTTCGAACATGGATGGACCTACAATATCGATAACTCTATCATGACCAGGCATCTGCAGTGAAAAAACATATCAACTTGCTTTTCTTTTTAATAATATACATATAAAACATTAGACAAAGAGATTACCCTTAATTATGCATTCTTAGTGGCTTCAGCCAAAAAAAGTCCTCATCCTTTTCATGCCTGGAGATACAAAATGAGCATAAAACTTGAACTTCAACAAAATCAACGATACCTAAATCAATCGAATGTCATAAATATGAGTTCCATACCTAACCATCTGATGAGAAAACCCCAGGCAGGCCCGAAAGTTCTCAGGAAAAAGTGGAAAAAAAAAAGAAGTGCTAGACAAGTTACTAGCGTGAAAAAGATCGAGAAAGAAAAGCGGAATGAGAAAGAATAGCCCTGTGAATTTCAAATTTTATTCAGCAGAGTATTCTGCTGCCGTGAAGCAGCAGAAGGATAATAATTTTGAGCCACTTGACCCAATAATAGAATTACTTAGGATTTCCCTTTTCTTTACATGATCAACAAAAGAAGCAGAAGACTAGGCTTCTAAAGCACAACATACTAAGTGAAACCAGCTGAGTCGAGTTCATATGTCCACTTAGACCAACCATGAACCTTGCACGGCAGTGCAACCAAAAAACCGTTACACTTTCCTTTAAAAAACTGTGTATTTATGTGTATTTATACTATTGAAAGTACAAAACAATAAAAGTATCATGTCAAGCACACACAAGTAAGAACACTGTCGCCAAGTCCACCAAGAGCCGCAAGTTTGAACAGCCCAAAAGTATGAAATTCAACTTAAAAGGCTGAAAACAGGAGTTGGCTAGTTTCCGGGCATAATGATGCGATAAATAAGATTTACCAGACTTGCAGATCTCGGCATCCTAAACAATGTCCATGACAAAATAATATCTGTAGCAACCTTAAAATCATTCCACATGATCAGAATAATATGTTTCTATTAAGCATATCAGAGAAATCAACATGGCAAACAACCAAGGAAATAGCCATTCCACGAAATTGGAGAGGAGAAAAAAAAATTACTGCATAATACAATTCTTTTGTATCTCAAGATCATGATCATTCAATGCACTTCCAAAAATCTGAACAATACAGAACAACCCAATGTATAAGAAAACCCTCATTCAAAGTTCATCCTCCATCCTCAAGTACTCCCCAATATCAGCCTGATGAAGCACGACAAGCCCATTTGGATCCAACTTCCTACAATCCTGTGTTGACCTTTGTGAAATCCCAAATCCTAAGGGAACGTCAGACATTGAAAAGACCACCACTCCATCACCTGTCATAACATTCGTCTTCAATCATCAGATTTCTCTCAAATGAACCATTTTTCCCCCACGCAAGTATGAAAATGAGGAAGACAAATTGAACATGGTTTTTCTTGCATATTGGTCTGGGTGGACTAAAATCTTGTCCCTAATTAAACAAGTTTTGACAAATCTAAATAGAAGGCAAAAACTCGTTATTCTATAAAAATAAACAGCTATTCATCTTCGACATCATGATATGATTGCACTATTGTGTATTGATTGATCTAACCTTTTACCTAAGAACCAAGACATTTGATTAACCAAAACCAAGAGCAGGAAGACTGAGTTAAATCATTTAAACAGGCTAGATTCTTAATTTCTACAAAAAGAAAATCTCGATCTTCACCTGTCACTCAATTAAGGTTGCTTACTCAAAATAAGAAAACATAAGGCATACAACCATTCACAAATTATAATTAAAATAATCATAGCAAGAAAATGTTATATGAAGAATGGCCGATGGTAAGAGAAAAGGACGAGGGGGAGTAGGAGCTAATTTGGAGGGAATCAAAGGATGGAGGCAGACAATGAGACAAAGCCAAGAGGAGAGGGCCATGGAAAGAAAAGAGAAAGATGACTGCAAAACCCAATTAGGGATTGCAACTATAGTCAAAGCGGAGTTCCCTCCTTCATCTCCATCACGGCCACATTTTACCAGTAAATGACAGTGAATCAAGCTCAATTTTGATTCTATTTAGATATATCATTCACCCCCAAAAAAAGACCAGGAAGACAGTACATCTCCACTTTAAACATTGACTAATACCCGATTACCACAAAGTGACAATCCTAAGTTCAATTTATACAATAGCCCATGAAACTTCAAATAAAGTTCCTTTATTTCGCCCCCAATGATATTCCTTTAATCTAAGTTTCTGTGTCCACCACTTCACACAGCTTTCATATTCCAAAACCCAGACCCCATCCTACAACACCTCAAGCAGAAATATAACATTCACCAAACAACACTTAAAATTGCAGAATTTGAGCTGAAATTGACACATCACCTGGATTGATGTTTTCAGTGATCCTCCCCAATCCACCCTTCAACACGTGATTCCCATAGAGGAATGACATCTCCGATGTGGGCTTGAGCCAGACCTTGTGCTTCGCGTTGGCGGCCAAAATGCTCAGCGCCTGAATTGTCAGGTGGAAGCTCCCGCCCTTGGTGAACTTGCCAATGCAGGTTCCTAGGGATGCCAGGTTGTGCCGGCCGATGTTGGTGGCGCGCTTGACCAGTGACTCACTGACATAGTAGACCCGGTTCTTGCAGAGCCGGAAGCAGTAGCGGCCCGGGTTAGGGTCGGGCCCCTCGTGGGAGGGGCTCTCGACAATGTTCTTGAGGTTGTTGCCGGTGAACTTGAAGAGCTTCTCAAACACCTGGGTCGTCTCCTTCTCATCCAGTGTCCTCATCGCGCCTTGAA
Organism: Eucalyptus curtisii; assembly: GCA_017140595.1. NCBI lineage: Eukaryota > Viridiplantae > Streptophyta > Magnoliopsida > Myrtales > Myrtaceae > Eucalyptus > Eucalyptus curtisii. The sequence continues at coordinate 1,321,294 of CM029502.1, read as the reverse complement.
TTTGAGCTCCTTCGGAAGTCTGTCACGAACTTTAAAAGGCAGAGAAATGGATCACTTTGGATAACCAGCAAGCGAATACCCAGGCGGAGAATGACCTGCAGAAGGACAATTAGAAGCAGGATAGTAAGCCTGTGATGGTGGCGGAGGTCAATAACCAAAAAACCAGCCTACCCCTGAACCGGCCTACAAGAACAAACTTTAAACCTTAACTCAGTGACTTCCAGGGCTGGGGCTTAACAAAAACGAAACAATTATACAAAACAAAAAAGTTTAAACGCCTCAAGTGTTGGCTGGAACGAAATATTTACACCAACAAGGCATTTCATCAAACATGCAGAGTCACTTCTCGGGCTGAGGCTTAACAAAAATGCAACACTCCTATCCAGAAAATATTTATACAAAAAAAACCGTTTAAACACCAGAAGCGTTGGCTTGAATTGGGTATTTCATCAAACATGCAGAGTGCGAGTGATTTCACCACCTTCGTCCACGTCTAAACATCAAGAAAAACAACATCCCCAATTCCATGCAAAATAAGCTGCTGAAGAAGGTGAGAAATCCTGACTTACCAATGACCAAACCAGCAGATATGACGCTGGGAAAAGCTCCTACATCTAGCACACCAAAACCCAATTCCCATTATCGATATACAATTCGACAATACCAAGCTCACCGTCTTCCACTTCACTCAATCTTGATGCCAATAGATGATTCTGCGGTTTAAAAATCAGGACTTGACAGTCGATACGGCATCCGTCGCCCTCCTACGTATGGCCCAAGAGAATCGCGGCAGTACCGAACTCGAGACATTCTAAGAAGGAATCGAAAACGAGAACGAAACCCACATGGACAGAGAGTACCTCGGAGCGGAAAGGCGGCGCCGAACGCGAGAGAGAGAGAAACTCAGGGTGCTCAACGAAAGAGAGAGAGGCGGCACCTTAGAAGGACAAAAAGGTAAATGACTGGACTTAGGGCTGTTGTTGTCACGTGCTTAGAGAGATCATTCATACTCGCGAGGTAAGGGTCAACCTACGCGAGAGGTTACTATATCTGCTCATCCGATATTAGTCGGAATTGAAGTTCTAATGTGATGTCTAACCTCATTATCGTGAGGTTCCCTAATTCTCTGTTTATTTTTATCTTCTCGACAAAAAGGGAATAGGAAGACAGCGCGGGATCTCTCATCCAGGGCAATTCTCCTGCCTGTTTCCTCCTTATTCTTCCAATAGGGTGGAAACTCTTCTTGATGATTTACTCTACATATTATCGACAAGTTCTAGGATTGATCCTAGGCCGACGGTGTTTGCCATTTGCTAATGCTTTTTGTAGCAACACTTTCTAACATAAGTTCTTCGAAATTTGTCTAGTGGAAACCAATCATACCACAAAACTAGAACTACATGGAAGAGTCGGTATGGTCGGTCACGCGATTCTGGACACTCAGCACAATCCTGGTGCAACACCATCCAACGGCGGGCATTGGTATCAAATGTATGAGTAAGAACTTCAGTTTAATATCTTCCTTTAATAAGTTAAATGACGTTCTTTTATTATTTTCGGAAATTGGAGTTCTCAATATGTATAGTCCTATCTTTCTTGCTTCCATTTCAGTTTATGCAAGAAAAGCATACAGAATGTGAAGGATTTTCTGCGGTAATACCGTCAGGGAAGGAGACTGGCTGGCTACATCATGTAACAGGACCCGTTCGCCATGTTCTATGAAGCTGTGTGCGGAGGAATAGATTTCAACGTCAATGTAAATGCCGATCATTTTCAACTACCTCCGCCTCCGACTGTTTCAGGTGATGCATAGGCATTCGCACTTCTTCAAGTCACCACATTAACAGCCTCACGTATAGAATCAGATTCGAGTTCCTGGGGATCTTTTGAATGGCTGGAAGCCGTAGAATGCGTTTTGTTTACTGTTTTGTATTTTTCGTTGTTTGAAACAGAGAATCCCCGGCAAACGGGCAACAAGCCAAAACCTAAGGAATGACAGGCGAAGTCTCCTAAAACGGGCTTGCAGCACAGGTTATTGCTTTTCTAGAATTATATACCGTGTGTATGTGCGTCCTGTACAGCCTTTTATGCTCAGATAAACAATCATATCTTTCAATGAATATCTCTTACGACTGTTATATATAAGTGGAAGCAATAACCGGAGTTCTGTTGGAGTTCTGTCTGTCACCAAATTATCGTCGCAAACGGTTTCTGCATGGAGTCTGTTGAAATATAGATTACTCCATCAATCTTTATCCTCTAGGACTTGGCCTTTGGAATAACGATCTTGTTCCAGGGATGTCGCTTGCATTGCACTCATCTTTTTCTTCCATTATTCTAAAACGGCTGTATTTATGTGCTGAGATTAGTGCAGAGGAAGAGAACGGGAAAGATGATGCTGGCAGATGTCGGATGTTACTTCCATCTTCCGATCGAAAAGGCTGCTGAGAGATTGCTTTTGTGTCCTACCGTTGTCAAGAAAATTTGCCGAAAAGGCGGAGTGGGGCGGTGGCCTTATAGAAAGGTTATACTCCCTTCCGTTTCTCTCAGTTCTCGAATCAAACTTTGCCCTTCCAAAATTTTCCACTTCAGTTAAATCTCGGTTTTCTGCATGTTCAATGTATCGAGAGAAAGATCTTGGAATTAAGGGAGCAGCTAAAGAGAGAAGATGAACCAAAAAAGAGTCGCACCCAAGCAGAGATCGAGGAATGGCAACGAAACTTGAACAAGATCTGCTACGGAGTCGCTAGAACGGACTACTACGACGTTTACTAAGTCGGATATATTCATACACCGCAGAGACTTTGAGACCTTGATGAGTCTTATACTTTCGTCTTTTGGCACATTTTCGTTTGTGTACAGTGGTGCTGTGAGCAAAGCGAGGATAAAGGCGGATACTCTTTCTTGCCTTATACACTTGATCTGTGATCAGAATTTCTTGTTAAGCCTCGAAAGAGAATAGAATATTTTTGTGTGAAATTCTGTACGGTCTCTATTTGGCTGTTTAGTGCAGAGCACAAATTGGTCAGTGTATTAATATAATTTGTAACCTAACTTAGCCGGCTTGCTTGTCATTATTCTAATTTATTAAGTACATGACACCGGTTACCATATGGCATTGGAAGGGTCTCCAAGCTGTTGAGAGAATATGATCTGGACGTGAAGTCCTAAACACAGATATGGGAGTGTTCGTAAATCGTCACAAACTGCTCTAGGACAAACGGTGAAACCTTCCTAGGATATAAAGCGCGTGAATAGTGTTTCCATGGAGAGGTACTGACTCGGAAGGAGAGACGACATGGGCACTGCTCAAACGACGGTGTTGGGCGTGAAACGGGTGAAGCAGGAGGTGCCGGAGGACTGGGACGAGAGCATGCCACTGCCTGGGGACATCATTGAAGGGTTTGCAGAGGATGACATTGATGAGTTGGTGCCGACCAAGGTCCGGTCGGAGTTCAACTCGCAGCTCGGCAAGATCAGCCAGCAGGCTGAGACTTTGTGGGTGAAGGTGAGGAGGGGCGACCGTGTGATTAAGCTCCAGGTGCGAATGGTGCCTATGACATCATGAATTTTCGATTCCGTCTCGATAATATGAAATGGGCATTTCGTCGATGCACCTATGGTCCTTCTTCTCTGAGTTAGCCACTCACGAGTTAATTTATCTATCAAGTAAAGCCATTAAGGGATATAAATGCGACAGACTTGAGAATTCGATCGGAAATTGATCGCTCGACCATAGCAATCGGCAAGGGTCAATACGGCACCGTTATAATCAATTAGTGATCGGATATAGATCGATTCAATGGAATCATGTAATTGAATTGCGGGTGATTCTGCCTGATTGCGAAATTCGCATCAAACGGCACTGACCAGATTTTCTGTTGATTCTGTATTCGGTACCCGTAATTGAAACCTTGAGATTTTGACGACAATCGAGAGTCGCCTACGAGTCGAAGATGCACAAACGTGGATCGAAAATTATCGACCACGGGTCAAACGTATTAAAATCCCTAAAAGCTACCCGGTAGGTTAAGGTCGCGCTAAAATCGTGTCCGGTCGATTTTAACCAAGAAATTGAATTTGATTTTGGGAATCGAATGTTCGAGCGTGTCACGATTTATTTTTAAGACATCGTCTCATCTTTAGGCGAATTTTCGTCAAGTCCGGGATTTTTGGGGAAAATCAAATTCGGCAAAAAGAAAAGAAAGGAAATTCGGATGGGCAGCTTTGAAGGAGTTTTTGGCCACGTAAATGAATTAGTTCGTGAAGAATTGAAGGGAAATTCGTATGGGCTGCTGCCATGGGACTTTTGGCCACCAAAATGATTTGATTTGGTGAGGAATTGAAGAAAAATATGAGGAAATTCGTATGGCTGCTGAAGGGGACTATTTTGGCCACCAAATTAGTTTGTTTTGTGAAGGAATTGAGGGAAAATTGCCATTGGTTTGCTTGGATGCCTAAAGACTTTTGTGGCTTGGGCACTCAAGTGCCAAGATATTTGGCTTGGATGGCTATTGCCTGCTGTGTTGACTTCCTTGGCTCTTGTCCCCCATCTCATGCATATCCCCCTTGGCCGAATCCCAACTGCATCCTCTTCTTCTTCTTCTTCTTCTCCATTTTCATTCTTTGCTGTAGCCTTCATTTTCTGTTTACCACCAGCATCACTACAGTGCCACAACACCACCACTGCAACACCGTCCAAGCTCAGCCAGCCCGCTCAACCACCCTCTCACGCCAGCCCCGCCTCACCTTCACCGTCTCGCTGTCCACAGCTCTTGCTCGACCAACCCACGCCGCTGTCCTGACCAACCGCCCCTAGCCGTCCAAACCGCTAGCACCCGTCCAGCCCATCCCCGTGCGTCCAGCCGCGCTGTCCGAGCCACTGACTCGCCATCCTAGCCACACCATTAGCTCCGACCAGCAACAACCAGAATCGAAAACTCCTCTTCAGCCGTGAATTTGTGGGTTGTTTTTCAGCCTCTTTCGGTCCACCGTTGGTGGTGCAGTAGTCACAGGATTGCACCGCCTTCCCGCCGCCATCGCCATGAGCCCGTCGCCTCGCTAATCCAATGAGTTAACTCCCTAATCCTTGATTAGATTGTTAATTGCGCTTAGGGGTTAAATTAGTGTTAATTAGCTTGATTAAGTTTGTGTTAAGTTAGATTAGCCTAAAGTTGGATTAATGTTAATTTAGTTTGGTTAGATTAGCACTAATGAGGGTGATTTAGTCTAATTTAGTGGATTTCCCTCGGATCTGGTTACTGGACCCTCGTCATTTGCCATTTTTGTGGGGAAAAATGTGCTACGATTTTGAGGTTACTTCCTTATTGAAAAATGTTTTAGACATCTTCAACTATGACATATATTTTACCCAAGATTTTATGGATTTAAAATAATAAGATTTCAACTTCATTAAAAACAAAACAGAACCTGTGTTTATGTTGGAACCAGTGACCTTTTGGTGTTCAATAGATTTTTAACAACTCTTAAAGTTCGAATCTCGAAAGAGTTCCTTCACAAAAATTGTTCATCACATCTTGCAGTTCAACATAGCCAAATTTCAGATCAAACGGACAAGTTTTGGATATCGAACCAAACTGATTTTGGAAAACATAACTTTTGGAAACAGACACAGTTTTTGTAACAGTTTGAGCGATTTACTAGTTTTAATCTAGAAAGATCTGGGTCAAGGTGTCTTCACAAAGAAAAAAATGTTTGTTTAAGTGTCTTGTATAACATATTTAAATTTGAGAATTTTCTAAGCTCTTTTAGTTATGTTTCTGGAATTAAACTTGGAGACACGCGAGTAGCCCGGTTTCTGCAGGTTAGGATTGGTAGTGGTTTTGTGATTGTTCTTGGTATAGTGCTTGTTGGACAATGCATATTTGGTGATGTGGTTGAATTTATATATGAAATTGATTGCTTAATTGTGCAATTGAGTGCTTGGTTGTCGTTTTGGATTATTATAGTAAAAATTGATTTTATGGGTATTTAATTAGAAAAATACTGGGTGTCGGTTTTTTACTCCAAAAATATTTTATGTACTATATTAAATCGTGGAATTTTAAAATGGGAGTGTACTATGTTTCATGGTTCGATTTGAATATGTGACCACACACAATTATTTTATCGAGATGATTTTTAATGCGAAGAAAATTGGCCAAGTCCATTATTTGAAATTAAGGCATTTTGCAAAGCACGATATTCTTGGCCAAGTATAGATGTGTGTGTGATCACTATCGGAACCCGTCACCCAGCGGGAGTTTGGGGACAATGCCCGATTTTATCAGATGCCCGGCGAGGGTCTAGAAGCCGGTCGCGGTGGAGGCTGGATCGATGCCCCTTTTTGGGATGCCATCTAGGTGGGGGTTCTAAACGTTGCCATGCCCAAAAGCGGGACGACACCTGGTTATGCCGGATGACTTCCGACTGGGGAGTTGGCCGTGGCCGATAGGCCGTAATAATTGGAACATGCATAAGTGGTTGAGATAGCTACGTCTTATTATGGGTTAAAATTGTGTGGTACGGAAATGGGACGTGTCATAACGATTTTACCTTATAATTGGGACCCATGTGATTGGTTGTGATGAAATGATATGTTCCAGTTATTGATTACACTTGCTGCGTTTATAAGTGTATATGTGATGCATTAATCTGCAGGGACGTGCTGAGGCGAGGTAAGTTCGTGTGTGACGCCTGTTTAGGCTACCTCTAAGTGAATTCTCGTCCTAATCGGGATTTAGGGTGTTGACTCGCTAAGATTTTATCTCATCCCGTCGTGGTTAACATTTTTCAGGGCCATAGAGTGGAGAACCCGGAGCCCAAGGCTGAAGGGTCCGGAGAGTAGGTGGGCTTAGTAGTCTCTTTTGAGATTGACCTTCTGTATATAAACTTGCAAGATTGATCTGGTGTGTTTATAAAGTATGTTTTGAGGAAAATACGTTGTCCTGCTTTTACTATCACATGTTTGATTGTTGTCTAGGGTTTATTAGTTCGCTTCCATATGTGCATAAAAAGAAAGGGTTGGCGACGCATCCTGGGAACGTCGCAAATTTTAGTCGACCACCGAGGGATGTGTGCGTGCCCGGAGTTCGGGGCGTGACAGTGCCTCTCAAGGGCTCGATGCTCCGGAGGAAGTTCACGATCCAAGCTGCTATGGACAATAGACATGTGGTAGTTTTAGGGGATTTAAACCTGGAACAATGTACTGAATTACAAGGTAACTTTTGCCTTTTTTCCTAAATCTACCATCACTTCATGTTAAGGTTTTAGACATCACGAAAGATGTGGGGCGTGCCAACTTCCGAGTAATCTCATGAAATAGATTTGATTATTGTTCAAACGGTTGAAATTTGACGCATCATTTACTGAACAAGTTTTGGACAGTAGTCTTAGTATTTCTAGTTAAACTTGATTGACTTTACCTGTTTAAAGTTTCCCTCGAGACGATTTAACATAAGCCTTCAGACTAGAACTTCACGAGAGCAAATCACGGAATGTTTTCACTGGGCAAGAGGTTCTGGAGAAAAACCAGGAAGATGGAAGTCCATCCCAATGTGCTGCAAACATTCATGAGGACTTTCCATCCGACGATACAGAAATGAGCAGGCGGGTGGTGAACGTGGACACGGCAGGATTCAAGAAGAAAGGCATGAGATACGACTGGAAGGCGAAAGTTGGGACCCAATTGCCTGATCAACGGTCTCCGGTAGTTAGCTCCATTCTGTTTATGCCGCTGCCAGGTGAACACACCATCGAGGCCACTACAACCCGGTCCATGGCTTGGTTCCCTGCATCGCTTTCCTCAGGAATTCCTCTCGTCTTTGTCAACATCCAAATCAAGATTGATTTGATTGAACAGATCGTCACATTGGTAAAACTAAGATTCCGTTTGTCAAGTAAGAGATAGAGCGTAGAATTTATAATTCCAAAGTCGAGCGACCTTCAATCATACACTTGTCTCTTGTGAGCTTAAACGTTTGTGATCATGAGAGAAATACCAAAAGAGTGACTCAGTGAGATAGTGTGATCTACTAAGTGTTTGCACTCAAAGTTGTAATCTCTTGTTGATTGCATAGTGGAATCCAGCCAAGAAGGCTGTTAGTGTGGGAGAGTGGACGTAGGCTTGGATTAAGCCGAACCACTATAAATCTTGTGTTCTTATTCTCTTCCCTAACTCCTTTGTTTTACTCGAAGTTTATTTTATTCCGCATATATTTGCCAAGGTTTAGTTTAAACACCTATTCACCCCCTCTAGGTGTTCATACTAGCACTCTCAATTGGTATCAGAGCCAAGTGCTCGGTTTATAAAAGTATTTTTACTTTTAAGCTAAAGATCTTTTATGGCTAGTATCTTGGCACCAGGACTTATGGAAGGGCAAAGCAACACAAGGCCACCATATTTTGATGGAAAGGAATACGACGTGTGGAAGAACAAAATGAAAGCATTCCTAAGATCCAGAGATCCCTTGCAATGGGATGTTGTGGAAAGAGGAATCAACCCCATTGCTGCGTCCACATCAAATAAGAATGGCAAAGACAAAGAAACCAAACCCCCCACTCCTATGTCTCGGACGGAGTTGTCCAAAAGAGAAGCGCTTGATGCAAAAGCTATTTATTCTTTATATTGTGCCTTATCTCCTGCTGAATATAACAGAATCTCTTCATGTGAAACAGCAAAAGAAGTATGGAATAGACTTCATGTTACATATGAAGGGACCGATCGTGTAAAAGAGACAAAAGTAAACTTCCTGCTCGGCAAATATGAATCCTTCAAGATGAAGCAAGGAGAGTCAATTGGAGATATGTTCAGCCGTTTTACAGAAATTGTAAATGGTTTGGCGTATCAAGGTCAGCCTATTTCTTCTCCAATGAAGGTCAACAAACTCTTGCGAGGTCTCTCAAAAGATTGGAACCATGTTAAGACCTCAATCCGGGAGACTCGAGAGGATTATGCCACTCTCCGTTGATGAATTGATCGGCACTCTTCAATCCTATGAAGTGGAACAACTCAACGATGAAGATCCCAAAGGTAAGAAGTCCATCGCTTTAATATCTAATGCTGTTTTTGATGAAGCAGGACTCGAGAAAATGACATGGACAACGAAGAATTTGCTTTTATGATCGAGAAATTCAAAAAGCTGAGTAGAAAAGGAAGAAAGTTAAGTGTAAGACAATACAAGCAGAATGGCCAGAAAAGAATAATGAAAGAAGATGATGAGCAAGGAAATATATGCTTGACGGCACATTCGAATCGAGTCGACTCGAGACACAGACTCAGAATCAGAGTCTGACTCAAACACAGACTCAGAATCCGATGAGGAAATCGAGGTAAGTCATTCAAAAATTCCTCTCAAAGTTTCAAAGTATATAAATGAGCTTTGCTTAAATCTCAAATCTTCTCTTAAAAGGATCTCCGAACTTAAAAAGGAGAATTCTCGACTTAAGCAACATGATCTTTCTCAAAAAGAAAATTTTGAAATTTTGCAAAAGATTTTCTACAAACAAAAGAAAGTCGAGATTTACTTGTCAAAGAAAATGATTCTTTGAAGAAAGAATTTTCAAATATTTCGACAAGATTTTCAAATGGATCAAAAACATTAGAGCATATCCTCTCTATACAAGTTCCTTACTATAATAAGTCAGGACTTAGATTCAATAAGGAAAGTGATTCTCTAATTGATTTTCCTAAAGTCAAGGAAAGACTTAGACAAAGACCTCCTAAGGCATTTTACAAAAATCATTTTCAAAAAGTGTTTGTAAAACCTATTGGTGGAAATGCCCTCAAGTGTTTAAATTGTGGAGATTCAAAACACTTTGAGAAAGATTGTCCTAAAGACTGGAGACCTATCAAGAAAAATTGGGTAAAAACAGCATACTCTACTAACTCTCATGGACCTAAGAAAAAATGGGTACCAAAGAAAAGATGAGTTATTTTTGCAGGAAATAAAGGAAGAGAAGAAAGAGAGTTTGGTAAGGATTTTTTTTATTCTCAATTTGATTTGGGCAATAATTCTCATATTCGATATATCCTTGGTTGATTGAGATTTTATAATGATCATATTTTGCTTTATGGAAGAAAGAATCGTATGATTTGTTTTTGTGATTTGTGAGTTGAGATTTGATTTAGTACGTGTGATTATTTGAGATAATTCAGATTATTTTGTCTAATTTTATATTTCAGATTTAATCATATTTTGCAAAGTGAAAATCTGTTTTACGTGATGATGCAAGATATTCTTAGATATTCAAGAATTTTATTCTCTATGTTTTTATCGTACCATGACTAAGTGAGAATTTATTTTTCAAAATATCATTGTGCATAATATTCTTTCTTTGAATACTTTGTTACGATGAATTAAGAAAGAATATTTGATTATGGAGATTTTCTATTTTACTCTAACGTCAAGGAAGGATCGAAATTGATGGATACCAAAAAGGAAATGAGTTGATTACAGGAAATTCTATAAGGGAAGAGCGATCGTGAATCTACGCAGATTTTGGTGCAATCAGAAAAATATCTCCTATGAAGATTGTTGATGTAGGTTGAATTCGAGAAAAGCTTAATTGAAGAAAATAAATTTTTGCCTCGAATTTCAAAATGCAAGTGATCGTTGCAGATGTTGTTGCTACAAAGGAAATACTGAAAAAAAAAAAAAAAAATTCTGTTCAACAAGCAACAATTGTTTCTATTGCAAATATTGTCATGATCACAGGGGAGAACGTGAATCTAAAAGAAAGGAAAAGAATCGTGATCATCTCAAAAAGGCAACAAATTGAGGGGGAGCATTGATCAATTATGGAAAAATCTTTTTGAATTGATCGTGATCTTATTATGGATGGAAGGAAAGGTAAATGTGTCAGAATTTGTTATAAAAAATCTGGTTAGTGCATCTTTTATTACTTTTTGTCATTGATAAATCTTGTATTGATATTATCATTTTATTATGACAAAAGGTACGTGAATTTCATGATGCATCCGTGATTTTTATTGGATATTTGCTGATATAATCGAAGTGCGCTATATTGCATATCTTTAATATTCGATAAAAGCTGATTTTTGGAAATTGTGATTCATGCAAGATATTTGTTATCATTCTCTACGTGATACTTTTTCCATTATTATCGCTTTTTGATTATGACAAAAAGGGGAGAAGATATGAATATGCATATGTGTTGATTGGTTGATATTATCTATGGCATAATATTGAGCTGTGATTATTTTTCTATCTATTGTTATGCTCAATTTATTTGCTATGTTTATTTGCTATCTCATGATATCCTTTGATTTAAATTAATATTTTTAAAAGCATGTTTACAAATCTGCATATTCAGAGATTGTTTTGTCATCATCAAAAATGGGGAGATTGTTAGGGAAATCCCTTATGATGTTTTGAAGATGACAAAATAAATCAAAGGCTACTAACATGTTTAATGGTTAAGTAATAGACCATGCAGATGATAGAACATGTAAAGGATATTGTCAAAGTGTGAAGGCGACCAGGAAGACTGAGCGTAACATATGTCCAAAGTATATTCGAAGATTTTCAGACTTCGTGTCAAAGTACGAAGACTGCGCAGGACTTTAGTGTCAAAGTATTATACATCGAAGTCGCTCACTCTAACAAATTCCAGATTGAACGTGAATGATGAACCGAGAAGGCGGACTTCTATCGAAGTGACTGATCAGACCTTAAAGCTAAATCTGTTGAAGCAGAATATGTTGGACTCAGATTGCAAAATCTAATGCACTCAGACTCAGATTATAAAGTCTATTGCTCTCAGACTTTACATCGAGATTCGACATAACGTAACTCAAGCCCAATCATATAACAGCTAGTGATCTGGTTTGGATTCCACATCAAGATTGATTTGATTGACTCAATCTATTTGATTGACGATTGGATCTTGAAGACAAGATCTTTCTATACGAAGAAGCTTTACTTATGGAAACCAAGATTCCGTTTGTATGGGCGATCGGAATCAATTTAGGATTTTACCTTTGTCACTCAACGGCTATCAAATCTTCTAGATACAGAGCTGTCCAATGGGTATATTGGAAGACGATCCTCAAGATCTTTGTCAACGGGTAGTTTGGAAGTGGAGGAGTATTTAAGGAGATGAAGGACCGATGAGCAAGTAAGAGATAGAGCGTAGAATTTATAATTCCAAAGTCGAGCGACCTTCGATCATACACTTGTCTCTTGTGAGCTTAAACGTTTGTGATCATAAGAGAAATACCAAAAGAGTGACTTAGTGAGATAGTGTGATCTACTAAGTGTTTGCACTCAAAGTTGTAATCTCTTGTTGATTGCATAGTGGAATCGACCAAGAAGGCTGTTAGTGTGGGAGAGTGGACGTAGGCTTGGATTAAGCCGAACCACTATAAATCTTGTGTTCTTATTCTCTTCCCTAACTCCTTTGTTTTACTCGAAGTTTATTTTATTCGCATATATTTGCCAAGGTTTAGTTTAAACACCTATTCACCCCCCTCTAGGTGTTCATACTAGCACTCTCACTCTCTTCCATTATGATTATTCGCCAAGCTCTTGAGATCTGTTTATGTTTTTGTCTCCTTCATGTCAATATAGCTTCTAATTCTTGCATGGTGAGTGATTACTTCCTGTCTTTTTTTCACTAAGGGCAAGAATATCCCCACAGGAAAAAAAATTAGTATGGGGAAGCAACATAGCCAGACAATGACTGTCCAAATGGTTCATGGGATAAGATTATGGTTTTTACCCAGAATTGCTGAGGTTTCAGTAGAACTAGTCCCCGGACCCAGAGAAACAAGGTTCGGAATGGACATTAAGCAAATCGAAGAGGTAATCATCACAATCATAGGACAACATTTTATTAGCTGATACTCCTGCAGAAATTAATGATATTCCTACAAAATTAATCTGACTTGTTCCCCTGCGCAGGGCTTCATCTGCATCTTCTCCGTGACCAAAGGATCTGCAGCCAATTGTGCCGGGCTTGGACGCATCCACGAGGGGGCCAATGCAGCTGGGCACCTGCCTGTGGTTTCGAGATCAGAAGGCAAAAGCCTAATGCCTTCAAATGCGTGCTCTGAAGGGCTAATACACTGCTGTGAACACAGCGAGATAAGAGAAATCCTCACTGCAGCCATCGACACAATGGATAGGATCAAAATCCACATCATGGGGTGGCCGAACCAAACTCGCCCTAATACATCCCCAGCAGTGGGCGCGGCGGCTCTCTGTCCTCCTAATGTACATTGTTCACCTCCTTCGCTCTTAAAAAAAAATGAAAGTCAATATAAAGATTAAGTTCCGACAAATTTTTTACCATTTGACGTGAGGAAGAATCAAAACATTTTCAAGAATCCTTTGTCATGTTTCTGAAAGCAGTGGAGCAAGTGATCCGAGTAAGTAACCTGCTTAATTTTGTCACATGACTTGGTTTTCTTGCTCTTTCTTTCTGGGAACGGGTCAAATTGATTCGGACAACTGTGGCTTTCCCTTCTCCAAATTAACGATCATTTCTTTTTGCTGATCATTCCTTCAATTGTTAATTGGTTTGTGAATAGAAGTGGGCAATCAAATGTATAGCAAGACTGCTGATTGCTCATTATGCTTAATTTTTTTGCTGGCTCTAAATCATTTGAGACTATATTGGTAGGAAGACTAATTGCAAATGCACTTATGACACTATCGCTCATTTCAAGCATCTTCCTAACACAATTCGTAAAGTTGACTAATCCTCCTGAAGAATCAGGTAATGTGCAGGCTCAAATTGGAACATAATAGAAGTTTTTCGGAGTTGACATGCTGCTTTAAGGGAATTGGGGGATACAGTTGGGGACCATTTTGTGGTGACACTGTTTGCATTTGGTCTCTATAGGTCAAGGTCACGCGTTCACACATGTTCATATTCGAAAGAAAAGGAAAAGAATGATGCTGATATATCTTTCATTGCTCGGCAAAAGTATCATAAAAAATTATGGTCATTGATATTAGCCAATCATGTCTAACATCAAGTGAAGGCCTCGGGGATTATAACACTATGTTTTAAGAGTAATACCAGTACATAATTTTTCGAAAATCTTCGATTCTGATATAGGAGATTCATATGCTCAACTTTCTTGCTGCTGAAATTGGCCAATCTGAAGTTTTAACACACGTGTGCAAACACGCAGAAAGACACACATGGGGCAAAAGCCATCTCTGTGACTGAATCCACTGAACATATGAAGGAACAACCTCTGTTCATATATAGATAGCATCCTCACACGAACTTGAACAATCGTTCCCTTGTGTGACATCCTAGATCCTTTGGATGAACTAGGCCACATATTTGCAGATAAGAGTAAGGGTGATGCAGAACGCAGATGATTGATTCTCTGTAATGTCATGTCATTGTAATGAGTAACTTAGTTTCAAGGTCGCTCACTTCATGCCAAAGACTTTTCTGAAAGAGAGAGTTCTCCTCTTTGGCTAACTCTCACTTAAATAATCATATTTCAGCAATCAAAAGCCCTAAGCCTAGATCATTCCCCACAAAGTAACGCGCAACAGCAATCCCAAAGTATCTCAATCCCAGTCAAATCAATTCATCTTGTGATTTGCAAAGCATTTCCGGATCGTTCTAACTTAGTTTCAAGGTCGCTCACTTCATGCCAAAGACTTTTCTGAAAGAGAGAGTTGCTTTTCTGAGGGGAGGGCTATCGTTTCATGGTAGTAGTTGGGAAAAATGGCTGTGAGGCGCGGCGAGGCCACCCTGGCCTGAGCAAGGGATGGCCTCACTACATCTGGTGCAGGGGGCCTAACCTGGACAACCGGTGCTTAGGCGCATCCAGCCCTCACCGGCCATGGCCTGTGGTTGGTGGCTAGCTGTTGGCGATGTCCACCGGCATAAAAAAAGGCAAAGACAAGGGAACGGGAAAAAAAAATAAAAAAATTCAAAAATTTAATATTATTAAAAATTTCTAAGTTAGTGCCGGTCGTGTCATGTAGGTTTAGGACTTTTTTTTTTATACTTTTTCTATTGGTCAAATTGATTTGGACAATTTTGGCATTTCATTTCTCCAATTTATGATCATCTCTTTTTGCTAATCATACCTTCACTTATTAATTGGTTTTCAAACAGAAATGGGCAATCAAATTTATAGCGATACTACCGATCGTCATTATGCTTATTTTTTTTTTTTTTTTTGCTGGCTCTAAATCATTTGCGACTATTTTGGTAGGAAGACTAATTGCAAATGCACTTTTGACAATCCATAAAGTTGAATAATTCTCCTGAAAAATTAGGTAATGTGCAGGCCCAAATAAGAATCAGCTGGGGACCATTTTGTGGTGACACTGTTTCGCATTTAGTCTATGTAGGTCAAGGTCTAGTGTTCACACATGTCCATATCTGAAAATAAAGGAAAAGCATGATGTTGATATATCTCTAATTGCTCAGCAGAAGTATCGTGGAAAATTATGGCCTTTGATCTTAGCTAATCATGTCTAACATTGTGTGAAGGCCTCGGGGACTATGACACTACTACATCTATCTATTAAGGGTCTAATAGCAATAATTCTAAAAAAAAAAAAAAAAAAACTTCAATTATGATATAGTAGATTCATATGCTCAAAATTTTGCGACTATTTTGGTAGGAAGACTAATCGTAAATGCACTCAAGCATCTTCTTAACACAATCCATAAAGTTGAATAATTCTCTTAAAGAATTAGGTAATGTGCACGCCCAAATAAGGCTATAGCAGAAGCTTTTGAAGTTGACATGCAGGTCTAGGGAATTGGGGGATACATTCATGGACCATTTGGTGGTGATACTACTTGCATTTGGTCTATGTAGATTAAGGTCACGTGTTCTTATATGTCCATATTCATAAGAAAAAGGAAAGGGATGGACGTCATGGCTCAGTCGGGACATGTTACATGTGCGAACTTGATGGGATCAAATGGAGACGAGACTCGCTAGAAAATCGACAGGGGAATCTCTATCCACAACAAAGCTCCAAGAATAAACGTCACCTGACAGATTGAGACATGCGAGACTTGAGCCAGAGACTTGCAGATAAGAGATACCTACCATTCGTTTTTCGGTCTTTGAGCCAGAGACTTGGAGATAAGAGATACCTACCATTCGTTTTTTGGTCTTCGTCAAAACTACCGTGGAGGTTGACTTGGTTGTGACAATATAATTCAAGTCTTCCAATGGAGAGTGAGTATTTTGAAACTCTCTTTTTAGAGATCCAAACATGGAGTCCGAGCTCTACGAAGCCGCCATGAAAGGAGACGTGCCTTCTTTGCTTGAGTTGCTCAAAAAAGATAAGTTGCTTCTCGACCGAATCATGATTGGGAATCACATTGAGACTCCTCTGCACATTGCAGCCATGCTCGGACATTTGGAATTTGTGGAAGAGGTTCTAGCTCAAAAGCCCGAGCTGGTAAGAGAGCAAGATTCTCAAAGTTTGACGCCTCTTCATCTCGCAGCAGCAAAAGGGTACCTTAATATAGTGGCAAGTTTATTAAGAGTTGGCCCTGAAATATGTTTCGTCTGTGACAAATACGGAAGAAACCCTCTTCATGTCGCGGCCATGAAAGGGAATGTGGATGTGTTGAAACTCTTGGTTCGAACGAGACCTGTTGCAGCTCGTAGTGTCATCGAACATGGCCAAACGATCTTGCATTTGTGTGTGAAGCATAACAAACTAGAAGCTTTGAAACTTTTGATGAATATCTTGGCCGATGATCAGTTCATCAACTCGAGGGACGAATATGGCAACACGATTTTGCATTTGGCTGCTGCAGATAGACAAACTAAGGTATGTTCATATAATCAAGCCTTTGTTTTAATCAAACTCAGTGATCTCATCAACAAAAAAAGGTGAATATGGGATGGAAAAATGACACAAATAATCTATAAACTTTGACTTAATATGCAAAGTCATTTTTGATTTTTTAATTTATTCAATATGGTTCTTGAACTATTTATAAATATTAAATCTAATCCCTAAACTCTCAATTTGTTCTATCTAGTCTTTCAACTTTCCCTAACAAAGTAAAATAAGCCTTTTGGTACTATATGCAAGTTATTATAATCGCACTATTACCCATATTTTAGAATATCTTTTCATTTTAATCAATTTTCTAAATAGGTTTAAATAAAGCTATAAATGATGCTCTACTTTTTCTACTATAGATATTATAAGTTAAAATAGCTTTAACTAAAGCTATCATAATATTTATAAAGGTCAAAAAGTTTAAAAAAAAAAAAAGTAATAAATAAGACAGTCATATTTTTTGTTGATTTATCAAATGGATTGAAATGATTTTTTTTCCTAAAATCCAAGCAATAGTGTAATTAAGAAAAATTCTGACTTTTTTTAATAGAAAATTGAGAGACTTGATTAAATAAATTAAAAGTTTCGAGACTAAATTGAATATTTAAGAATACTTCAAGGGCCACATTAAATAAATTAAAATTTAAAGGATGATATTACACAATGAGCCAAAGTTTAGTGACTATTTGTGTTATTCTCCTTTCTAGGATATTTGAGTGTTCTAGAAATTTTTAGAAGCTAAAAGGTATCCATTCATAAATCATTGCAGGTCATGATATTTGGGAAAGAAGTAACTCGTACAGATAATCAACTACAACTTTACATTTCGCTTTATTATCATGCTAATTTTATCTAGATTAGAAGGAACAAAAACCTAGAGATATCAGAAGAGATTCAACAAGGGATGAATTTCCATTTTGAAGGCATCGTATAATAGTCACAAACACTAGTAGCAAAGTTAATCCTCAAAAGTATATAACGGGAGCTCGTCTAGTTCAAATCTGACCCCAATTGGTACATTCTGGTATTGCTCTTCTGCAGACTATGGTGTTCCTAACTAATAAAGGTGTAGACCCAAACATTACAAACTTCAGCGGTTTCACAGCACAAGGCCTATTAGCACAAGGTCAAAACACGGAAATAGCCATAGAGATTATGGATTCTATTCCTCAAACTTCAGGGAATCTTGACCCATCCAGACGAACAGGCTACGCCAATAACATGGCCACCTCCTTCCGTCCACCTGTGGTAGAAGAGGACAAAAGGGAAACAAAGAGAAAGTGGCAACACAATATGCATAAGACACTAATGGTGGTGGCGATATTACTAGCTAACATGGCATTCCAAACCAGTATTACCCCGCCTGGTGGCCTTTGGCAAGAAAATGAAGACAAACATAAGGAGGGCGAGTCCATAATGGCAGAAAGGTACTCAAAACCTTACAAGATTTTCATAACATGTAACACGATAAGCTTCATTGCATCGCTTAGCATCATTCTGGTTCTCATAAGTGGTCTTCCTCTAAAGCGGCTTCGGATCACCACATGGATTGTAATGCTAACTATGTGGGTTGCGATAACCTTCATGGCGGTCACTTATGCCATCTCCATATGGGTTTTCACACCGGATAATGAACTCAAAATTACAGAAAATACAATTGGAATTGCGGTGTTGGCATGGGTTGGATTGATGGCTCTTATTTTCTTGTGCCATGTTGTTCGCTTAATAGTGAAGTTGGTACGTAAGTTCCTGAAATTCGTCCGCAGGCCTTGACAAAGCGGAAGCCGGAGGATCTTATACCTTAGTGGCTGTACATCGCAGCAAATGTGATTGTCCCAGAAGAAGTGTCTTGAGCCCTAAGGCCATGCAAGAGGAGATGCTATATAGTATGTGTTGTTCAGTGTGTTGATTAGACAACTTAGCTACAATACATTTGAGTATGCATGTATGTGTGTATGTGCTAGTGGAAACAATGAATGTTTTATGCGTGTTGATCTATGTGTAAGATGGAGTTTAGATGTATAATGGATGGTTGTTTTATTTGATGTAGTTTTTGGCGATTAAAAAAGGAAAAAGAATATGACTTATTGCATTTAAAGTCCAAAAAATGTCAGCCATGATCGGTTGAAGTGGTAATTTATTGACAACTAAGGAAGTTTGTTCCGGTGGAATTGTAAGTTTTACGATTAATTAAGGAAAATTACGACAATCAAAAGGACTATTACTTGTGTATAGGATCCATTGGTTATGAACTTGAAGGATTATTTATGTAGATTTACGAAGAATGGGGAAATCGAAAGAAACTTTAGGTTGCTTAGATTTCTCAATAAAAATTATGATCATTAAAAATTTTGAGTTTACGATAACTCGAGGTAATTTACTACTATAAATGCACAATAATTTACATGGACTTACGAATGATTTACGATTATTGTGATCAATTATTAATTATAAGTTGTGTCTCTTATGACAATTTCAAGTACCCTACTATCCCATTAGTTAATTGCTAAGAGATAGGAATTCCTTGTTTCGAACTGTACGGCTCAATTACCACACAGAAAAGGAAAGTACTAACTAGACGTGCAATTGAGATCGTGATGATTTCAGGTAAATTATAATAGTTGGAGGTATAATTATATGAGACAAGAACTACAAGTTATGACCTGTCAAGTTATGAAGTATAAAAGGAAGTTATTGCTAATAATTGAAAAATACTAAAAAAAAACAATGAACTAACAATTTTGACTAATTGAAGAAAATTATAATATTATCAGATAACTAGGGACAACATCCCTAATTTAAGTGGTGTATATGAATGTCACTATTTCAATACAATTTTATGAACAACAAGTGCAATCAGATTATGAGGATATAACCAATTTACCATAGTTTTAGATCAATTACCAAGTACTATATCACAAGCCATGGTTTGAGGTCAGGAAATTTCTAGGTGTAAGCATTCACGTCTTACAAAATAAATAACTGACCATCAAAGTGGTAACAACTTTTAAAACGGTAAGTTACCATCAAACCATTCTTGTTACGAATTGTATAGCTGTATTACTACGCAAAAAAGGAATGTATTTACAATGATTTCAAGCAAATTACAATCGTTGGAGATATAATTATTAAGGACAAGAGCTACAAGTTATGACATGTTGAGGAAAATTACACCATTGTAGGACAATTACTTAGTAATTCCATTGTCGAGTTATGAAATATAAAGGGAATTTACTGTCAATACTGGAAAAATACTAACAATAATGAACTACCAATAATGGCTAATTAAAGAAAATTACAATATTACTAGATAATTCTAGTTGAAACATCCTCAGCTTACGAAGTGTAAAGGAATGTGCCTATTTTTAATAAAATTTTACGAACCATAAGTGCAATCAGATTGTGAGCAGTTAAGCCGACTAACGATATAGCCTTAGGTCAACAACCAAGTAAAAATCTACTTTATGGGAAGTAATTCAAAATAGTAATTTACCCTATAAGAAACAATGCACCTTTCAAGTAGTAAGTATAATTAGTAAATTGAGTGAGTGCTAATCCTTGATGATCTTAATTATACTCATTCTAATTGAATTGATTTTTTTTTTTGGGTCAAATTTCTTAGTAATTGTTAACAGAGCCATATCTTAGTAAAATACCTGATTGTATAATATATGCCAAATGATGTTTGTAAATTATAAGTTGTGTTCATAGAATTAGTTTCAACTTCATTAAATTACCTTTGTGTTTGTAGATATTTGCAAATGCAAAAATTATCTTACAGTTAATAAAATCCCTTTTGAATTCTCAAAATTGTCTACAACCAAAGTAAACTACAAATAACTGGCTATAGCTAGGGGTGAGCGGTTCCCGATTCGGTTCGGTTCCGTCTAGAACCCGGAATCTACCCTCGGGTACAGGTTCCTCATTTTTTGGAACCTGGAACCTATCCGTTAGAACCAATAACTTGGAACCTACCCTCTCACAGGTTTTAGGGTAGGTTCCAGGTTCCAACAGGTTCTTTTGGATTTCATTTTCAGATTTGAACTATAACGAAAAAGGAAATAGACAAACCAAAGCTTCTATAGCAACTCAAGCCAAGATCAGAAAAATGATGGCAACTTAGCAACTTTTGGTGTGACAAACACAAGAAAATCACTTATGCAAGCAACAAACTTCGACCTAGCATGAGTTCTCTTTGTTATTAGGCTCTAAATTCTGTTTTGGTGTCTGTCATCACCAAGTACACCCTTCTCCTCTAGTCTTCTTTTTATCTGCTCACGTGCCCCAACAAAAGTCACTCCATAAACTGAGGTCATCACCGTTTGTTTCACTAATTTCCTATCCACCCGAAAGGTTTCAGAAGATAGAACCGTGACTAAAAGTACAAAAGAAATGTACTAAATGAAAAGTTCTTTCCAAGAAGGAAAATTCAAGAATAAACTTTGTAAGACCCACAGAAAATGCACCTGGCCCAGTAAGACCTTTGCCAACGCAGCATTAGGATGAGTAGCAGGGTCCTTGTTGCTGTCCCTTTTCAGCATGTCATGTACCCTAAACCCCAAAAAGAGAAGGTAACCAAGACTTTTCATGTCGCATAACTTAAAGTATGCATTAACCTAGAGCATGCACAAAGAGGAAAGAGGGTCTGCACAGCAACAAGGAAATTTGCTAAAGAATGGTATGACCCAACTCTTCTAATAAGCATAATTGAAATAGCAATTCCACCATTACCGAATCCATTTCTTCTGTGGAGTTGGATCCCTAGCGGTGTTATGAGAACTGTTATCTTGTTCTAGGAGATATAGGGAAAGGAAGAGTCGCGTGAAGACAGCAGAGAATATTAGAAGACAAATAACTTCTTTTTCCTACACGTATGACTGGAGTGACGGATATCTTGATTCTTTTTATTTTCATATTTTGGAAAGATAGACCGGAATATATGATGCTAGTCTGCTGGGAAGCGCATGGTACTCAGTTATTTAACACATATAACTACCTTAGTAACTGTCTAGGCAATAGTATAACTCTTAACATTCACATTGAGAAAAGCAATATAATGGTGTTTTGTAGGGATGTGCAACCGGACTGGGTATACCGGGTTCCGGACCGGCCCACCTAGAAAATAGGATCGGGTTCCGATTCCCATTGAAACCAGTCCAGGAATCGGTTCCCAAAATTCGAACCGGTTTAAATCGGTCCCGGAATAGGTTCCGAGTGATTACCCACCCGGAAAGTTACTGGACCGGTTTTGGAACCGGTTCCTAGACCGATTTTGTAAGTAGAGGTCCAAAACCCTTTTTTTTTCTCCCAATTTCTATTCTTACTCTCGCAATCACGCAATGTTTTTCCTCTCGGCTCTCTCAAACACGCACGGCACTCCTCCTTTGTCATTCCTCTTCCTCACTTGCTTCCCTCCCTCACCGGCTCCCTCTCGCACCGTTTGATGGACGGACGATGTTCGTCGCCGCCAAATTCTTGTGTATCACATGGATTGGCTTGCCTAATTTCTCTTTTGTAGGATGAGTTATGTTTGCATAAATGAGTAGCTTCATGTAGTAGTTGTGAGAATAAGACTAATATTAGACACATGTTTATTGCTAATTATTTGCCTTATGATTTTATTTATTATAATTAGCCCTATGGATCCTTAGTTTTTCATTTCGTCAAAAAGTTCATGTATTAATTTATCACCAGTGTTTAATGTTTCAATATAAATTAGGAGGATTACATTATTTTATCGCTTCTTAATATAAAGTTCGAAATCGTATAGGATATCGGGCGATTGCAAAATAGGTTCCAGTGAAAATAGGGTTGACCCTGGAACCGGATCGGAAAAATATGGTGGGCCGGGTATAGGGTCCAATACAAATAGGGTCGGGTATAGGGTCCAGAAAAGGGAAACCGGTTATAACAGGGTCAGATATAAGGTCCAGGTCTAGACCCTACCCACCTTGGACCCGACCACTCCTAGTATTTTGCAAGTCTAACAACACCAAAAATGTTTCACCAGGCCATGTACCATTACTACCATACCTTGCAGCAATTTTTGAATAAACATTAGCAGGTTTCTCTACCGCAACTAAATTTACTGCAGCAGCTTCCATCTGGAAAATGAATACAGTGTTGAAAATAAAATGAATGCTCATGAGAAATTAAAATATTAAGTTATACAAAATTTCAGGCTCTAGTTTCATAAAATTAATTTGGATGATATGCAAGACTCTGCTTAACGTATATATTATCATGTCAACAGTTGAGATAACTGATTCATCATCTCATTGTCAGAACAGCAACAAAGACCGGCTAGAGATTAGAACTACATTTACACAACATAAATTAAGGAGATTAATCAATATGAAGAAAATATCATCTTAGATAAGCCATACAATTCAAATATCTCTCAAGAACTACAACTGGAAAGGGTCCTTAAGGACTTTTCTTCTAAAAACCCAATTGGTGTAGCATTTACCCCTCAATGTTGGAGAAAACAAATACATAAACCCAATTGTGATATTCCAAACCACTCTTTTAAGTTTAAAAAGCAAACTTAGTTTTGCTATATCAGATTAAAAAAAAAAAAAAAGGTAACAACAGCATATTGCATAATAAAATTGAATTCTCTATGAACTTTATGAACCTATGACAACATCCATCATAGTCTCCTGCACACTACAAAGGCTAAAAACCTCTTAATATCTACACTTGATACTACATGTGTAAGCAGACGAACGAGCTACATCATAGTGACCATTTGCATGACAGAATCAACAAGCCAAATAGAAGCTGATACTTAGGTCATTTCAAATTTATGAAGTTACCATTCAAAAACTAAACAATAGAAACTTCATAAAAATGTGTGCAAAATTAGAACCTGGTGTAGTTGTTGACTCATCTAAATCATCTTCCTATCAAATAAAATATGATAAAAAGAATTAGCGAAACAATGATGGAAAGAACAGGGCAAAAAGTACAGTGCCTGTAAAAGAAAAAGAGCATGTAGTTGCAAATGCAACTCGACTCACTCTGATGCCGAAAAGCATAAGAGCGAGGGAAATTCCTATGCAACCTCGATTGTTCAAGTTGGCTTTGATTGGTGGGCAGCATCTGCAAACGAGAAAGAAGACTCAGAGTCCACTCATTGAGGTCGTGAAGACTTAGACTCAGTGGTCGTGTCATTTCATCGATATGCTTAACAAGTAGACAAGCGCAAAGTTTAGAAGAATCTGATAGACCAGCAAGAATATCATTTCATCGATATGCTTAACAAGTAGACAAGCGCAGAGTTTAGAAGAATCTGATAGACCAGCAAGAATATATGCAAGTTTGCCTCAATAGTCTATCTGAAATCAGTCACTAGGAAGTACATGCTAGTGAAAAAGAACAGAAACAAAAGGGAAAACATCATATATCAATATGTTTGCCTTTCCATTGCACAAGGCAGCCAACCGAAAAACGCGGAAAGGCAAACAAACCTGAGAACTATATAATTACTGTAGATATCAAAGATATGCCACAGCCACCCTTTTTAATAACTCAAAGTAACCTAAGCTTAAGGCTTCGCTAATGATCATATACAGTCAACAGAATACAGGTTTACGCCGTCAATCATCTCAGCACAGCAAGATAACCTAAATTTAAGGTTCATAAAAAACCCTAGCTGCTCCGAGGAGACAGATCTGACAGATAGTCTCACATACAGATCAAACTTCTTTTCAGAATATCTGAAGTCCAGCACCATTGGGGTCTCAAAGTTGCAAAGCAAAAGGCACTGAAAAAATTTACTACCAAAATTGTCCTACTAATGCTGCTCATATATCTGCATGTATGCCTCCGAGAGTGCAACCATCTGAGGAAGCGTTTCTGAAACATGCAGATCCTACATCTCATACCTAAAGCATAATGTAGGACTTGTCAATCTACACGACAATTGCACTCTTATTTCCCCCAAAAATCATAGAGAGGGAGAGAGAGATTTACCAAAGTTCTTCAAACTTCCGCTGAACAAAAACCTTGTAAGAACCTTCACCAGGTTTGCCATCATGAACAACGTTGGCAATCAAATCATACTTTGATCGCAGCCTCTCCTCATCTCCTGGTGTGGGTAATGGAATGTAGTCCTTCAATTCCAAGTTCTTGACAGGAAATTAACTGCAAAAGCAATCATAAATAATCAGATACTTAAAAGTACTAATTTGATCAACATTTCACATTCGCCACTTCATATTGTCTTCTAAATCAAATTGCAGCATTATGAAATGGCTGATCCGATCATCATCAAAGTTCCCCAATTTTTTTCCAACTAAAATCACCAGGTTCAAAAAGCTTACCTGGAGTTGGGTTCTTCTCCACAAAATATATATATATATATATATATATATATGTATGTATGTATGTATTTCGTAAATCTCTACATATGGAGAATGAGATACCGAGGCAATCTCTTAACACGATACCTCATCCTTGCAAGGCGGGGACGGACAACCTCTGTTACTGTTTCTCCATCAAATTTCTTCGATATGTTGAAAGGGGTACCTGAAAGAAAATAAAATATTAAGTTAGATCAATAAGCACTTGGGACTACAATGGTGCAGAAGTGCCACAAAAATCTTTGAGGACCTCTCTCATCTGATATTCAACTTGAAGATTCCCCATCACATGATACAAGCCCATGATGAAAATTCATGATATGATCACAATCCCGAACTATCTTAAAGTGTATTATTTGACTCAATTCTTTCAATAAATGGTACCAAATTGTTGTAAAGTACTGACCGAGCGAGAGGCATTTGATGTGCTTAGGCGTCAGGGGGCGAGCAGCATCGGGGGCGACTGGGCGAGCGGCGTCGGGTGCGAGCAGCATCAAGGGTGATCGAGCGAGCGGCGTCGGGGCGGCTGGGCGAGTGGCGAGCGGCGTCGAGGGCAGCTGGGCGAGCGATGCCGGGGGCAATTAGGCGAGCGGGGAGAGGCGTCCACTGGGGGATTAAGTAGCGTCCAGCGATAGCGTCGAGGGCAAGCGGCGTCCAGCAAGGCGAGCGGGGTTGACAGCGTCAAGGGAGGCAAGGGCGGGGCGAGCAAGGAGCGATTGGCGTCCAGCGGCGGGATGAGCAGCGTCCGACGGCGGCATCGAGGGCGAGCGGCGTCACGGACGAGGCAGAGGGAGAGAACGGGAGAGGACAACTAAACTGAGGGTTAATGATTTTGGGGCTTTTAAATTTTAGGAACCCTAACCTAACCGGTTCTGGTTCCCATGGGAACCCAAACAGGAACCGAGAACACCGGTTCCCAAAAAAGGGCATTGTGAACCGGAACTGGTCTCTTTAGAATCGGGGACCTTCGGTTCGGTTCTCCGGTTCCCGGTTCTACCCGGGAATCGTGCTCACCCCTAGCTATAGCCATTTAATTTTACACACAGGATGGATGTCTTTTTTCTCATATAGGACCTTAGAATCGCTCCCAATAAGCGTAAGAACAAAGTAAAGGATCCTAGAACGTAGACTCACTGAAGTAGACGCTTTGTGAATGAGGGCAATTTAGGGTAAGATTTGCAAACAACTTAAGATTCACTTTCACAAAACACAAAGTTAAAGATTGAATGTCCAAATAAAAAGATAATGTAGCAACAATTTTTCTATATCAGTTGTGCAAGGAAGAATCGAAACTTTCACGAGAATTCTTTGCCATGTTCTCTTAATGCAGTGGAGCAAGTGATCTGAGTATGTAACATACTTAATTTCGTTGCATGACTTGGTTTTCTTGCTCTTTCTTTCTCTTTCTTTCTGGGAAGAAACTTAACAGGTCAAATTGATTCGGACTATTTTGGCTTTTCCCTTCGCCAATTTATGATCGTTTTGTTTTTGCTCATCATATCGTTTTGTTTTTGCTCATCATACCTTCGGATTAAATTAATTTTGTGCATGAAAAGGGTGAAGCAGGAGGTGCCGGAGGACTGGGACGAGAGCATGCCACTGCCTGGGACATCACTAAAGGGTTTGCTGAGGATGACGTGGACGATTTCGTGCCAACCAAGGCCCGGTCTGAATTCAACTCGCAGCTCGGCAAAATTAGCCAGCAAGTTGAGACTTTGTGGGTGAAGGTGAGGAGGGGCAACCGCGTGATTAAGCAATGCGCGCACATTGTGCCTCTTAAGGGCTCGATGCTCCAGAGGAAGTTCACATTCCAAGCGGCTACGGACGATAGACATGTGGTGGTTTTAGGGGATTTAAACCTGGAACAATTTACTGAATTGCAAGGTAACATTGCCTTTTTTGGTTAATATCCTGAAAAACTCAAATTAGTACATCTGCGACAAATTTACTGCAAACTATTTTTTTAACCATGAAAAACCCCAAATTAGTACACATGTAATAAATTTACCCTGAGTGACTATAAAAAACTATAAACTTGTACATTTATGACAAATTTACCCCAAACTAATTTATTGACCGCAAAAAAAATCACAAACTGATAAATTTGTGACAAATATATTCTCTGCTAAATTGGATTAATACCACAAAAAAAATCACAAAAATTATAAACTGTGACAAACAAAGCGTAAAATCTCAAATTGGTATACCAGTTAACTGTCACATATCATTTAACCTAATAATTTGACAGTAAAATTTAACGAAAACTAATTGAGGGTAAATTTGTCACAAGTGTACCAGTTTGGGGTTTTTTGTGGTCATAAAAATAGTTTGGGGTAAAGTTATTACAAATATACCAGTTTTGGGTTATTTAGGTATTAACCTTTTTCCCTAAATCTACCTTCACTTCATGTCAAGGGTTTAGTAGACATCATGAAAGATGTGGGCAATGCCTGCTAGGATCATGGCTAGTAGATATATATACTATTGGATATATTGTTAATATAATCCAAAATAATATGTTAACATACAAGCCCAATAGGTAAAAGCACGGTTATTTGGGTCCATATGGGCCGGAGCCCAATAACTTGCATATAAAACTCTAGGGTTCTTCTACGCTGGAGGTAACACTGTTGAGCGTTCCAAACTTGACGTCTCTTGGTGTATAATACTTCTAGCAACCGCTTCTTCTCTCTCAAACCCAGAACCTCCAACAATCTTGAAGTATTAAGTTCGTGTGTTGGACTTGAGCGAGTAAGGTGTCTTCTTGAAGATTTCGTCAAGACGAACTCACGGATGTAATTTACTTTCGATTTCGATGGTGGTATTGGCCGGGATTTGAGTTTGAAGATTCGGGTGACCAAAATCTTTGATTCAAAATCCAAAAATTATAGCCAATTTTAGAGGGTGAAACCACTTGGGCTTTGTTCTACTTGTCGATATGAACATTGTGAGTGGTCACTTGCGTCGATCGGAGGTCGGATGGAGAAGTTACGGCACCTAAAGTTTCCATCTGAATTTCTAGCGAATTTTGAGGATGAAATTTCCAGCGAATTTTGACGGCGGAAATTTCCAGCGAGTTTCGACGACAAGGGCAGTCCATCTTAAGGTTTTTGGGCGCTCCAGATCTGTTTTTGGGGTTTGTTTTAGCAAATTTCATCTCTACAGAGCAATTTGATCAAGGTTAGGGAGTTATTCGACTTTGTGGCTCCGAGGACTCCAAGGTGTACTCTTTCTAACACTTTGCTCTGATTAAAATGGCAAAGTATAGTTCCTATGATATTATAAAGCTACAATCGTTCGATGTTACTGAATTTCATGGCTGGAAATTACATGTTCAATTTGGCATGAAAGAACGTGACATATTCTATATTGTATTAAGTGATTTTGCATCTACTACTGAAGATGTGGATGAATACCAGTGGAACAAAGATGAGGATTTTTGTAGAGATTACTTGTTGAACTCTCTAAATCCTAATCTGGCTATGACTTATAGTGAGTATAAGACAACGAATGAGATATGGGATCACTTGAACGCTCAGTTCCAAAAACAAGAGGGGCTCTCTAAAACTCTCCTAGCATAGAAATTCTTTCATTTTAAATTCACTATGAATTCAAGCATCACCTCTCAGTTAGTTGAATTTGAGAACATGAGGAACAAGTTGAAAGATGATAACTCTTATATGTCCGATAATCTCTGTGTTGGTCTTGTGTTAAGCAAACTACCAACCGAATGGAGTTCTTTCAAGACTGAAATGCACAAACTAAAGGTACAGATGGGACTGGATGAATTAAAGAGGTATATTCACATTGAGGATCAAAACATTACTAGAAAGAGTTTGGAACAAGTAGAACAACAAAAGTCAGTTGCCAACTTAGTTTCACACTCCAATAAACCTTAGAAAAAGTCCAAAAGTTAGATGCCAAAAAGACTATCTTCAAAAAGAAGAAGAAGGGCAAGTGCCATAACTGTGGAAAGTGGGGTCATTGGGCAACAGAGTGAAAGTTGCCAAAAAGCCAAAGAATGACACATCACAAAATGAGGCCAATATGCTAATTAGAGGATCTAAGCCTCGAGCTTTCATTGCAATGATGAAGAATGGAAAGGCCAGCGTCTCTTCTGAGTGGTGGTTGGACAGTGGCGCTACTTGTCATGCTACAAATAACAAGAACTTACTCACTAAGGTCACAGAAGTGAAAGACATTGTGGAAAATTGCAATGGTGGTGAGGCAAATGTGACTCATGCTGGAACTGCAAATTTGGTGCTTTCTTCAGGTAAGTCACTAACTCTGAAACATGTTAGAGTTGTACCTTTACTTAAAAAGAATTTAATATCTATGAGTTTACTTGATAAAGCTGGTATGTCTTTTTTAACTATGAATGGTAGAGTAACTTTATCTGTTAACTCATATTATTTCGGTTGTGCATTCATGGTTAATGGTATGTATAGGTCGAGTTTAAATACTGATAGCATAAATCATGTGAATTCTACTTTGATTGATCCAAAGTTGCTACATAATAGACTTGGACATGTGAATTACAGAAAAATGCAACATTTAGCTAAAACTCACAACATTCCATTAGATACTTCTATTTGATTTGACAAGTGTGAAGTGTGTGCACGGGCTAAAATTACTAGAAAACCCTTTAAGTTGGTTTCTAAAAGCACACAACTTCTTGAGTTGATACATTCTGACATTTGTGACTTTAGAAATTACATTATTAGAGGTGGTTGGAAGTATCTAATAACATTCATAAACGATTTTTCTAGATATTGTCATGTCTATTTGTTGAAATCGAAAGATGAGGCTTTTGAAAAATTTATGATTTTCAAGTCTAGAGTAGAAAATCAACTCAACTTGAAAATTAAGAGGTTTAGGAGTGATAGAGGAGGAGAATATACTATGTCAAGGTTCAAGTAATTTTGTCATTCATAAGGTATAATACTTGAAACCACTACTCCTTATTCACCCCCAATCAAATGGTGTTGCCGAGCGTAAGAATAGAACGTTAACTGAAATGTTAAACTCTATGTTACTTACAGCTGGCATGCCTTCCTCCTACTGGGGAGAAGCAGTTCTAACTGCTAATCACATCTTAAATAAGTTGCCGCACTCTAAGTTATCCATGACACCTTATGAGATATGGCATAAGCGCCCTTGTAAATATGATACTCTTAAGACTTGGGGCTGTATTGCTTATGTAAACATATCAGATCCTAAGAGACCTAAGGTGGGACCTAGAACCATTACTTGTGTATATCTAGGTAGTGCAGAAGATAGTGCTGCAAATAGGTTTTTAGATCTATCTATTAACACAGTGATAGAATCTAGAGATGTAGTGTTCTTCGAAAACAAGTTTCTTAAAGATCAGGGCTTGAATGTTTCTGGATCTACAGATATAATTTCAGAATCTCCTGTAGAATCTGAAGCAGGCCCTTCTGACACTAATTCCACACAGTTGGTTGTTGAACAATTTCCGATTAGAGTATCTACAAGAGAGAGAGTTCCCAAAAATTGATAATCCATTCTCCTATCAGGAAGCAATGAGATCTAGGGAATCCTTACTGTGGGCAGAAGCCATAGATGATGAAATGAGCTCTCTGTTGCAGAACCACACTTGGTAGTTAGTAAATTTGCCAAAAGGGGCTAAGGCTATAGGCTATAAATGGATATTGAAGAAGAAACTGAATAGTGATGGATCGATAGCTAGATCCAAAGCACGTTTAGTAGCTAAAGACTATAAACAACAGAGTGGAATAGACTATTTTGATGTATATTCACCTGTGTGTCATCTATCAACTATAAGAATTCTTCTTACTTTAGCATCTATTGAATATTTTGTAGTGCATCAAATGGATGTAAAAACAGCTTTCTTAAATGGGGAGCTAAATGAGGAAATTTACATGGAACAACAGAAAGATATGTTATGAAAGGTCTTGAGGACAAAGTTTGTAAATTGAATAAATCATTGTATGGTCTTAAACAAGCACCTAACATGTGGCATCTTAAATTTGACAAAGTGGTAAAGAGTTATGGCTTCAGTCTAGTTATTCAGATAAATGCATTTACCATCGTTCTATGTCAAATAAGATAGTCATCATTTGCTTGTATGTTGATGACATGTTAATTCTTGGTTCCGATCATTCTGTAGTGAGTGACGTGAAAGCTACTTTAGCTAAAGAATTTGACATGAAAGATCTTGGTATTGCTAATACCATTCTTGGTATGAAAGTAAGCTTTAAACGGCAAGTCATCTCCCTTAGCTAGACTCATTATATTGAGCAGCTACTTTCTACTTGGGGATACGATAATTGTAAACCGAGTGAGACACCATGTGATTATAATAACAGACTGAGTCCTAATGAAGGGACCAGTGTGGATCAGTTAAAGTACTCGAAACTGATTGGTAGTCTCATGTATGCTATGAGTTGCACTACACCCGACATAGCCTTTACAGTTGGCATGATGAGTCGTTTTACTAGTAATTCTAGTAAAGAGTATTGGGATGCCCTCAATAGGCTAATGAGATATCTTAAAGGTACTAAAGATTATGCTCTCTATTATTCTGGTTATCCTCCAACTGTGGATGGATATTCCGATGTCTCATAATACTCAGATATTGGAAATAGTAAGTCCACTGGTGGATATGTATTCATTTTGGGTGGAGTTGCTATTACCTGGAAATCCAAACGACAGACTTGTATTGCATTGTCGTCTATAGAATCAGAACTTTTTGCTTTAGCCTCAGCCGGTGAAGAGGCAGAGTGGATAAAGAATCTGATTATAGATATTCCTTTGAGTCGGCTAAAGATTAATTCTTTAAGCCTATTCTGTGATAATCGAGCAGCTGTCCAAGTCGTCAAGAATGCTCTCTTTAATTCAAAGAGAAGACATGTGAGACTGAGACATGCGTTGTTGAATTATCTGAGAGAACAAGGGGTTATCACCTTGATCGATATGAGATCAAAGGATAACATAGCCGATACTCTCACCAAAGGTATGTCTAAAGATCGATTATTCAAAACAGTGGGGGAAATGGGGTTAAAGACTACTTAGGCAAGTCTTAACGCCATTTACTTACCTTCTAATTGTGTGTTTTGAATTATCGAATATTTCTTTTTTGGCTACAATGATAAGCACAATTTATATGTTTCATCAATGTTCACAGTTGCTGACTAATTTGAAGAGGGTGAGTTGTCTCATTCCAAACTTGATGAAGATGACTTTAACCTAATTCAAATGTTCTATCGGGGAAACTTGTGTCATTCCAAACTTGATGATACAATTCAACTAGATTAGACTATCCTTTTGGTTAAATGATCTCATTCCAAACTTGATGCTAGATTATTTGACTTTAAGGAATCAGTAACTGTGACATTCCAAATTGAAACATAGAAACAATTGTTTACTTAAGAAGCATGCTGGTCTTGTTCTTAATTGAAACTTGATATTACATGACTAGGTTATTGTAAGTGACTTGACTATTGGTCCTGTTCTTCGAAACTAGACAATAGTTATTCTCCTACAAATAAACTTAAGTTGATGGCTCTTTGTAAATCACATTGTTTAGGTCTTGTTCATCATATATGAAACTAGATTGATGCTTATGACATGATATTAGGATGCTTTATGACATCAATATATGTTCTTCTCTGCCTGGTGGAATGGTGCTAAGTTTTTTATTCAAATGATTGAATTCATGATAATATGAAATTCATATTTGACATTCTACAGGTAATGGCAAAGATGGAGGAGAGCTCAATGAGTGGGATCCTGACCAGAATGACCTACTTGATGAATGGATATATATCATTTAGGGCGTGCAGAGACTTGACAGTTTACCTACTTTGCCTATTTTGATGGAGTCTATTTACTTGAGACTTGCATTTTACTATCTCTATTTTGTGAACATTATTTCTTATATTTGTAAGGCCTTGGACTATTTTGACTGGTCTACTTATACTTAACTAGTATGCATATATTAGTTGTGAACTGAGTCTGAGATTTATTTATTTTGGGTGTTAGGATTTGGATGAGTTTAGACTGAATCTAAAACTCCTAATACTTATTTTGATTTGTAGATCTCAGAACAGATTCATGATAAGGATGATTGAGTTTAATACTTTACTGCTGGAAAACTCTTTGACTGATCCGAGTTGATTGTCTTGGACTGAATGTGGATGTTTCATGTTTGTTTGAACATTACACCGACTACCTTATTGGATTGTGTTGTATGGTGAACATAGGAGGAGATTATTGGATATATTGTTAATATAGTCCAAAATAATATGTTCACATACAAGTCCAATAGGTAAAAGCACGGTTATTTGGATCCATATGGGCCGGAGCCCAATAACTTACATATAAAAACTCTAGGGTTCCCCTACGCTGGAGGTAACACTGTTGAGCGTTCCAAACTTGACGTCTCTTTGTGTAATACTTCAAGCAACCGCTTTTTCTCTCTCAAACCCATAACCTCCAACATATACTACCTCATAGAACATTTGTTTGGACGAGCATGGGTGTGGCATCCTAAAACTCCATGGCAACCTCTAGATGCCTTACAACTTATGGAAGGGCGATGGACACATCATTGACCTATGTTATGGTCTTTAGACCAAAGAAGTGTAATAAAATTAATGGCCGAGCACCTAATGGGTGAATATTTTGTTGGAAACATGTTCCATGCCCATGTGAGATCCAGATTTATTTGATGAGGAAATTATGTTTTTGGCCATGAATTTTATAAGTTGGACTTTATTAATCTATGTTACAAAGTATTATAGCCATTTAAATTTGTAATTTAGTACTTTGTATAAATAGGGATTAAGCTGTTTTTTTTTTTAAAAAGGGTTAATCTTGGGTCATTTAAGCTTGGGTCTTAGGCCCAAGAGTGTTGGGCCTAAGATGGGCCAAAATGGCCGGCCCACAGAGCCCATGAGGGGCCGTCGATCGCACGAAGAAGGGGGGGAGAGACCGGTTTGCATGCCTCCCCATTTGTCCCTTGAAGTTAGCCAAGTGTCAAGCCATGCAAAACTAATGATGGCTAATGATGGAGGGAAGGAAAATTAGAGGGGAAAAGTGGGCGGATTAAGCAAAGGGAACCGAGAGAGAGAGAGAGAGAGAGAGAGAGAGAGAGAGAGAGGTGTGTCGCACGGTAGAGAGAAGGAGAGAAAGAGAGGAAGAGAGAAAGGAAGAAAGGAAGAAGGAAGGAGGCTGTGCGTGCGAGAGGAAGGAGAAGGGCCGTTCACCGCCGTCCGTCGCTGCCGTGTCCCGCCGTTGTTTACTCAGTTTACAAGCAAGTGGGATCCCTTGATCTACTCTTGCATGCTGTGCTTAGTGTGTGTGATTGAATGGTAACAATTTCGGATGTATAGGATGTGAAAAATTGAAGTTATAAGAGTGGTGCTCTAGTCTAGTTTACTGTTCTTGAGAAAAACAGCTCGACCTTGGATGTTCTAGCGACTTGCATGCGATGTTCTAGTTGAAATTTGGCTTCGACTTCTAAATAAAAGTTGTAAAGGACTTCTTGGAGTATAACATACTCAAATTTGGGACAAAACAAACAATTATAAGTGGGTGAAATCGTTATTCTTTGGAAAGACTGGATCTGGAAATTTTGGTACCGACCCTTGATGAATGCATGGACTGTAAGGCAACCTTTTTGTTGAAATTTCACTTCGATTTCTAACAAAAGTTGTAAAATATAACTTGAGGTATAACATATCAAAAATTTAGAGAAAACGAACAAGAATAGGTAGGTGAAAATCGTGGTTCTTTAGAAAGACTAGATCTGGAATATTGGTACCGAGAACAGGGGGTATTAACCGCCCATATCTATTTATCTAGGACAAATTTGATTTCGATGTCTTCATTAAATATCTGACCTTAAGTCTTGTCTATCACATATTCAAATTTCATAATTTTTTAAGTTCATTTGGGTATTTAATCGAAAATTTTTCTGAAACTGTACAACCCAAATTGTTAGAATTTTTAAAGCTGTAATGCGTGGACTATTATGTTTTATGTGAAATTATTTTGGTGAAGTGTTCTTCATGAAATATCTGCCTTTATGTCTTTTCTATAATATATTAAAATTTTAGAATTTTTGAATTTCATTTTCCTATTTAACCAAAAATGTTTCAAAAACTGTGCAAGCTGAAATGTTAGAATTTTAATGCTGTGATGCATGGACTGTACTGATTTATGTGAGGCTCTGTTGATGTAGCGTTCTTCATGAAATATCTGTTCTTAAGTCTTGTCTATCACATATTCAAATTTCATAATTTTTGAGATTCATTTGGGTATTTAATCGAAATGTTTTCTGAAACTGTGCAAACAGAATTGTTTGAATTTCGGAATCTGTGATGTATGGACCGTACCCAATGTTGTAGAGTTCTTTGGGCATAATGCATTTACGAGATAACTACCTTTAGGTGTTGTTTATAATCTATCAAAATTTCATAAATTTTTGGAGTCCGTTTAGGCATTAAATTGAAAGCATTTTCGGAATTGTGTATAATGTTTCATTCGAACATTCATATATTTTCAGAAAAATAAAAAATCAGTTTCATGTGATGTGATGCATTGTGTTGCATGTATGGTATCATATGGTATGGCACATAATGTAAAAAGTTAAAATAGACCTTTGTTGTCATCATGTCGTTCATCATGTGGATAATGTGGTACATATATGAAAGTAAATTGCGATGATGAGGATACCGTCGGAGGTGTGAGCCGACAATGCCCCGGGAGTATCGGGATGACTGGAGGTGAGTGCCGGATGCCCGGAGGTGTGTGTCGGATGTCCTCGGGAGTTTCGAGATGCCCGAAGGTGGTGCCGGATGTCCTTGGGAGTTTCGAGATGCCTGGAGGTGTGTGCCGGATGCCCGAAGGTGTGTGCCGGAGGTTCCTCGCGATGCCAGGTTGGGTGCGAGCGATAAAATGTGGGACGCGATTACTGGTCCCGGGAAAGAAAAATGTGATGATCCAATTGAAAGATAAAAGCTGAAATTGAATCATGCATAGTATGGTAACATGTATGCATGGCTATATGATGTTATATGCATAAATGTATGGTAGTATGTGCACATAGTATGGTGACATGTATGCATGGCGGTATGATGTTATATAACATGGTGACTTATATACACGATTGTTTTGATGTAATGAGGATGGCTGAAAGGTTAGGTATGCTTAACATGTATAAACTATATGTACTCTACCATGATGTCATGATTGTTTTGATTGATGCATTGAGTAGTTTAATGGATCTTTTACCTGCTGAGTGGTTGTACTCACCCCTTTGGGGACTAACATTTCAGATTAGAAGATGCCGTTACCACCGGTTGCGCGTGGTACCTTTTACAGTATACCTATTAATGTGGAGGTTGAGTGCATGGAGCACATCTGTGTCAGTGTTCCGGGTTTGGTGTTTCTTCGAGTCCGTGTACTGGTTATGTATGATGTAGGCCTGGCTGGGGGCCCTGTTGTCCAAGAATTTCTGTCTGTCCATGTTCGTCGCGATGGTGTGATGCTGGGGATGCTGCCGCCGCCGCCGCCCAACGCACCGGGTTGGGTGTGATGGCATGTTTGACTGATGGGAGCTGACACTTTTTGGGGATAGTCGACACTTGTAGATGGAGGGTTATACATGATCGATATAGGGGGTCGAGATCTCTCTTTTGAGACGTAGCCAAGTATAGCTAAAAATCTTGGCTTTTTGGTTGTACCAACCCGAGATGTCCATCGTAAATATGTGAATAAAAGTGACTCGGCTTTATCTTTTCCTTGGTGTGTAGTTGGTGTGCATTGTATCATCGTTACGGGAGTAGAGGGATGGTGAGACTTGTCCTTATTTTCACTATGAGCTGCGCCAGATTCCTTTAAAAAAAAAAAAATGCCTATGAACTACGGTTCTTCTTTAACCCCGAAACAAAGATATGTAACTGGTATTCATTAGGTAGAGCGATAGGTATCTGTGGCGACCTT
Organism: Eucalyptus curtisii; assembly: GCA_017140595.1. Classification (NCBI taxonomy): domain Eukaryota; kingdom Viridiplantae; phylum Streptophyta; class Magnoliopsida; order Myrtales; family Myrtaceae; genus Eucalyptus; species Eucalyptus curtisii. Next base: position 1,284,120 of record CM029502.1, on the reverse strand, counting down.
ACCAAATCAGAGGTGCCACAATGGGTGCATATCGTGCAAAGGGAAAAGATGAGGAATGAGCAGGCAGGTGGTGAACGTGGACACGGTAGGATTCAAGAAGAAAGGAATGAGATATGACTGAAAGGCAAAAGTCTCCGGTAGTTAGCTCCATTCTGTTTATGCTGCTGCCAGGTGAACACACCATCGAGGCCACTGCAACCCGGTCCATGGCCTGGTTCTCTGCATCAGCGTCCTCAGGAATTCCTCTTATCTTTGTCAACATCCAAACCGAACAGATCATCACGTCAGTAAACTCTCTCTTCTGTTGAGATTCTTCGACATGCTCTTGAGATCTGTTTATGATTATAGCACCTTCAAGTCGATATATCTTCTAATTCTTGGCATTGTGAGTAATTACTTCCTGTCTTCTTTTCACTAAGGGCGGGAATATCCCCACAGGAAAAGAAATTAGTCTGGGGAAGCAACATAACCAGACATTTACTGTCCAAATGGCTCAAGGGATAAGATTATGGTTTTTACCGGGAATTGCTGAGGTTTCAGTTAGAACTAGTCCCCGAACCCAGAGAAACACGGTTCAGAATGGACATTAAGTGAACTAAAGAGGTGATCATCATAATCATAGAACAACATTTTATTAGCTGATATTCCTGCAGAAATTAATCTGACTTGTTCCCCCATGCAGGGTTTCATCTGCATCTTCTCCATGACCAAAGGATCTGCAGCCAATTGCGCCGGGCTTCGACGCATCCATAAGGAGGCTAATGAAGCTGGGCACCTGCTTGTGGTCTCAAGATTAGAAGGCCAAAGCCAAATGCCTTCAAATGCGTGCTCTAAAGGGCTAATACACTGCAATGAGCACAAGGACATAAGAGAAGTCCTCACCGCAGCCACCAACGGCATGGATAGGATCAAAATCCACATCATGGGGTGGCCAAACCAAACCCACCCTAATATTAAAGGTGACCCATATATGACCCATTTAAATCATAAATGGGTCATATTAAATGGGTTTAACAACTAAAGACTTAAGATATGTGGATCTTAAATGGGTCTTAAGTGGGTTTTAAATGAGTTGGATTTATAACCCATTTTTACCCAAAACCTCATAATCTCTCTCTTCTCTCTTTAACTTTACAAAAATATTTTTTTTATAAAAATCGAAATTACAATTATTTTTTATTTTAATTTTCTTTTTCTTTTTTCTTTTTTCTTCCTTTTTTTTCTTTCTTCTTTTCTTTTTTCATTCTTCTTCCTCCGAGTTGCTAGCGACTGGCCAGGCGAGCCTCGAGCTCGCCGAATCTGGCGAGGCGAAGGCCTCGTCGACGCCCGGCTAGGCTCAAGCCTAGTCGATCTGGCGAGACTCAAACTCACCGGCGTCGAGCGAGACTCGAGCCTCGCCGGATCCGGTGAGGGCGAGCTCGAGCTCGCCCGACGCCGGCGAGCCTCAAGCTTGCCGGATCGGCGAGGCGGAGGCCTCGCCGACGTCCGGCTAGGCTCCAGCCTCGCTAGATCCAGCAAGGGGCGAGCTCGAGCTTGCCCGACACCGGCGAGCCTCGAGCTCGCCGAATCAGGCAAGGCGGAGGCCTCGCCGAATCGAGCGAGACGGAGGCCTTGCCAACATCCGGCGAGGCTCGCTTGTGGCCGGCGACCGGCCAAAGAAGAAGAAGAACAAAAAAAAATATATATTTACAAATAAAAATAAAAATAATTAAAATTTTAATTTAAAAAATAAAAAATAATTAAAAATCGATTTTTTAAAATAATTATTTTAAAAATTATAAAAATTGTCCATTAAATTTGTGTTGTATAAAACTATTTTAGCAATACCATTTTTTTTTTAACTGGATATATATATATATATATATATATAATAAACTTTCTTAAGTTTAGCTAAATGAGTCGGGTATGGGTTGGGTATGGGTCGAGTCGGGTATGGGTAAAAAATTTTGTATTGTAATAAATGGGTCATAAACGGGTTAAATGGATCGATTTGGATCGAACCATTTATGACCCGACCCAAACCCGACCCGACCCACATGTTTAACGGGTCTACCTAATACATCCCAGCAATGGGCGTAGCGGCTCTCCGTCCTCCTAATGTCCATTGTTCACCTCCTCCACTGTTAAAGAAATGAAAGTCAATATAAAGATTACGTGCTGGCAAATTTTTTATACATGTCACGCGAGGAAGAATCAAAACATTTCTCCAGAATTCTTTGCCATGTTTCTGAATGCAGTGGAGCAAGTGATCTGAGTACGTAACCTGCTTAATTTTGTCACATGACTTGGTTTTATTGCTCTTTCTTTCTGGGAAGCAACTTAACAAGTCAAATTGATTCGGACAATTTTGGCTTTCCCTTCTCCAATTTATAATCATTTATTTTTGCTGATCATACCTTCAAATGTTAATTGGTTTTCGAACAGAAATGGGCAATCAAATGTATAGCAGGACTGCCGGTTGCTCATTGTGCTTACTTCTGTTGGTAGCTTTAAATCATTTGCGACTATTTTGGCAGGAAGACTAATCGCAAATGCACTTCTGACACTATTGCTCATTCATGAACCCACTTAGAAATCGGTAGGGGTAAAGTTAGCTCCAATTTAGAAATCGATTTGAACCGATTCGACCGTTGACATTGTTATAGATACATCAAATTAGTGGATCGAGTCGGGTCAAAAAATGATCCGACCCAAATTGACATATCTAATCTATTTTAACTCATTTCCAAGCTATTCATACCCGACTTGATTTATATTATTAAAAAAATTTCATGTTTAACCTAATTTAAGAAAACCATACTCAAATTGAAACTAAGGTGAAGGCGCAGAAGTAAGCAAGAGCAAGAGAATATAAAGTGTTATAGAGATAGGTTGGGTCTAAGAGTTGTGAACCCACATAACATGCAAATTATCTTAGAATTTACCATTCCAAACCTATTTATAATTCATTTACCATTCCAAATTCATAGAGTTTCTACACCCATATAATATGAGTTAATAAATGAGTTTCTAACTGTTTTGACAGGTTTAGCTTATAGCCACGATCAAGTTCAATTCTAAGTGAAGACCAATTTTAGTGTTACTAGAGATGGCAAAAGAGCGAGACACTCTTGAGCCTAGTCACAGCCCAGCAAAAGAATTCTTCAATTCTCTATTTTTTAGCCCAATGGCTAATAGTAGTAGCTATTGGGCAATTGGAAGCTATTTGCAAAATTTCCCAACTTTTCCAAAGTTTGCGAAATATCATTAAAAATTTTAACAAAAAAAAAAAAACAAAGTTTCCAAATTTAAGACCTATACAACAACTATACTTCAAATTGTGCAATACGATGAATGGTATAGATGGGAGGATTGAACTTTTCTATCAACTCTCTCTCTCTCTCTATTTCTAGTACCACTAGCTATCGATTGAAACTTACATGCTATTGAAACTTGTTATGAGAGATTCTTTAGCAAAAGTAATTTCAATGTATAAATAGTCTTATAAAGGTGAGAACTAATAATGCGAGGGAAAATGTCAATGTCCTATTCAAAACAAATAAGTTAGTAAAAAATGTATGAAGAATATAAATATCTTTGCTACTTAATTTATGACATAAAGAGGAATTTTTTATTAGTGGACGATATTTGGCCCCCAAGCAATTTGTGATATTATTTGCAAGAATAACTTCACGCCGTTGAAAATGCAAAAGTATGTTATTGACTATTTGAATCGGTTATGCAAGAATAATCTTATGTTAATTGATGGCTTTGAACTGATCTATACATTTTCAAACTCATCAAGTGAGAGGACAGGCTTATTTTCTTGAAAATTAGGTTATTGGCTATTTGATATGTAAGTTTTCGATATGAACAAGTGCTATCTCAAATTTCTAAAATGTCTACCATAATAAAAAAAAATTTCCTTCACAAATTTAAAAAGAAAAAGAAGATAAGGTCGTGCTTAGTATATTACCGTGCATACAGAGAAAAAAGAGCATCTAAGTGGCATATTCTTGCAAAATACAAAACATTTTCCAACAAAAAGGATAGAAAAAAATAAACTTTAAATGTATATAGTTTATTCTCCTTTCTAAAAATTTGCCAAAAAATTATACTTTATAAAATCTTTTATTTATGGAAAAATTTGACTGAAATAGATTGTAATTCTTTTAATGGGTGTCTTCTCTTTAAATAGGGAGAGACATATGCCAAAGAAAACATAGAGAATAGAAATATAAAGGGAAAAAGACACAAATGACTATTGAATTTTGATCAAGTGTGAAATACGGTCCTAAAATTTTAATTTATTCAATAATATATATATAAATTTTAACTTTTAACTCTAAACTTTTAATAATGCGACCCTTGAATTTTTTATATTTGTTCAATCTAAACTTTTAATTTTTTTTAATGCGACCCTTGAATTTTTTATATTTGTTCAATCTAGTCCCTAAGCTATATGAAAATATTCATTGTTATCCACGAATTTGAATTAATTAAAGAATATCATTGAATCTTTTTATATAGTCTAGAGACTAAATTAGGACTACATTACATATTTAGCCATAGTTCGGGCATCATTTATGCAATTATCATAAAGATAAAAACCATCCGGTCAAAAAATAGTTGAAAAACGACCGGTTCGATTGGAGGCTTATAGAACCATCTCTCTTCGCCTAAACATTACGTGCTCTGCTCCGATCTCCGCCCGTCGTTCCATTTGCCCGGAAGCTGCATCTCCGCCGGCCCCAACCTGCGAGGCCGACCGCTTCGAATCGGCAACCGGGGAGCCCCACGTTCGCCATGGGATCCGCCGCTCGCGGAAGCGGAGGGGGTCTTCTCCGAGGCCTCTGTAGGGTAATTACGCGCCGGGGCTCGGTCCACGCGAGCTCCAACGTCGACGGGGCTTTCCTCGGAGAGCGGGTGAGTGATGGGTTTTTCCGGGGTCGATCGGTTTTGCTTTTCGGGTTCTCTTTTGTCTCCCTTTGTTTGCCCGGAGTTCGGAGGATTCTGGGTTTCGCATGAGATTCTTGTTCTTGGCTTCTGCTTGGCTCTGGGATTGCAAGTTTTTCATCTTTGTTTTGAACAAAAATTTAGGACATGAAGACGATGGAAGAAAGCTTATAGCGCAGAGCAATTTTTCCCCACCTTATGGTTGAGCTAGTTTGTTGAAGCATATGCTAGCTTGAGCTCCTTTTTGGGCTCTAAAAATGAGAAGTGTTGATTCCCAAGTTAAGTTAAAGTAGCTCAATAATTGAAGGGCAAGTAGACATTTATTTAACTATTTGTAGAGCCTTATATTAACCCTTAGGCCTTAGGTTGGTTTTTCGTCCCTTAGAGAGTTATCTTACATCTAAGAAGTACGTTGTTAATTTACCCGACGGTGTAGCATAAAGCGTAGTTAGGGCATATGATTGTGTAAAGGGAGAAAATGGTGTCTGTTAAATCATCCATTTTTCAATTTTGGTGAAATCTTTATTGTTGTTATTGCCATTTTAAGTTGCCAGTATCCGGTGAAGTCTCTTACAAAACATCCCGGGCATGTCATTTGATGATAAGGATTTCTCTCACAAATCTCCATTTCCATGTTGATTGGTTTTGGTTCTCTTTTTGTCTGCTTGTTTGCTTTCGGAGGATTCTCGGGTTCGCATGTAGTTCTTGTCCCTGGCTTCTGCTTAGCTCTTGGATTGCAAGTTTTCATCTCTGTTTTATCCTATCTTATGATTGACCTGGCTTGTTGAAGCACTCAGTGATTTCAGCCAAGCATTTTATCCCATCTGAGATGCTAACTTGAGCTCCTCTTTGGGCTGTAAAATTGAGTTGTATTGATTCCAAAGTTACTTAAAATCTTACGCACTATCTAGTGGTAAGAAAAGTAGCTTAACAGTTGAAGGGCAAGTAGAAATTATCTTATATTTAGGAAATATATTGTTAATTTACTCGACAGTGTCTTCAATCAATCGCAATAAAGCATAGCCAAGGCATGATTGGGCAAGGGGGGAGTAAGATTTCTGTTAAATCCTCCATTTTTCAATTTTGGTGAAATCCTTGTTGTCGTTACTGCTATTTTGAGTCACCGATAGCCAGTGAAATCTCTTATAAAACATCCCAGCATTTCATTTGATGAGAAGGGTTTCTGTGAGCATGCTTGATGCTTGGTACTTGGGATGTCTTGAGTTATGGCAGTCACTAAAAAGGCTGCAGCAGATGGAAGAATAGTGGTAGAAACAGCATGCATGAATGTGAGGGGAAGATAACTATCAAGTTATGGGGAACAGAGGGATTAACTTTGTTATGTGTCTAATTGATGAGAAGCATTAGTACGTGGAATCTATGATTTACTAAGATGAACCTATATGTGGGCAGATGTAATTGTCATTAGTAATTGAACTTGCTGGTGTTATTTTGCTTTTGGGGACCTTATCTTTTTCTCCCAGTGGTTGAAAATACCCTTCCATCCCTTTGGTAATGAGATAAATTTCCCAATTGCACCAGTCTTACTTTAATATAGGGTTATGAGAATTCCTTGTAAGGTTTTGATGCTGAAATACAGACTGGATATTGGGAATTTTTAATATATGCTCACCATAGCAGAGACTATGCATTGAAATGGTTTGATTAGGTCTAGCTCATATATGCCTATAGAAGAAAAGGTCTAGCTCATATTTACTTATCAAAAAGAATGTCTAGCTCATATTGAAGCAACTCAGTTCTACCCATAATAGTGGTGACTTCTATTGTCAATTGACAAAATATTTATTTTGGATTCTCAAATTATGTAGAAGAAGACCGATGTTCACTACCCTGGAAATATACAGCATGGCATGATAGTTGATGAACAATTACTATGTTTTTTTATTTTTATTTTCTTCAGATTCACCAAGCGAAGCAAGACATGTCTCGGTCATCATCAATGTTATTGATGAAGCGAATGAGTCCGTTTTTTGCTGGCGGAATTCGAGAGAACCATAGGCTTTTGAGCTCTTCCTCTGCTTCTGCACTTCATGAAGTTTCTTCCTCTCCATCACCATCTGTGGATGATGTACATATGACAGATGCTTGCATCCAGGTATTTTTTCCCTTAATTTCATAAAGATTGACTTAGTAGATGTATAAGGATAAGAAGCAGACTCACACTTAATGCAGGGCATGCATCTGATTGACTTCCAGATGTTCCTGAAAGAATAAAAACACTTGCGATCTCTGTGTTGTAGCAATTTAAGGTCGTAATGTCGACATTAGTGTGATGTTCCTGATTTTGTACAAATGGATATAAGAGAGATGGACCATGCAACCTTACTTTTCTTCTAGTACTTGAGCTAAGTTCTCCGCAGCAAATATGGTAGCAATATTGTTTTATAACACTTCCTTCTTGTCAGAATTTGTGAAACTTTCATCTTGTCAATGATTTTACATAGGGGTGGCAGGCACCCGCAGTACAGTACTTTGTCAATGATATCCTTCTTAGAGAAGCTATGCTTATAAGGAATATAAGGCTAAGCCTAGGAAATATCCCATGTAACCCCATATGAGATGCATTCAAGAAATAAAGGTGGAATATTGCTTCCCGATCCAGCAAAGGTCTTGAAGTGGCTTTAGGTTTCGATGTTGTACAGGTTGACACATGATTGAGTTTTCATTGTCATCATAAGATGCGGCTTCTACATGTACCTGGCAAAGATAGTCATGATGAGCACTATGCATAAGAGCTGACTGAGATATAAATTTCTTCATGTAGGGTCTGTAGCATGGATAGAACGTTAATTTCACTAACCCAGTGATGATAATATTCCTTGTTTTGTCGAGTCATTCGAACACTGATTGACATTGGGACTGTTTTTCAGAGAATGAAAGAACTGCAGGCTGCTGAAGGTTCGCTTAAAGAAAAAATGCTTCGCTTGAGTGTAGAAACTGGTGGATGTTCTGGATTTCAATATGTTTTTGACTTGGATGAAAAAGCCAATTCAGATGACAGGTAGTCAGGGAGACAGCTTCTTTTTCCTATGGGTTCCTCAGATTTGATGAGAATGTGCTAACACATTCAATAGCTTGTACTTTTTCTCAGGGTTTTCGAGAAAGATGGAGTTAAACTTGTTATAGACAATATTTCATATGATTTTGTGAAAGGGGCAACTGTTGATTATGTCGAAGAGCTCATCCGTGCTGCTTTCCAGGTAACTCAGATGCTCTAATTTGTCCCCCCAATTATCAGTGTTCTTTTTAATGTGCTAAGTCTATTGATATAGAATGATCCAGATATTACTATTTTTTTTTTTTTTTTTTTTTTTGACATATCATTGATAATGGAAACTATCGATGATAGCAGTTTCCTTCTCTGTAATTCTGAAGTGACATGCTAAGCTGAGGGAATTTCTTGTTACTTTCTCCTTTTTGTTTTATGTATGTCTACTCTTAGTTAAATTGCAACAGCTAATTTCTGGTGTTATGTGCAGGTGACTGCAAACCCAAGTGCAGTGGGGGGATGTAGCTGCAAAAGTTCTTTCATGGTAAAACAGTAGTCCTCCAATTCGCTCTCTTTCCGATCACCAAGCCGCTTACCAGTGATGTAGTCATCTTCTGAGAAACACTTCATTCTTTGATTACTATTCCTGGAATAAAAACATGGAGCCATCGTGTAATCCATTGTAAAAGAAAATAGCCATTCCATTTTTTTCTGGAAATAAAAGGCACGCTGATTTGTGAACTGATGATGATGCTTATATCTGTAACACTTGACCAGCATTTTGGACTCGTAGCGATTGTTGGGATCATGAACGATGATTCTTTACATATATCTCATGGTTGCGCATTTGTGGTTTGCTGCTTTTGCGTGCCTGCATAAAGATCTGGCGATATGAACAAGAAATACGTGAGTAGCTCGGTAGATGCCTATTTGTCGATGCTGCTTTGACAAAGACAGTGTCGGGATTAGATGTGACGAGCTCTTCCGATGGAGAACAAAATTTAGATATGGTTTTGCAGGCGGCAGCGAACGCATTTTACCACGAAAGGTTGCTCTTCGAGAAGGAAGATGAAGGAGAAAAGGAATTATATGGATTACTTGTAAAACACTAAGGATGCGTTGGGTTATCATTCTGTTTCAAAGAATAAGTTCTTATCAAATTTTTTTTTTCTGTTTTCAGAAACTGCTTAAAATTTTTATTCCCGAAATAAAATTATATTTGACATCGTCCTCAAAATTTTTAATCCAAATCATTTTCTTCAAAATTTTTAATAATTTTATTTCTTTATCGCCGACCTTGGGATGATCAACAATCAGCCAGATGAGGGCTAGTGACCTTGCTGGAGGGTTGTTGGCCCCCGGCAAGGCCACGCCTCGTTAGCTGAGCCTTGCTCGGCCAAGTGAGGCTCATCGGTGGCCGGGGGAGGCTTGGGCAAGGTGAGGCTCGGCAAACCTCGCCTTGGCTTGGCAAGCCTCAAGCGAGCTCGCAAGCTCGTCCAATTGGTCCTCAGCGATTAGCGACGGTGCAGACGGTGGCGACGGCGATGCTCGATGGCGGAGGCGGTGGAAGAAGAAGAAGAAAATGAAGAAAAACAAGAATGAAAGAAGAAGAGAAAAGAAAAGAAAAAAAATTCGGTTAGCTTGATTATGGAATTGTTCACGAAAATAAAGAATCAATTTTTTTTTTACTTCTCAATTCTACTCCAAATCTATTTTCGAGAACAAATTTATTCTCGAAAATAAAAAATTACCAAAAGGATTTGCGTTTCAAATTTGTTCCCAAAAACAAAAAAGCAAAATTAAATACTATTTGATCGATTCCCAAATGCACCCTAAAACTGTTGCCGAACATGCGCACTTCCACCATGACATACATGCCGTTAGATTCGATCCACCCGTTTCTCAAGTAAGATGATCGAGTTAATATGTGGCGAAGATGTTCCAATTTAAAAATCATGCTCCGCATCGCTAGAGGGATGATTAATCAGGTACGACTCAACCGATGGGACCAATAGGGAAAAACCGACATTTTGGTCACGGTAGGGCAGGAAGTACGTAATTGCTTAGGTGTATGATGCATCATCCATTTTGAAATGCGTTCCCCAAAAGTCATCCTCTTCAACCGTTGGCATTTGATTTTTCTTCACAGACCGTGATCACCAATTTTCCACATCTCCTTCAATAAATTAAATCGGGAATTCTTACTTCTTCCTGACAAATTGTCATCACGTGCCGTCATGTTAATCTTTGTTTGACTTGCCGGAATTGAAGCTCGCCACTGGTGAAGCTTTCGGTCTCCTTTTCCTCTAATTATTATCAACCGGTGCGAATTTTGACTAACATGGATCGTCAGACCCCACCTCATTTGATTTAGATCGATGGAGTTCGCATGAACCTTTTCGGAGTGATGATCCTGATCCATTTGATCGACCATGTTTGACCTAATTTTGATATTACTCTCTTCCAATAAAACCTGCTCTAGAAACATCTCCATACGTAATCGTGCGATCTACGTAATTTCGCGCAAAGGGAAAGGAAAAGACGCCATTAATAACCATCGCCATAATTTGCCCAATCACCTCGATCTGCGATGAACACACACGTGCCCATCTTCAGATTTCCTCTGTATCCAAGAACGACAAAAATGACGGACGCCCCTCGAATATACTAGTTTGATTAATTATTCATGATTACTTCTATACACGTCCGCTACACAGGCACGATCGTTTTTAGACTCAGAACAATTAACCTGCGATTACCTTGTTTGATTTTTTATTTTTTATTTTCTTTTCTTTTTTTTTTTTTTACAGTGGGCCAGTGGAGGTCACCGGCAGCCCTGTTGGATGTCAATGTTGGCCACACCATGTAGGATGCTCCGCACTAATTGGGCCGTCACTTCAGTAATATCCAATCAAAATTAATCGGAAGAACTAACGATTTGTTAAAATGTTTACAACTAGCTTAGCAAATAGTTTAAAGGTTTAGGACTAAATTGACACAATCAAAAGATTTATGATCGAATTGATAAGTTATCAAAATATTTATAAATGAATTGACAAAATTAAAAGATTTATGACTGAATTGAGTACAATAAAGATAATTTTCCCCTACCTAATAATCAAACCAAGACACGGTACAGAAGTGAAGTATTATTTACAAGCAAACTTAAAAATTCCCTTTGATAAAGAAATCAGATCACTGCAAGTTGATTTCTCTATAAGAAAGATTTTTGACCATTTGGTGGGCCCACGTTTAGCGACTAAACCCTCGGGCCCTTATCCTGATCTGATCTGCTGTTGTCATTAACGATGGAAAAGAGAATCGAAGTCGCAAAGCGGCGGTGGGGACGTCTTTCTTGGTTATGTAGGTGGCCTAATACCCTAAAAAGTCCTCAGTTTTAGGTGAAATCTCGACTCTGTACTCAATTTTTTTGTCCCAGAAAAACCTCAATTTTAGATCTAATCTTAATTTAACCTAAACTTTTTTTTTCTGTTTCATATAAAATCATCAAGTATTACTTGAGTCCCAAATCTGTCCTTGTTAATCCTCAATCTAGGATTTTTCTGGACAATTGAGAGATAGGAAACTCTTGAGTGCGGGTGGGCCATTCGAGCGTCTATTTGACCGCAAGAGGTGGAAGACTTTAAGGCATGAGAGATTGAAGATTGAGCGCAAAACCGAAGGTTCCCAAACGAGATGAAAGGAAGAATTTACGAAGAGTAATAGCAATCAGAAAAAAAAAAAAAACAATCCTAATTACTTTAGATTTTACCCAAATTTCAAATTCAAGAAAAGGTCGTTTGGGTTGACGTGGAAACTTATCTCCAATAAACATCTTCATGGATATAAAAATTGAGGAAAACTAGACCAACGACCTGGAAATGCCGTATCCCTAAGGGCAATTTTCGACAAAAGGTTAACCAATCACGAAACCTAAGTTGATGATTTTTTATTAGATATAAAAATTTTAGGATGGAATTGGAACTTGACTTAAAATTTGAGATTCTTTAAGCGATAAAAAGAAGTTTAGGATCAAATTAGGATCGAATCAAAAGTTGAAGATTCTTCCTAAGACAAAAAAAAAAAAAAAAAAAAACAAATTAAGATACGATCCGAACTCAAGTTAAAGTCTGGTTTTTTTAAGGGTGTTAGGCTCGTTTCGTTTGGTGAGAAATCAGTCAACATTCGAACCGAGCTGTACAGACAGAAACTCCCCGGATCAAGAAAGCTCGCATTTCCTCGATCCTGATAACTCGCATTTTGATTGGTGAACAGGGTGATTCGTGGTACTGCGGTTACAGTTACAGCGTCTTGATTCAGATCACGAACAAGAAAGTGGTCGCCCGACAGCCCTGTCTTGTCATCGGCTTTCGCCAACCATTCCTTGGAGCGCAGGCTTATCAACCGTGCTGCCAAGAAGATACCAAGAACAGCATAAGCAAAGATTTTTCCCATTCTTCGGAGCGCCGGCCTATCAACCGTGCTGCGAAGAAGATACCCAGAACAGCATAAGCAAAGATTTTCCCGGAAAAGTGGGGGCCCTTCTTTTCCGGGAAAGTATCCATCTGGGTTTCCATCTGGGTTCGGGTCAAGTGGTCAACTGAGGTGATTCCTAAGTGGTTCAGAGACGTGAGGTGTTTTCGTGGTCATGGTGGAGCGAGGTGATGTTTTGGCTTCTGCAGAGGAGGAGGAGGAAGTGGAGGGTATGGAGGAGGAAGAAGGAGGAGGAGTGGCCGGACCGAGGGCGTGCGGCTGCTTCGGCGCCCCGATCCGGTGGCTGAGAATGCTGTCGGCGGAGATGCATTGGAGCTTCGTGCTGGGGGTGGTGCTCGTGTACGGCATAAGCCAGGGGCTCGGCGGCGCGCTGTCGCGGGTCGCGACGGAGTACTACATGAAGGATGTCCAGGAAGTTCAGCCGTCGGAGGCCCAGATTTATTCTGCGATCACTAATATTCCATGGCTCATCAAGCCAATTTGGGGGCTTCTGACCGACGTAGTCCCGGTCGGCGGGTACCGGCGGCGCCCCTATTTTGTCTGCGCAGGTATATTTGATTGTCTGCCTCTCTTTTGTACTTAACTACTTAAGGTTGGATCATGTGTCTTGAGTAGATGGTAGCTTATGGATGTGGTTGTGAAGTATGATTCTCTCACTGCTTTAGAATCCTTTAACGAAAAATATGACGTCTGAAAGCACCATCCCCACAAGGAAAAGCTATCGTTTGATGTTATTTAAGTTTTGTTTCAGTGTGTCTTGTTGCCCTTTTTGCTTTAATTGGAGGCACTTTTACATGTCTACCTCGTGGTTAGCTATTTTGGAGATGTGCGTTTCTTTATAAAGACTGTTTATGTTCATCTGGCAATGGATCTGCGCTCATTTGGCTGGCTATGGCACTTGACCAGGAAAAGTATTTTGTGGACCATTTCGTTCAGAGGTGGACAACTCTTGCTAAATGCCCCTTATGAAAGAATCAATCTCTGTGGGGGAATGTTCCAGTGAATTCTGTATGCTCATAACTCTAAATATGACAGTAAAAAAACTGATATTTACTCGAGGCAGAATCGGCATCCTCCACTTTGCTTCCGATGGGGTTGGATTCCTCGTTCTATACCATGTCATAGAATATCTTTGATTAGGTAATCTTATAAAGATTTTCCCTTTTAGAGTTCTTTTCCAAATATTCAAATGCAAATCGTCATACTTGGCCGTAGTCTCTTCTCTGCGATTAACACATCTCCTGGGTGCCTTTGCACCAGACTACTTTTGCAGAAATGACAAACAAATAAAAAGGTGATCTCTCGTTCTAACTTGACCACACATACAGCGTATAGATAGTAGGCTGCGGTGATGACATTCTTACAAAATTAGGCTGCTTACAGATACTGAAAGTCATGTTATTGCTAGATACGGAGGGTCAATTTATGGACAAACAAAGAAGGTGCTGCCAATGCACTTTTTTCCTTCCTCTCGAAAATCTTCTGTGTATTAGAATTAGAAGATTTGGCAGGAGAATCTATATAAAGGAGTATGTCCTTAGTGGTTGAAGAAGGTGTAAGTGAACCACAATTAGATACAAAATTAGGCAGCCCAGCATCACTGTCCGCGCAGTCTCAGTCCTGCCCTGCAATCTTTTCCTGAAGAGCATCATGTGAATTACAAATCAATCTGAGTGGTGTCTGATGAATGAAAGCAGTGGAAGGAAACTGTGGTATCAAGTCAATAAAAGAAAAGGCCATGAGGAAACTTGATCAGGATCTTCTGCATATCCCTCGATGAGAAACTCTGATCACATGAATTTATTTTTGAAAACAAGTTTGGGCCACTAGAATGTCACTTCTGTCAATCTGATGGACAAAGAGAAAAATGTTCTTTTTCTAGTGAGTTGACAACCCGCATCATTTATGATTCCCCAAACTACGAGCTGACAGACATGAAGAAAAAAAGACAAAATATTATGCTTCTGCGTTTGATAAATAGATTTATATCACATTTTGATGTTTTTTAGAAAGGTAGTCTGCTTTATGAAGAGACTGATAGGGTATGTTGTCATAAGCAACTTATCATCAGGTTATGTTCTGACTTTTGTTCCATTTTAGTATGTTTCTGCCTCATGTGCTTCCAGCCTAGAAATTTCTTCTTTACTCATCTCCAAATTTGATGATTAATTTTCATGTCAACCAATCAGCGGTTGTCAGTGGTGCATGCACTGGGGTCTGGAAAAGTGCTATATGCCTTTGTCTTTAGGTTATGCTATTCGAGAGGTTTGGAACTTGAGCTAGAAACATTGTTGGCAACTTGGTGAAACAAGTTGATGCATGATGCATGAATCCTAAATAAAGATGCTCCATGCATAAATTTTCCGTGTTTATAGTGCACTTTGTATGTAATGCATTCTGACCATGGTAGAGACCTGATATACCAACTCTGCACCCCATCAGGTAAACCATGAGGTCAGCAACCACATAAAACTGTCGAAACATTTTTAGGTTAACACACGCATGATGCTTACATGCATGATGCTTTCATACAGAGAGCCTAGATTTCAATAGTTGAAAGCAACAGACAGAGAGTATGTATATAATCATGGCTCCCAAAAAGGCCTCAATTTACAACAATGGTATTTGAGTACTTGTCTTTGGCGTAGTCCTTACAAGCATGGACAAGACATAATACAACACGTGATGATAAGATTGTGGAAAATACAGTGTCCAAAATGTACCCAACACAATGTAATTTCGCTGCTTAGATGTTCTGGCTCTTAAACAGGTTATGAAGGATTTTGTGTCATGCTGCCTTTTTCCCTATAGAGTTGACAAAAGTTAATGCACAGAACAGTACAGACGGATCTTGATATGACAAGCATAACTCTGAAGTCTGAAGTCTCTGGCAAGGCAGGAATCTGTGTTTAGTTCGTCTAGTGTGTTCTTTTTTTTTTTTTTTTTTCTGGATATCCCTCTATCCAAGAGTAATTTGTTGGACAAGTTCAGATATAGTGACATGTATAGCTCGGGTGTGCTGACCTGATCCATTATTCTGTCACGTTGTAGGTCTTCTCAGTGTATTCTCCATGCTCGTGTTGTCATTCTACAAGGTGCACCTTGTTTTTGCCCTAGTGCTATTGACAGCAGGAAGTGCTGGTGTTGCGATAGCAGATGTCACCATTGATGCTTGTGTGGCACAAAACAGCATCAGTCATCCCTATCTGGCGGCTGACATGCAAAGCCTGTGTGCTTTGAGTGCTTCAATTGGAGCACTTGTGGGTTTCATCATTAGCGGTATCCTTGTTCACCTAATTGGTCCAATGGTATATCAACTTTGAACCCTATTATTCAATGTAGCATTTCTATTTTGGGTTCACCAGACATAGCAATCCCTTATCAGAGAACTTGTTTCCATTTCTGGTTAGGGGGTGTATGGTCTTCTGACAGTTCCGGCTGGCCTTATGCTTTTACTGGGAATAATACTCGATGAGCCTCACACACCAAATTTTGATTACAGACAGGTGTGGAATTGTGGCATCTTCACATTTTGGGTTCCTTTAGATTCACAAATTAATATTTTTCAGTCCTGGTCAGGTCAACCGGAGGTTTCTTGATGCTGGGAAGGCCATGTGGACGACTTTGAAAATTCCAGCTGTTTGGAGACCATGCTTGTACATGTATACATCGCTTGCATTGAGCTTGAATATTTTCGATGGGATGTTCTATTGGTACACTGATGCAAAAGGAGGTCCATCGTTCTCTAAGGTATGTGAATTTCGATTCATTCCGGACTTCTTATTGAAAATTATTGATGGACTTACTGTGCATGAACATGCTGTGTTTAATTGGCTTGGAAAAACTAATGTGTTTGGCATGGTTGGTTCCAAGAGATTTCCAACTTAGGAACTAAAATTAACTTGTTCAAAGTCCGCCAACTGTGTGCAAACTGCTTTGTGACCTTATTTACAACAGATCTTTTTGACCTCGTCACCTGCAAATGTGTTGATTATCATTTTGTTCGAGCAGGAGACTGTCGGTTATTTGTTCTCAATTGGCGCAGTTGGCTCACTCCTAGGAGCGCTACTGTATCAGCACAGTCTTAGGGATCACCCATTCCGGGACTTGCTCTTGTGGACCCAGTTGTCCTTTGGTCTATCTGGAATGCTAGACCTAGTCCTGGTTCTGCGACTGAACTTGAAGTTTGGCATACCGGACTATGTCTTCGCCGTGATCGATGAGTGGGTGTCCCAGATGATCTCGAGACTCAAGTGGATGCCTCTACTTGTACTCAGTTCGAAGCTGTGCCCCTCCGGCATAGAAGGCACTTTTTTCGCCCTGCTCATGTCAATCGACAATGTTGGACTTTTCTCGTCATCATGGGGAGGGGGATTTCTACTTCACGTGCTTGGGGTGACCCGGACCCAATTCAAAAGTTTGTGGTTGGCCATCTTGATACGAAACATACTACGCATTTCTCCTCTCTGTCTGCTGTTCTTGGTTCCGAGGGGCGATCCAAAGTCTTCCATTCTTCCGAGCGAAGAATTGGCTTCTGAAGAGGACACTGATGCTCTGGAACCCGAGAAAATCGAACTGGTTTCCCTCGTTAAAAGCACTGATAATGGAAGATGATTTTAGGTGGCATGGCAGTCAATCACTTAGAAGAGGACACCAAAAGAGAAACTGAGTTAAAACATCTCAAAGGATACAAAGAGACTGGACTAGGAAGTTTTTGTGTATTAATTCTTGACTGTACTTTACATTACAACAGGTCACATTTGGATATACGATTCTTTTTTCTCATTGCCATTTGTACTTACGGGACGAACAATTCAATGGATTCATGAAAAGTAAATGGTTTAGAAAACTTTTTTCTAAAAGCGATTGCTTGTATCACTTATAAAAATGAATAAATGAAAATTATTTTCATCATCTATGAAAATGTTTAGGTATAAAACACATTCATTGAGTAATTATTTGAAGTGATACGTGTGATCGTTTTTATAAAAATATTTTTTAAATTATTCATTTTTCGCGAAACAAACAAAGCTTAAAATTATAAGTTCTTAAGTAGAGAGCAAGATTTGACTATAAATTTGTTAGGGGGTTCTCTTAGGGGTAAGCGACGTAGACTAACTGAACCGGGAACCGCTCGGATCAAATTGACCGACCAGTTTTTTAGAATATGTCATTGAATTTGTTCGACGGATGCTGAATCACTATTTCGTGAGTTTTGCATGTGGATGCTTGATAGTGAATTCATAGGTTATCCACGTCACACGCTGCAAAATCCGCAACAATCTTTGAAAGGTATGGCTTTTCTTTCTCGCTCTCGAAGGTATTAGCTTTTCTTTCTTTGTTTTGATAGGTGGCAATTCATTGAAAGAAGTATGTGAAGTCCAAGTTCAAGGGAAAACAAGCGAAGGAGAGTGAAATAATGGGAAAAACAAGCAACTGGCCGGCCACCAGCAAAAGAAAAAAGGAAAAAACAAAAAAACGAAAGAAAAAAGAAGAAAAAATCTGAAATAATAGTAACATATTATTAAAAATTGTTGATGTCAATGCTGGCTATCTTATGCGACATCACTAGCATTTTCATTAACAATTTCCAGCCAAAATTGATGGAATTGACTCAATTAATAAAAAGTGAAAAATTTTAAAACTCTATTAGCAAAATTAAAACATTAAGAATTAATTTGATAAAAATGTAATGAACTTAAAACTTTTTGAATAATTTTCTTATGATAAATAGATAGAATTGCACATTCAACAGTATGTGTGGAATAAATTATCTTTGCATAGTCTCGTCATTTAATAGAATATTCGATTTTCGGGATATGCACTACCAACAAAATTATGTGAGTTTTCTACCCCTAAAAAATAAAATACTCAATTTCGCACATTAAAGATTTAAAGATCCATTTGTACGCCCTACACAAGTTTCATCACCAACAAAAAGACCCTTGTGAGTTCCAACTCATCTCGTTCAAGATAAGAAAAAGAACAGAAGAAAAAAGCTCTCTTTTGTTCTTGTTAATGTCATCTTATTTGGATATCCAAGTCAAGGTGGTCTTGCTTACAAGAAAAGGAAAAAAAAAGGCACAGATCAGAATTCAGACATCACTTTCGTGACAGCGCACATCAGTTCGCGAACGTTGGTGTGACTTTGACCCTGGATCCTCCCTAGTCCTAGTCATTCTTGCAGCAAACCAGCGTCAGCTGCAAGATTTGGATTCAGAAGTTCCTTCCAGTCGTGTTAACCTTTCTGGGTCAACGCTCGGATCAGCTCTGGAGCAACCCATCTCAAGGGAAGGCCGATTCTTGAACTGGGTCCTCCATGTCCGACGACTTCCTGATCACAAAGAATGACCAAAAAGCGATCTTGATGCGAGACAACCGCTTCTCAAAGACATAGACCGTCTCTTTTGGCGAGTCTTGAGACTCCAGCAAGTGTGTCGTATGGAGGAGACGACTAATCTTGTGGTATCTGAGGAGCTGGAGGAGGCTGTTGGGGAGGAGGATGTGGCCAGATCGAGGGGTTGCGGTTGCTTCTGTGGTCCAATCCAGTGGGTGAGAATGCTCGCGGCGGAAATGCATTGGAGCTTCGTTCTTGGGGTGGTGATTGTGTATGGAATAAGCCAAGGGGTAGGGAATGCACTGACTGATGTTGCAACCAAGTACTACATGAAGGATGTTCAGAAGGTTCAGCCTTCTGAGTCTCAGGTCTATTCAGGAATCATATATATACCATGGGTTGTCAAACCAATTTGGGGAATTCTGACTGATGTCCTCCCGGTCGCAGGGTACCGGAGAAGGCCCTATCTTGTTTTAGCAGGTATATGAAAAGTCGGTTAAAGTTCTCCATTTTCTGGTTTTTTCCTTCTGTTATTTGCATATTCTGGATTCCAGTTTTCACATCGTGGGTTAGGCTAATATTCTTGGAATCCTTACGATTCAATATAGGCTAAAAGAGTAGCATCACCCAAAAGCTACTAGTGGATGTTATCTAACTTGCATCACTTTGCGCTTTGATTTGGAGTGGATGTTGGTATGAAAGCACGCGTCAGAAAAGTACACTTAGGGCTGTCAAAATCGTCTTTTAGAAAAATGCTTGATTTCTTCACTTCTGTGCATTTAGTCCTCAGTGCCTGAAGAAATTTGAAGCTCGTATAGTGAGTGGGCACTTCTTATGAATTGTCATTCATATTTTAATGGAGATATCTTAATCTTCTGTAACTAGCCGATCAATGGGCTGATGTGAATAGGACTCTGACACATGATGGGAATAATATTGACAAAATATTCACCTTCTTGAAGTCAGGCTTAAACTGAATTCAGGTTGTTTTTATTGAAAGATTAGGTGAGTGTGGTATGAACAAAGAAAATAAAGGAAATTAGTGAAATTGAGACATTAGAGACTCATGGGAATAGCTGGGATGGCCCGATGGGCGTTTCTTGGTCATCAACAGGAGGCATCTAGCATTAGAAGATGAGGACCGGCATCACATTCACCATATGATTAAACAATCTATTAGATGACACGGATATCAAGCATGATGTAATCAATATAGGACCAAGGCAAATCCCCAGACTGGATGGTCAGCATCCGCTAGTGTGCATTTTTTTTTTTTTTCTGAGTTGGAATTGTTTAGTTATTTGTTCCGATCTCTTGTGCTCTAGAAGCTGAGAACTGGATAACAGTTGTGATGAGTAAGCCACAGCAGGATCCGACCACACAAATTCTCGACAACTATTGGTTTTATTTGAGGTCTCATCAGACGGCTATCAATTAGGGGGTCTTGCCTTAGCTGAGAATGGTAATCTGATTGTAAAACTTGACAATGTATGTAGCAATTGGTTGAGCTATTAATCATCTCTGGGCCATGTGCTAAACTTTCTTTCCACTTTGGTAGATGCTTCCCATATATGGTAAGAATTACTGCATAAACCAGTCTATAATGGGGTTTATATTATCAATATAACCTGTGCCTATTAGTCTTTTGTTTTCCTAATGAAATGGTAATGAACCAAATGTCATATTTGATTATATGTTTGTTTAGGGTAATGGATCTATGCTATATTTTTTGTTGTTCGTTGTGGAGATGGCAGTCAGTTGGTTTTTGAAGGACAGGATTTGCACTTTACAAAAATACTACTATAGATGGACAATCTGAGACAATTGTCTAAGAAATTTTTTATATTGTTGTATGGACAGGTAACTGAAGTATTGTTTTTGCCCCAGCGATACATAATTTCAGTACATAAAGCTCCTCCCAGTAAATAAATTAAAGGGCACGATTTATTTGGCAACTGTCATACGCCGCAGAAAATCCCATTGACAACTTCTCATGGACAAACCTTCATTAGGCATCGTTGCATAGTCTAAAGTAATACAATAAAAAGACGCAGATGATATGATACATGAGCCACTGTTAACAAATACATCGAAATAAGGGGTCTCTTCTTTCCTTGTTTTTTATCAAATCATAGTATTTCGATGTGCAGAGGCTCAATTTTCTTAACATGAAAGGTGCAAGATGTGAAAATATTCTAAAGCCCATCCCCATTTGTTCAGACAAAGACCAACTCTTAAATTGACAGAGGCACTTGAGGAGCACTCAAATGTGTTTTTCCCCCCGAATCATGTAATGAGTTAGTTGTTGCTTTCCCACTAAGCACAAACACAATACTGGATGTACAAACTCATGGTTGATTACAGAAAGCACGGTTCGCAATGGTGGGCTGTAGGCTCTCTACATGAAGAGCTTACTCTGAGGATGAAGGGTTTTGTGTGATTACCAACTGAAGATTTTGGCTTTCGAGGCATCTATTGGGGAAATGGAAATACAGAGAGAATGTAGGAAAATGTCCTCATATAATCTCATGTATGACGATGAAAAGCAGGACTTGTGTTTTTTCTATTGATTGGTGTCTAGATTTGTTACTTTCAAGTTGCTCGAAGTAATCTCTTTGAGCATTCTAAAGAATCTCAGATGAGAATGTGTGATTGGACTTTTTTATTGTTATAGGTATTCTTGGAGTATTTTCCATGCTGGTGTTATCATTCTGTAAGGTGCACCTTGTTCTTGCCCTAGTGCTGTTGACAGCAGGAACTGCTGGTGTTGTAATAGGAGATGTTGTAATAGACGCCTGTGTGGCGCAGAACAGCATCAGCCATCCTTCTCTGGCAGCTGATATGCAAAGCTTGTGTGCCCTGTGCGAGTCAACTGGAGGACTCTTAGGATTTGTCATCAGCGGGATCCTTGTCCACAGAATGGGTCCAGTGGTTTGTGTCCTCTCGCTATTATTTTCTTACCAAACTTATATATTCTTCTATAAAATTCCACATTTCATAATCCTTCTCCCTTTTTTGGGGCCAGGGAGTGTTTGCTCTGCTGACGATACCAGCTGGGCTTGTGCTATTACTAGGAAATATTCTTGATGAGCTTCACACACCAAATTTTGCTTACAGACAGGTGCAAGTTCTCAGCATCTTCATGTTTTAGTTCCTGGAGACTGGTGAATTAACATCGTAAACTTATACCCAGGTCAGTCAGAAGTTTCTTGATGCTGGGAAGGCCATGTGGACCACTTTGAAGAGCCCAGCTGTGTGGAGACCATGTGTATACATATACTCATCCATTGCACTAAGTTTGAATATTCGTGACGGAATGTTCTATTGGTATACAGATGCAGATGGAGGTCCCTCTTTCTCTGAGGTATGGACTAGATAATTTTTCTTGTCATTCCATTTTCTTATTTTAAAGGGCAAGAACTGAGAAATGAATTATGGATCCTGGAAATTTCTGTTGAATTTTCTGGTTTGATGATTGTCAAGATTTTTTTCATAATCTGGTCTCCGAGATTAGAAGTATAGCAAGCTAGAAGTTTCTTGCAGTTCAAAGTGTAAATGCTGAATGCCTGTGGGCTACACTTTGAGCTCTAGGAAACCCAAAGCAATGTCAACATAATGGGGACAGAGAGAAGAAAATGCTAGAGTTTCAGTTTTGTATGCTCAAGTGGAAGAATTTCATACAAGTTTGTGTGATTAGCTACATGAGAACATGTTTAAATTCTCTCTGTGGTTGATATTAACAAACACCTATGTGATCAGAGTGTAACGTCTTCACAAATTTGTGGCTGTACTCTAGCTCATACTTGAAGATTTCTTAACCATGAAAAATCAGGGAAATGTCTCTGTGTTGACGAATAAGCTAACTTGCTGTACAAGACAAATTGAGTATTTGTTAGCTTGAAGAAATATGATTACGGTAAAAAGTTCTGAAACTTGAACTCATAGGGCTAAAGTTATTTGAGTGGCTGTTTATTGTTTAATCGTTGTCCAATTGCTTCCTGGGTGATGAGATCCTTGAAGATTGATATGCATTGTTATGCGGAAAGCTTTCACAATGACAACTTTCGTCTGATATAAAAGATTTATACTCCAAATAATTACTTATGAACAAAAAAATCTTTACCATACAGTCTGCTAATTATTCAAATCATTATTGCAGGAGACTGTTGGTTATTTGTTCTCAGTTGGTTCGGTTGGTTACCTTCTTGGGGCAATACTATTCCAACATGGCCTTAAGGATCACCCTTTTCGGGATATGCTATTGTGGACTCAGTTGTTCTTTGGTCTGTCAGGAATGCTTGACCTGGTTCTCGTACTTCGGTTAAACTTGAAACTTGGCGTGCCAGATTATTTCTTTGCTGTGATTGATGAAGGGGTCTCCCGAATGATTGGAACACTCAAACTGATGCCTCTTTATGTGTTAAGCTCGAAGCTTTGTCCCTCTGGTATAGAGGGCACTTTCTTTGCTCTGCTCATGTCCATCGAGAATATCGGGTATCTCTCGGCATCTTGGGGTGGGGGCTTATTACTTCACTTACTTGGGGTCACTAGAACTCAATTCAGTAACTTGTGGTTGGCTATTTTGATCCGTAACATTTTAAGAATCTCTCCGCTTTGTCTACTGTTCTTGGTTCCTGGAGGGGATCCGAATGCTTCTCTACTACCCGACGAAGTGTTAGCTTCAAGAGAAGGGACTGAGACAGTGGAGCCGCAGAACGTTGAATTGCTTTCGCTTATTAATAGTGCTGAAGCTAAATAACTTCGGGGCAAACCAGTAGCTACACAATTCGCTTGCATATTTTAGAGGAAAATACTCCAAAGGGGAAATGGAGGCCAGGTAGGGGGTTACTTCTCGTTCTGTATCTGATTCTTAAGTGCATCTTCCCTTCCACCGAGGTGCACTTTGATTTTGCTTGTCTAGCTTCATATTTACAGAAACTGAGAAGCAACCCGTTCATCAATAGAACGGGGTGGTTTAGAAGAGACAATGGTCGTCTTTCTTTGATTTCTGTAGCTCGGACTCCCATTCCCATGTAACTTGTGCATGAAGAAGACAGGATTTGTCCCCATGGAAGGGACATGAAGAAGGTCAAGCATGTCTTGACTCGTGATGCGCAATAATGAAAATTTTGCAGATTGTCCAGATCAGGTGGATGAGGAATGGTTTGATTAAGGGTTTCCACTTGCGACTGACCGACCTTGCCATTGGCTTCATGTTTTTTGTGCATTCGACTCCCTACATTCTCTCCCTGCGGTTTAATGACAATGTATGGTATTGACGGTGCTACTCTTTTTCAAAAAAACATATAAATGTCAGAATTAGCAGACGCTCAATTTGCTGGTATGGTATGCTTTTCTTTTTCAAACAAAATGTACATAATCAAAGATCCAGAGAGCTGGATGCTTGAACTTTTTCCACGGAAACTGGGAAGATTGACATTGACGGAGAGAGATGTGTATACTGATAAGAACATTGGTTTGCTGCATTTTCAACTGTCTGCTTGTACTTTCGAATCAGAAACGGCAATGCTTCGCGATGTTGAAACAGATCTAAACTTCCTCGCAACTAGTCCGATGAACCCAGCTGATTTCTTCATTCATTCATTCTTTATTAGGATGGCACAAGGAAGTATTTTTGCATTGATGCCAAGACGTTATCCCCTTTCGTTGACCGTTCTGGCAGAAAAGGGAAAGTCGACAAAGAACAGTCATCAAAAGGTCACTGAGAAGTGACACCAAGATAACATATCAACTCTGTTGATTTCCTCTTACGACCACAGTGGTGTTTGCATCGTCCATCAATCTTCTTCTCAATTGTCCTGTTAATCCAAAACTTTTAAATTTCTCTCTTCTACATTTTCGATTTTATTATTAGAAAGATTGGAACGAACGGGCCGCTCTTTCTTCGATCATTTTCCCCTTCAGTGCTCTGATTAGTGGGTCACAAGAGTATCGACATCATCCTTATGGAAACTTTATTAAATACAAATCCGTGTAATAACCATTTTTACAGCTAACCAATTAGAAGAGTGATTAGAGAAATCTCTCCAATTAGAGACGGAGGAAAACATAGCCCTTTCGCTAATTGAGAACAATAAAATGTGTACTGTACATGTTTATGGAAAAAGTTCACAAGCATTGATAGTGGTAACGAAATGCAAGTCTCTTTGGATGTGAGATGCATATCTGAAGAGATCGAGGTTAAACGTGACAATTCCTAAAGTTTAGGTTGATGGATGGAATTTTTCCTAATTTTTTATTTGTTGAAGAATAGATGAATTTGAGTTAAACAAGCATGTTAAATCCAACTCATATGATATAGAACCTATCCATGCTGACCTTGTTTGTCCCACTTTATAAGGGGGAGGACTCTCTATTTATGTGTCTTTATCTTTCTGGGTATAGATTGAGAAGTGTATGGAAAAAGTAAGTCAATCATTAGATGGATTTGTTAAAGAATAGATGAATTTGAGTTAAACAAGGATGTTAAATCCAACTCATATGATATAGAACCTATCCATGCCGACTTAGTTTGTCCCACTTTATAAGGGGGAGGGCTCTCTATTTGTGTGTCTTCATCTTACG
The DNA here is from genome assembly GCA_017140595.1 of Eucalyptus curtisii. Taxonomy (NCBI): domain Eukaryota; kingdom Viridiplantae; phylum Streptophyta; class Magnoliopsida; order Myrtales; family Myrtaceae; genus Eucalyptus; species Eucalyptus curtisii. The sequence goes on along the minus strand of CM029502.1, from coordinate 1,258,759 downwards.
TACTGAGATTGGATGGACCAGTAGAAGGTGAATGATGGGCTTGAGGTCATGAAGGCATCAATAAGATCGGATGAAACTTGCCAATGGCGAACAAACTGGAGGACCTGTGATTGTCAAAGATTTGGATGGACCAATAAAAGATGAAGGAACTTGAGGACATGAAGGCATCGAGAAGATAAAACAGACCTTGCCAATGGCGATGAATAAATTAGTGGACGTGTGATCATCAAAAAGTTTGAATGGACCAATTAAATGATGAACATTATTAATATAAGGGCGTCAATATACTTGGGGGTACCTATTTATAGGAGGAGAACAAAACTGGTTATGTAGAAGCTTGGATGGACCAAGTACCGAAGTTGTTCTTGACACGGATGGAGTGGTGGTTCTATTGCAACCTTCTACAATCCCAAGACAAGGCCTAGGCCATTTTTCAATTTCTTGTATTCCAACAAATTGGTATTTTACAACTATTTTCCAATGTTCAAATACAGAAAAAGCAGACCGCAGAACATAAGATTAGTTTGCCATATTTGGGCTAATAATAAAGGACGATACACTAATATAGAAACAAAACCAACTATTTTGGGAAATTGTCTATAAAATTACAAGGTGAGGTTTTGCAACTACAGACGGGGAAACCATATGCTAGTCATGGAGTTTGAATTTCAACTATGTCGTTTGAGATCGGACGACAATAAAATCAACCAAGAGCAGTCTCGATGTGGATAATTAAAAATTCAAGGATTCATTTGTCTGCATTACATAAGTTGTATCATAAAAAAATGACACTTAAACTCTTCTCGTTCAAGAGAGAAAAAGGGAGGAAAGAAGAAGGGAAAGGCTCTGTTTTGCGTGCCTAGTAATGAACGTCTCTTGTTCTTGTTAACGTCAGCCAACTTGGAGATTCAAGTCAAAATGATCTTCTTATAAAAATGAAAAGGAAAAAGCAAGAAAACCCAAACAGATCAGACATCATTTTTATGACAAGCTCGCATCAGTTCGGGAATGTTGGTGTGATTGTGACCTGCGTTCCTCGTACTCCTAGTCATTCTTGGAGCAAATAGTGTAAGCTGCGGATTTGGATATAGAAGATACTTCAAGTCACATCGTTACTCTTTTTGTTTAATCCTTTATTGGGGTCAACTCTCTGATTAGCTCAGAAGCACCCAGCTCCAGGAAACGTCCATTAATGAACTGGGTCCTCCGTATCTGACGGCTTCCAAGATCAACAGCAGTGATTGGCTCAAAGAATCCCAATCTCCAGGGAGGTAAAACCCGTCTTGATGCGAGTCAACCATTACCGGAAGAAATAGACCATCTTCCTAGGCAAGTTTGACTGCAACAGGTGTGTCATATGGAGGAGACGGCTAATCTTGTGGCCTCTGAGGAGGAGGTGGCGGAGGCTGCTGCGGAAGAGAATGTTCCCAGATCGAGGGCGCGCAGTTGCTTCCTGGCTCCAGTCCAATGGCTGAGAATGCTGGCGGTGGAAATGCACTGGAGCTTTGTTCTTGGGGTGGCGATTGTGTATGGAATAAGCCAAGGGCTTGGGGGCGCACTGTCCGATGTTGCAATCAAGTACTATATGAAGGATCTTCAGAAGGTTCAGCCTTCCGAGTCTCAGGTCTATACAGGAATAATAAAGCTTCCTTGGATTGTCAAACCAATTTGGGGACTGCTGACCGATGTCCTCCCAGTCACAGGGTACCGGAGGCGGCCCTATCTTATTTTAGCAGGTATAGAAGAGTCGGTTATGATTCTCCAGTTTCCCTTTTTGTTATTTGTATCTTCTGAATTTCATCTTTCACATTGTTGTTTAGGCTAATAGTTTTGGCATCCCTGCATCTTCATATAGGCTTAAAGATTAGCATCACTCAAAAGCTACTACTAGTGGTTGTTATCCAACATGCATCACTTTGCGCTTTGATTTGGAGTAAATATTGGTCTGAAAGCACGCATTGGAAAGCATACTTGGGGGCTACAGTTATTGTCTTTTAGATTAGGTTTGATTTCTTCACTTTAGTGCATTTAGTCCTCGTTGCATAAAAACTCTGAAACTAGTTTAGTCAGATGGGCACTTCTACTTATGAGATAACATGCTTCACTTTTGGCTTTTGAGTCATGTTTGGAGAAAAGTAAATACAGAGGGAATGTAAGAAAATGCCCTCATACAATCTAATGTGTGAAGATGAAAAGAAGAAACATCTGGAAGAATTTTGGATGTGATTGTGTGACTGAAATATTTTTCTTTTTTTAATTGTTATAGGTTTTCTAGGAGTATTCTCCATGCTCGTGTTATCATTCTACAAGGTGCACCTTTTTCTTGCCCTAGTGCTGTTGACAGCAGGAACTGCTGGTGTTGCAATAGCAGATGTTGTAATAGATGCTTGTGTGGCACAGAACAGCATCAGCCATCCTTCTCTGGCAGCTGATATGCAAAGCTTGTGTGCTCTGAGCGAGTCAACTGGAGGACTTGTGGGATTCGTCATCAGTGGGATCTTTGTCCACAGAATGGGTCCAATGGTTTGTGTCCTCTCGATACCATTTCGAGCCCAAACTTTTATATTTTTTCTTTGAAATTCCACAGTTCATAATCCTTCTCTCCCTTTTGTTGGCTAGGGAGTGTTTGCTCTGCTGACAATACCAGCTGGGCTTGTGCTATTACTAGGAAGTATTCTCGTTGAGCCTCATACACCAAATTTTGATTACAGACAGGTGCCACTTCTCAGTATCTCCGTGTTTATGTTCCTGGAGACTATTAACTAACATTGTGAAGTCGTACCCAGGTCAGTCAGAAGTTTCTTGATGCTGGAAAGGCCATGTGGACCACTTTGAAAATCCCAGCGGTGTGGAGACCGTGTATATACATGTATTCATCCATCGCACTAAGTTGGAATATTCGTGATGGAATGTTCTATTGATATACAGATGCCGACGGAGGTCCATCTTTCTCTGAGGTATGGACGAGTTAAGTTTGCTTCTCATTCCGGACTACTTATTTTGAAGGGCAAGAACTAGGAAATGCAATATTGAACCTAGAAGTTTCTGTAGAATTTTCTGATGATTATCAAGATTTTAGTCATTCCGGTCTCCGAGAGTAGAAGTTACCGAGCTAGTAGTTTGCTTCAGCTCAGAGTGTAAACGCTGAATGCCTGTGGGCTAGACTTTGAGCTCTGGGAACCCCAATGCAATGGCAGCATGCCCAAAGATTGGGACGCGGTAGAAAATGCTAGAATTTCTTTTTTATAGATGTGCTCAAGTGGAAGAATCTTATACAAATTAACACGTATACATTCTCTTAAGACAGATGATCATTATAAAAGTTTTGAAATATGAACTCATGCGGCTAAAGTCATTTGAGAGGCTGTTTTTGTTTCCTTATTGTCCCAATTGCTTCCTTGATGATGAAATCCTTGAAGATTGAGATGCATTGTTATGGTAAAAGCTTTTACAGTGACCTGAGTTTTGTCCAATACAAAGAACTTAGAGTCAAAAAGATAAGTCATGAGCAGAAGGAACTTTACAATGCAGTCTGCTAACTATCCAAGCCACTCTTTGCAGGAGACTGTTGGTTATTTGCTCTCAATTGGATCGGTCGGTTCCTTTCTTGGGGCAATACTATTCCAACATGGCCTTAAGGATCGCCCTTTCTGGGATCTGCTACTGTGGACTCAATTGCTCTTTGGTCTGTCAGGAATGCTTGACCTGGTTCTCGTACTGCGGTTAAATTTGAAACTTGGCGTGCCGGATTATTTCTTCGCCGTGACTGATGAAGGGGTCTCCCGAATGATAGGGACACTCCAACGGATGCCTCTGTACGTGTTAAGCTCGAAGCTTTGTCCCTCTGGTATAGAGGGCACTTTCTTTGCGCTGCTCATGTCCATTGACAATATGGGGGTCCTCTTGACGTCATGGGGAGGTGGCTTACTACTTCACACACTTGGGGTCACTAGAACTCAATTCGGTAATTTATGGTTGGCTATCTTGATCCGTAACATTCTGAGGATTTCTCCGCTTTGTTTGCTGTTCTTGGTTCCCGGCGGGGATCCAAATGCTTCCCTTCTTCCAGAAGAACTGTTAGCTTCAAAAGAGGGAACTGAGACGGCGGAGCCACAGCACATTGAGTTGGTTTCACTTGTTAATAGCGCTGAAAGTAGATAACATTGGGGGCAAACCAGTAGTTACACCTCACTCTGCATAATCTAGAGCAAAATGCTCCAAAGGCGATTTAGAGGCCGGACAGAGGGGACTTCTTCATCTTAGCTGATTTTTGAGTACGTCTTCCCGTCCACTGAGGTACATTGTGATCTTGCTCGTCTACATTCGTATTTGCTGAAACTGAGAAACAACCCGGTTCATCAAAATAACGTGTTGGTTCGAAAGAGACAATAGTTGTGTCTCTTAAATTTCGGAAGAAGTACATCCCAAGTGCCAAGACTTAGCATGAAGGGACACTTAAGTAGCAAAAGTTAGGAAAGTGACACTTAAGTGCCAAAACTTAGCCGACGACCCCGGTCGACCCCCCCAACGTCGTAGGCCCTTCTCGGCGACGGCAGGAAGGGGGCAACAGTGAGGGGTCAACCCTCAGCCGCCTCCTTGGCTTTTTTTTTTTAAAAAAATATATATTTTAAATAAATTTAGTTTTAAATTAAATTTAATTAATTTTTATATTAATTTTTTCCCCTTGTCAGCAGCAAAACGACATTGTTTTGCATTTGTCTAGCCACGTCAGAATGCAAAACGACGCCGTTTTGCACTTACTTCACTGAAAAATCGCCGCGTCAGCATTTTGGCCAGATTTTCTTGCTGTTGGCATTTAAGTGATCCATTTTGCTCTGATTTTGGCACTTAAGTATCACTTTCCTAACTTTTGGCACTTAAGTGTCCTTCCGTACCAAGTTTTGACACTCTAGGTATCCGGCATTCTTTAAATTTCTGTCGTCTTGTGCATGAAGAAGGCAGAATTTGTACCCTTGGACTGGACATGGCTTCTGGTATTTCAATGGCTACGGCCCATTTTTCAGGTCAAGCGGGTCCTGACCGGTGATGTACAAGAATGAAGATTCTGTCGATCGTTCGGATCAGGTGGATGAAGAATGGTTCGATTACGGCGCGAGCAGTTGACCATGTCATTAGACAGACAGACAGCTGAGAACAACCCCTCAATTCAGTTGATTTCCTACTATATGACCAAACTGGTGTTTGTATTGTTAATCAATCCTTCTCAATTGTCCTATTAATTCAATACTTTAAATGTTGGGTGTGCCTTGTCTTATTTTATTTCTCATTGATTTGAGACGGGAGGGAAAACATTATTTGATGCACAATTATAGGATGGGCCATATTTTCTTCCACCAGTTTCTCTAACAATGCTTGTAATTAATGAGCTATAAATTATTGACATCACTCCTAGGCAAAATTTACTAAATATAAATACAGGTAATGCATCTAATTAATGAGTTATAAATTATTGACATCACTCCTAGGCAAACTTTGCTAAATATAAATCCGGGTAATGCCTATGTTTGTAGCCTACAAATCAGAATATTGATCGGAGAAATACCTATAACCCAAGACGGAGGAAATGTGGCCCTTTCGCTAATTTAACTTAAAAGCTCAACGAGCATTGCCGAGGTCAACAAAGCACAAATTTTCCAAATGTCAGATGTATATTTTAAGGGTTCGAGGTTAAACGGAAATCGGCCCTAAATTTTTAGGTAGATAAATGGAATTTTTCCTAATTTTTGTTTATTGACAAATGCATGAATTTGAGTTAAAGATTAAATTTAGCTCCTAAGAAATACAACCTGTTGGCCATTTTTATAAGGGCGAGAGGTCTCTCTACTTGTGTATGCAAGTGTGAGAGAGAAGTGCTCCATAAAATAATCATATAAATAAAGTCAATCATTTTATAATAACGTATTAAATAATTTTATATATTATTTAAACCATTAAATTATGATTGGTGACCCCTTAATTATCAATGACATAATGCTCTCTCTGTAGAAGATATTTAATACGCAAAGGAAAACAAACGTCAACCCACCAACAATACCAAGACGCCAAGGTGAGAGTCATGGCTGTTTGGTGACGCCAACAATAATTCCAACCCGAAAGCACGTGACAGCTTGAATTTGGATCTCATCTCCTCATAGGCAACGGACATCTCATCTCCTCATCGGCAACGGACCAAACAAGACCTTACAATCAAAATAAGAATAACATATTGTAGGTTGTCCACCTCTGAGGATATTTATTCAAGAAGTCCTACAAATTTAATCTTCAATTTTTCAATTATGTCAATTTACTCATATATCTTTTAACGATTTGCTAATGTAATCATTCCAGTCAATTTTGATTGGAAATTGCTAATGTAAACGATAATCGTCTTATATAGAGCAATCGGCTTTGATGTCGACAATTTTTAGCACTTTTTTTCAGATTTTTTTAATTTCCTTTCCTTTCCTTTATTTATTTTTCCCCTTTCTTTTCCTTTTTCTCTATGGCCGATAGCTGGCCATAGGTGAGGGTCAAGGAGGGCTGCCCTCACTTGAGTGACCGTCGCCCTTGCTAAATATGGGCGAGGAGTGGCCCCTCGCCCACACTTGCCCGTGGCCAGTGATCTAGAACCTCTCCTATGGCCGACCACTAGCCACATGGAAAAAGGAAAAGAATAGATGAAGAAAAGGAAAGGAAAAAAAAAAACTTCAAAAATAATTCACGTCAACGTCTATCGTACCATATTAGGACGGTCGATGTCTATATTAATGATTTTCAGCCAAAAATGGTCGAAAAGACTATGTTGGCAAATCGTCAAAAGGTTGAAGAATAAATAAGCACAATTGAAATATTTAAAACTGAATTTACCACCATATAATAGGTCTAGGATTTTTAGGACAATTTTTCTTGTACTTTATGTTATTAATAAAAATATTCCATACAATCCATAATTCCAAAAAATTGAAGTAGTATAGTTTCCAAGTTTTTATTATTTGGTGTAATACCGACCATTAACCCTCATTTTTTCATCCATCTGAATTAAAAATCTTATACATAATCAAATATGATCGCAAAAAATGCATAATAGAAAATGTTGCGGAAAATTCATATGTTTTTATGATGACAAAATATCATAAGTGAACTAACGTGAGCACTTGAATGTGCAGAATACATTCTCTCCATAAATAGATTCATATGTAGATGGTATTAGTAATAGGATGTCTATTAGTGTGAAAGGGCCTTTGCTCTACATAAGGCGAACAAGCTATTGGATTTGAAATATGCCGATGACCGGATGGACCTTGCAAATAGTGGACAAGTTAATGGATGAGGTCTAGGACTTGGCTTTGCGCAAGTCCATGTCTTCTGCCTCTTATAGACTCAAATGAACTGGCTATTGAATTAGTCTTCCTCTTTTTGCTTTCTTGTATGGTGAATAAATTAAGTATGTGTGATCATCAAAGAGGTCAAATGGACGAGTAGAAGGTGAACAAGCTTTGAGGACATGAAGGCATCAACAAAGCTTGGATGGACCTTGCCAATGGGAACAAGCAAGAGAACATATGATCATCGAAGAGTTCAAATGGACATAATAAGTGGTGAACAATCTACAAAATATAAGGATGCCATGCTCGGAAGTACGTATGTGTAGAAGAAGAACAAGCTTGGTTATGTGTAAGTTTGGAGGGAACCTCTGGAGAGGATGTTCTCGCAACTGACGAAGAAGTGGTTCTACGGCGGACCTCTACAGTCTTGGAGACAAGACGTAGGCTCTTTATCAATTTGATTCGAAATAAAATTGGTATTTTACAACCAGTTTCAGGTGATGGAATACACAAAAAGCATACCGGAGAAGACAAGATCAATTACCATATTTGAGTGTGCAATAAAGGATAACATCCCGTCTCAAAAGCAAAGTGTGAGTGTGTGAAGTTTAATAAGAGAATGTTATGTGTGATAAGAATCGTTTGAATATATAGAAGTATAGCCATAAATAAAAACAAGAATCATCTTATGGCACTATCATCTCAAGGATGACATACAAATCCAACCTCAACTTGGATCATGTCAACTATGAGATTAGGGTAGGCTAAGTGGATAGGCGGAACCACTATAAATATACTTTGCATTTTCTTCCATCTCTTAAACTCATTTCTATTCGGTCAATAGAATATAACTGTTTGTGTATACTCACGATTGTTCTATAGCTTGAGTAAATATTTTTTACACACTGTCTACCACTTAAACTCAAAAAGGATTAATAATATTGTTTGGGTCTAATCTATTTATCAGAGAAGATAGTCCAAAAATGACCCAAGAATATCTCAAAATTCAGGTTCTTGCATAAGAGCTGATGTCGAAGTCATAAGCAAACAACGGAGCTATCTACGAATGGTAGCTTCCCTCGATTGTCTAAGATGCAACAGTTAAGATTAAATTTGGGTGTGTTTGGTAGCCATTTTGTTCCTAGAAATAATTTTTGCTCATAAATGATAATTTTTTATTTAGTTCCTTAGACGAGATTATGAGCATTTGAAGGCGTTTGGTGACCAACCAAAATTTTTATTCCCGAACTAGAAATGTGTTTGGTAAGATTCTTAATTTTTTTTTGTTTCTTTTAATTTTTTAATACTTTAATTATATTTTTCTTTTTCTTTTTCTTTATTTTATCTTCCTCTCCTTCCTTCCTCCTTATTCACCCTCCTTCCTTATGGTTGGCAACCAACAAAGCGAGGTCCGACGTGCTCGCTGGAGGTTTACCTAGCCACAATGAGGCTGAGGCTCTCCTCGCAAGAGCTTCATCGGTGGTCAAGGAAGGCTTGCCTCACCAGATCTAGTGAGGAGAGCCTCACGGTGGCTAGGTGAGCCTCCGGTAAGCTCGCAGACCTCACCCAGCTAGTGTCGATAGCGGCAACAATAGCTGGAAAGCGACAATGGCTAGTGACCGACTAGGAGGAAGAAGAAGAGAGAAGAAAAAAGAAGAAAAAAAAAAAATGGAAAGATTTGATTCTTGAATTATTTCCAAGAACAAAGAAGTAATTGTTTTCTACTTTTTGATTATGTTCCAAATCTATTCTTGGAAAAAAAAATTACCAAATGAATTTTTTTTTTTTTTTGGTTCGAGAATAAAATAATAGAATTAAACACTATTTGGTTAATTAAAAACAAACCCTTTATGGACCGAAGCAGCATAACTATGAAATTTTTAAAGATTGAATCAGATCAATTTTAATGAGTGCACCAAAGAATTTTCAATTTTAGCTATTGATTGCATATTCCAATGACGAACCCATTATTATTTTAGAATCTTATTAATGAGTGCTTCCGAAATATATAAGATTTATTTAATTTGGAATATTACCATTTTCAAAGTATTAGTCAGTAGGTATGCATTTGAAACTGTAATTTTTTTTTTAATCTTTTTATCAAAAGAAATATCTATTGATTACCAAAATAATACACAAAATGATCAATAGCAAATTTCCAAAGTCAACATAACAAGGCAAGCCGGTAGAGTTACAAAACAAATAAAAAACCAGAAATCAAAGTATATCATTAGAGTATGGTTGACTGAGATAATCATATGCTTGTCCTTCATAAATAGATCTATGATTGTATTTAAGTAAAATGATCAGCATGGCCGATTATCGATTCACACATCATTGTCGATGATAAGCACACACCAAGATCTATAATTGTAGTTGCAACTTTGTATTTTGCTGGTGTGTCCCCAACACCATCACCATAGGGGACAATGAAAATATGTTGAACAAATTTAAATCCGACACTTACGAGATCCTTCAGATTTAATATTAAAATTGCTGAAAGACCATTGAAATTGGAGGAAAAATACTTATTCATTAAAACTCCTACATTTAGAAGTACATCGGAGAGAAAAGCTTCCAAAAATAAGAATGGAAGAGCAAAGTTTTCAGATTTAAAATTAGATTAGGAGAGTAAAGAAAGAAATGAGAGGAAATAAATGAAAAATCAAGCGGTGCCCTGGAAACAATTGTTGGATACCCTGTAATAAATATTCTAACCAATAGAAAATTGACTGATGTTTCCTATTCTCCAATAAGATTTCGAAACGCTGATATTATAATTTAATGGCCCCCAGTTAATGCGGATTATCTCAGCACTCAGAAGGTTCCACGTCCATCTCCTGAATTAAATTATTTGAACTTGCTTGAAATTAGGGTTTCCATGATAAAGCACATCATTATCTGCGCAACAACAGGTCCCACCTCCGGCACGATTTGTCAAATTTTCAGATTCCTCAATCAGTGTTGTCCCACAACGAGGAGGAGAGAATGAAAAGACAGAAAAGGAATCATCACAGGCTTTGATATAATTGTTAAAAAAAGAACAATTTCTCATCTCTCTATAGATGTTTTCTTTTGAGAACTTTAAGAGCACGAATGCAGAGGCCTTACAATTTAGAAACCGCAGAACATTCCACGAGCTTTATGAACCGATCAAATTCAAGTATTTGATCTATGTAGGTAGCCTAATTTGGAGCAGTGTGTATATAGTTGATGGAATTTGAGTTTATGACTTTTAGTTCCTTAGAAAAAAATCCTTGATATTCCAATCAAATGCATTTATCTAAGAACATTCTTATATTATTTGTAACAAGCATAATCGAGAAAAACAGATTTCTACGTAAAAATACAAGTAAAGAAAACTAGAAATTATAATTTTTACCATCAATATTGTCGACCGTTTTGCAGCTAGACGGTAAATATCAACCTTTTCCATGTTATATGTGATCAAGTAATGCGAAAATCAAACTATTTCATCCTAAATATGACCCAAAAACTCAAACCCACTCAGTGACATCATTTTTCATATGCTTTATAGTTGGAATTATCCACACAAAAAGAACATCAACGACATAAATGAATATACTGTAGTCTTGAAGCGCCCCCATTTGATGGGTTTCGATTCGTATCCCAAAGCTAACCTTTTTCCATTCAAAACGTTTTCCTTCCCCAAAAGCTCGAATTGGACCCACGAATTTTCTTTACATCTGCCGATCCAAATAAGTCATGCACACGTTTTAAAAGGTTGAGAATGAGTCGACTTTTAAAATGCATAGATTACCCATGACAGGAGGAAACGATAGGGTCGGATAGGGACTTTCGTGTCGGATGCGCGGACACAAAGACCCAATCATTCGGCATCAGCTTTGCTTTTTCTTCTCTTGATAAGGTTACATGGATTACAGATCCAACCATTGGTTTAAGAACTTCTAATTGCTTCGAATTCTAAGTACAATACATCGAGTCATTTCGTGAGCTGATTTCACAAACAGGTCTTAATGCCCGACATTATTGATTAGAACTAAAGATATTTTGTCTCAAGATAGAACTATAAATAAGTAACAAACTTGATAGACCTAACCACTAACTAGTAATGCACGTGCTAGAAAAGAAAATGCATCAATTTATGTGAATCCACGATTCAATTCAATGTCGGGTGAACACATGTTGGGATAGATAGGTTGTAGGAAAATTATCCAAAAAGTTCTCAATATATTTTACAACGATGGATAATTTAGTCTTAATTCTTTCAATTGTGTCAATTCACTCTTAAACTTTTTTGACGATATGTCAATTTAGTCATTCCGGTCAATCATCCAAATAATAGGTTTAGGAATGAATGGACAAATTTTCAAAAGGTTTATAATTAAATTGGAAAATCATCAAAAAGTTTAGGATTAAATTGGCACAATTGAAAAATATATGATTGAGTTGACTTTTGAGAAAATAATCCTAATAGGTTGCATCTATTAACGAAGGTATTTAACCATAGGAAAATTGAGTTAGTCTAAGTTGTCCACCGGAGCTATTGAAGTTAATGTGAATGCTGAATCTAGCTAAATATGAAAGGATTTTAAGTGCCATCGGGGTTCCATTTTTGTATTGACTTTGAACAACCCAATCAAAGGAAGATATTTTGGTAAGATTCGGTACTTCTTTTATTGGTCGGGCGGCCAATCATGCGACACTCTAAAAGTATATAAAAAATAACCTTTTGGAGCTAATGAAAAAGGGTGTAAATTTACTAAGATTTAGATCGAGTCCTCGTCCGTCGATGGACTAGTCTAAAATGCAAAACTACGAGTACTTTGGTTCGTTTTACAATGCATTTACTCATGCGACACTCAAACTGTAATTAGAAGCTTAACTTGCACTTTTATTTTAAAGAACTAGACCATATTTTTCGATAAAATATTTAATTATGGCCATTGAGAAAAAAAAGGTTTAGCTTTCAATTTCGCTTTTTAAGTAAAGATTCTCATTTCGATTGTACCGGTTAAAAGGTTCAAGACTCAATTACATTTTGTATGTGAAGTTTAAGACTTTTGTATGAGTTTCTCGAAGGATTAAAACTGATAGCGGTGAAGAAGTTGTGGTAGGTTTGGCATATACTTGTTTCATAAGAACTGATTTGCCAAGCAAAATAGTCAATATCCGATAATTAGATCTTGTATCTTTGTCGATAATTGGCACATGTCAAAAACTCCCTCTACCAATAATAATGGCTTGGTGGTGCGCATCTAGGTTCACTTTCCTCTATACCATCACCATAGGGAGACAATCGGTTAAACAAGTACTGATTTAATATTTGGAAAAACAAATTTTCGTGGATCAATGAGACAAAAAACTTTTGCGATCACTATTGAAAACTGAAGGTAGGAATCTATATACGAAAATAGCATAGGGGTATTAAATTTTTGAAAATATATTAATTGAACTCCCGATCTAAATCGAGAAAGGATAATTTCTAGATCAAAAACTAAATCGAGAGAAAAGGAAAAAAAAATAGTGTTCCCAGATTTCAATCGGGAGAAAAGTTAAAAAAAAAAAAAAAAAAAAAACAAGAAAAGATTGAAGAAGGCGATGGAGAGAGAAGAGAGGGGGAGAGAGACTTTTTAGCTTCTTTATCACTCATTTGTACCAATGGTTGTTAACTTGCTATGTTTGTTGTCAAGTTATTATTGGTAGCGGTGGCGGTGACTGTAGCTAGAGTCACCTCAATTTTTAGCTTAGCTTTTCAGAATAGGCTATTATTTGACTTGAACCATCACTTGTCCAAAAATTTCAATCAAACCCATAATTGCGTTGGACTTTTTTAAAAGCTTTTAACCCATACTCAAGTCGCCCAATTTAAAACAACCAAATTTCAAGATATCATATCTCTTTGGTCTTGACCGTCCACTCACCACAGTGCCTAGAGATTTCGGATTTCTCCGATGAGGTAGTATTTTTCAATCGGTTGTAAGTAGCAAGTCACGAGTTTCATCAACATTCATGCCACTTAAAATTTTAAAAGAAGAGGAACAATATATGAAGTGTTTATTTTTGTTATGAAAATCATGTAAATACGTGAATTTTTAAAGGTAAAGTACGTACAGTAGTTTATTCACATTGGTGGGTTTAATCATAACGTACCCTGTAATTAAGGATGAGTATGGTTCCAATTTAAAATTTGAAATCTGAGAATTGAATCAATGATAATTTGTCTAGTTCCAAATTCCAAGATATGTATAATAGGTTTTAAGTTCCAAAAATTGGAGAACTTATTTTGATAGGAAGGTTTCAGGTTCTAAGTTGTTGGAATTTAAAATAAGTTTTTGCATTTTTTTATCTATATTTTTACACAATCTTGCGGCATTCCATGATATAATTTAGAATCACTAGTCTAAGTTCTTTATTTTGTAATTAAGATTTTTACTTTGTTATATTCTTCGTGTGTTCAAATAAAGTTGTGGTTAGTAAATTGTAATAACAAGTGGTGATTATTAAATATGATTATACATGCAATGATGAATTATTAATTTCAAGATATATAGAATAGATTTCAGATCCTAAAAAATAAAAAACCTATACTGATGATTCCGAACAAATTATTCAACCAGGAAATTTCAGGACCCGTTTTGCACCGACGCCAGACAAAGGTCGACGGTACACAAGGCCTAAAACAATAGGATATAAATGGCGTCACTCCATCTGGTCCGGTGGGCCACGCGCGGGAGCGAGAGCGAGACGCAGGAGGAAGAGAATTTCTTGAGAGCGGAACCACCAACGCATTGACCCTCGTCTCCTGGTGGATCACCCTCTGTCGCTCTCTCTCTCTCTCTCTCTCTCTCTCCTTCATTCACGTCTTTCCATCCAAATTGAAGCAACCCCTTTTTTTCTTCAATCCTTCCATGGGAGCCCAAATGCGTCTTTGACCCGTCCTTCGCCCCGGGTCACTTCATCCGCGTGAGTATATGCCCCAGTGTCGTGTTGGGTCGTCTTCCACCTGACCTGGAGTGTTCGTCTCACCCTCTTCTTGTGCTAATTTGAAGTCTTTCGAATCGGGGTTCGTCTTACTTGGACTGGGGAGACGTGGGTCGTGCTGTGACCTTTGCTTACTCGCGTGTTTGCTGGGGTAATTCGGTGATAGATTCTTGAGGCGCCGTCAGGGTACTGCATTGGTCACTGTCCTTGGTTTGTTCTGTAGTTTCTGATGTGTTAGTGTTCCGTGCTTGATCGGGAATGTCTAGAGTTCGTCGATCTTTTCATCCGGGTTAACGTCTTTGACTGTTGACTGACAGTTGCCAAACCTTTGGAAATACTTGTGGTCGGATTTCTATATGGGAATCTTGGAGGTTGAAGTGTTGATGGAGATGTTAATTAGATATGAAGGTTAATAAATCCGATCATGAAGGACTTGGAATAGGGAATCTCTGATGGATGTAACTCTGGCGTATGCGTGTCTCTATCTGATTTCGACATGGTCGACGTGTGATTTTGGGTTTTGTTGGAACCACAATTGACTTTTCTCGCACCTTTTCAAGATTATAGCTGACGGCAAGAACTTGAGTGTTGAAACTGGATTCACCGGTCTGGGAATTTCTTATGGTGTTTACTTATTCTGAGTTTGACATTCATTTCATTTTTAGCCGGGGAGTTCTGTGATGTTCTTTTTCTTCCGTTTGATTGTTTGAGTGAAATAATGTCTCGCGTGTAACTTACAGACAGAAATGGGGATATATCTGAGCACACCGAAAACTGAAAAGTTCTCAGACGATGGCGAGAATGATCGAGTTAGATATGGCCTATCATCTATGCAAGGTTGGCGTGCGACAATGGAGGATGCTGTGAGTAACTTGAATGGAAACTTTGCTGCTGTGACTCGGTGCTAGCATGGCTTACGAGTCTTTTTCTTTTCTTTTTTCCTTTTTCTGCAGCACACTGCCTATCCTGACCTGGATGCTTCCACCTCATTCTTTGGTGTTTATGATGGCCATGGAGGTATCACCAATAATATTTTGATGCCGAATATCTTTTATCTTAAAGAACCAAAGTTAGCCTAGCCAGACCTGCTTCTCTGTTCCATAGTCAAGTCAGAGGTCCATCTGGACATAGATGTTTAGTGACTCTTTGTCTATTATAAATTGCCATCGATGTGCCACCTGATGGGTTAATGCAAGTGCTTTTTGCTGCATCGGAAAGTGTGGAATATTGATAAGCTAGTGAGTTGTGAGAATGTTGATCCCATGGCAGATCTCTCAGAGACTGTTAATCAATTATCTATAGCACTGCAGTTGCTTTCTTCTGATGTTAATTACAACTCTACTTACCGTTCCATGGCCACTTTTAGTTGTTTACATAATATGTGTGGAGTGAAAATACCAGGTTGGTGTTTAATGGAGGCATCTTTAGCTTTCTGCGACTGTCAATCTAATCAGCAGTTTTACTTGTACTACTTGGCCTGAAAACAGGTCATAAAAGATCCTATGTACCCATCTTAACTTACAGGATGTGTCGAATTATCAAATCATCATATGGCTAATGTGAAATGCGTATGGCTTTAAAATAAGTTGATTGAGGTTCCTATAGTGTAGAACGAAAGATATACTCTATTTCACAATTTGAAATCTTTGTGCAATTGATATGGTTTTCATAATGATACTGACTTACATGAATGATGAAGTACTGCCTTTGATTATACTGTTATCAGTTTGTTGCCAGAAATTACAGAAGGGAAACCCCTGTACATTTTATGATACAGTACATCGTTTAAAATGTAGCAGTATTATCACATGCAACAAAGTATTGGTCAATCAAATTCTGGACTTATTAAAGTCAGCTCTCGGGAAGCCTCGTTGGTCAGCTTCAGCTTCTCGCTGACAACTTTGTGTAGTTATAAATTTATTGGATTTCTGAAGATGAAACTGAATGCATGAAATGCTTGTATCACCAGCTCAGTCCATCGGATTCAAACACCTGTTCACAGGTTCAGTTTATTAGGTTGATCCTTTTTTGCATTCAATTTGTAGAAGATCTTTGGTCACTAATTATTTTACGTCTACATGAGAGCTTTTGGGAGAAAAAGAAACCTATTAAATCAAATTGGTCCGAACCAAACTAAACTAAGTTGGCAGTTTTAGTCTGTCAATTTGTTTGTTTGTTTTGGTTCGGATGAGTTCTTACAGGGTGATTGTTTCATATTTAGCTTATCCATTTGAAATAATTTATAAACCCAATCAGAATAGATAAATGTAAACTAATGAATATTTTTGTTAGTCATCATACAATAGGAATGTTCGGGCTCTTACACTTGATGGGAGGTTATTGTGGTTATATGGTCTTTTTGCATGTGTACTGTATACTTCCATTCAAAGTTTCAGTGCCCTGACAATTCATAAATTTTAATCTCTTTCTTTTCATTATCTATGAAGAGAGTCACAAGTCTTTGCTGTTTTGTACCTGATGTCAGAGATAAAAAGTCACTAGCCAATGTTATTGTTCGTGTGAAATTCCTGGCTCAGCTTTAATAACTGAAAAACAAACTGAATAAAAAAGGGACCCAATATATCAGATTGGTTGCAAATTTTTGAACAATAGTTGTTGGTTGAGTCGTAAATATACTCTAAAGTGAACAGCTAATCCAAACCGCACCTTCAAGCCGTTTCCTACTAAGTGAGGTCAACTCCATGGTTTTTCTTATGCATTTGCTGTCTGTCCTCTATTTTGGACACCTCTATGCTAAATTCCAAGAAATAAATTGATGGGACTGGATTTAGAAACTGTAGATTCAAGAAAATGGCCTGCATATCCCAACAAAACTGTTAGCTATAGTGGAGTTTAGATTTTGTGTTATATGTTTATTCTTTTCGAGAAAGGGTATGATCCAGGTAAAGTTTTGTGTTTGATTTGGTGCACTTTGAAAGGGCCCAATCTTCATATCTAACATTACTGGTCTTGTCTTTCTGCCATTTTCGTCTGATATGCTAATTTTAGGTGTATATGGTCTAAAGTGAAATGCTTAAAACTAATTTTGCTGCTAGATGTCAGATAGTGTTTGTGAGAAGTGCTCTTTCTTGCAGGGAAAGTGGTAGCAAAGTTCTGTGCCAATTATCTTCACCAGCAGGTCCTCAAGAATGAAGCATATGCAGCCGGAGAAATAGGAACGTCCCTTCAGAAAGCTTTTCTCCGGTGATTTTCCTTCATTCATAAATCTTCTGTTCCTCTTGCCTTTTCTCTTAGGGATAAACATTTGCCTTAAATGTTTTTTACAATGATAAATTAGCTTTGAAGAAGTTTTGGTAGTCACTCTGTTTCTATTTGTGTAATGATTACTTGTCAGTGATGGTTGCCTGTAATCATGAAGTGGAATAGAACCAAAGTGCATGCAGTATGTGCTTATCTCAGCAGGTGTTGTTGCTCTCTGCAAGTAAGATATCATATGTAGAACCTGGCTGCTGAAACACAAACTTCATTTAGGTTCGTAGCTTGTTAGATAAGTACTATAAAAGAGGAGTATCTCTTTTGAGATCTAAAACTCATTAATTTCTTATTCTAAGGGTGAGAATTTTTGGAACTTGAATCATATGTAGCAGCTACTGATATGCTGTCCCTACTTCTCTCTTGCAAATGGTGTTATGCTGTTGCAGAATGGATGAAATGATGCGAGGTCAAAGGGGTTGGAGAGAATTAGCTGCTTTGGGAGATAAAATCAACAGATTTACGGGAATGATAGAGGGACTTATATGGTCTCCAAGGGGTGCAGATAGCAATGACAAGAATGGTGATTGGGCTTTTGAGGAGGTATTCAGAAGCAATGGGATCGGTTTTATTCTTTTCCTGTATATGCCATTTGCACTAAATGTTGTTTCTCAGTATAATTTCTTGTTGCATTCACCAAAAAAGAACAGAAAATTCAAAAATTTCCTCTTTTTTTGATGTGGTTGATTTTACCTTTCATTTTTGTTTTCTGATTTATGTTTTGTCCTTGAGTAATTCTATAGGGCCCTCATTCTGACTTTGCTGGACCTAGTGCGGGGAGCACTGCCTGTGTTGCAGTTATCCGAAATAACAAACTAGTTGTTGCCAATGCTGGTGATTCTCGATGTGTCCTGTCTAGAAAGGGTCAGGTAATATATAATAATTCAATCTCACTGGACACTTATAACTGCAATATATTTTCCTTATTTGAGGACTATTATGTCCTCAGATATTATGATTGTATAGGCCATTGTCCAGCTTTATACATGTGGAACATATGTAAAATGTAGAGAGTGGTCTGAGACCAAATTATTCATTCCTAGTTGGTCTCCGTCTTGCATGTAACAGGCATACAATCTGTCTAGAGACCACAAACCCGAGTTGGATGCTGAAAAGGAGAGGATTCTAAAAGCTGGAGGTTTTATCCACGCTGGACGAGTAAATGGAAGCTTAAATCTTGCAAGAGCTATAGGTATCTGATCTTTCACGACTAGGTTTTGTTGGGATTTCGACCTGGATCCAATCGTCTTTGCATACTTCTGCTTGATATTGGAAAGGAATTTCTGAATTTAATTGCCTCGGTGCCAATGTTTCTAAAACCAGGCCTGACCAGCCAGATCAAGTGGTTGGTCTGGGTATGATTTCATGTTCCGGTCCAGTTTGGACCATCAAATGCGGTAGGAAAAACTGGACTAAACCTTTGTTGATCCGGTTTAGCTGGTTGAATTGAATAGGACCGGATTTGGTCCAAATTGGTAATTAGGGCAAGATTTATAAAATGCAGTGGTGGAGAGTTGACCCAGGGACTGATTTCTAGCTACCTGGGTTAGCCCTTTGCCACTTAGCTGCAAGCTATCTTTATAATCGCGGTGACAAAAAAATTATTGCTGTCTTAAACAAGCCCAGAGCAATAAATTAATTGCTATTTCATGCTCCAGGCATTGTGTGGATTGTTCCCTTTGACTCTTAAATGTGCATTGGAAGGCCTCAAGCCTCCAACTGCTTGGCCAACAGTAATTATACTTGTCCCATTGAAAAGCTAACAGGTCAACCAGTTTGAACGCCTGAACCAATAGGTCTTTTGATTGATTCTCCCATCCAAATTTGTAAACAATGCTTCACACAAGGCCTTCTTTATTTTATGGGAAAAAGCCACCAAAAATCTTAAACTATGCTCACCGTGACACACTTATCCTAAACTTTTTCTTGCGACACAAAAAACCCCAAACTTGTACCCATGGGACACATTTGCTCCAAACTTGTACTGGTGTGACACATTTATCTCAAACTTTTTTTGTGACATCCAAAACCCTAAACCCTAAACTTGTATCCATGTGACACATTTACCTCAAATTGTGGGGTAGATATGTCGTATGAGTATAAGTTTTGGGTTTTTGATGTCATAGATAAATAATTTGGGGTAAATATGTCAAATGGATATAAGTTTAGGGTTTTTTGGATGACAAAAAAGAGTTTGGGGTTAAATGTGTCACCTGAATATAAGTTTGGGGTTTTTTGTGTCACTTTGGGGTATATGTGTCATAGTAAGCATAGTTTAGGATTCTTAGTGGCTTTTCCCCTTATTTTATATAGCATCTCTAGGTACATGTTTCTTTTGTATCTCTATAAATTCAATGGATAATTGTTTTCACTTGCTGCAGGTGATGTGGAATTTAAGCAAAATAAATTTCTGCCAGCTGAAAAGCAAATTGTAACTGCAAATCCAGATATAAATACTGTATGTGCATCTTTTAAGCAGCTACTCTCTTTTGGCTACAAATTTTACGGGATTTTATGTAAACTGCCTTCCAACTGACAATTTCTCATCTTTTTTCTCCTCTTGCATGATGTATGGCTATTTCAGAGAGATTTTAGATATAGGATGCTGAAATTCAATAATCCAAGTCACATCTGCTAGCGCATTTTTGTCGATGTTCTTGCTTTTTTCTTGGCATGCTCGTCTGTGTATCATAAATATATATGCATTTGACTTAAAAACTTTCCTTGCTATTTTTCTATTTGTCTAATTATCCCTTTTGACTGTTCTATGATAGGTTGACCTTTGTGAGGATGATGATTTTATCGTGCTAGCATGTGATGGCGTCTGGTATGCATCTTATGACAATATGACGCTTACCAATTTCAATATGACAAATAAGAATTAACTCAAGTTTGATGCTGAAAGAAAAGGTTGTTCCCCACCACTCACAGTGGAGTACAAATTAGAGCCAATGCGAGCATTTGCTGTGTGTGCACCCTTGTGTGCACCCGCAAGCATTCTTTTGAAAGATCTTATTGCACCTCATTTCAAGATGTGCCAGAAATATGACATGTTAGCCTGCAGTTCTAAAATAGTCCCCCGACAATGTTTGTAATTGTAGTTTACTTGACATGACCATAATCAACTCTTAATAGAACTGTTTGAAAGGATATATAACCCATCGCTCTCTTTTAGAGTTTTGTTTTACCTTGTCTCGTAGATCTTATAAATAAGCAGTGTTTATTCTTCCATTTTAAATGATTGTCTAATCCTATGTCATGCATGGAGATTGTTTTGTGTGTGGCAACTATTATTTTATTCTCTATTTATGGACTTTCCTTCTCGATTTTTTCAACATTAGTAAATATTGTACAGTAATCTATAGAAAATTTTTCCTGGACAATGTTGCCATGTCAATTTGTCTTCTTGTTTTCCTTACCTGGGGGGTCGTCCGAATGACGTTCTATTTGCAATCTGTGCTTTTTAGGGATTGCATGTCCAGCCAGCAGGTAGTGGATTTCGTGCATGAGCAGTTAATTTCTGTAAGTGGACTAGACCTTCTGGAATTCTGGTTTCTTAATTTGGGGGCTTGTGTAGAGTGACTTCTACTTTTAACCTTTGATTAGCAAGTAGTGTGGAACTCAGATTTTGAGTTTTGTATAACCCGAAACACTTGAAAGAAAATTGATGGTTAACATTGTGCACTGTGCAGGAAACGAAGCTGTCTGCTGTGTGCGAGAGAGTTCTTGATCGTTGTTTAGCACCATCTACCGCCACTGGTGAGGGATGTGACAACATGACTATGATATTGGTGCAATTCAAGAAACCAACCCAAATGATTACAGTACCAATTGAAAAGCTATCTTTGCCTTCTGAGTCTGCCAGCGGTGCCCTGAGTCTGGGTGATAACGAACTAAAACCTGAGGAAGTTGAATCAAAATAGTACTTACGTGTAAAATTCTGGATTCCACTGATCATAAGGACATGATTTCCAGGAAATGTTCAGTTTAATCTGCCATTGTATATAACGTGCCATTGTATATGATCAATCGATTGATGAATCCATGGTTGCTTGTTTAATCTTCCCAGGAGCATTGGATTGAGTATTCCATGTAATTTCTGAATAAGGAAACGGGCTTGGATTGTAGTGTATTGCTATTTGGGGACGTCTGACGCCTGTTGGATGCAGTCCTATGGTAAGACTTGTACCGCCGCCCAGAAAGCTTCCTCTGAAGTCTTCTGTGAATGCAGCTTAACTTCGTGTGTGATGTCACCGTTTATACCCCCAATAAACCTTGTCAGAGTGGCCATAGGTTCCTCTTGCAAATTACAATGCATTATCTTCATTCATCAAATCAGAGACAGTAGGTGACATTTGTTTGAGATTCTAAGTTCAATCCATTAACTGTCATCTAAAGTAGGGAGGAAAGCATTTGTCTTTCAGTTTCTGTTTTATCTCGGCCCCAGCAGATATGAGTTCATCCCTTTTTAGGTTCATTTGAGTGGACTGTCGATGATGCTTGGCGGAGGCTGTAAGTTTCAACTTCGCATAACGAACTTATGGCTATAAGAGAAATACTCTAAGACCAGCTACCCGATCAAGGAATGCATGCGGTTCAGCTCCACCGTCAAAACTGCCTCCCTGAATCTTAGACCTTCTCGGTTATATCCCCATCAAGATCCGACCGGTACCTGATCCTCTCTCTCTCTCTGAACAACTGCACATGCTCCTGTCTCATTCCTCTCTCGGTCGAATTCTACACGCCCGAGATTCTTACCCTGAGGACTCTCGTCTAAGAAACTCGGCTCGGTCATCCTCCTGCTGACCTTTATCAACCACCATATATAATTCATGTCCATTCCTAGTGTTAGATTCACGTGGTACGACCTTCCTTAATAACATTTCTCCTTGAAGAGCACCCAAAACTCTTGGACCCTGACTCGGTTGAGAGGTGATTGTAGGTGCTCGTCTAGGACTAGAAGCTTTCGTGCTTTGGGTGTTTATTCTTGACTTGACAGGTGGTTTGCCCTTTTTTAACTGGCGTCTATGTCACTAAGGTAGTGCTATGCTTGAGACATGTATTAAATATAACATCTCTAAATTAACTCACTGAGTCATTGCCATTACGTCATAAGGCGCCTCTGTAAGTCAAGTTTAGTTTTCACATGTATATTCTAGAAGTTTGTGCCTCCGTAAGTCATGTCTAGTTTTCACATGTATATTCTAGAATCGCTCTCTCTCCATTTGATGCACAATACAGTTCATTTATACCCCATTTGCCATCCTAGAAGTCTGCCAAGAGTTGATCCTTGTTCAGACCCTCTAGTCTCAACGATCACTCCCTAGTCTTATCAGATTGGATTGTTACATCAAGGTCTCTCTTTTGGCCATCTTTTTCTTCTTCCTTCTACACTTAATCACCCTCACCTGTGTTCAATAGATCTCGCCCTCAAACGATCACCATTGCCACTTCGGCATATGGAGAACTGTGAGTGTTCCATTTACACCATTGTTTACTTCCTTCACCTTCAATGCCATAAGCCCTATCCAGAAGCCACTTCGTCCGAGGGACCACTCGCTCTTCAACTTTATAAATTACAGGAAATTGAGAACCTCTTCTGTCTTGGCTTCTTCTACAAACTCCTCCGGGCAAAGAAAGCCCCGATTTTGGTCAGAGCCTTCGAAAGCATCAACTACTTTGCAACTCCTGTGGACAAAGAAAGTCCCCTCTTGGGTCTCGGATCTTCAGCACTTGTTGCTGTTATGGCATCCATTGACCACATTTTGTTCAAGTGACGGTAAGTCTGTAGGTTCTACTAGTTGAAGATAGAAGAAGAAATAAAAGGTGGGGAGAGAGAGAGAGAAACAGGGGTAAGAAATTAGGGGTAAATGGTTCCAAGGTCAGTCCGTTCTCACCCTGGAACCAGGAACTTGACTAGACAAGCCGATTTTCAATTTGTGGAACCGCCCGTCCGGTCCTGGAACCAAACCGGATTGGCCTATGCGGGTCAAAGTAACCATTCCACCTTCTCTTATTCGGATGAAGCTGGTCCAGATTTTCGAGGAAACAAAGCCAAGCCCTTCTCCTCTCTCTAGCTCGCTCGAGGAACTTCAAAAATCATTTTTCTAGATATGTTGGCTCTATTATTCCTTGCTCCATCAACATGCAAGCTCTATCTCACGTCCAAGAGCACCAATTTTTCTTGGTTTGTTGTCTCTCCTTCATCCCAGGCACTGGTTTTGCCTATTTCATGATCGTTTTGTCGAACGAAAACGAGCCCGAGCTTGAACCAGTTTGAACTCAATATCCGGCATCCTTGGGCCAGAAAAAAAGCAAGACAGGTAGGCAAGAGTTGAGACTTGAGATGAGGCCGCAAGAGGCATGAGAGTGAGCGACTGAACGTTGTGACTCGTGAGCGTGAGCGAGCAGAATTCGAAGAGAAGCAAAGAACTCAAGAAGGAGAAAATTCAATATGAATGTATTTAAATATATAAAAACTAAATAGAAATAGTTTACTAAATAAACCAAAAATTAGAAAGGAATCCCCAAAAAAAAAAAGAAATAAGCAAATAAAAAATCAAATTAAATAGTTTAATCCATTCCCACGTCACCTCAGGAACAATCTGATTTTCTGTTCCTTTCCTTCAGGCAGAAAAATCCCGAATCTCGTGTCCTCAACGGTACATCCTAGTTCAACCCTGCAGTACTCTTGGTACTTACAAGTTATCAATATATATACACCACTCATATCATATCACTCTTGATGAAGTGATAGCTTTAGCAAGCATTTACTCATGATAGATATTCAGCAAAATATACGTGCATCTGAAATAGGCCATCGGGGTGGGGACTACCTGCTGCGAGCAAGACTAAAGCCAAAAACGGAGAGGCTGGTAAATGACCTCGCGAGTCTGAAAGTGATCTCACAGTGCCAATACATGCATGCCATACATGATATATGCTTCACTATTCAAAAGATTTGAAAATGTATCAGTTTGTATTATATGTGCCATAACAGTTTGCTTTTGAAATAACACACGAAAGTTTATGTTCGACAGTTTGAAGAAGATCAAAAGAATGGCCAGAAGAATTTGATGGAGCTAACTAAAGATCGCCCATACAGGAACCTCAAAGCAAAGCTCGTTCTTGTGCGCTAAGCCAAAATAATCATCTTCTGGAGGGGGGAAAAGGATACTAAAATGATTTACCCTCCAGATCTTGCCACGCAACCTTCTTGACCCTTTTGTTACTCTTCAAGGAGCTCTTCATATACGGAACTTGTTCTCCCGGTCGCAGCCGATTGGCCCCTTCCATGCCTTCTGCCGCCTTGTCTTCTTCAATTTCCCGTTCCAGCACAGGAAGTGAATGCTGAGAAACAGCTTTCGAGGCGCTGTTGTTCCACTCTTCCATGCCTGTATCTTCCACACCAAGAACTTCCTTAGTTCGAGTACCACGAGATTGTAGCTCCATCAAGTACTGATACCTTTCTCTCAGGAAACTGTCAACAGGCAAAAAGAGCAGGCGATCCGTGTTATTTGATTCAGGTGAATAGAATACACATCGATACTCCACAAATGGAGTAGGGGGGGTAAGAAAAAGGACTCACTGAACTTCGGCCAAAAGGTTTTGCTTCCTCTCCTTTGCTTCTCGCAACCTCTTCGTATCGGAAGCAAATTCCTATCGATAGGTTAAAAAAGGTCAATTGACCAAACGAATGCTCACGTTTTACCTGATGATAGGATACCACCGAGCAATGCAACAGTAATATTAACAGACTCGAAAAGGGTCTCTCACACTCCGCAGATTGGTTACAATCCAATAGATTTCTAAAGCCACACTCCAAGTATCAAGCTAGAAAACACAATAGCATACTAGACTAAAATTTCTGGTGACATATCACTTACCAGCTACGAAGCAAGAACTTGAAATCTTCGTTTTTCATGAATCTAGGGATAGCATCATTGTAATATAGATCATAATTCGAGGAGAATCGTAATTGCCAACTCATCATACTCACACTTTTTTTTATGAACTTCAACTTCGAATGGCGAAATTATTATAACATAAAAATAAAAGAAAATAAAGTAGACACATAAATCAAATGTAAATGGCAGGAATCGACTAACCTTTTGCAAATCCAGATAGTCTTGCCACAGATGCTCATGTCTGAGCTTAGCCCTACCTTCGGCGCTAGCCGGGATGGATTCGCGAGGACTCTCGAAAACCCTTTTCAAATATCCTCGGCTCATGAAGAATTCCTCGAACGAGAGAGATTAAAAAGAGAAAAAGATCCAAACTTTCTGAGAGAGAGAGAGAGAGACGGCGAGAGTAAAAGGATCGCAATCCTGAACCAATGACGAAAATCAGGGTCCTAATAGGAGACGACAAGCTGCGTAAATATAAAGGGAAAAAAAGGCGAAAAGGCGCTATGCTTATAGGGAAAAAACGAGAAAAAGAGGAAAAAACTTATAAAAAGGGAATTAAGATTGAACAGAGAATAGAGACGAAGAGATCAGAAGAAAGAATATAATTAAAAGGAGGACAAGAGAGAGTATGTGTCTCTGTGTCTGTGTCTTCTTCGTCTGGGTAAGCAGAAGTTAAGAAGCCGAAAAAATCCCACGAGGAAAGAAGACGCGCCGACATCGTAGACGGAAAAACAAGGGAAGAAAAGGCGAGGGCGACTCGGATGAAGAGGTTCTCTTCGGTGGCTTTCCATGTTTCCTACTTTGTTCTCCAGTTGAGCTACAGCTTCTGATCGACACAGATTCACGTTCGGACCAGCCAAGAGAGAGAGAGAGAGAGAGGGTTTTGTATTTGAATATGGCGTTGGGCGTGTGATCCGGGAGTTTCCTGATTGATAGGGGTTTAATAGTGATCGCTGATGTTTTGTAAGAAATTTCTTTAGCGCTTCCTTATTGTTCGAATCTAGTCTTTTGTATATTGTTTTTTGAATCACTTGTAAAGCTCAAAATATTTATTTTAGAAAAAATACCATAAAAATCCTCATTTTTTGCCCCATTCCACCTTGTCTTCTTCACAGAAACAACTTTCCCGACATATTGTTCCACTCCTCAATGCCTGTATTTTCCACACCAAGAAGTTTCCTAGTTCGAGTACCACGAGATTATAGCTCCATCAAGTACTGATACCTTCCTCTCAGGATACCGTCAACTGGCAAAAAGGTAAGGTGATTTATGATATTTGATTTCAGGCGAATATAATGCACACTACACAAATTGACTGGAGGGGAAGGATAAAGGAACTCACTAAACTTCGTCCAAAAGGTTTGCTTCCTCTCCTTTGCTTCTTGCCACATCTCCATCTTGGAAACAAATTCCTATTGATAGGTTAAGAGAAAGGCCAATTGACCAAAAAACCACATAGGCTTTACAGGATAACCAGATATCGCTAGGAAATGCAACAGTAACTTTAACAGATTCGAAAAGGGTCTCTACAATCCACTAATTGATTACAATCCAATAGAACTCTCCTCAAGCAAGCGCTTGAACATATCGAAGTATCAAAAAACAAGACGCAACAGCATATAAGACTAAAATTTCAAGTGAAATATCGCTTACTAGCTACAATGCAGGAACACAAAATCTCCGTTTTTCATGAATCTAGGGATAGCATCGTTGTAATATAGATCACAATTCCAAGTGAATTGTAATTGCCAACTTGTTATACTCACACTATTTTTTAGAGCTTCAAACTCGAATCGCGATATTACTACAGTATAAAAAATAAGAAAATAAAGCAGACACATAAATCGAATGTAAACGGCAGGAATTGACTAACCTTTTGCAAATCCTGATAATCATGTGAGAGATACTCATGTCTAAGCTTAGCTATAACTTCGGCACTGGCAGCGATGGATTCGCGAGAATTCTCTAATCCCCTCTTCATATTTTCTCAGTTCATGAAAGAATTCCACCAAAGAGAGAGAGATAGAAAGTGAACAGATCCAAACTTTCCGAGAGAGAGTGATAATGAGAATAAAAGAGATGCATTCCCAAACCGATGATGAAAATTAAAGTCCTAATAGGAGACGACAAGCCGGGTAAATATCCAGAGAAAAAAAGGCGAGAAGTGTACTTATAGGGAAAAAAACGAAAAGAATCATATATTTTAAGTAGGCGAAAAGCGCTCTACTAATCTTGAAGCAGTATTGTACTAATGGTGATCACCGATGTTTCGTAAGAAATTTCTTTAGCGTTTTCTTATTGTTTGAATCTCGTCTTGTGTAAATTGACATTTAATTTAATCGAAATGCCTAAAACTTTTCAAAAACCAAAACTAATAAATTAAGTATTTTTATATTATTTTTTAAATCACTCGTAAAGCTCATAATATTTTTTTTTTTTAGAGAAATACTCAAAAGATCCTCTTTTTTCGCCCCATTACTACTTACTCTCTTAATTAACACTTCTCGCCCCATTACTACTTGCCCCATTTTATAATATCAAATCCTGTCATTCTTCACAAACACTTAGAGCGTGTTTGACAATTTGTCAAATAATATTTGATTCTAATTTTTTGTTCCCGGAGTAGATTTAGAACAGAAATCTATCTAGTAAATTTTGTGTTCTCGAGAACAAATTTGTTTCCGGAAATAGATTTGGAAAAGAATTAAGGAGTTAAAAAAAGTTGATTCTTAATTCCTAGGAACAATTATAAAAATCAAGCCAACCCATTTTTCTCTTTTCTCTTCTTTTCTTCTCGTTCTTCTTTCTTCTCTCTTCTTCTTCCACCACAACCGCTATTAGCCACTGTTGCCACCGCTGTCCGTCGTCGCTAATCGCTGATGATTGGTTGGGCGAAGTTTGGCGAGCTTGCCAAAGGCTCACCTAGTAACCTCGTCAGTGGCTGGGCGGGCCTCGCCTAACCCTCCCTCAGCCATCGGCGAGCCTTTCTTGGTTGAGCAAGGCTTGGCCAAGCCTTGTCCAGCTACTAACATAGCTCAGCCAACAAGGCACACCCTCACGAGGGCTAGTGATGCTCCAACGAGGTCGTCGGTCCTCGATTGCCGGCCGATCAGCCAAAGCTTGAAGAAGAAAAGAAAAAAAAGAAACAAGTAATAAAATTATTAGAAAGCTAAAAGAAAATGATTTGGATTAAAAATTTTGAGAATGGTACTAAACACAATTTTATTCAGGGAATAAAAATTTTGAACAGTTACCAAATGCCTTAAAATCCTTAGAAATTGTTTTCAAGAACATAATAAAAAATAATCATTTCTAGTCAGAAATTATTCTTGAAAATAGAATAGTTACCAAACACACCTTAGTCTTTCATCAACTACCATTGTCTGTCATTAGCATTGCCATCACAATGGTGGGCATGGCAATGGTCGGTGGCGGCAATTGATGGTTACAGTTTGGTGTTTGGGCGTGGAAGGAATATTATTCGAGTAGAGGATTTTCAGAAGGCAATCGCTTTCGTAAATAATGCGAGATTTGATGATGTAAAATTGTTTTCATTAACAAACTCTTTCTCTTTCCCCTTCTTCAAACTCCGATTTTCTTATTTTTCAAAAACTCAATATGTTAATTGGTGTTTTTGAGAGCACGAGAGGGTAATTGGTAATGAGATGAAATGTTGGAATCATTATTAGCATTTTTGTCCTAATTTTCTTCATTTGCAAATATTTTGAAAAGGAGTACAATTTATTAATCCAAAAAGAACACCCGAACAAGCTTGACCTGCCTCCCCAAATTGTTTTTACATTAGTGATGTCCAAAATGCAATCTTCTTCGACGAGGTGCTTGGCCTGGTAGCGGAAGGAGTCAATTGTCTTTGATGACTTTCAAGAAGTCATGAATTCAATTTATGTCAGTGAACGAATATTTGAGCGACTCATGTTGCATTGTTTAGCTAAGTCATATCTCATGTAAATGCACATATTGCCTACTAGTGTCACGACCTGGTCTATTCCGCGTGGGTCCATCCTCCAAAAAGAGCATTAGAAGTAAACACACATGGTGGAGATTATTTGTGGATGGATGTTGGTTACCAAATTACTCAATAAGGTCTCTCCAAATCAAGGGGGGATTTGACGTGTCACAAGCTCTCTAATTAAAGAGTTGACATCCTGATTAGTATTAGTTCTATCTCTCTGCAAGACTTCCATTATTTGATGTATGGTGTGATTCATTCTTGTCCAGCCTAATCTGTCCGTGAACCACACGTCTACCAAATGGGATTGTGCTCTAATATCATCTGCAACGATCCAGTCCGTTCCACATGGATTAAGCACCCAAAAGAAGTACTTGAAGTAACCTCACAAGGAAGTAACCATTTGCAAGTTGGAGTGAGAAAATGGTAGGCTGCGAATTGGGCCACTTGCTGATCAACAACTAGTTCGCCTGGAACAAGGGCCGCGGACTTCGCTTCCCCAATTTTCATATTCCGAATCCCAGTTCTCCGTCTGATTTTTGTTTTTTTAAAGCTCTAAATCACACAGCCGAATTTGTTGCAATTGTCAGGACTTTTACTCCGTTGAGCAGGACAGAAGATAGCAATTGTGGAAAGAGAAGGGAAACAGATAGCAAGAAAGGGGAGGAAAATTAGACAGAATTCGGAGGGAAGCTGAGAACTCATGAAGGAGAAAATTCAATATGACTATCTCGTAACAACAAACAAAATAGAAAGGAGTTGAACCCTGTCGGAAATTGAGATAAATTTCTAGAATTTCCTATATTACTAAACCACAATCTAGAATTCCCTGGATGAAGTTTTTGGACAGCAGAATAGATGAATCCTTCACTGAGCGAGGATTTAGAGGGAGTATAAGCAAGCCAATGCTCTACATCAAGACCTAAGGTAAGTCTGACACACTCATTGTCTCTTTGTATGTAAATGATCTTATATATATAGGGAACAATGAAACGATGATCCAAGAATTTAGAGAAGAAATTATGAAGACATTTGAGATGATGGACTTGGACTTGATGCACTACTTCCTCGGCATTTAGATCGACCAAAATGAAGGAGTCTTTATCTCACAAAGGAAATATACTAAGAATCTCTTGGAGATATTCAAGATGAACTATTGCAAAGCAGTTGCAACACCACTCATGACAAATGAGAAGCTACTAAAGGAAGATGGAGCAGAAAAAACTGATACCTCCTATAGAACTATGATTGGCAGTCTACTATATCTCATCATGACACCACCGGACATTATGTACACGACAAGTCTACTATCATGGTTCATGCAAAGTCCGAGCCAAATTCACCTAGGAACCGTCAAAAGAATTCTTAGGTGTTTACAAGGAAGTATGGACTACGACATTTAGTATTAGCCAAGTGTAAGTGCCAAGCTCATTGGCTACACTAATAGTGATTGGGCAGGATCAGTTGATGCTAGGAAAAGCACCACTGACTATGCATTCACAGTAGGTTTTGAAATATTCTCTTGGGCGTAAAAAAAAAAAAAAAAAAAAACTAGATTTAGTGGCACAATTCATTGCAAAAGAATAATACATCGTGATTGCTACGACCATTAATCAAGCAATATGGCTTCAAAGAATTCCAGAAGACATTGGAGAAGCTCAGACAAATCCTACTCCAATATTTTGCGACAACAAGTCCGTGATTGCTACCTAGAAAACAATCTGGTCTTTCATGGACAAACTAAACATATCGACATCAAATATCATGCAAAACAACGGAGAGATCGAGCTCAAATGTTGAAAGATTGAGGATCAAGTAGCAGACATATTCACTAAAGCACACTTGCTAGCCAAGTTCGAGATGTTACAAAGCATGCTTGAAGTATCATGAAATTGGATCAAGGAGGAGTATTAAAATGTTTATCCGATTTCTGGAGTTTTCTAGTATATGCATTTGCTGGAAAAGTGTAGAGAAATCTCACAAAATATCCAGTGCTTGTGCTACAAGGAAGAGTTTGGAGTCCACTGGATTTGTGTAGAATAGACCACAAAATTATCTCTGCAAATGGCAGAGATATTTGCCCTTGAAAGTCGGTTCACAAGCTCAATAATAGAGTTGACTAAGGATAAGAAAATCTCTAACTTGAGCAGAGATTTTTGCATGGATAAGTCGGTGATGTACGCTTATAAATAGACTTGGGTGGACGTCCAATCTTACTCAGAACCTATCAAACCTCTTCCCCTTCCTTTATGTTACCCACCAAATAATAAAAGCCTTCTTGTTGTTCCCCCGTGCTCCCCTTGCCGTGTGAAAGTCCGCTTTCAATTACACATCCTCTCCTCCCATTGCCCAGTAAAATCTCACATGCTCACCTGAAACTATCACTATTAGCTTCCGCAAACCATCAAACCTAAATTCCTAGATGAACCAGAAATTAGAAAGAAATCCTTAAGCGGACAGGAAATAAATAAATAAAATTTCGTAATAAATAATCTAATCCATTCGCCTGTCACCACGTCATACAAAATACAGCGAAACCGTCCTCAGGAACAATATGACAGTCTGATTTTCTGTTCTTTTCCTTCGGGCAGAAAAATCCTGAATCCTGAGTCGTGGAGAGTAGATCCTCCTTCAATCCTGCAATGCTCTTGGTGCTTACAAGTTATCAGTATATAAGAAGTGATGGGTCTGGTTAGCTTTTACTCGGGATAGGTTTTCAGCAACATATATGTGCATCTGAAATCAGCCGTCGGGGGAGGGGACTACACGCCGTGAGCAAGAATAAAGCTGACAACGGAGAGGCTTATAAAAGAGCTCGTGAGTCTGAAATTGATCTCACAATGCTAATACATGCATGCTACACACGAAATATGCTTCAGTACGCAAAAGACTTGATAATATATCCGTTTGCATTATATGTGCTGTAACAGTTTTGCTTTTCAAATAACGCATGAAAGTTTATGTTTGGCAGTTTGAAGAAGATCAAAAGAATGGGCAGAAGAATTTGATGGCGCTAACTAAAGATCGCCCTCACAGGAACCACAATCCAGAGCTCCCTCTTATACACTAAGCCAAAAGAATCATCTTCTGCACAGGATAAAAAGAATATCAAAAAATTGTATCCTCCAGATCTTGCCACGAAACCTTCTTCTTGACCCTTTTGTTACTCTTCAAGGAGCTCTTATATTTCACTAGTTTTCTCGGTTACTGCGGATCGGCCTCTTCCATGCCTTCTGCCACCTTGTCTTCTTAAATTTCCCGTTGAAGCACGGAAGTGAATGCTCAGAAACAGCTTTTGAGGCGCTGTTGTTCCACTCTTCCATGCCCGTATCTTCCACACCAAGAACTTCCTTAGTTCAAGTACCACGAGATTTTAGCTCCATCAAGTACTGATACCTTACTCTCAGGAAACTGTCAACAAGCAAAAAAAGTAAGACGATCTGTGTTATTTGATTCCAGGCGAGTAGAATACACATCGACACTACACAAATGGAATAGAGGGGAAGGAAAGAGGACTCACTGAACTTTGGCCAAAAGGTTTTGCTTCCTCTCCTTTGCTTCTTGCAACTTCTTGGTATTGGAAGCAAATTCCTATCGATAGGTTAAAAGAATGTCAATTGACCCAAAGAATGCTCACGTTTTACATGATGACAGGATACCACCGAGCAATGCAACAGTAACATTAATAGACTCGAAAAGGGTCTCTCACCCTCCACAATGTTGGTTAGAATCCAATAAAATTCTCAAGCCACGCTCAAACAAGTGGTTGAACTGTTGGGAAAATATAGTTTCGAATTGGGTAGAACAATGAAGTCGGATCTTTAAAGCAATCAAGTCGGACTTTGAGACGTGATTTTACTTTCTTTAAAAATTTATTTGCCTCACAATATTGCTAATGGTTACTAGCAAATTTCCTCCGGGATACAACAAAATCTCAAATTTCTCCAGGGTTTCTCGCGGGAAACAATTGAAAAAGATGGCTGTGTATTCTTTCAAAAGAAAACGAAAATGGAAGAGGAAGATCTTTTTTAATTGAATAGACATGTTTAGTAATTTATAGCAAAAATATGAACTTATATCCAAACAAACACAACATTTCAAGAATTAAGAAGTTATGTCTGAATAGGTACAAACTTTGAGATAATCATCGGAAGAAATAATAAAATTCGAAATTAAATAAATAAAAAATTACGTAACTCCTTTTGAACAGTTGCACTATTTCAACATAATGATATGGTTAATTTTTTATAAAAATAAATCTGAATTTTAATCAATAAAAATAATGATTGTTGATTAGTGTCAAATATCATCCATATATGCACTCACATCTTTTCAATGTGAGACAAGGCTTTGTTTTATAAACATTTTACCAACATGAACATATTGAAGTATTAAGGTAGAAAACATAATAGCATACTAGACTAAAATTTGAGTGCCATATCGCTTACTAGCTATGACGTAGGAACTCGAAATCGTCGTTTTTCATGAATCTAGGCAAAGCATCATTGTAATATAGATCATAATTCCAGGCTAATCGTAATTGCAAACTCGTCATATTCACACTTTTCTTAGAACTTCAATTCGAATCGCAAAATTATTACAGAATAAAAATAATAAAATAAAGCAGACACATAAATCAAAACCCTTTTCATATTTCTCGGTTCATGAAAGAATTCCTCGAACCAGAGAGATTAAAAAGAGAAAAAGATCCAAACTTTCCGAGAGAGAGAGAGACGGCGAGAGTAAAAGGATCGCAATCCTGAACCAGTGACGGAAATCAGAGTCCTACTAGGAGAAGACAAGCCGCGTAACTTGTTTGTCTGAGGAAGCAGAAGTTAAGAAGCCGAAAAATCCCACGAGGAAAGAAAGACGCAGCGGCATGGTAGACGGCAAAAAAAGGGAGGAAGGCGAGATTGACTAGCACGAAGAGGTTCTCTTCGGCGGCTTTCCATGTTTCCTACCTTGTTCTCCAGTTTAACTACAACTTCTGATCGACACAGATTCACGTTCAAACGAGCCATGAGAGAGAGAGAGAGAGAGAGAGAGAGAGGGTTTTGTATTTGAATATGGCGTGTGGCGTGTGACGCGGGAGTGTTCTGAATGATAGGGGCCCTTGTAGCGGTACCGTAAGTGATCGTGGATGTTTTGTAAGAAAATTCTTGAGCGCTTCTATATTTTCCAAAAACCTAAACCAATAAATTATATATTTGTGTATTATTTTTTACATTGCTTTTAAAGCTAACAATATTCGATTAGAAAAGTACCACAAAAAAAAATCCTTATTTTTCACTCCATTATGGCTTACCCTCCTTTATTTTTAAAAATAACATTTCTTGTCCTGTAAAGAAATTATATTGTTGAAAAGACCAAATTGTCCTTCATTAAGATTTCCAATCCTGCCATTCTCCACAAATACTTACTCTTTTATCAGCCATGTTGTTTGTCACTGCTGCCGGCATCGCAATGGTGGGCATGGCGATGGTTGGCAGAGGCAACCGAGCTTAGGAGTAGATGGTTACATTTTGGATGCGTTTAGCAGTCGGGATAAAATTCGAGATATGATATATTTATCCTATCCTACATTTGGTGCTCGCTTAGGACATGATAAAATCGGATATAATGGAGATATAAGCAAGATAAAATTATCCATGGGGAGGTGGGATAAAGGTGGATAAGATTTCTAACGTCCATAATAGGAAAGTTATTTTTCTCGAATAAAAAACTTATTAAATTAACAAAATTTTAATTATATTTCAATATAAATAATATTTGAATTCTAATTTAAGAAATTAAAAATTTAAAAATATTTTTAATTAATCTTATTTTAATCTATATATTCAACTTTAATTCTATCTTATAATAAACATTCAATCTATAAATTAAATATTTATATTTATTATATATTTAGGTATGTTAGTACAGTTTACTATTTGACAAAATTTTATTAAAGAATGATGAAA
Organism: Eucalyptus curtisii; assembly: GCA_017140595.1. Classification (NCBI taxonomy): domain Eukaryota; kingdom Viridiplantae; phylum Streptophyta; class Magnoliopsida; order Myrtales; family Myrtaceae; genus Eucalyptus; species Eucalyptus curtisii. The sequence goes on along the minus strand of CM029502.1, from coordinate 1,223,358 downwards.
GGGGAAAAAAGAAATAATAAAGAAAATAATATAAAAAAGAGGAAAAATAAAATAAAATTAAAATTAAAATAAATTAAGAAATAATGTTACAAGATATTTTCACCATCTCCGTTTATGAACATTTAGGTTCATTACCACCGCTCGCGGTGGCCGCGATGGTTAGAGCTCTTCTCCCCCACCGAAAGGGGAGGGGTTCGAAACCCCGCGTCCCCATTGTGCGACTCACCTGCAGCCGGGTTTGTGGTGGTGGCTCAATCGCCCCGGGTTTACCTTGTTGGCTGCCAATTGTACGAGGGTTCCCGGTCATTAAAAAAAAAAAAAATATTTAGGTTCATTTATAATGATATGCCATTTATATTTATAAAAAAAATGTACATGATATTATGTGAATATATCCGACTTTAATATTACGATTCACCAAATAATAGATATGATATAAAAAAATCCCAGAATTTCATATCATATCCTATCGAGTCCTATCCCGATTAGAAATCTGAAAGACCAAACGTAACATTTGGGTTTTGTTTTGGGGTTTTGGGTGTGGTAAGACATGTAGGATTTAGGCGAAGCATTTCCAAAAAGGAAGTGTCACTTATGTAAATAAGGCAAGATTTGAAAATGCAAAATGATCTCCGATGACAAAACTCAATATGTTAATTGCCGTTTTTAAAGTAGAGGAGGATGTGGTAATGCGACGAAACGTGGGAATGATTATTAGTATTTTTCCTAATTTTTTTCATTTCCAAATATTTAGAAAATGAGTACAATTTGCTTATAAAAAAAGAACATCCAAACAATCTTGAACTACCTGCCTAAATTGTTTTAACATTAGTAATGTCCAAAGTGCAATATAATCCGACAAGTTTGTTGGCCCTATAGCGAAAGGAGTCTATTGTCTTTCACAAGGTCATGAGTTCGATTCACATTGTGAATGAATTGGCAATGTGAAGACCATTTACAGATGGAAGTTGATTTATAAATCATTCAATGTGGCCTCTCCCAATCAATAATGAATTTGGGATGTCAAAAGCTCTCCAATTAAAGAGCTGACATCCTCATTAGTATTGACTACATTTGGTCATATGGATTTTAAACTAGATAGAACTAGATAAAATAAGATATAAAATTCAGGAGTTTGCTATATCATATCCATTATTTAGTGATTGAATTAATAAAGTTGAATATATTCACATCATATAATGTAGATTATTTGGTATAAAAGCTTATAAGTATAAATAAACCAAAAATTTTACAAACGGAAATAAAAAAAAAAACCTATCGCAACACTCTTACTTATTTTATTTTTATTTGGTTTTTTTTTTACCTCTCTTTTTAATTTTCTTTTTTATTTCTTTCTTCTCTTTCCAACATTCTCTAATAAAATTTTGCGTTGATATCACAAAAAACTTCAAATTTATACACCTATGACACATTTACCTTAAACTGATTTTTTTAACTATGAAAGACCCCAAACTAATACATTTTTAACAAAATTACCACAAACTACTACACTTGTGATAAATTTATCGTTTGTTAGTTTTCATTAAATTTTATTGTCAAATCGTTGAGTTGGATGACACGTGATAATTAATTGGTGTATCAATTGAGATTTTACTCTTCAGTTGTCATTGTTGCACTAGTTTTTTTAGTTTTTTGTGGTACTATTCCAATTCAATGGAGGGTATATCTATCACAAATATACTAATTTATGGTTTTTTTACGGTGAAAAAATTTGTTTGGGGTAACTAATTTGGAATTTTTTGTGGTATTAATCCTAAAATTTTATTAAATAGTAAATTGTACTAATATACCTAAAATACCTAAAATATGTAATAAATATAAATATATTTTTTTTTTATATATTGAATTTATATTATAAAATAGAATTAAATTCGAATATATAAATAAAAATAACTTTAAATTAAAATAACTAATTTTTTTATTTTGATTTTTTTTTTATTAGAATTCAAATATTATTTAAATTGAAATATCATTTTAATTTTATTAATTAAAAAAAATTATTCGAGAAAAATTACTTTCCTATGATAGATGTTAAAAATCTTATCCACCTTTATCATATCCTCCATGGGATATTTTTATCCAATCCATATTTCCTTTATATCCAACTTTATCCTCTCTTAAGAAATGCAGCAAAGATAAATTTTATTATATCTTGAATTTTATTCTAACTGCCAAACATAGCCTAAGTCTTATCTCCCGGCAATACTCCGTCGTTTGATATGTATTTAATTCATTCTTGCTTCCTTCGTCATTTTAGAAGCTTGTCAAGACCCAAATATTGTGCAAGCCATTTTGTCCCTACGATGACCCCCTTTTCAAATCGGTTGCGGGCCTAGTTTGTCTGTGAACCACACACATCCACTAGATGGGGTCCTACTTTGATACTATCTATATTTCTTTTTCACGTATTTATTGAGCCTAGCTATAACTTAATTTTTGTACAAGTTTGACACTAATTTTTTTATTGCAGTTCATGTTAGAAAATTTAATTATAAAATCACTCATTCGTTTAATTGCTTAAGATTTTAAAATAGTTGATAATGGTTTCATAAAATCTTACATATATTAGAGCAGGAAGTCCTAGAAAGATCTTCCCCAATTATATATTTTCAAGCTTTAGGCGTAGGTCAAAATTCAATCTATGCATGAATGGGAGTTTTAAAATTTTTAAATATTAAATCACGCTTTTATCCAATGACTTAAGCTTTTAGAATAATTAGTAGTGGTCACTCAAATCTTACATTTGATAAACAAAATTTATGTTCACAAATTAACGTGGGAAAAGCAAGTAAAATTGTATTGATTCCATTTGTGGATTATAATTTCCAATCAATTACACTTTCCATTTAAAAAATTTTCTTTTATTCTTTTTTCCATGAAATATTATCAGAGAGGCTTAATGATGCGATCATGAAAAGGCGACACCAATTTTGAAACTCAGCAGATCCTCAAGGTGTAACTTGAATTTGGTAGAGCTTTGTGTTCTTCATGTTCTTGAAAACTAATGATTCTGTTGACATGAAAAAAAAATGACAAACGTTTGGTTACTATCTATAAGTAAAAAACATAGTCAATGAGAACAAAGTTTGTAAAAACAAAAGTCATCAATGACCAGAATAATTGACAACTTGCCAATAAACTCATTGATGATAGACTTTAAAAGTTATTTACAAGAGCCTTCCCCAGTCAACGGGTCACCTACACCCGCATGTAATTGCCGACTAGTTAACTCTATATTTCCGAATGTATAACTTCTTATCGATAATCATTAGTAGATAATAGAAGATCGTGGAGATAGTGTAAATAACCACCTAGTGTGGGCTATAAGTATGTATTCTTTTTTTAACCCTCCAACAGTCAATAAAAGAACTTCACATCCTCTAAAATTTATCTTTCAGAAAATTTAATTTTCCGACAGTTTTTACATTGTTTGCAACGATCATTCTCAGTGTTCATTCATTTAAATTCATTATCAGAGTTCTTGTCCAAAATTAACACAAAAATTCTTCACAATTTTTATTGATTTATATTGATGCATTCATATTTGAAAATGTATTTCATCTTTTTGGTGAAACAAATTCCAATGATCTTTTCTTCCATCAAGAGTCGGAACTTCTTTTGCATGAGAAAATTTCCTACTTCTAAAGACGAAGTAAAAGGGTCCTCAGTCCTCGTACTTCCTTCTCATTGATCAATTTAAGATCATTTACTTTCCAATTCCAAAATTGGCACACATGTGAGGTGTGCAAAATTATAAAAAAGAAGGTTTTAATAACAGAAGAAAAGGTGAGGCTTGAGTTAAAATTGACTACTGTAGATCCAATGCAATGCTAATTAAAATGGGTTGTATTCAATAGTAATCTACATTTTAACATGTTATATGTTATTATATGTTTAAAGTAGATTGATTAAACATAATATAGTTTGCTTAAAATATATAAATGGCATGGATTAGTAGGACAGAGCCTGTGGGACACGGATTTCCCGTGCACACTTAGAGAATTTAGGCTTTCAAAGATACTATCCTGATTTGGCTTAGCTTGAATAAGTAATAACAGAAGTAATTTCCTTTCATTGATTTGTTTTACGGGTCAATTTGGAAATATTTGGAGACGAATGCATCTGGCATATACATATATTCACCGGCTTAATTTGTTTACCCTGTGGATCAATTTGGAAAACGTTTGGAGACAATAGGGTGTGACATTTGCAAGGTCGATATCAAGATTCTAGTCTCTTTGGAAATTATGATAAGTTTGTAAAATAAATGCTACAATCTTCGAATCCTACCATATGAATGTGTCCACTATATGCTTATTCGGCATGGATGCCAAGATAATCCAACGGTTGATTTGAATCTTATGAGATGGCTACATGGAGACATTTAAAAGGGTTAATACCATTTAAAAAAAAAAACAAATTAGTACACATATGATAAATTTACCCCAAATTAATTTTTTTTACCACTAAAATCCCCAAAATGATACATATGTGACAAATTTATCAAAAATAATTTATTTTACCACAAAAAAATACAAATTAGTGTGCCTATGTGACAAATTTACCCTCCGTTAGTTTTCGTTAAAATTCACCATCAAATTACTAAGTTGAATTATATGTGATTGATGATGAATATACTAGTTTGGAATTTTATCCCCCATTTATTATATGTGTACCGGTTTGGGGTTTTTTGTAGTATTAGTCCAATTCAATGAAGATTAATGGATGGTAAATTTATTACAAATGTACAAATTGGAATTTTTTATGGTAAAAAAATTAGTTTGGTAAATTTGTTATAGGTGTAATAATTTTGGGTTTTTGTCAAAATTTTAGTTTAAAATAAATTTATCACGAGTGTATTAGTTTGAGATTTTTCATGAACCCATTTAAAATATATTTGTGTTTTTAAATGCTTGTGAAACTTGATAAGTTTCTCTACATGTGCATGCAGCATTGCTTTGACTTCATATATATTACAAGTGCCGCACGTCATATTTATTTATTTATTTTCACTTGGTTATCTTATATTGAACTTGTACACGCCTTTGGAAAATTCAAGATTTGTTAAAGGGGTGATTTGAGAGCACCGTATATTCTATTATTCAAGATAGGAGACTACCTCCTTAATTGATGTGATATTTATCCTGCCCAAAAAAGATTCAATTTAATTAAATAATGGTTAAATTTCACCTTAATGATCAACCAGATAAAATTCACATTCGAAGTTTTCCTAGTTGCAATCTCCACGGTCTTCAAAAGGGTTGTCCAAAGCACAAACCATAGGAGAGATACACAGACTTCAAGGAACTCACTGCGTCGTCAACATCAGCACCAAGGTAAAAAGCTATTCCCTCTATACTTTTCGCTCTGTGGTCGCATTTAGGGATTATTTCGTTTTGATGAGGAATCGCGTCGTCACTCGTTAACTTCTGCCTTCTGGACTTGTACTGTTTTTTTGCTTTTTAATGCGAATATTTTCGATTGGATGCACTTGCACGGTATAAGTTATAACGAGCCTTGCCCGCAGAACTTCTTTTATCTGGCAAGCTTTCAGTGCATTGATCTTTCTGCTTTGATCTTGTCTTTGGTACCTTGTGATTATGTCCTTCAGCGACTCATCCTATTCTGTTTCTGTCTCCTTTCATGTCTACGTTTAGGAGATATATATTCACTTGGTTTTCGTATAAACAATTGAATTTTGTAGAAATATGCTTGCGCACGTGTATCAACAGACAACGTAAAGTGCAACAAAAGAGAGTTTATGGGTACATTAAAAACTTCGGAAAATCTTTTTCATGGAAATCATTTTCAAGGGAATGGTTCATTTTAATTTGTTCGGTGGTTTAGGCAGAGTAATTTCTTCCTTGTCAAAAGGGACAGTGTTTTCCTAAGTTTGTTATGTTCAGTCCGTGAAAAATTATTATCTATACATCGATTAGTTTTCTATCATCCAAACTCCAAAAAGTCCAAAAGCAATTTCTTGAAAACAGAGTTCCTTCAAACAAACGGACTGTAAGAATGAGAAAAAAAAAAAAGATTAATCCCAGCCTATGGAGGTTTGCTAGTATTGTTTACGTCATCTATTCTGGCTAGGGTTTGGGTTTACCTTTGACAAATTTGCTCCAAATTAATTTTTGGATTACCAAAACTCTCAAATCGATACACTCTGATAAATTTATCCATCCACTAGTTTCCATTAAATGTTATCGCCAAATTGCTAAATTGAATAACACGTGATAATTTGACGGGTGGATTAATTTGGGATTTTACCATCCATTTATCACAAATGTACCAATTTATGATTTTTTGTGATATTATTCTAAACTACTACAAGTTAGATTTATCGCAAATATATTAGTTTGGAGTTTTTATAGTAACAAAAATTAGTTTTGATAAATTTGTCACATTTGTGTTAGTTAGGGATTTTTCATGGTATTAACTCATGAATCAACAATAGTAAACACTGTCTTGCTACTAAGTGTAGCAGAATCTTTTATGACCGAGACCTATAGAGCCAGTCAACATTTGGGGGTTTAACACCCTGCACACATAGGAAATCGGACACACTCTCCAAATTATTGTGTTTCCAAAGGGTGCTTCGCACATCTGGTCTTATTCTGCAAGCCTATTGTCGTTGAAGATAGTCATAACAACCAACTAAGAAGGAGAAATTAAGCACAAAGATAACAAATCACCTACATTTATTTAGATAGTGTCTTATATAAAGTTATAAGGTTTTAGATTCGAAAAGTCACTATGTTCCCAATCACAATCTGATGGAAACAGATTCCTAATAAAACAAATACTCGAACTATCAAGTAATACTAAACTATAAATGCGGAAATGGGGCCGAGGTTCCTTGTAACATCAATAGTAAAGTACATCACCAAGACAGACGTGCCATGTTTTTCACTGATTAAATGCTGTTGCAAGAGGAGTGCTAGAGGAAGAGTGACCTAGAGGTCCTTTTTTAATGTTCTTTTTTATTGCAGTTTATTTTACGCAAAAACAACCGCCTTCTCTTATGAGCCCTTTTTTGAGTTACGGGCCGGGTTTGGCCCAACATGGGGATCTCCCACTCGGAGGCGAGGTGAGGCTGCATGTTCGAACACGTGTGTCCGGAATTGTGAGAGGCGGGGGTTTCCGCAAGTGCGAAGGTCGTTGAAATGGAGGAGGGAGGGCCGGAGCAAAGGAGGGAGGGCGATTGCAAGAGAGAGCAAAGATCACGAAGAAGAGGTCGTGGGAGGAGGAAGAGGCACGGCCACTAAGGTTTTCAAGTTTGCTTCTCTTTTAGTTTTAGGCTTTTAACAAGAAAAGTAGAAAAAAAAAATTAAAAATAGGGATTTTGATAGGACTTGGTGTGAAGGGGTGGGTGGTGTGGAGGAGTGGGATTTCAATTTTCAAGGAACCGACAAATTGTGGGGGCAAAAGGAACGTGGGACGGAAAGGGTGAAATAAATGGGTGGGGCAACTTTTTTTGGTTAGAAAATAAAAGCATTGAAATAATTATTATTTTTTTTGGAGGGGTGGGGGTTGGTAAAAAAACAATGAGATTAAAAAGTGATTTCAAAAAATAAAAAATATTGAATGTTAAATAATAATAAATTTTGATAATTATAGAATATCATAAATTTATTTAAATAAGTTCATTCTAATCTCTTATTAATTATTAGTTTCATCAATAATTTTTTTAAAGTTAGCTTATTTATTTATTTATTTATTTATTTATAAATTTGAATCAAATTAATTAAAAAATATTTATTTAATATATAACGTGTCCCAACGTGTCGGAATTCTTTATTTTTAGAAATGACATATGGCATGACGTATCGTGTTGCGTGTCGCGTGTTTGTGTCGGTGTACTAGCAAATAATCCATGTGACTTACATATTTCAAGAATTTGTTACTATACATCTATTAAGAATATATAGCAGTTCAAAATGGGCATAACGTTTTTAAGTGGATATAGTATGCAGTATCTTAGATTATCGATCACATTTATATCTCTCTCGATCTCTTTTTAATTATAATATATTGTATTCATAATTATGATTATCCTAAACTAATCATAATTGGTTGAGCAATGAATACAAAAACTAGAATGTGATATCCCAAACTTGATCTTTCTCTTTTCTTGAAACTCTCAATGTCAATTCAAATTACTTTTCGAAAAATGTCTTATTAGATTGAATCAAATCATGATCATTGGAAACATTCCAAGGTAACAAACATTGAATAAAAATATTGAGAACAAATAAGAGTTATAAAGGCACTTAATTGAGGAATTATTTTCTTTAAGAGTTTCACACGATATAAAAATTAAAATCAAAATTTTTGCCAATCTTATTGGTCGTCTCAAACATACGTAGTATAAAATACGTATTATGATATTTATTCTTTTCCCATCAAGCGTATGTCTTCACTTTTAATACCGTATAAATGATACTTCAGATATATCTAATATCTAGCTTGAGTTCACGTATCTACTTTTTCAAAGAATCCACCAAAACTCACATTTGGCAACAAAGATAGATAAAGTAAAATATGTTGATTATTTTATTTTCAAACATGGAAAATATTATGTCTTCATTTTGGCACTCAGTTAAGATAACACATATATTTTAAGCTTGAGCTCTCGATTATCACATAAATAATAAGTTTAAAAATTATCTCATCTCTATTTATCACACAATAAATAGAAGCGATTACCCATATGAATAGGCTAATCTCTTATCTGTTCGACATACTTTCTCAATTTTATAATGCACTAAGCATTAAGATGTATAAACATCAAATAAAACTCATAGACATTAATAATTGAAGATAACTTCATTAAATGTAAACACTTAGAGAAATTATAATATTCGTACATCATTCTCTATGCAATCCTAGAGATTTTACATGACTACAGAAAATATCTCTAGATATTGGGTTCATCATAGGATCTGCTATAATTCTTTATATAAATATTGTGAAGAGATAATTTTTTTCTAATAATCAAAATAAAAATAGGGTTACAAATATATATATATATATATATATATATATGTTCATATGTGCTTAACCCTACTCATAACTAAGTTACTATTTTACCCTTATTACTCATAATATTTCTCAACACTCCCCCTCAAGTTGGGATATAGATATCAAATAATCCCAACTTGTTACATAAGACGCCCACTCTATTCCCCTATAGATATTTCATAAAAATGTCTGTGAGTTGATCCTCCGACTTTGTGTGTTGAAGAATAATCGCACATTGCACAAAATGACAATCAACCTCAATGTGCTTAGTTCGCTCGTGGAAGACTTGATTAGATGCAATATGAATAGCGGATTTATTATCACAATACAGCACTGATGGATTTGACAGTGACATTCCAATCTTTGATAGTAACATTTTCAACCATAGTAATTCACTTGTCACATGTGCCATAACACGATATTCAACTTCAGTGTTTGATTGGGAAACTACATGTTGTTTCTGCTTTTCCATGCAACTCAATTACCCCTAAGAAACACACAATAGCCTAAAGTAGATCTCCTATCCACAGGTCATCCTGCCCAGTCGGCATCAAAGAAGCCTGCAGTGTTTAGATGGCCATAATTCTTGAACTGTAGTCCTTTACTTGGAGCTCTCTTCAAATATTTGACGATTCAAAGTACAACATCCCAATGAGTGGTACGTGGAGAACTCATGAACTAACTTACTACACTAACCTTGAAGGATATATCAAGTATTGTGATAGTAAGATATTTTAACTTACTAACTAATCTTCAATACTTTGTTGGATCATGTAGTAAGTCTCCATGTTATGCATCAAGTTTCATATTGGGATCCATAGGGGTATCGACTGGCCTTACTCCAAGAAATCCAACCTCGCCAATGATGTCCAGTACATAATTTCATTACGATAAATCGATACTAGCATGTGAATAGGATACTTTAATACCAAGAAAGTATCAAAGACGTCTAAGATCTTTAGTACTGAATGCTTTATGCCGAAATTGCTTAAGTTTTTTTAATACCACCTGAATCATTGCCAGTAATGATGATATCATCCACATATACAACTAGAATGATACAACAAGTTGAAGACACAGAGCTGAAAATTGAATGATCTACCTGACATCGCTTTAATCCAAATTTGATAACCGCATTACTAAATCCAAAACCAAGCACGAGAAGATTGTTTAAGTCCATACAAAGCTTTGTGTAAATGACATACCACATTCTCCCCCTAAGCAATAAACCCAGATGGTTGCTCCATGTACACCTCCTTAGCCAGATCACCATGTAAAAAGGCATTTTTCACATCCAATTGATGAAGGATCCAACCAAATTGCATAGCCAATGAAATAAAGACACGAACAGATGGAATTTTGACCACGGGAGAGAAGGTATCGTTATTGTCGACACCATAAGTTTGAGTATACCCCTTCGCAACTAACCGTGCCTTCAATCGATCAAGAGTACCATCCGGGTGAACTTTAACAATGAAAGCCCAAGGACAACCAATAGGTTTCTTATCAGTAGGTAAGGAAGTAAGCTGCCAAGTTTGTTCTGAATTAATGCCTGCATTTCATCTTCCATGGCACGACACCAACTCGGATGAGCAAGAGGAAAAAAGAAGAAGAAGAAGAAGAAGAAGAAGAAGAAGAAGAAGAAGAAGAGTTCACGAGCAAGGCACAAGGAAGCGATGGAGCTATATTTCGGGAATAGATGGCTAACTCTATATTGCAAGAGCAGGGGCTCATGAGTCGCAACAAAATTCAAAGGTGGATCTGCTGAAAGACCTCAAGACCGAGCACGCTCTCCTTGACATCGCTAAGATCGCTCCTAATCATAAGACTTTTAGGGGTTTTAGGTCCAATCTTGGTTAGACATCACCAGATTTGGGCTGCGCTGTGTCTGGCGAGATCTGGCGACGTTGGAATGGGTTACATAGAGTTAGATCTATTCGCCAAGGTTGAGCGGCAACAACCACAAAGCTGGTCGATGCATTCCCAAGGTGGGACTCAAACGATCACAGCTGGGGTCGCCGATCAGCGTCGTGGGTCATTGCACGCAGGATTCAATCGTTGACAATTGGGGTCGCCGATCAACGTCGTGGGTTGCCGGCTGAAGACGCGACCTTTTCCGATGACGGATCGGTGTCACCGGTGGAGGCACGGCCTTTTCCGGTGTGAGAACAATGGTCTCCGGTAATCGGCTACTAGGGTTTTTATTTTATTTTTTTAAAGTGTAGCTCGATACCATGTGAAGAGATAATTGTTTTCTAATAATCAAAAGAAAAATAGGGTTACAAATATATATATACATATATGTATATATATATACATATATATATACATATATATATATATATACATATATATATACATATATATATATACATATATATATATATATATGTTCATATGTGATTAATCCTACTAATAACTAAGTTACTATTTTACCTTTATTACTCACAATATTTCTCAACAAATATGTATTGCAAGTTCACATATTTTCGTGAAATCATATCCCTAACAAAGTTTACTTGGTATCTGTCTTGCCATAATATTTCGAATCCTTGGTGTATGTTATCACCGTTTGGCTATTACAGTTAACCAACAATAAGTTTGCAGTATTCTTTTTTTTTTTTTTGGTAAAAAGTTTACAGTATTCTTAACAACACCTAAATTATCTAAAAATCCCTATTGTACTATTGTTGATAATGCCACCAAGTCGACTTCCATCGTGGGCAAGGCTATTCACATTTGCTTTTTATTGCTCCAAGATATGGCGTCATTATTCCATAAGAAAATAAATCCAGAGATAGATATCATTTCATCTAAATCTCCTCCCCAATCAGCATCTAAATAGCCTTCAAGCAGCAAATCGTTTCCCTGATAATTCAACGAATAATTAGTAGTACCCTTCAGATATCTCAATATTCTTTTAACGGTTGTCAAATGTACTTGATCTGGATTAAATTGGTACCTACTTACCATTTCAACTGCAAAACATATGTTAAGTCTTGTACACATCATAGCGTATACTAAACTTCTAACATTATTAGCATAAAGAACATGTTACATTTGTTCTTTCTCTTGTGGAGTTTTTAGACACAGTCTATGGCTCAGTCTTTCATCTTTTGTAACTTGAGTATCTATGGGTTTGCAGTCTTACATACGAAATCGTTCAAGAACCTTTATTATATATGTTTCTTGTGAAAGAAACGATGATCTATTTGAATGATCTATTGAAATCTTAACTCCAAGAATATATGTAGCCTCAACTATGTCTTTCATTTCAATATTGAAAGATAACCAACTCTTAATAGTATTTATAAACTCCACATTGCTTTCGACAATTAATATATCGTCAATATATAATGATATGATTACAAATTAATCTTTGAATATTTTGATATATACGCAATGATCATTATCAATCATTCTAAACTTATATGTCATTATGACATTATGAAAACATATATACTGTCACGCCCCAAACCTCGAGCGTGCGCACATCCCTCGGTGGTCGATAGAATTTCGTGACGTTCCCAGGACTCGTCGCCGACCCTTTTTATTTTATTGCACATGCGGAAGCGAATTAACTAATCCCCTGACAACAACATACATGGGATAGAAAAGCAGGACAACCAGTTTCGAATCAAATACACTTTTATAAACACTTCAAGCTTATACAGAAGGTCTATGTCATAAAGAACTACGAGCCACCTATGCTCCCGACCCTTCCGCTTCAAGCTCCCGGCTCTTCACACTAGGGACCTGAAAATGGTTATTCAATAACCAAAGTGAGATATAAATCTCGTAAGTTCCACCCCTAAGCCCCGGTTAGTACACCAACTCAACTCGGGGTATATATCCGAACTACCCCACCACAAGCAACAACCAACGGTCGATTCGCATACAACCTTACCCGTTATGCCATACCCGCACGTTATGATTCAACACGATACACGCAATGCACATGGCCATTAGATGATACATTTCATCAATCACATACGAGTCGCATCGCAAGCGATCTCACCTGGCCATTGCCACGCCCTGCACGTTATCGAGTCATGCGTGCGTGCCATAAACAATGTGCTTAACTCCTGCATGACTGAAATCACAAATGCCATGATTCTCATGCATTCTTGCACATTATCACAGTTCATAAACACAATGCATATATTCAATGCATACAACCATTGAAACGCCTTACTCATCTCGTCAATCACATGGGTCCCGATTATAAGACCAAATCGTTATGACACGTCCCATTCCGTGCCACACAATTTCGTCCCATAATCCGGCGCATCAATAACACTCGGCATGCGTTCCAATTGTTAATCACGCCACACATGGGCATAGCCTACTCGCAGTTCGGCTATCTACTGGCGTTTAGCCAGGCATCGTCTCCCCCCGTGGAGCACGGCTTCGTCACTACGTCGACGGCATTCCCGAAGGAGCATCGTCTCCCCCCTTGGAGCACGGCTTCGTCACTACGTCGACGGCATTCCCGAAGGAGCATCGGTCCAGTCGGCCCAGCCTCTACTGCGACCGGCATCCATTGCGCGGGCATCCCATATAGGGGCACGTCTAGCTCAACGGCTCGGGACGGTTCCTCATTAGCCAACACACGACAATTCATTATCAGCCCGGGATACTTTGCATTTCACTCAAATGCCTCGATTAAAATAGTAATCCCGGCCTCTTTTCTTCGTATTAAAAACATCCGCGAAAGTAGTCGTGCGTGGGTACACGTCAATTCGAACCATGATACTTTCCTTTTTCAAACCCCACTGTTTGATATAATACTTAAAATCCATTTTCGGTGTCCAAACCCGACACCCGGATTTTCCGAATAAAATCCAATTTTCCAATCACCACACAATTGCACAAATCATCATTCAATTCATGTAGATGTTTATGCAATAACACATCCAATCACTTCATAGGATTAAACCCACATGAAATTAGAAACTTTTCGTTCTCGGGTGAACAGTGTTTCGTGAACAGTAACTCGTGAACAGTGTTTCGTGAACAGTAACTCGTGAACAATGTTCGTGAACAGTAACTCGTGAACATTAAATTTCCAGAATTTAATAAATGATAATTTAAACTCAGAAATCATTAAAAACATTAATTAAAACAATCAAACAATTAATTAAGCAAAACAAGCTTAATTAAACACATAGGCACAATTAAGCAAATAAAGCAAGATTAAGCTAAACTAATTTAATCCATCCATCTAACCACCTATCTTAGAGCTAATACAACTTAATTTAATCACCTAAACTAGAATTAAATCTAACTAAACCAACCCTAAGCAAGTTTAGGCACTAATCGAAGGATTAGGAGCTAAACTCACCCGTTAAGCGGGCCGGAGGCACCGACGCGGCGGCGACGACGGTGGCTACGCACCGGGACCTCTACAACGACAATCCAAGGCGGTCTCAAGCTCAACAAGCAACCACAGCTCGGACTCCCACTGAAAACACTGAAAAACAGCCCTGCCGGAGGAGAAACCGAGTTGAACGGCTTGGCCGGAGCTCCAGCGAGGGGGTTGGTCGACAACTGGAGGCTCCCAGGGGACGGAGACTCTGTTCGGGACGAAATCAGGCTCTTTGGAACGGTCTGTCTCTTACGGTCACGGTGATAGGTGGCTCGTTCTCGATTCAACCCGGAAGACCACTTTTGACTCGATTCTTCACCGAAGGGTCACCGTGGAGCAGAAACTGGAGAAGAGGAAAATGGAGGAGAGAGAGAGCTTCGTCGAATTGGGGACGAAGGAGGGGAGAGAGAGAGTGATGGGAGGGCTGTCAAGACCCCAATAAATGCTTGCTTCAAGTCCCCATGCCATGACATCATCTTCTCTCTCTTCCTTTGCTTTATCCACATGCTTTTAGGGGCAATTTGGTCATTTCCACCTTGCACAAATTACACATCTGACCTTGGGCTGAAATTGGTGGATGGGCCTAAGAAATGGGCTTGTCCATGAATAGGAGTGGGCTTGGAAATTAATTGGGCTTGATTGGGCTCAAAGTTGGACCATGGGCTTTGAAAGATGAATAGTTGGTTTGGCCCAATGGGCTCATTTGCTTGACTTAGGCCCATTTGGTGGCTGTCCCAACTTGGGCCTAAGGCCCACACCGGCTTAGCCCGGCCCACGTCCTCACGGGCTTGCTTCCTCGGTCCGAAAACCCGTTTTCCAATTACTCGCTTTAACCGGTTTACGTGATTGTTTGATGTAGCTTCATCCAAAGTCCGTCCCGGACATTCCCGATAATTCGAAGTCAAATACTAAGTTCTCTTGCCATGTCAATTTCACCCTAATGCCATTTTGGTTACAACTCAGACTGACGGGCGGCTCCAAGGATTCACGCGTAACCGACTCGTGCCAAACCACGTTCAAGACATCTCGATGCATGGACGTCCTTGACTGCATGAGATTACGGAGGATAGATTCTTATTTCAAAGTACACGATCCCTGAAGATCGACATAGGGTCGTTCGAGGGTTCGATAACAGTAAACGGAATCACCCGTCGTTCCATTATGTTCTGCCCGCGAATCGACTTCTAGTCGTCCTTAGAATCGGCACCTCCGCCTATCTACGGGATCATCCTCACGCAAGTCTCACGGTCAAGTCGTTTTCCCAGTCGAGTTCTTTAGTCGTACGGGTTACGTCCTCATTAGCCTTTCCCCTCAAGGTCAAAAGTATCTCAAGAGTGATCAATTCCGAGTGAGATCAACCAACAATGCATTGACGAAATTCACTTTCACTCGTCCTCGAGGGCTCGAATTTCAGGATGTCACATATACCATTGTCTTGATAACTACTTAAGGCCATATCTTTTGTACTTTGCCTTTTGAAATGGAATCAACATATTATTTTGTATAAATTTCTTATTCTAATTTTCCAGTGAGAAAAGTAATCTTTATAATCATTTAATGTAGTTCAATATCCATCCAAGCTACTATCGCTAGAATAAAGTGAATTAAGGTAAATCTCACTATAGAATAAAATAGGTAGATCACAAGGTGAGCCTTATATATTTCTATTAAGTCATCAGCTTTATGCTTTATTTTGAGAACCCATTTGTTCTCAATGGCTTTGTATCCTTTTAAAAGATCAACCGGTTCCCAAATATGATTTGACATCATTCATTCCATTTCCTCTTCATTGCACACATTTATTTTTCCTTATTAAGGCAATTTGAAGTCATTTACATTCATTGTCTCATCTTTATCTTGTGAAGTGACCATGAAAGTTTCATTTTCAATGTTAAAATGTTAACGGGGAATACTTTTACGACTTGTTCGCGTACAGAAAATTGTACACTTTACACATTATTCTCTATTACGCTTTTACTCGGATTAGATAATGATAATATTATATCATCATGTGGTTGTAATTGAGATTAAGTCAAATTTAATTCATCATTTCTCACATTGCTCCCACTTGGACAAACTCCATTAAGTTTATTATCTTGATCCAAGATTTGAAATAGGGAGTAATCCTCACCTATTTCACCCTTCTTAGGAAATTCATTTGCTAAGAATGTCACTTTCTTACTCTCCTATAAACACATACTCTTTGAATGCTCTTAGTATCTTATGAAAATACTCTTATTGTCTCTAGTACCCAATTTCTCATACTTATGAGAGGGCTTGTAAGTATAGGCAGCACAATCCATTAGTTTAAGCAAAATTAAATTTGTTTTTCTATCTGTCCATAACTCATATGAAATAGAAGTAACTGATTTGAAAGGTACATAGTTAAGTATATAGATAGTAGTTAACCAAGTATCACCAAAAAATTTATAGGTAAGTTAGCATGCACTATTATGGACCTAAACATTTCCAATAGAATTTTGTTTCTCCTTTTCGCAACACTATTTTGTTGAGGAGTATAGGGAATAGACAACTATCTTTCTAGTCATTTTTCACTACATAATTTAATGCCTCAGATTTATGAGAAATCAAATATAATCATATATAAATGTGATGAAATATACAGTCCATTCCTTGCTCTCACATTTATTGAACTACATATGTCATAATGGATTAAATACAAATGAAATTTAGCTCTTGTTCCTTTTTCAAATGGTTTCTTTATTATTTTCTCTACTAGGCAAATCGTCTTTTTTAATATTGTCCAAGAAGTCCTCTTTGGCTAATATATTCATTCATTATTGGTCAAAATGACAAAGTCTAGTATGCCATACATTTATATCATTATCATATGAATTAGAAAATGTGAAAAGTGAATAACAAATATTGACATTACTATAGTCAACATCCAACACAATAAAATCATCTAGAAAGTATCAACAATCATAGTAATTTGTACCTAAGTACAAATGCACAACACTATTATGGAAGTTCAAATTAAAATCAATATTAACCAACACTAACACAGATACTAAATTCCAATGAATTTTCGAAGCATATAGTGTATCATGTAGGAACAAAGTGCATCCACCACGCATATTTAATTAGCAGGTGTCAATCCCTTCTACTTCAGCTTTGGATTTGTTCTCGATATAGATCTATTTCGTTCCAGTCGGATCTCGTCAAAACTCCATGAAGGCATTTCTATCTTTCGTTATATGATATGTTGCTTCCAAATCTACAGTCTATAAAGGATTAGATTCATTTGGAAAAATCTAACTTAATACAAAAGTAGCGCACTTAATAACACAAAGGATGTCTACCTTTTTTAGCTCCCCACAGTCGCGAGCGAAATAACCCCTCTTAATACAATTGTAACATTTCACATTAACATTTTCTTCACAAGAGAACGTTTTTCTCTCTTATGTTAGTCAAGTCTTAGTTTCTTGCTTGAAGGGCTCGTTTCATTGCCTTTCCACCTTTTGAACAAATCAAGATGTTTGCGCTTGAAATTTGAAGCCCTTTATGAGCTAGAACCAACATAATAAACGTATGTTTTTAACTTAGCCATTAGGAGGCGGTCCTCTACCAGCTCAAGGTGGCGCATGGCATCCTCAAGTTCTTCCATGACTTGATTAAGAGCTTCTAGTACTTCTACTTTTCTAGCACATATTGAAATTTCATATTCAATATCTCATAATTTTTGCCGTTTAATTTCTTTCCTTTGTTCAATTCAACATTATGCTCTTAGTTGCTGAAACCATTGAATCTGAACATATTAGACACACATGCACGAAATATTAACGCCTATCATTCATGCATCTATTTTGCATAAAGTAATCATATTAATGAATAAGATCAAATAAGTCTTTAAAGTCGAAAGATCACTTTATTTCCAATCATTATCCAAAATTCTTAACTTGAAATTATCATTAATATAATCATTTATGCAAAAATAAGTTCTCCAAAGTCATTAAAACTTTCTTGAACTTTCTACAAATAATTGTAAATTAAAATAATAATAGACAACATCAAATAACATTGAACTTTCATTAACTAAACATGTCATTTACAAAGTAATATGTCCAATAGAAAGATATCAACATCAACATAGAAAGAGATATTTACACCTAAGATATCTCAAACCAACTTAAGAAAAATAATAAATAAATAAAATTCAATGATATTCAACTATCTCAATAGAGAAAGACTTTTCAAATTTAATAGAAAATTCTTTGAAAATTCTAAGGTCACATTGGGCAACCATGGAAAGACTCTCGAAAATCCATTATGACTCCTTCAAGGCACATTCATTTTGCACCAAGTTACATTCAATTCGAGAGTTGAAGTTTCCGTTGCCTCAATCCTTTGTATTCTCTAAAAACTCTATTGCAAGTTTTTTATAAGCTGGAACCACGTTAGCCTTCCATAGGCTATCTAACACAAATTGCCATTTAGATGGAAGAGTGTTCATTAAGGCCAGCACATTTTCAAAATTAAGCATAGGGTAACCATTCCAAATGATTTATTGCATCATCTCGTTGACTATGATCACATGCGTCACTATATCACCATCATTCCATCAATAATTAGCTAGTTCCGCTCTTAGCCCTTTGAATCTCGCCTTTTGTTCATTCGTTCTAACGAATAAAGGGGTGTACACAAAATGCATCATTTTTCCCGCAACTAATGCAAGATGAAAAAAAAAAAAAAAAGGATTACACATAATTCATATACATTTATAGTATTTCATTTTATTTTTTTAACGGTCAATGGTCAACAAAGGTCCAGGGATGACCAGGTTGAGTCAACGAGTCAATCGGGTCATGTCAACGAGTCAACTAGGTCGGGTCGGTGGAGGGGCAAAATGGTAACATCAATAGAAAATGAAGGACATAATCGTAAAAATGCTAATAGGGGAAAAGATGCAATTTTATAGAAAGTGGCGAGGGCAAAAGGGTAATTGCTCCTGCAAGCGCCTGCCGCGCACGCGCCAGCGGTTGCCACGCACATGCCAGGCATGTGTTGATGCCCTAGTGCTTTCTAGCCACGTGTGGAGGCGCATTCGGCCACCTTCGATGGAGTGCCGCCACTCTTTTTCTCGTCTCGACAAGAACTACAACATTACACTTTCAAAACAAATTTTGTTGGACAAAACTTCAAGAAATGGCATTGAATAGAACAGTCGGGTGTCGGGTTTTTACCCCTAAGCATTCGTTGGCATCATTCATGAATTCTTAATATTAATCCATTTATAAACAACAACAATGATCAAGAAACAACAACACTATACTCTGATACCAATGATGGAAACGGATTCATAATAAAACAAATACTCAAACTATCAGTAATACTAAAACACAAATGCAAAAACATGGCCGAGGATCCTTGTAACACCAATTGTAAAGTACATCACCAAGATGGACGTACTTTATTTTCCACGAAGTAAATGTTGCAATCTCGAGAGGGATTGATCCTTTGATCATCATTGAAGCCTCTGAATTCTTTTATTTAAGAGAGAGAATCCACCAAAAACCAAAACTCGCAGAACATTATCTATTGTCTTCCTTGTTTTAACTTTTTTTTTTATATTGCAGTTTATTTCACACACAAAAAACCACCTTCTCTTCTCTTATGGGCCCTTTTTTGAGTTACGGGTTGGGTTTGGCCCAACATGGGTGGCCCAACACCTTTTATTAAAAAGCCTATTAAAATCTAAAAATCTTAATTTAAAATTATCATTAATATAATTATTTCTGCAAAATTAAGTTCTTTTAGGTTACCCAAAACTTTCTAGAACTTCCCACTTATTATATAACATGCATAAGGCAATACCAATATAAAAAAAAAAAAATGGCATTGAGTATTCATAACTAAATATTCCATAAACAATACGTAAGTCTTATAAAAAAAAAAAAGGAGATATCAATAGTGAAAAGGGTACTAAATGCTACAAATCTAAAACAAATAACATCATTATTTCTTAATCTTCATAAAAACAGGAATAGACTCATAAAATTCCTCTGGAAGTATAACAATGGAGTTTGGTAACCAAGGGAAGACTTGCAAATATCTCATATTTGCACCAAGTAGTATTTATCGCAAGAGTCGAATTCCCAAATTTCATCTACAATGATTTGCCACACTTTGGGAAAGGTATTTCTTAAGGCATTGACCCTGTCACATCTTTCATAAGAAAATCCTCCCAAATTATATGTTGGATCATTTCATTGACCTTGATAGCATGCTCTAACATGTGAACATTATCATCCCATTGATAATTGTCCAATTCTTTTGTTAATTTAAGAAGATTCAATCTTTGTTCCCACATCCTTGATATTCTAGGACGGTGTATGATTGTTACCATTGTTTCTATAATGAATGCAAAATAAAAGGATTACCCATAATTAATGATACGACAAAATATTGGGTACATCCAAGACATTGATAGGAAAAAGTCTTGAGTTGTACCCTCACCGAGGTCAATCAAATTAATAAATTATGATATTTTCTTTACAATTGGTGTTACACGTCGGTGAAATTTTCTTTTTTTTAGTCAACGGGTTGGGTCGGTCCGACTAGATGACTTGGGTGTGGCTAACATCACCAATAACGTCAATCATGCCTCCGTCAGTTGGCGGGCACATGACGCGCATGCATTGGACTGTTCTAGCGTGTGGTGGTGCATGCCGACTAGGCCACGCCTTGTGGCCGCGTGTGGGGGTGCATGCGGCCTCCTCGACAGCGTGCCATCTCTCATCCTTCTCGTCTCGACGAGAACTATCAACCCTTTAATCAAAAACGATTTTCATTGGACGGGACTTCAAGAAGCAACTTCAAGAAGCAAGCCCCAAACAGTATAGTCAGGCATCGATTTCCATACTCGAGTTGCCATCGGTACCTATTCGCAATTTCTATACCAAATATTAATTTATGATCCTATCATTATATGTTAATGATATATTAATTGACGGTTGCAATATCGAGTTTGTTAATATAGTCAAGAATTTGTTATCTTCCAATTTTGAAATGATATACAAACAAGTATCGGCCACACAAATCGATTTAGGTCGCATTTGTATCAATTGGGGGTTTTACATGATATTAACTCATAAATCAACAACATTTAAATGGGTGAACTCGTACCGATGGTTGCTTAGGTATGGAAATCAACACTCAACCGTACTATTTGGGGTTGCTTCTCAAAGTTCTAGTTCTCGTCGAGATGAAAAGAACTAGGAGTGGCATGCTACCGAGGGAGGCCGCATGTGCCCCCACATGCGGTCATAAGGCACGGCAGCCATGCCCTGATCATCTAGTTGAGTCAACCCGACTTGTTCACCTAAACCGTTGACTAACAAATGAGTTTTCAGCACTTGTAGATGTAGGCACGTGGGAGCTCCGATTGAGGCATGGTTGGTATCGTTGTGTTCGTATTGAAATTTTTTTTTTCAAATTATTTTTTTATTTTAATATTTTAATTTTTTTACCTTTTTTTTTTCCTCCCCCTCCTCCCTCCTTCTTCCTTTGGCACTAGCAACCAACCACCCCTCGCCGATCGCAAGACTAAGGCAACCGGGTGAGCTCGCCTCACCGTCACTAGGCTAGGGGGGCTCGCCCTACTAGTGGCTAAGGGAGCTACCTCTCGCCTAGTGATGGCGAGGCAAGCCCTTGAGGCTCGCTCCACTAGTGGTTGGGCGAGCTTGCCCTCGCCCAGCGACCAACGAGGGCTGGCCGGTCACCGAGCCAAAGGAAGAAGAAGGGAAGAGTGGAGAGGGAGGAAAAAGGAGGAAAAAAAAAAGAGAAAAAAAAAAGTAAAAAATTAATAAAATAATTAATAAAATAATTCGAAAGATAAATATTATTATAAAAATTGTTGTCAACGCCAACCAACGGCCACATCAGCGCCGATTGGCCAATTTTAGCCGAAATGACTGAACCAACACAATTATAAAAGGTTTAAGACTTAATTAGTAAAAAGAAGTTATGACTGAATTGGTATAACTGCAAAAAAGTTTATAACTTTTTTGGTAATTCTCCCGTCTCATTACCACAATCGAAGAAGTTCAAATTCTTTGGAAAATTGAGTTTAGCCTTACACTTATTCATGCCAAATTTTGCCAACAGCTTTCACCAAGTTCGAACATTGAATGACACTTTGAGAATGCCCTGCTTGGGACTCACTCCTGAATTATTTTCCTATTTGTGGAAACTTCATTTTACCAGTTAAAAAAAGAAAAATATCAAGTGCGTTCGAAAATTACAAAGATTCAATGAAATGTAGAATCCAAGATGTTGTGTCCAATGGTGAAACGGCATCAAAGTCCAGTGGAGTGAACGGTACAAGCCATTAGAAGTTATCGGCACACTATAAATAATGGCAAACTCTGGATTCCACCTTTCTTATATGAACATTGACTCGATTTAGACGAGCTTTTCTTTACCTAATCGGAAAAAGAAGACCAAGGGGATTCCTCCCTTTGAATAGAATAGGATTCTTCTTCAACTTGACTAATCGGAAAGAAGTTTACTCAAGAGCTATTTTAATTTTCCAACTCGAAATTGAACGTTGAAAGCTTCCAAGTGACTTTTGAAATGTTTCATAGTACCCAATTCACTGACTTGGCTCTCCTACTAGATGCGACAAAATCAGGTGATTGCGGTATCGAAGGAAATATAGCACGACCCATCACCACCATGCGACAAGTTTAGATCATAAAATGACTCGAACAGGTCCAAAATCAACAAGGAAAATACCTGTTCACCAGCTCGAACATGTAATCTAGAGGGTCAATTCCCTTGGACCGTTCATCAGATTCGAGCATTGACAAATTGCAGAGTTTCGTCTTGGTGAGAAGAGTGGTTCTACGTCCTCGGTTTCAGCAAAATCGTTGAGAATTTGCCAGCTTAGAGAGAACGCTAAGTTACTTCAAGTACTGAATTTGAAACTTCTGATGCTTAAAACTCGAACGAAAATGGTAATGAATACTTCCCAGAGCGGCGATAGAGCTTCCCCATGGAAGACCAACAGTTCCTGCTCCGACTTTTCCATCTCTCCCTTCTCGGTTTCTCCGGCGGTGGTTTACGTTTATGTAAAGGAGCAAAACTTGAGCTGATATAAAATTGGGTTCAACTGGCCGGTGGCTTGTCACGTTTTCGAAAGGGCCAACGACGAAATCTGGTAACAAATTTAAGTTCGATAACGGAAAAGCCACAATCCATTTTTTTGGATGAGTTAAGACGAATGAGGGCAGATAAGAGAACACTTACAGAGCCCCAATTATAAATGAAATAGAATTGCAAAACCAGTCTAAGTTATCTTTCTCCAACAGAGCCCGTTTCGGAATCAGCTTTGCATGTTAGACATGGATCAACCCAACATGCCGAACTTGGAACGATCAGGCAAAGCTTTCTCAGTTACGATGAGCACCTCATCACTCCAGCTTATTTGAACAGAACTCAACCGGTCCTCACTCGACTGTGGGTGCTCAAGTACAAAACTGATCTGAAAGCTTCGAACAGAAAGCAGAAGTTATAGGAGCCACAGCCACTCGAAATGCTCTACCATAATGTAAAGCATACGGTCCAATAGCATAGTTAGAAATATACATCATATAATTTTATTTTATTTTATTTTGTTAAGAATTTAGAGAAATCAATAACGCCAGATGCACCAAACACAAGGTTAGGCTCCACTCCCCCATCACCAGTAATCCCATATAGACACTTCCTCTGTAAGCTATCCTCCCAGCAAGACAGGAGATAAATTCTTCCTATTCGAAATTACAAATTCCTATAATACATTTGTAATTGCTGTACAAATGTTAATTACAAGGTGTCATCCCAAAGAACAGATCACCAAGAGTCAACCAGGTTAGATACCATCTAGAGAAGAGTTTGATCAGATAATTACCAAAGCTCTTCCTAGATGAAGGGATCAATCAAGTGATTTAATTGCAAAATGGCTACAGAAGGAAAACATTTGATGCTGATAGAAGCTTCAAAAATAAATGTAGCCACCAAGAACTATGGTATATATAATTTGCTTCATGGATGAACCCGCCATCCAGGAATTCCACAGTGATATCCTCAACAACAGCAGCTTGCTCTCCACGTTCTGATCTCCATTACAGTTGACTCTGGAGTATGTACAACAGATTAATGACAACCCACACAAACGCAGAAACATACCTGGACCATCATAGCACACCATTCATGAATTCTACTTACACAGTATTCAAAAGTAGGCAAACATCTAGTCTGTCTTAGCTCTAATAGGTGACCTCAGTCAGAACATATCTATTTAAATGCTCCACTATTTATTGTCCTGGTAAAAATCCTTACCAGAGGCAATGTTTTGCAAAGAGGAAGAATCCGAACTCTAACTTCAGAGAAGCATCTTGTGCAGCATGCAAAGCATAAACAACAGCCATGTCAATCGGTCCAAATCTTTTGCAATTCAACCTAAATAATCAACAGTATTCTGTAAGAATCCCCGCATGGGCTTTGAAAAAAAATACTTTTACCAAGATAAACAAGTTAAAGTGCATGATGGAAAATCTGCTCAACCAAAATATGAGAGTAATTCACCTTTTACAAACAATTTAACGAAAATCGTAGTGTACATAAGACAAAAACATCACTACAGGTTCAAGAAAGGAGAGTACCTAACTTGTCTTCATTATGGACTCGCCATAAGGAGCAACAGATTGTAAAGCAGGGTCAAAAGCCAACAGTGATTAATTAGGGAGCTGCGCAAATGTTCCCTGGTTGGGGCTGCAGCCACCGACCCTCATCGTTTTGTAGACTGCATATGCAGAATCTGGTTTTCCTGACAAACTGTATCCCCGAATAAGAGCATTATACGTGAAGACATTTGGTTCAAGGCCATTAAGGCGTATTTCATCATACATTTTCCCAGCTTGTTCTACCATTCCAGCAATCCCTAGATTGAGTATCAAGGAATTGTACGTGTAGAGGTCGGGACATAAACCTTTATTCTGCATCTCTTCAAAAAAAAAGAGAGCTTCATTTATTCTACGTGATCTGCCAAGTCCATCAATTATAAGATTATATGAAATTAAGTCAGGATCAAGGCCAGTTAGTTTTAGCTCATTAAAATAGTGCAGAGCATCATCCACTCTGCCCACCATACAGAGGCAATCTACAATAATGGTGTATGACCTCAAATCAGGCCTTATTCCCTCCTTGACCATCCTTCTAAATAGAAGAGATGCATTTTCCACATCTCCCATCTTCCCATACCCGTTAATCAGTATGTTGTATATTGCACAATTAGGCCTGCAGCCATAGTCCCCCATCTCTTCAAAGATCTTCTTTGCTTCCTCCAGTCTTCCTGACTTAAAGAGACCATCTATGAGAGGTCCATATGTACAGGGAGTGGGTCTAAAATCTCCACTTACCAGATGGTAGTACAAGTCCACGGCTTTATCCAAGTCATTTGACTTCACAAGACTGGAGATGAATATATTGTGAGTCACGGTGTTAGGCTTGCAGCCCTTCCGGTGCATCTCCTCATACAACAAAAAAAGTTCCTTGAGTTTCCGAGACTTTCCAAGGGTGTTGAGTAGAAGGTTGTATGTAAAAATATCTGGTGCACAACCTGCAGTCTTCATATCATTGAAAACATCCCATGCCTTTTCCATCTGATGGATGTCAATAAGCCCATTAATCAAAGGATTGTATGTTTCTACTGTTAAAATTACCCCTAGGTCCTTGGTAAATTTTTCAAATATGGCATATGCATTAAGGGCTTTCTTATGCTTACATAACATTCTGACCAGAGGTATCAACACAGAGTCATCTCGGCATATCCTGTTACACACCAACTCTTCAGCAAATACAACTGCTTTGGACATGCCTGCTGCACTTAAAACACCAGACATTAAATCTTGCCAAAAGGCCCCATCAACACAGACCCTGTCCTGATTGACAAAATTGTCTGCAATCTTAACAGCATCCTCAACCCTACCATCTTTCACAATGCCAGGAAGGAGGGTGCATAGAGTTACATGGTCAGGATAGAGTGATTTCTTCATCTGAGAAAAGAACCAGAACGCACGATGGACACTGTTAATCTTAATTAAACCAAAGATGATAGTGTTGTAAGTCAAAGCATCAGGACAACATCCCAGCTCTGCCATATTGTACATCATAGTAATGGCCAGATCCACCTCATCGTTCTTGCAAAGGCAATCAAACACTGTGTTAAAAGTTATTGTGTTTGGTGAGCACCCTTTCCTGGTCATACTTTCAAAAAGTTCGAGGACCTTCTGCACTTGACCATCTTTCCCCAACCCAGCAAGCAATGTGTTGTATGTCACAGTGGTAGGGACAAGCCTCATGATGGTCATCCTATGAAACATTTTCCATGCCTCATCCCGCCGACTGTCCTTGAAAAGTGCGTCAATTAAACAGTTGATGTTGACCACATCTGGTTCACAACCACTCTCGATCATCTCTGAAAGCAACTTAATGGCTTCATCTACTTGCCCCACCTTAATATAGCACTTCATCATCATGTTATAGGTTATAGAATCTGGGGCAAGTCCACTATTTCTGAGACCATAAAAGATTTCTTTTGCTTCACCAATTTTTCCAACTTCTGCAAGACTATACAAAGACACATTAACCGCGACAAGATTGGGAATGATGCCCCTTTCTTTCATATTATTAAATGTCTCAAGAGCACTTTTACAATCTCCTTTTTTTCCATAGTAGTCAATGAAAAGGATGTATGTATAAGCAGTTGGCTTTACACCCAAAGACTCCATACTGCCAAAAATTCCTAACGCGTCATTCAGTCTATTTACACTGAGGAGGCCACATATCAATGTGTTATATGTATGCAGATTAGGCAAGATTCTTTTCTTCTTCATGACATCCAAAGTGGCAAATGCTTCGTCCACATTGCCAGCCTTACAAAATGCATTAACAAGAATTGTGTAAATAACAACATCAGGATCATAACCATCATTTTCCATTTCATTCCAGAATTGCCTCACTGATTCTACATCACCCCGGTCACTAAATTTGTCTAGCAAAGTAATATAAGCTACTCTATCAGGCTTGTGGCTGCTATTTTTCATTTTGAAGAATAACTCTTTGGCATCATTGAGTTTTCCTGCATTACATAGAGCATCAATAAGCACAGTGTAAGTAATCACATCAGGCCCACATCCCTCACTGTCCATTCGCTTCAGTATTTCATGTGCCTCGTCTATTTTACCGGCCCTTCCCAATACTCTGATGCATATAGTAAAGGTGTATATGTTTGGCTTCAGTCCCAGATTCTCCATCTCCTTCAAAAGACTCATGACCATTTCAGTGTTCCTTCGCTTTCCCAGAGCTACCATGATCGCCGAATAAGTCTTCATGCTAGGTTTCAGCCCTTCTGAAACCATCCTTCGATACACCTCCAAAGCTTCATTACAAAAACCAGACTGAAGCAGCAGGTGTATCAAGCCATTGTACGAATACGCATTCAAAACAAAACCAGCTTTTCTCATCTTTTCGAGCGCATACGGCGCTTGCCGAATGCCGCCTCTTATGTACAAACTCTTGAAGATAGTCAAGTAGGTGCTCAAATTCCGGTAGATTATTCGCTTTTGCATCATATCGAACACAAACACCATGTCTTCCACTTTCCTGTGGACCCTGAGGATTTCAAGCATGCAATTGCAAGTCTCAGTGGTATGGACGACCCGCTGGGGCGAGTCGGCAAGTGAATTGAAGTACGCAGAAGCCTGCTCGGGGCTCGAGCTCATCTTCAGTACATCAAGAATTTCTTCAGGACACAAGGCCCCTCTTCGCTGCCCCTTCGCAAAGATCCCATCTTTCGAACAATTAACAACAACCAAACCGAACCCACCTCGTTTTTTACCCTTCCCATTCGATTTTCCAATAGACCAGCGCTTGGGAGCTCTCAAATCCCCAGATACCGACGCTTCCGCTGACCCATAGATACTCCTCAAAGGAAGCAAACTACAGTCGGACGCAGCTGGGCCGAACCCAATACTCACGCAGCAAGAAGCAAAAGGGCAGACTGTCAAAACAGCCATGGGGCGAGGAGGGAAGATAACAAGACCCGGTGGCTATGCACAGCAGGTGAAATCAGAGCCGAGGCGCGTTTCCGCGCGACGACACAAGTGGGTCGAACCGCTCGCCACGAAAGAAGGCACCGCGAGAACACGCATGGCATGCGAAGTCACGACATTCCATTCAGAAAGAGAGAGAGATAGAGAGAGAGAGGGAGCTTGCTTATCTGGAATGGAACGCAGACTTATGGATGCTCGACCAGAAGTCTTTCCTTCTTTCGTCGTCCTCACCTCGTGGATTCGTCCATGGGAGATGAAGAGATAGGAGGGGGTGGTGGATATTTTCGAATTTGGAACTTCGATATGGTCCACTGGTGGGTCATCGAGTGCATTTGGGATAAATTCAACTTTAAGACAATGTAAAAAAAAAAAAAATCATGAAAAGCTTTGTTTGATAAAGTTTTTGTTATAAATGCTTATTACAAAGTAATTTTTAAATTTAAAAAAATGAGATGAAAAAAAAAATGTTGGACAATGCCGACTTGTCACCACTCTAGGGAATAGGTAGATGAGGTCATGCAATCCCATCTACTTGGGTCACACCGGCCTTAGAGAGCACGACTCCATATTGCTCTATTTGTGAGAGTAAAATTGAAATTTATGTAGTTTAATGAGGATAAAATTAAAAGAAAAAAATAAATTATTAGGTCGAAAGTGCATTTTCAGAAAATGATAGAAGCACAACGCAAGAGAGGATTTGCGTGGGCTTTTAGGTTTGGAAATCAAAAATCTACATCAAAGGCTCTTGAGATTGTGTTAATAAACGTCAAATATTTGGCTTACGGGTCTTTGGAGTAGGGGTGATTGGTTCTACCTTACAATCTAGAATCGAATCAGTCCCTCATTCGGAGAACTCAAAACCAGCCCATCCGATCCAAGTCAATCCTGAAATTAAGGAGTCCTCTTTTGGTTTTGTTTCTTCTATTCCTTACAAGTGGGGTCCTCCAAGATTGAAAGAAAAAGAAGAGCATTATGTTTAGTTTATTTGTCAAATAAACGTTTACATGATCGAGGCTTTGATGCTAATTGATGATAAACTAATCTTTCACTGGATTTTGTAGTCATTACTTTATTACATGCCATCATATCAACATATGTTAAATAAATGGACAAACAAAATTATGGAGGGATGCATAGGGTTTACTCATGTATATTACATATGAAAGTCATTACTCTATTTCAATGAAAATTGAAATATACATTATCAATATAGGGTTTGCTTAAAAAAATTAAGAAATTGGGCGAACGGTTCTTTTACATAGAATTGAGAGCTGGATCAGTTATTATCAAGAATTGAACAAATTACTCAAGAAACCATTCAAAATTGTCCGGTCCAGCTCTCAAATTGGACTGAACTGATGCACGCCCCTACTTTTGGGCCCTACTTTTGGAGGCCCAAAGTTGCATGTAAATGCTGAACCTAAACGTAACTAAAATCTCAATTCGTGTCGTTATTTTATTGCAAAATATCCTGTGAAGTGAATGCAATGTTTTTAATTGTTGTGGTAAGAAGGGAGCAGCATAACATTACGGATCCACCATTGCAATGCCGAGGGCAAGGTATTCCTGGACTATCTCCTAAAATAAGAAGCATGAATCCTGGCGGAGGAGGCCGAAACAATTGAGACTCCTGCATAATGGACGTGAGCCATGATGGCACGTGCTTCTCTCGTGAGGGGTATTTGTTCAGTCAATGAGTTATTTAGACACAACTGAGAAAAAGTTCGCTCCTGTGTCTGCTGCACGACATTTCTCCATGTCTTATGCTTTCTTTGTTTGTCATGAAGAAACTTAGGCTCGTATTCGAGCAATAAGTTTTGACTTTAATGAATAGCACATGTCTACATAAATTTCAGGAAATAAACAAAGCGAAGTTAAATGAACGTTTTATTTCTTATCGAGTATATATCCTTCTTGACCCGCAAATATACAGTTACGGCTCCGTCAATGTAAGCTTGTATCCCCCCCCAAGGAAAAGAGAGAAGAAGATACAGCCTCACTGATTCGCTAGAAAGACTTTCACTTTCGTGGGTGAGCATCCGCTGGCGTCGGTGGTGGCGGAGGCGGCGGCCTCTCGGCGACACGGTCGGCCACCCTCGCCACTTCGCGAGCCTTGTGCCTCCGGTCGGCATAGACCGTGTAGAATCCAACGGCGGAGACCAGGAGCAAGCCGCCGACGAGCATGGTGGTCGTGTTGTACGGGAAGTTCTTGCCGCTCCGCTGCCTCCACGGATCGGCCGTGTCGCCCACCCTCACCTTGTGCGTGTCCGCCGCTCTCCTCCAGTAGGTCTCTCCAGCCATCTCTCTCTCTCTTCTCAAATTTCTGAACTCTTCTTCGCCGGAAAGTGAATTTATGAAGTCCGATGCGATCGGCGAATGCCCAGAGGAGCGGCCACGTTGATGGAGTGGGGAGGCGAGAGGACTGGCGTTGAGGAACACGTAACAATTCCCATGCGCCTAGCTGTCGGTCCACAACATGCATATTATGTTACCTGAATAGGATTAGGACAAACTCGAATGCTATAATTGGGGATGAAATTGTAATTTCATGTCGTGTCGTACGTATATATTAGAGTTAATATCACAAAAAGTCCCACACTAATATATCCCATGAAAAATTTACTTCAAATTAATTTATTTTGATTAACAAAAATTCAAACCGATATATTTGTAACAAATTTATCCTCCGTTTGTTTTTATTAAATTTTACCATTAAATTGCGTTGAATGACATATGAGAATTAATGAATGTACCCGATTTTTTTTTCCATTTTTCGTGATATATAAATTATGATTTTTCATTGTATTAATCTAATTTAACAAAAACTAACAAAAACTAAATTGTCATAACTATACAAATTTGAGATTTTTAATGATCAAAAATTTAATTTTAGATAAATTTGTGATAGATGTATCAATTTATGATTTTCAGTAATTAAAAAATTCATTTGGGATAAATTTGTCATATGTACCAATTTTGATAGTTTTTTGAGGTATTAATTATATATATCATGTCATTTAAATAGGATTAAAACAAATTCGAACTTTATAATTCAGTAACGAGATGAAATTGTATCATTGCATCGTGTTGTGTCAGGTCGAATTTTGTGAGTGTACTATGAAGTAGATATATACATCCACATATACGTTATGTATTGTTGGGGTAAATGCATAAAGATGGAGTAACAAAATGACAAAAGAGGAGAGGATAAAGAAAGGAAGATGTTCAACCACAAAATCGGTGATGCCCAACTGGCAGAGCCCCTGCCTTCACTCTCCCATTGGCCGTCCCCTCTTTCAGGCCCGACCCAAATCGGATCCTCCGGCCCATGATCCAGCAGATGTTGCAACATGTTCCGGGAGCTCCCTTGCCGTCCCGTCACCGACCGTCGGCCAGCAATGACGGTCCGGCGGACCATCCGCCTCCCCTCTTACCCAAACATCTAGTTTGTTCACTGCTCAGCAACGCTGGTCTACGTGTAGGGTTGTCTCTATGCCATGAAGTCTCATTTCGACCAATCATGTTCAAACGCATTTTGTAGTATTTTCTACGCAAAATATCAAATCCCACAAATATTTCAAATGTTTTCGATGAATGACCGAATTTTATTGTCTTGCGAACCTATGGTCACCAATTCTTGACATAGTAGAAACGGATAGATACAAGTAAAACTCGCAAATGGGCGATTGAAGCGTGAAGGCACAGAACACATAGAGAGAAATGTCTCGATTTTATGTTATCTCTAAAAAGAGATAAACTTATTTCCATAATAGTGTATACTTTTATGCAACAAATCCTACCATAGAACACATCTACTTTCGATCTGCTACAAATTAAGTTTGCTTTGCCAATTTCCGGCATATACATGTAATAAAAGAATTCATCTATAGCTAAAACAAATTTCTTACTATTTAACTAACGATTTCAACATGGAACTTTGAGGTGAAATTCATGCAATCCTTTGATATGACTGTTGTGACGGCAATCTTCACTGTAATCTAGAAATTCAAAAGTTCGCTTGTGATCACGATCCATTGTAAGAGGTCTACCAATTGTTGGCCCCAGGCTTGATTCCACCGCGCGCCACTTTGTTGTCCCCACTTGCTTCTCTTTAGCTCTAGGACACAAAATCGAGGGAAAAGTATATAAAAAAAAAAACATAAATTTATTGTATTAGTACCAATTTAATCTTAAGTCTTTTCACGTTTCTATTTTATTGTCTCTACTTGAGCTTCTCTCTAGATCTATGACACCAAGTCGAGGGAAAAGTATAAAAAAAGTCATAAATTAATTGCATAAATACCAATTCAGTCTTATACATTTTCACCATTTTTAATTTGTTGTCCCCACTCGGGTTTCTCTCTAGCTCGAGGACACCAAGTCGATTTGCAATCGCGTCCCTAGTCTGATGCATCCCACCAAGTTGCTACTCCAGGTTCTTTTTTGAAATGACGAACAGCTATCCACAAAGCCTAAGCCCCCTTAATCTTCGTTAGCGAGATGGTTGTTGTCATCGAGTTTCAACTCATAATCACGTGCCCTTGGAGCGCACAGAGATGGAACTCTCAATAATAATTTCTGATTTTTGATAAACTGATTTTACAAGTGCCACCAATGAAATATCTATAACCAAAAGCCCTTCCATAAAAAAACCAAACTAGGAGACAACTACGTAGAGATAACTTAGGAAAATCTGAAACTACTATCTATAATCTAATCTGATATAATCTAATTTGATATTCCGTGAAAATCAAACAAAATTATCAAGTATTTTAATTTAATCCCTAAAGTCAAGCCAATAAAGAAATAAAACATCAAACCCAAAAAAAAAAAAATCAAATTCTATTAACTAAAAGATGTAAATCCAATCCCAATGTACCCCGCATCAAGACCTATTATCGGGAATTTGTAGAAATACCCTTTTAACTCTGGGTCATAAGAAGGCATTGCATCTTTGTCAATGACTTTGATGCTATGCGAAAGAACATCGAATCCATAGTTAGCAATACACCGGTACCCAAGAACTCTGATTTTGCTAAATCAATCACACATAAAAATATTGTGAAAATTTCACGAAAAGGACAATTATTCCTGGACATTCTTTGAATTTGGTGGGCTCTATCTATCGTATCTATCGTCGCATTCGGAGAACATTGCTCAATAATTTTTGTCCTACAATTTATGGTAACAATTTCTCTGCTTGGTGGCCCAGCTAGGATATCAGATAAAGCAGCCATGCCCCTGTACTTCACCATTCTCTGGGAAAAGCAAAAGAAGCTCTCTCTCTCTCTCTCTCTCTCTCTCTCTCTCTCTCTCAATGCCAATCCCCCGCAGAGACGACACTGGACGAGACGTTTGCATGTGCTCCGAATTGTGAACTTCGAAGTTAAGCTGCTTAGTTGCTTTCAGATGATAGGCCCCTCGCAGCTCACATATTCCTCTGCATGCATGCACGCGTGCATGCATGGCGCTTGTGCTTTTGTTAACTTATAAGTGTCGAAGAATGTCTGAAGGGTTGACCTGACGATGCAGGTAAACAGAGGCGCTGCCCTCCAGGACAAAAGAAGGAACTGAAAAAGAGGAGTGGTCATGATCTCCGCCAGCGTAGAGGATCGCTGAGCGTGCGAAATTGCTACAGAAGACGAGGGTATCCAACGTTGCAGATGGTCGAATATATACTCACGGTCGCACGTCTTGTGACCTGAGTTAGGAATGGGAATTGATCAGGAGAGGTTTAGCAGCTAATCTTTAGGGTTTGGGCAGCAGCCTGATCCGAATTAAGAGTGGAGCTGGAGCCAAACGCCCACTTGGATTTCACCGAAAGCTGCAAAATGATAGTGTTAGGACTTGTACTTTGTACCGAGGAGGATAATTTGGCTATGTAGTAAGTTCAATATACGATGTTTATATGTATTTGGACAAGGCAACATGAAAAAAAACAGAAACGAAAAAAAAAAAAAAAAACAAAACAAAAAAAGAGTCCTTAATCCGGGAAAGTGTCTCATAATAGGACTTCAAATGTCATGTTCCAACGTTGATGTTTGCGCTTAACCGTTTGGAAAATTAGTATTTGTGAGTTCTAAATTTGAAATCAAGGAAAAGTTAAATATTGTGGGACCTGGAATGAACATGCAAGAGAATATCCATAACTATTGTTTATTAATGATTGTGAGAATTTTTAAATAATAAAAAAATTATGCATTATCTAATAATTTAAATTTTTAAAACAGTTGATAATAATCTCATCAAGTCTCATATGGTGTCAAGACTAAAATGCTTGAGTTCGAATCTTTCAAATTCATATTTGCCTCCTCAAAGGAAAGTATAAAAATATTTAAATAATAAATCACGTATTTATATAAAATGTTAAATTTTTAGAGCTGTTGATGATGATCCTATCAAATCTCACAAAAATGATAATGATTAGGCTTGTGAAGTATAAAGCGCCACATCTAAATTCGCTCATTTGATTGAAAGATCTCTCACATATACAAATGTAAAACATCGAGCTCTCGTACTCAGCCCTCGAGGACTGAGTCATTTATACACCCCATCCTATTAAAGTCCTTTTCAACTTCCATTTTTGGCCGGTCTAGATGGGCAAAAATTTCTTGCCCAAAACCCCGGCGAATCAGTCGATGATTCTCAATCTCTGGCGCTCTATACCTATCAGACCGTTCGGGAAATCTCTTGCACCGCATCCGCGTTGGAAACGTTCGAGGAAATCGACGAAGCAACTTCGCGGAAAAGAAACGAATCTTCTTCCCCGTGTAGTTGGCCAACAGGATACTTTGCTGAACAGTGCAACTCCATGTGGCCACCACCATCTAACACACGATCTCTCTCGTTTCTCTTTGCTGCTACAGTGCGATCTGTCCGCGGAATCGGAGAAAACGGATGTTGGTGGCAAGTGGTTAGTTCAATCATGTCGACCCTTTTAAGAGCATAGGACCTGGAGAGAGCATCCAGCTGCTGTCGTCCCATGACATACACGTATCGCCTTAAAGAAAAAAACATTCTTTTTTTAGGAAATTAGGGTTTCGGGCGTGATGGGAACTGACATGATGGTCCCCGGCACGACATTATGGCCGAAGCAAAAGAGCCGGATCGTCCACATAAGATGGGGGGCATCATGAGCTTGGGGAGGGGGCCACCCGTTTTTTCGTCGTCGTCATCATTTATTTATGATGGTTTAGCCCCCCCACGCCTGAGTCTCGATAATGATTGCGATTTAGAACCACACATGGGGTTCGGCTTTTGGCTGTGATTGCGGGCAATCCCTTTCCTGGGGTTGTAAACTGGGGGAGGCTCAATTAGGTAACGGGATGGACCAAAATAAGATATGGATTTTCTAGGGGGAATAGGCTAGGGACGGGGGAATGAAGGCGAAGAACTCGAGCTCGACAAAGACTGTCTAGTAATGACTGGGAACGGACTCTATTACATTCTTCATACCTTTATGCTGGACCATGTAGATTAATATCATCTCAATAATTAATTAGGTTGTCCCATTGTGAATCTAGTGATCGGCCGATCAAGATGGTTTGGTCCACATTATTTATAGACCATACAATATTTTTTCTATAATTTACATATTTAGGCGAACTTATCTCTCCGCCTAGTGATGAGGAAGGAAGAGATGATTTGGAGATTTTCCAAATCCTATAATCTTTTGCTAGACTTTCATTGAACTTTGACAAATAGAAAACTTATTATGTACCCTATCACTTTCTTCTTCTTTTTTACCTTATTGGGATAAGGTTGATGAGTGGGGATCTAATGCTAGTGACTCTCTTTGGACATTACTATGAGGTTCTCACAACCATTACAAAATGTTTAGATGAGCAATACTATTCCTTATTTTTTTATGATTTGAAGATCCGAGGTCGGTAAACCCGTCACCATAGTCTAGTCTCACCGTGATGTAATGGGCTTGCAAATCCCTCCACACGAGACATGCCGCAACTAGGCAATATGGCAATAGCCGTTAGAGGTTCGCTCCGAAGTAAATCAAACATGTGATTTCATAGAGGACAGATTACTCATTTATTACTGGGCTTACCATCTCTTCATGTACAATCAGATATGAAACATGACTAATTTCATAGAGTCACCTCCGAGACATTTATTACTTGAAACTTGACTGATTGATCATCGATCCACGAAAAACTAAATACATAATGGATAAGATTAATGTCCGAGGAGAACGTTAAACTCGCTCACAAATAATGTCAACTTGCCACATTTAAGGTCGTTCTGGACTAAGGGACTCTATCATGATGTGGACAAGGATACTCACTGATGGAGGCTAATCAAACCTCGAGAGCCATTAAAATCTTGTTTTCTCGGTCTCCCTTTGGTGATGCCTGCTTGTGGTCTTATGTAGTCTAAAACCATATTAATTAAGAAAATGTGAGTAGTAATGAAGGATTTGGAATGTTTGAACTTTCACAATTGATGCATGTAATATCAGTATAGGAGAATTTACAACAAGGAAAATGGTCGCAATGGCTTATGACTTTAAATTGCATCAAATGACGTTAATTGAATAAACATTTAGAGACTTACTGAAAAGATTTCGTTGAGGAGCACATCCGAAGCACTTGTTAAGAAATCAAATGAGAAAATATCATAAATTCTAATCACTTATTGTTCTCGTGATATGCACAATCAATGATTTGAAAATTGAGCATCTCCTTAAGTATGCTTAATAGATGTCCCAGAGGCACTCGGCAATGCAAAACACTGAAAAGATGAGAAAACGGTGAAATGGAAAATTACTCCGACTGCTAATTCGAATCTCATACGATCTTGAGAAATACTTACCCACACACACAAGATGCAGCTCCGACGAAACTAAAACTCACACCCTCTGTAGGTGTTTTGAGTCATTCCCTCCCATTCTTCGGCAAAAAAAAAAAAGAAGAAAAAGTCATTTGCTACTGCTCAGCTAAATGAAATTTTTTTTGCATAAAAGCTTTTGAAGCCGTGAAAAACTTCATTTAGCGCCCGTTTTGGTTACAATGATGGATAGATGGATTTCATGCTTATGATTCAATGCGTTTGATAGATAGATGATGGACCATCATGGAGAGATGGGGACAAAGTTAGGTCTATCAATCAGCTGTTATCGTTGAATTGATGGAAGGTTCCCACAAGAACTCAAAAAGGGACCATTTGGCATGTCCTAGTCTATATATTCTCGCCGTAATATGCCGCCATGGCCGTCGGATGGCCTTTTCAGCCTTGTCGCGGGGTAAAATAAAGGAAAAGTTATCGGGAAAATCAAGCGTCTGATAATATTCATTTTCGGTCCCACAACTCCCAATGGTTACCAATCGGTGACAATTTTAGGGAAACCCTTTCGGTTTAGATTAAGAAATCGATTGATTTAAACATTATCGATTGGTATTGGGAAGCCCACATGACCATATCGATCGCACTTTTAGAATACCTGTAGCCATGTTAATATGGAAGGTGACCACATTGTTAATTAAACAGATAAATGGGCGTGCATTTTACATGTTGATCCAATTAATCTCAATGTGATCTCTAGTGTAGTTGATATTTGCTTATTCTTGAGATCTCTTATCTAACGACTTGTTCGGCCATAAGCCAAGTTCCCACAAATAATAAGTCAATTTCTCAATTTTTTGAGGATGAATTTTCACTTGGGAACCACTCAATAAGCACTCTTCAATCCACATGGATCTAACCTTTATAGAATATCTAAATATTAAACCATATCTTTATCTAATAATTTAAGCTTTTATAACTGTTAACAATGATCTTACAAAATTTCACATAATATTAGAACATGAGGTCAAAGTTCAAATATTTCCAAGCCTCTATTTGCCTCTATAATTAAATATTTCCACTCTTAGTTTTAAGATGTAACAAACCGCCCCTAATACGGTGCTAACGTCCTTATTAATTAGTGCATGCCCACATAGCCTAGTCAATCCACTATTCACCTGGTGCATTCCACATTTTTTGCCATCATAAAGGCCAGCACGGAGCTGCATTTGATCTAAGCCCTCTCAACTTGTCAAGCACTTTCTATCCTCATCAAATCAGCTAATTAAGTATGTAAACAAATCTCAAAGCAATTGGAGGGGATCTAACTTTGATACCATCTGTTATGGCACCAACCATTACCCTTATTATATGAGCTAAGCCACCAAAGGAATACTTAAGTTGTAGTCTTTTGTGTGAGTAATTTACTTAAGTATGACATCTCAACTCTCTCTTTCATCCAAAGTAGGATTTGGAGTGTTATAAACTCTCCACTTACAGCATTAATGTCCTTGTTAATGTCAACCTAGAAAACCTTAGGATACACTCAATGTGATATGTGATTTGGGTCATTCTTTAATTATGAACATTCATCATATTTGAGATTTCAAGGAAAAGCCACACCTTATCTGTCCCTAACAATTGACTCCTGCCCTTATCTGGTCCGTTTTCGAATAAAACACATCTATTCAAGTGACCTTCGGTTCGATACTATATTGGCTTGTTTGGAATGAACAATGCTGCAAAGTTCACCATGGATGGGAGAAGGTTTGCTAAGTGATTCATTAGTAAAGATCGATCCTATGATCACAACTTCAACAGTTCTTTTAAACTTTAGCATGCTGAGAGGGACCGGTCATTATAGTCGATGTTAGAGCCAAACTCCCCTCCCATAGGCACGTGGTTGTTAGATGAGCCCAGCCAACTCTACCTACTAGGATAAAGAGCGACCGTGCGATTGCCATGGGAAGAGCACTCAAACAAAGTACGGCTCGTGGTAAACTATGGGATAAGGAAGCCTGATCGAACTGATTGACACATCCGGTATGAGGGAAGTGTCAATAGGAAACAGGAGCAAAGATTGGAGGTTGTCAATGCTCGAAATCGAGAGAGTTTATAACGCCTCGAGGCAAGAGAGTTTAGAATGCCTCGAGGCTCATATTGAATGATGAAAATTGAAGTCAAATGACCTCTTCGATAATTCATGAGTAAAGACTGGTTCCCAAATGATCGCCAATCGGCTATTCCTTTTTCAAATGAGCAGTGAGATCCAAAGTGTCTCTGCTTTTCATTTGACGAAGGCGAAGAGATCGGATCCAAGGCAGGTACGTACAGGTCTAGTCAATGCCAAAGGTACGATCCTTCAAAGTTTGAGGTCGCATCTACCCTGAAAATAAGGTGTCCCTCAATAAATTGTTCCTGGTCAGAACTTAATTTGTACGTTACTTGCTACATGCTAGCCAGAAATCTGGCGTCATTTGCCTTATGCCAGTCCATCTACACCAATCAGTCAATTACTGCTCGACAAACCCTGTAATTTCTTTTGCATCTTGACATATTTTCAGATGGATAGGCCACGTGACATCTTCTCAACAATACAGAAATTAACTGCTCGTGTACTATGTACGTTTTTTTAAGGTTTGCAAGTATACGTTCTCATCAATAGCCTTTAGCAGATAATTTGAAGGCACATCTAATATCGAATCAAATATATTATAAATAAATGAATATTATGTACATATAATGGAATTGTTCTTCTCTTTTCCAAAAAATTCTTAGGTTCTTCCAAGAAAAGTACATATTTAAAGGAAAAACTCTTAAAATAGCGATGTAAATATGAACGAGTAAATATGTTGGGAGAATTTATAAATGTAGTGAAATGGACTATGTATGACAACTGTATGATCAAGAGAATTCTTTAAATTCTTGTAAGAAAATTTTAAGGGAAGAATCTTTCAGAACATATATATCTAATTATGTTCATCAAAGTAAATAATCTGATTAATTTCATTAGAATGAGAGGATATTATGACCATAAGTTTAAGTGGAATCGACTACATTAGGCACGGTATGTTATGTGATGAATAGAAAAAGAAAAAGATATACAATGGAGAGATTGAATTTGTAATTTGGAATAGAACTTTCAGCACAACAAACTAACAAATACGAAACAATTTATAGGGAATAGAAAGAAAAAAAAAAGAAGGAAAATACTACCTTTCGTCCATTAACATTTCGGCTTTTGTTAGACTAAGTGCATGTGCTTTTGATTTGTCTAATTAAGTCATTTTACTTTTACAAATTTTGTAGTCAAGTCTCTCGATTTCAAATCTTACCGGCATAACTGTGTTAGATTATGAGTGGATAAAATTTAGTCAATATGGAGGCCTATTTGGACACCACCAACGTAAAATTTAGCCAATGTAAACAATGTTGGAATAAGATTGCGTATAAATATAACCAATGTGGCCACAATTGTGGATGTCCATGTGGGAAAAATAGTTATCCATGTCTTCGCTGAGTGTTATGTCAATTGAACTTAGCATGATTAGATCTCGAAGGGACTTATTAAGAAAATTTATGAAAGTAACGATACAATTAGACAATTAAAAGTACAAAAGCGATTAGAAAATGCGTGAAAATATAGTGACAAAAAATAGAATTCATACTAGAAATCTACAACAGTATAGTTTGATTATACTTTCCACAATCTTTTATGTGGTAGAGGAAATATAGATAAATATTAATCGATCAAATAACATGGAGTATAAAATGGTTTGGTTCAATTCAATATAAAATGTAGCGGAATACAATATTGAAGTTAATTTTGAGTAATTAAAGAATGGTGATTATGCTTAAAAATGACAAAATAATAATGTCAAATTTAAAAACAAAAATGCGTCTACATATATATATATATATAAGATGTTTAGAAGCGTAAAGTGATTTTTTATACCAGACAAACAAACCTACATGATTCGATCATATAACATTAATGTTTCATGATATTTTTTCTAAGATTATTTAATTTTTGTGGTTATTCTTATTGCTGTAACTCTAGAATCTAAATTTCCTTATAAGGTGAATGTGAAAAAGTAAAGAAGGAGGTTTAGTGAAATACAAATTTTGAAATGTGAAGCCCATGTGAAGCATTGGCAACTACATTAGTACTATACTGAAAGTGATTTTTACACTTTTATTTTTGGTCAGAGACTTTTACACATTACATGCACTAGATTATCATTGAGGGAGTTTTTTTCTTTTTCAAAAGAAAATTTAAGAACTTTTCGAAGAAAAAATGAAATATTAGAGGAAAATTCTTAACAATAAGTATTAAAATTGACTTATGAGAATGAGAAAACATTTTTGAAAAATTAAAAGAAATAAAATTTTAAAACATTAACATGGTTATAGGTGTTAGTAGGTTAGGTATAATAAGCAATATCTAAAGAAGTAAATAGTAAAATAACTCTACGAATATGATAGTTTAATTATATCTATAATTTCGCATGTAATTCATTCTCTTATGCACAATATATGACGGGATAAAACTTAATGCCTTTTACCGTAAGCACAACAACTTATTATTTGCCATCTCATCATAATTAAATAACATTAATTATGACATAATATAATAATTAGCACTACATACAAAAGAATTGGAGCATCAACCATATGTTTTATTTGACAAAATGACATTGCGTTTCAAATTGGAATCTCTAGGTCCAACCCTCCTAAATTCGAATACCAGTTCAACTTCTTCAAGAACTCACTTTATATCTATGCAATATGTAAATGACACTTTGATAATAATAGCAACCGTGTTTCCATAGTCATACTTATTAAATCATTGAAAAAAAAATGATATAAATGATTAATGAATTCTTAATTTGTTGAATGTAATTCCTAAACTTTTAGTACATGTTCAATTTGGTCACTAAACTACATAAAAATATTCAATATTGTTCATGAACTTGAGCTAATAGAATGATAACATTAGACTTTTTATATAGTTTAGGGACTAGATTGAAAATTTACTAAATTTCAAGAGTTGCATTAAACAAATTAAAAGTTCAAAGACCACATTTATGTTTGATCAAAATTCAGAAATCATTTATGTAATTATCTCTGAATTATTTGTATGTGAATAAAATGATAAGTTGGACCAATACGACAAAATCGATATTAAAGCTTGTCTAGCTATATGGGAATAGGAGCCTCCTCTTCTGCGATCGATTGTAATCGGCACATTGTCTATCCTTACTTGCATTGGCAATTTCACTTGCTTAATAGATCTGTTTCAGGAAAAAAAAATTAAACAAAATTTTTTTGTCTCTAACCAAGAGGATCATGGAAAGAGCTGATCACATCAATGAACGGCATAGTTTGGATTATCATGATCTACAAAAGGCACATCATGTCGAATAGCTATTAACAAAAGCTTTTCCGACATTTATTACATTTTAAAATCGATGCTCCAATGAAAAGAATTAACTTTTCCATTTTCTTTCCACTGGTTCCTCACGCAATCAATCGAATCCATATGGATATTCCTTCAACTCAACACAGGTTGTCAAAAGGATCTCAAAGACCCACCAAAGCACAGGGAGCTAAGGATCCTTTGGAAAATGGAAACCTCAATGTCCATCCTAATGATGTGTAAAACAGTCGTATTCCTTTGAATTATGATATATCTCGATCTTTTTCCTTCAGAGCATTAATACTTTAATAGTTTTATCGGATTATCAATTGAAATGAACCATTTTTTCACGAGGTTATTTGTGTTTATAAGGAGTAAGTTACTTTCAAATGAGAGTATATCGAAGTTTTTACTCTCCCTTATACCTCAAGTAAAATGGGCGAGAACCCTTAAGACGAAGGATTTATCTTTTTGCCCAAAAAATGAAATTGACCAATTTCTTTTCCCCCCTCTCCACATGAAACGGTTGACTCGTTTTAGAATCGGAGTCAAATTGCCCTTTCCCTGCCCGAATTAAGCCGACCCGAATAATCGTACCAGCACAGCTCCAAAAAAGTCAAAAGACAGAGCTGAGCTACGCGTCGCGTCGCGTCGCACCACGGGACACGGCGAGGGCAGGGAGCCGAAATTCGGGGGAGAGCGGAGGGCAAAAGGGTCCGCCGGGGGGGGGGTTGGCGTGCATTAACGGCAATTTTTTAGCGCAAAAGCGAGGAGGGGAAGGAGGGGGAGGAGAAAGAAAAGTCGTCGTCCCCTGTCTCTCTGAGCCACCCTGTACTCTCTCTCTGCAGCTGTAACCTCTACTCTGCTTTACTTTTAGTCCACCCCTACACGCATCGCCATTACACACGCTCCAGTCCCACTACACTTCACGCACTCGCAACAAGCACGTCCCAACAACGCCCCTTTCTCCCTCTCTGTTTTTCTCTGTTTCCTGCAGAATTCAGGGCCAGCGGGAAGAGGAGAGAGAGATAGAGAGAGAGCCACGGAGGGGAGGGGACAGGAGTGGCAGGTGTCATCACGGTTCGCAACCCAGAGAGGGAAAAGAGAGAGAGAGAGAGGAGAACTGGGTGGTGGGTTTTAGAGAGAGAGGGGTGAGGAGGCATCGAGATTCGAGCCCGGTTGGGGGGAGTGAGGAGGAAGGGGGAAATCTTCGGGGCGGATCAGGATGATTTAAAGCAAAGGCGGCGAGAATTTATGATTTCACTTCATCCGATTGAGACCTTTCTCTCTTCTCTCTCTCTCTCCGTATGACGCCATAGTTTCTCACCAACTTTTCTCTAGCGAATTTGCCCTTGGGTTGTTCCCTTTCCCATTTTCTCCCCAAAGGGTATACTTCTTTTTCCACATATTTCTGTTCATCATTGCTCCCTGCTGTGCATGTACTCTCTCTCTCTCTCTCTCTCTCTCGCTCGCTCGCTAAGCCATTGATGTCTTGAGACACTTGGCTCAACCGCCCTTCTTTGCTTGTC
This sequence comes from Eucalyptus curtisii, assembly GCA_017140595.1. Lineage (NCBI taxonomy): Eukaryota > Viridiplantae > Streptophyta > Magnoliopsida > Myrtales > Myrtaceae > Eucalyptus > Eucalyptus curtisii. The sequence continues at coordinate 1,179,084 of CM029502.1, read as the reverse complement.
CTTCACTCGTCGCCTCTGCTTCCAACTTCTTTCCTTCTCCACTCTGGAAAAAATAAAAACGAAGATAAGGAGGCTTCTTGGTCTGCCTGTTATTCTTCATAGCATTTTCCTTCTCCTGTTTCTTCTTTCTAGCGGACGAAAGTTCCTTCTCTCGCGTTCTCTACTTGGAATGGCGTCCGTTAGAGCATCATGAAGGTCTCGAGCCTGGTGGGACTGTCTCTGTGACGGGTTAGCTCGTTCAAGTAAGAATTTTTCTCTCTCTTTCCATCGCGCAAGATGGTTCGTGGCACATAGCGTGTCCACTGTTTTCAGATTCCACTACTTTCCTCTGGCTTAGTGTCAGTTCTTCTCTAGGCTCGAAGCCCGCCACTTCTGCGTGACGAAAGAAATTTCTTTTTCTCGTGGCCATTTTCCGACAGGAAAAAAGGGTTGCTCTGTTCCTCTGCGAAAGATTACGAAAAATGAAGTTCATGAAGTTGGGATCGAAGCCAGATGCGTTCCTTGCAGATGAAAAATCTATCAGGTGAGATGAGAACGGGCCATTGTTTATTCTGTTCTGTACCAGCCCTGTTTACGTTCCTGTCTCTGCGAGCATGATATGAGCTGTGCGTGTGTACTTTTTGTGTTGTTTTCTTGTCTTAATATAACCCTTGATCGCCCTCGGTTTTTGTAATAACAAATTGCCCATGCACTTTCTGTGGGGGGCTTGTGGGTTCTTATGGGCTCGTTTGCATCTTCGTTCTTGCGGGGTATTTCAGTACTTGGGACAGCGCATCTCTTTTTGGGGGCGAGTATTCAATTTCCTGTATCAGCCTGGCAGTGATTCTCTGTCTGCTGATTTTTATGGGGGTGAAATGCCTCCGCAAGGAAGAATTTGGCTGTAAACTACGAAGTCGAGGTAATAATTGGACAGAAGCTGTGCAAATTTATGATTAAGTATTGTGTTGTATTATATATATAGAAGAGAGAAGAAAAGGTTGCTTTTCTTTCCTGGACAATGTGGGGGATCTGGTGCCCTTGAGGTTGTGGTCCAGCTTTTGGACTTACCTTTTTATGAGTTAGTGGTCCAAACGGGGGAAAAAGTCACATGGGGTGGCCAAGCCCTTTAATCATCAGAAAGAGTAATTCTTTTATCTTTGGAGAATAATGAGCTATGATTCTAACACGAGGTCGAGGCCTTTTGCTCTCAATCATTATGGATGAGCTTTAGTAGGAACCACTATTTGCTTTGAATCTCACATATGTTTAGAGCGGAAAGGGGAAGATATTTAATGGGGTTGTTTTGCTGTCCTCCTTCATTTGACTGTGTTGAAAGGGAAATACTTGATAGTAAGTAAACACGTGGTTCCACTTGCAAGAGGAATTGTGACCCAGAGTTACCTCAGTTTGGTGGCGGTTTCTCTCAAATTACGGCAATAAAGTGTGTGACTATTCAAATTGGAATGATTTGGAAATGAGACGCGACACATTACCCAGAGGCGCAGAGTTGCAAAGGTCAACTGAAACACGAGTACTGTCTATGCTTGGACGGGCCATGAGAAATAAGAACGCAACAAGATGTGTAATGGGTAATCCAATCTCACACTAAGATAAAAACCTACCTGTTCACTTATATTGTTTTGTGACTAGCAAGATCCATTGACTAAATATCTGAATCAAGCCTCAGTATGTGATCACTAATAGAGATCCAGATATTCCCAATAAACACTTATCTTATGCGAGTTGTAAATGTGAAATAAGCAGATATTTTCTTCGTCAATTGCCTTTCCTATTTATATATTGGACAGTGCTCATTAGAAAGATATGTTTCTTCCTTCATCCTAATGGCGTCAATGTTGTAGTCAACCTTCTAGCTGATTGTTGGACTTTTAGTTGCTGTTTTTGTTACTATGAAGCTGATTTCCATTACAATTTAATTCATTAACATTCTTTGTTGGCTAAGCATTGTAAATGTACTGATTTAGGTATATATCTGCGGAACTGGCGACGGACATTGCCATATGTGTTGGTGAGGTTAAGTTCTACCTTCATAAGGTAAGGAATGCCTCTAGTGTGCTGGAGAATGTTGTCTCAGCATTTGTTTTTCTCCCCTGTATGTAGGACTAGTTTATTTTGACATTACACTGCCTCATCACAATTTGATGCTTATTTTTGCATTTGATGTGTAAGAACATGAAATTGTGAAAGCTACCATAGACATCCGCAATTACCGATAGGATTTTAAGTGTGTAAATTCGTCTATCTTATTATCTTAGTTCATTCATTTTTAGTCACTGCAGCTAACTTAGTATATTATATGCACACCCTTCCCCAAGAAAGGCATCGATACCAGACTAAGTACCAACTATCCAATTCAAATATATTGACAGATCTTAGCCTGTCATTTTTCTGACTTCTGCTGTAACAGGACGAAGGCATGATGTCGTACAGCAGTTGAAGGCATCAATTATTTTTGCATAACTTTTGAAGTTCATCTGATTTCTTTTTTCCCAAGTTTGTTTTGTGACCATTGTCATGCACAAACCATGTATATTCCTTTTCTAGCTGATCTGATCTATTTTCTTCAAACACATACGCAGTTCCCTCTCTTGTCCAAGAGCTATTGCATGCAGAAGTTAGTGCAGAAGGCTCATGAGGAGAATTCTGATGAAATTAATTTGGTTGATTTCCCTGGAGGACCAAAGGCTTTTGAGATTTGTGCAAAATTCTGTTATGGGATGACAGTTACTCTTAATGCTTACGACGTTGTGGCTGCTCGTTGTGCAGCCGAATACCTTGAGATGACTGAGGATGTTGATAGGGGTAACTTGATTTTCAAAATCGAGGTATTTCTCAATTCCAGTATCTTTCGGAGCTGGAAGGATTCCATCATTGTTCTTCAAACTACAAGGTCTCTACTTCCATGGTCCAATGACCTCAAGATAGTTGGGAGATGTATAGATTCTATTGCCTCAAAAACTTCTATCGATCCTACAAATGTCAATTGGTCATACACACACAATCGCAAATTAGCTTTGGCAGATAGAATTGTTGAGGAGGGGATAAAGTTTCAGGAGAGAATGGAATCTGTACCCAAAGATTGGTGGATTGAAGATCTATGTGAGCTGGATATTGATCTGTTCAAGCGAGTGATTGTCACAGTGAAGTCAAAAGGACGGATGGATGCGAGTGTGATTGGAGAGGCTCTCAGAACTTATGCTGTCAGATGGTTGCCGGATTCTGTTGATGCTTTGGTTTCAGATGCCAACCAATGCAGAAACAAATCTCTTCTTGAAACTCTCATTGCTTTGTTGCCATCTGAAGTTAAATCTGGTTCTTGTAGTTTTTTGCTAAAACTACTAAAAATGGCTACCTTGGTGGCAACAGATGGTTTGGTAAGGGAACAATTGGTGAAAAGAGTTAGTCTGATGTTGCATGAGGCATCAGTGATGGATTTGTTAATTCCTTGTCGGGCTCCACAAAGCACAAAATACGATGTAGAATTGGTGAAGTGCCTTCTGAAGCAATATCTATCGCATGGAAATTATGGCAGGGACTATGGCATCAAGAATAACGAAGTTGGAAATGGCATGATCCTTTTGGAGCATGGTTCTTTGATAAATGTTGGTAAACTGGTAGATGGGTATCTCATGGAAATAGCACATGATCCGAATCTGCCACTATCAAGTTTCATCGAGTTATCACAGTCAATTCCTGATTCAGCAAGACCGATTCATGATACCTTGTACAGATCAATTGACATATATCTGAAGGTAACATTTCCTGCATTCATCATACCCGGTTCATTTTTAGATGCTATACTCATCTCTCTCTCTCTCTCATCTTGTGCTCTATTAATCCTGCTGCAGGCTGTCGTTCTCACTTGTTTTTCATGATGACCTTATGTTTTTTGATTTTGACTATTAACCTGAAGGGCTCATTCTTTGCATGCTTAAGGTTTGGCATACCACATGATCTCTTTGCATGGAGAGGGCACTTGTCGTCGTTGGTTTAGCATGTGAAATTGGTGGAGCACCTACTCCAATTCATATGAAAGAAAGGGCATACCTCTAATAATGTTTCTTTGGCCACAGGAACATCCGAGCTTGACAAAATCTGAAAGAAAAAGGATATGTGGGTTGATGGACGTCAAGAAACTGACCATGGAGGCATCCATCCACGCTGCGCAGAATGAGCGTCTCCCGCTTCGGGTTGTTGTCCAAGTTCTTTATTTCGAGCAGGTTAGAGGGGCTCAAGCCCTCAACAGCGCTCAGCGAGACACTTCGTGCTCCACGACGAACACCGACGAGGAATCAGAGAAGATGACCATGGAAAGTTGCAGGAAGCTCGAGAAACAGATGAGCCACGTGAAGATTGATAACGGCGAAGCAAAGAAGAACCGGAAGCTGGCCAAGAAATCTAGCAGGAACAGCCAAAGCGGGGCCCAGTTGCTTCCCTCGAGATCGAGGAGGATATTCGATAAACTGTGGCCCATCGGCAAGGGGCACGGGGAGCACAAGAGCTCGGAGACATCCGGGAGTTCTCAGAGCCCGACGTCTGTGGTTCCTGCAGATACCAAGTCTTCCGCATCGTCCATGAGACGCAGGCGGCACTCTATATCCTAGGAAATTCTTCATACCTGTTCAGTGCAGAAAATTTTAGGCTGTTCCCAAGTGTAAAAAATGTGGTAGAAACCTCGGTAGGCGTCAGCTTCGTTTGCCTCGGTGGTATGGATGCTTTCACTTCGTAAGACTTTGCTGCTGCTTATTCTTAAATTCTGTGAATTCATGAATCGAGGGTGGTGAGTATTCTGCTCTCTGAAGTGGCTTGTTGCTTTCTCTGTGGAAGCTTAACTATGCCAAAAACAAGAAACTTCGTCATGAGCAAATTATTCAACACTCGTTCGGCCTTTGGCAGCATGATTCGACCCATGACCCTCGTTCCGGCCTTTGGCGAGGATTAGCACACTGCCTCCTAGCTTACTATATCTTCGTCTAGACTTAGGTTTTGGTACGTTTCGCATGAGATCCATGCTGAGAATCAGCACACTACCTCCTAGCTTACTATATCTTGGTCTAGACTTAGGTTTTGGTACGTTTCACGTGAGATCTACATGATCAAGGTCCAATGGACTGCAATGGACTGAGATCTACATGATCAAGGTCCAATGGACTGCAATGGACTGGTATATGTTTGGAGCACCCGATAAAGTGCTCCTCTCTCTGTCTGGCATGCTTGAACTTTCTTTTCGAACACTTCGGGGCCAAGAATTCGCATCAAGGAAATCGGAACATGATGTGTGCACTCGGCTTTTCGGCTTGGCATTTAACGGCGCGTTTGGTAATACTTTTATTTTCGGAAACAATTTCTGATCAGAAATGATTATTTTTTATTCCGTTTCCGGGAACAATTTCTAAGCATTTTAAACCGTTTGGTAACTGTCCAAAATTTCAATTCTCAGAAGAAAATTGCGTTTGGTACTGTCCTCAAAATTTCTACTACAAATCATTTTCTTTTAATTTTTAAATAATTTTATTATTATTATTATTATTTTTTTCCTTTCTCTCTTCTTCTTCTTCAAGTCGTCGGCGAGTGGCGAGGCCGGCCCTCGTCAGCTGAGCTTCGCGCGGTCATGTCCTCTGGGGCCGGATTTTGGGTCCATGGGCCCGATAACCCTAATGGCCCAAAACACAAGTAAGGCCGTAGAGATGCTTGCATTTACTGAATTATATATATATATATATATATATATATTAATCTAATATTGCAAATACTTTAAACATGGCACCAAAGCATTAAGAGGTTACAATTAAAATTGTTTTCTACTACCCAAATTTCGATATTGATAATTTAAATAGTTTATGCCATTTTCACAATTCCACAACATGATTTCTTGGATTTTCTCATAACTTCCGTAATTTCTAAAAATCAACGGACAATTCGAATATCTTTTAAAATTAAGAAAACTTGCATAACATAGTGCGCTTACTGCTAATTAACGATGTTGCAATCCGACGACGAGACAGACTGGATGGCCCTGTGGACTAGGTTGGTTTTTCCAAAATTTTAGTTCCTAGGTTGCCTTCTTCAAGCGCTCATATGCCTTTTTAGAGTGCATCAAATTATCTAACTTTGATGTCCATGGGAAGCTCTCATTAATTACATCAAGAATGCCACAATCTACTACCAATGCCACAATCTACTACCCCATAACTTTCTAGAGAAATACATTTTTTGGTGACCAGTATGCTTACTCATTGGTCCGCAACTTCAACTTTGCAAAAGCATATCTTTCGAACGAGGCATCGAAATCATGTGCCCTATAATCCCAGGGGATTCGTGATGATTGGGGGAGCGCTTGGTCATGCCAAAAGTGTCCACGGAAGTTTGTCGAGCACCGTCGACAAGGGCAAGACAATGGTTAGCAGAAAGCTTGATAAAAACCATAAGGAAGTTTTCGATTGAAGTACGTCACCTACCATCAAGTTCACGATTTTCCGATGCTCGGCTAAGTTTGGATGCCTATTTATTTCAGTCAATTGCAATAGTCTTTCTAATCATGGCTAATCAAAATTATTACTTGAGTAATACATATATTGGAATAAGGACATCACGAGTGTTATAACTTTCATATCCTTACTTAAGTGTCATAACTTTCGTATCTTTACTTAAGTGTCATAATCATTTTTTTACCACTTAAATGTCATAACTTCTAAAGAATATTTCACCGAGTGCCATAATTGTTAATCGGTCATTTAAGTGTAATAAACTTTAAAAATGTTCATCCAAATGCTGAAAATTCGATATAGCATATCACTTATTGTGATTATTTTTATTTAATTATAATATTTAGGTAATCGATTGAAAAGTTATATAACACTTAAATAATTAAAAAAAAGTTATTATATCGAAATAAGCGATGTATATTAATTATTACATTCAAATGATTTCGCTCATTTAGATTCCAGAGCATGGACGACTTTTTCACGCTCTTGATGGATGCCTATGTACTTTGTCAAAACCTTGGCACAAATAATGCGTACGACCTTCGTCATTCGTTCACTAAAAAACAACATACCATAAATTATCCACATCACATCATTCGACGGCTTCTGAACGTGGCGAAATAAGGGCCGTTCCTAAAAATATCAAAGAACTACCGCGATAGCATAACGACAAGATTATTGTAACTCCCTAAAAATGCATCGGATTTAGTAATATAGTCAAAATGCCTTTTTTTCTTTTTCCTACCCCCGGGCTTACATTTCAATCGCGAACCGAATCCCACCAACCAAACCAGAACACATGTCGCGTGACACGTAGTTTAAGAATTAAATCAAAAATGGGGTAGACGCAAAGAATTTTTCTAGGGTTTCAAGCGAGCGTGCCCTCCATAGATATTTTCTTGGACCTATTGCAGCATATTTTTTTTTTATAGAAAAAAAACCACACAAAAAAGAAAAAAAACAAACGATGAAAAAAGGCTAAAGCTCAAGCGATGTTCCATGACTGTACTAACTCAGCCAACGCGACCTGAGCCGACCCGCCGGGACTCAGTGCTGCCTGCGCTTCTTGCTTGAGATGCTGCATCCGCTCCCTGATGGCCTCGCCCTCCGGCCCCATCAGCCCTCGGACCCGCCGCTCCACCTCCGCCGCGCTCACCGACCGCTCCTCCCCCGCCGCCTCCTCCATCGGCAGCGCCACCCTCATCGCCTCCACCATGAACACCCGGTTCTGCCGCTGCTCCGCGTAGAGCGGCCACGCGATCATCGGCACCCCCGCGCGCACGGCCTCGAGCACCGAGTTCCACCCGCAGTGGGTCACGAACCCGCCCGTCGCGCCGTGGCTCAGCACCTCCACCTGCGGGGCCCACGACTTCACGACGAAGCCCCTCCCCGCGGTCCGCTCCAGGAACCCCTCCGGGAGCAGCGCGCCCAGGTCGGGCTCCGCCGTGGAGACGGCCTTGTGGCCCTTGCCGGTGGCCGGGCTCCGGACCACCCATAGGAACCGGTGGCCGCTCCTCTCGAGCCCCGTCGCTATCTCCTTCAGCTGCTCGGCGGAGAACACCCCGAGGCTCCCGAAGCTCAGGAACACGACGCTTCCTCTCGGCTGCGAGTCCAACCATGTCAAGCACTCCGGCTTGTCGTTACCTGGGCCGTCTCCGCTCCCGGCTTTTCCGCCATCCCCGCTCGAGACCAGGGGCCCGATGCAGTAAAGCGGAGGGGTCGGCCCGTCGGGCACGCATTTGCCGTCCCGGATGGCTTTCACGGTTTCCTCCTCGAGCTTCTCCAACGTGTTCAATATAATCCCGGACGCCATCAGCATGTTCGTCGCGCTCTCCAGCAAGAGCTCGTAGGCCCGGTCGTTGCGGTCTTGCACCAGTTCGGGGATGTCGGACGGCATCAACGGCGGCGCTCCGGGGAAGCGGAGGACGGTGTCGGTGGCGAGGTCCTTCAAGCTTCTGGTGGTGGTCCTGTGGAGGTCGGGCAAGCCGAGGAAGACGGTCAAGCCGCCTCCCGACGAGCTGAAGAAGTAGTAGCAGGGGATGCCGAGGCCGCGCGCGACCGACAGGGCGTTGGCGCAGAAGAAGTCGATGACGAGGGCCCGGACGCGGTGGGTCTCGGAGATGGAGACGAGGGCGCGGTGGACGTTGGGGTTGTTGAGGCGGAGGAGCTCGAGGGCGAGGGTCTCGAGGTGCGGGGAGGTGGTGGAGTAGTCGGGAGGGAGGGAGGTGGGCGGCAGGTGGTGGAAGGCGATGGAGGGGTGGGCGGCGGAGACGGCGGCGATGTAGGAGGAGATGGAGCCGCCTTCGTAGGCTTGGCTGGGGAGGAGGACGTGGATGGAGAGGGAAAGATGGCGGGTGAGGAGGAGTTTGCCCAGCTCCACCATGGGCGTGAGGTGGCCGATGGCCGGTGCAGAATACAGAACCACCGCCTGCTCCTCCATGATGGGTGGCTCTGGTGATCGGCGGATTGGGAAAATCTCGAGAGATGTGTGCTCTTTTGGTCAAGAATAAGCAGATGCATTTTACATGTCAAAAAAGCAGATGAATTTATAGTAAATTTAGGTTGACCCGGGTCAGACATGTTTCTTGTGTATATTTTTTAAAAACTAAATTCGGATCTTTTAAGAAGTCTTTCAGTTTATAGGAGGGATATGTTGTCTAAAAGTTCTAAAATTTGTTACGCGTACTAAAATTTATAAAAAATATAATCATGTTTTAAAATTTATTAAGTCGATGCAATCAAGTCATTTTGTTAATTTTAAGGGTGATCGGATCTAGTGTGGGTAAGTCCTAGACTTGGATTCTGTACCTTATCCTACTATAATTGGTTTTTCATTTGTGGACTTTATACCCAATTTCATTTACATTGGACACTATTTTTGAACTATCCTCTTTTTCCAATTTGGTTCCAAGGTTAACCTTATTTTCACGGGAATTTATTTTGCAATCGCTTGATATCATATACAATTTTAAATTTTACATTAATATACGAGAAAATAACGTAATCTTTGTAATTTGTATTGAAATATTAAACATATGTAATTAATAAGTATATTAATTTTTTGACTAAACAAAAAATTAAGGATCTATAATCATAAACAAACATCATAAGGAAAAGTAAAAATCCTATGATTGCGGAGTGATTTTGTTTGTCTATATGTGGCTTTGCAAACTAATTCAAAGTGCAATAGAAGACAATTGGAAGCAAATTTTAGAACATAGTGATTTCTTGATTTTCTCCCCATGACTGCGGACTAGTAGTTGCAAAATGGTCAAATAAAGTGGCAGTCATTCTTGGATAAAAATGGTTCACAATCCTTCTTTTTCCTCGTATTTCCCTCCGCAGTCTCTCTCTCTCTCCCCAAATGCAGTCTTCAGTGTTTCCTTGTGTTCCCACGACTACCACCGCCGTCTTCAACCTCCTAACCCTAACCCTCCCGCTCCTCCTTCTCTCCCTCTGCTGCACCTCCTGCAGGCCCATCCCCGCCTCCTACCCCTTCGCCATCGACGACGGCTGCGGCTCCCTGAGCCTCCGCCGCATGCTCTCCTGCCACTCCTCCGACCTCTTCTCTGCCACTCCCTCCGACGCCTACAAGGTCCAGTCCATCGACTACGCCAAGCGCAAGGTCGTCGTCTTCGACCCTGCCATGTTAGCTAAACATCCTAAAAAAACGCAAACTTTCCACCAATTTGACAAGAAATCCATCTCGAGAAAGCATCCCAAAGAAAAAAAGAAGAATCTAGCTTCAGTCCGAAAGAAAAGTCCAGAAAAATCGAGGAAATTCGCGAGCTTATGGATGAGGTCTTCAACGTTGATGAGACGAAACAGAGCGATCGTAATGAAAGTAGAGCGTCGTGCGAGAGGAAAAATGCAGTTTTAAGATTAGACTCCCAAACAAATCCGGTTGATCCGGTTCTAGGGTAGGTGTTCACTCAAAATGGAGAACCAGACCAATTCAAACCGTTTCAAATTTTGAGAATCGGTTCCCGGACCGATTTCAATGGGAACTGGTTCTGGACCTGTTTTCTAGGTGGGCCAATCTAGTTCTTGGGTAGACCCAGTCCAGCTACACACCTCTAGTTAACACTATCAATTTGACTAATGAAAAAAAAAATGACATAACATTTTTATTATTATTTATTTAAATATTTATTAAAATTAGCTTAAAAACTTTAAAAAACCTAAAATTTTATTAAAGAAATAAAACTAAAAGAAAAAAAGAGAGAACAGCAGGCCGATGGCATTTCCATCGCCCATCGGTGGAAGGGCCAGTAACCCTAACTAGGCTTGGGTGAAGGCGCCTAGATTTGGACGATGCTTGCTCGATTATCGCTCGCCTAGGGTGAGGCCTTGTAGGCTTGGACGAGGCCTTGTCGGCGAGGCTCGCCTAGGGTTGGCAAGGCTCGCCCAAATTTGACAAGCCTCGTCAGCCATGAACGAGCCTTGGTGTCGCCCTCATGAATCTAGGGTGAGTATTTTGCTCTTTGAAGTGGCTTGTTGCTTTCTCTGTGGAAGCTTAACTATGCCAAATGCATGAAACTTCCCCATGAGCAAATTATTCAACACTTATTCGCCCTGCGGCAGCATGATTCAACCCATGACCCTTGTTCCGGCCTTTGGCAAGGATTGGCACACTGCCTCCTAGCTTACTATATCTTGGTCTAGACTTAGGTTTTGGTATGTTTGGCATGAGATCCACGTGATCAAGATTAAGGTACACTGGATTGGTATATGTTCGGAGCACCCAATAAAGGGCTCCTCTCTTTGTCTGGCATGCTCAAACTTTCTTTTTGAACACTTTGGGGCCATGAATTTGCATCAAAGAAATTGGAACATGATGTCTCGGCTTGTTCGACTTGGCATTTAAGTGTCTACTAACTCAATTCTTTTTACCAGGCAGTGCAACTTAGAACAAATCGTCATGTAACATTCTTGAAAAGGACAGAATTTTTCCATAAACCATGTAATGCAATTTTTACATTGAAAAGATAGATTATCTTAAAAACTACTATTCAAAACTATTCACCTCATCAAATCACTTGGGCCTAAAACCCATCCGGTGAAAATTTTTGAAAATGTCCTCTGAGGCCGATTTTGGGTCCATGGGCCCGAAAACCCTAATGGCCCAAAAAAAGGCTGTAAAGATACTTGCATTTACTGAATAAATATGTTTTTTTAATCTAATATTGCAAGTACTTTAAACATGGCACCAAATCATTCAAAGGTTACAATTAAAATTTTTTTCTACTACCCAAATTTCAATATTGATCATTCAAAAAGTTTATCCCATTCTCACAATTCCACAACATGATTTCTTGGATTTTCTCAAGACTTATGTAATTTCTAGAAATCAACAGAAAATTTGAATATCTTTTCAAATTAAGAAAATTTACATAACATAGTGCGCTCGCCGCTGATTTCAATTGTGAAAAATGGTGTTGCAATCCGATGACGAGACATTTCAATTGTGAAAAATGGTGTTGCGATCCAATGACGAGACGAACTGTACGGCCCCATGGACTAGGTCGATTTTCCAAAATTTTAGTTCCTAGGTTGCCTCTTTCAAGCGCTCATACCTCTTTCTAGAGAGCATCAAAGTGTCTAACTTTGGTGTTAATGGGAAGCTCTAATAAATTAGAGCAAGAATGCCATAATCTACTACCCCATAACTTTCTAGAGAAATACATTTCTTGGTGACAAGTATGCTTACTCATTGGTCCGTGACTTCAACTTTGCAAAAGCATATCTTTCGAACGAGGCGTCGAAATCATGTGCCCACTAATCCCAGGGGATTCGCGATGATTGTGGGAGCGCTTGGTCATGCCAAAGGTGTCGACAGAAGTTTGCCGAGCACCGCGGACAAGGGCAAGATGGGGGTTAGCAGAAAGCTTGATAAAATCCACAAGGAAGTTTTCAGTGGAGGTACATCAACTACCATCAAGTTAACGATTTTATGATGTTTGGCTAAGTTTGGATGCCTGTTTTATTTCAGCCAATTGCAATAGTCATACTAATCATGGCTAATTAAAACTATCGCTTGGGTAACACAAATGTGGAAATAAGGACATCACAAGTGTTATAACTTTCGTATCCTCACTTGAGCCTCATACCCTTTTTTTATCACTTAAGTGTCATAACTTCTAAAGAACATTTTATCTGAGTATCGTAACTTTCAATTGGTCATTTAAGTGTAACAACTTTTAAAAATGTTCACCCAAATATTGAAAATCTAAGGTAGCATGTCACTTATAGTGAATCTTTTTAAATAATTATGATAATTAGGTGATTGATTGAAAAGTTATATAATACTTGAGTGATCGAAAAAAAAGTATTGTATTGAAATGAAGGCTGAGTATAAATTATGGTATTCAAATGATCGGGTTCTTTAGATTCCGGAGCATCGACGACTTTTTCACCCTCTTGATGGATACCTATGCACTTTGTCACGACCTCGGCATAAATAATGCGTACGACCTTAGTCATTTGCTCGTTGAGAAACAACAAACCATAAATTATCCAAGTGATATCATTCGACGGCACCCGAACGTAGGGAAATAGCATAACGATAGCATAACGACAAGATTATTGTAATTGCGGTCCCTAATACTACATCGGATTTAGTAATATAGTCAAAATACCTTTTTTTATTTTCCTACCCCCGGGCTTACATTTCATTCCCGAATCCCACCAACCAAACCAGAACACATGTCAAGTGAAACGTAGTTTAAGAATTAAATAAAAAATGGGGTAGACGCAAAGAATTTTTCAAGGGTTTCGAGCGTGCCCTCCATAGATATTTTCTTGGACCTATTGCAGCTTAGCCTTTGACCACTTGCAGCATATATATATTTTATAAAAAAACCACAAAAAAAAAAAGAAACGATTTTTTTTTTTTTTCTTTTTTTTTTTGCGAAAGGCAAAAGCTCAAGCGATGTTCCATGACTGTACTAACTCAGCCAACGCGACCTGAGCCGACCCGCCGGGATTCAGTGCTGCCTGCGCTTCTTGCTTGAGATGCTGCATCCGCTCCCTGATGGCCTCGCCCTCCGGCCCCATCAGCCCTCGGACCCGCCGCTCCACCTCCGCCGCGCTCACCGACCGCTCCTCCCCCGCCGCCTCCTCCATCGGCAGCGCCACCCTCATCGCCTCCACCATGAACACCCGGTTCTGCCGCTGCTCCGCGTAGAGCGGCCACGCGATCATCGGCACCCCCGCGCGCACGGCCTCGAGCACCGAGTTCCACCCGCAGTGGGTCACGAACCCGCCCGTCGCGCCGTGGCTCAGCACCGCCACCTGCGGGGCCCACGACTTCACGACGAAGCCCCTCCCCGCGGTCCGCTCCAGGAACCCCTCCGGGAGCAGCGCCCCCAGGTCCGGCTCCGCCGTGGAGACGGCCTTGTGGCCCTTGCCGGTGGCCGGGCTCCGGACCACCCATAGGAACCGGTGGCCGCTCCTCTCGAGCCCCGTCGCTATCTCCTTCAGCTGCTCGGCGGAGAACACCCCGAGGCTCCCGAAGCTCAGGAACACGACGCTTCCTCTCGGCTGCGAGTCCAACCATGTCAAGCACTCCGGCTTGTCGTTACCTGGGCCGTCTCCGCTCCCGGCTTTTCCGCCATCCCCGCTCGAGACCAGGGGCCCGATGCAGTAAAGCGGAGGGGTCGGCCCGTCGAGCACGCATTTGCCGTCCCGGATGGCTTTCACGGTTTCCTCCTCGAGCTTCTCCAACGTGTTCACTATAATCCCGGACGCCATCAGCATGTTCGTCGCGCTCTCCAGCAAGAGCTCGTAGGCCCGGTCGTTGCGGTCTTGCGCCAGTTCGCCGATGTCGGAAGGCAGCAACGGCGGCGCGCCGGGGAAGCGGAGGACGGTGTCGGTGGCGAGGTCCTTCAAGCTTTTGGTGGTGGTCCTGTGGCGGACAGGCAAGCCGAGGAAGACGGTCAAGCCGCCTCCCGACGAGCTGAAGAAGTAGTAGCAGGGGATGCCGAGGCCGCGCGCGACCGACAGGGCGTTGGTGCAGAAGAAGTCGATGACGAGGACCCGGATGCGGTGGGTCTCGGAGATGGAGACGAGGGCGCGGTGGACGTTGGGGTTGTTGAGGCGGAGGAGCTCGAGGGCGAGGGTCTCGAGGTGCGGGGAGGTGGTGGAGTAGTCGGGAGGGAGGGAGGTGGGGGGCAGGTGGTGGAAGGTGATGGAGGGGTGGGCGGCGGAGACGGCGGCGATGTAGGAGGAGACGGAGCCGCCTTCGTAGGCTTGGCTGGGGAGGAGGACGTGGATGGAGAGGGAAGGTTGGCGGGCGAGGAGGAGCTTGCCCAGCTCCACCATGGGCGTCAGGTGACCGATGGCCGGTGCAGAATACAGAACCACCGCCTGCTCCTCCATGATGGGTGGCTTTGGGGATTGGCGGATTGGGAAAACCTTGAGAGGAACGTGCTCTTTTAGTCAAGTGTAAGCAGATGCATTTTACCTGTAATAAAAGCAGATGCATTTTATAAGGAATGCTGAAAGTTGAATATAGTTTGCAGGTCAGACCTGCTTCTTGAGGATCTTTTTAAAAACTAAATTCAGATCTTTTAAAAAGTCTTTCACTTTATAAAAGGAATATCCTCACTAAAAATCATAAAATTTATCGTGAGTCTTAAAACTTGTAAAAAGTACAATTAAGTCAATTTGTTGAGATTGTCAATTTTACTAATGAAAAATATTGACGTGACATTTTTATTATTAGTTATTTAAATATTTATTTAAATTAGATTAAAAAACCAAAAAAGAATACCAACAATTTTATTAAAGAAACAAAACTAAAAGAAAAAAGAGAGAAGATAGGCTGGTGGCACCGTGGCACTTCCATTAGCCATTGCCGGAAGGGCCAATGGCCCTAGCTAGGCTCGGGTGAGGGTGCCTAGATTTGAGCGACATTGGCCCAACCATCACCCGCTAGGGCAAGGCCTTATTGGCCCTCACCAGCCTCGAGTGAGCGCTAGTGTCGCTCTTGGTCGTTGGCACTTCCTGGGGCCAGCAGGGCCTCGCCCAAGGCAGGTGATTGTCGCCAATCTCAATTGATGGCTAGCGTCACCCAAATTTGGGCGCTTGTGCCTGAGCCTAGTGAGGGTCGTCGGTCCTCACCTAGGGTCAGCGAAACCACCACTTAGTAAGGTGAGGGTAGGCGACCTCCATAGGCCCCTCTAGTAATGGGTTGCGTTGGCAGAAGCGCCTATCCGTGAGCCTTGCCATTTTCTTTTTTTACAATTTTGTTTATATAATAAATTTTAGCCTTTCTTTTTTAGTTTTTTTTTTCTAATTAAAAAAAGATTTGAATAAAAAATAATAAAAATGCCACGTGGAAAATAAAATTAATTTAAAATACAATGTTAGTATACTTTTTGCAAATTTTAGGATTCAATTGCACTTGCGTAATAAGTTTTAAGAATTCTAGTGAACATATTCCTTTATAAAATTATACATAACAAAATTAAATTCGGATGCTCTAAATTTCAGTGTACTTTTATAAAAAATTTGCCTTTAAAAGGAGGTAATTATAGCATACTTCGCCGGAGTAAAAAGGTTTTATACAAACGACTTCTACAATGGTTATTTTAATCGTCAAATCAAAGATGGGTAAGACTGTGTCTGAAGTTTTTCGGTACTGACCATATTTGCTCTATTTTACGTATTTTACAAGCAAATAGCCATTTGGCTAGGAATGATTTCTACGGACGGATTGAACCTTTATACTTTTTAAATCAAGGTTTATATACTGAGGAGACTTCTTCACATGGTCGGAGGATATAGTTTGGCATGGAGTGGCTTTTCACTTCGAGATATAGAACCCCTTCGACTTTTCTCCATCGTTTTTCCGATTTCTACCGACGCCTTTTTAGAATTTAGAGAATGAAGCTGATTTGCACGACGGTCCGGCTGCGAAACACGTGCAAGGAGGAGATTCTCGCTTATAGAGACCCTTCGACTTTTCTCCATCGTTTTTCCAATTTCTGCCGACGCCTTTTTAGAATTTAGTGAATGAAGCTGATTTGCACGACGGTCCGGCTGCGAAACACGTGCAAGGAGGAGATTCTCGCTTCATATGACCTCCAACTTGTTATGGTTAAACTTAGCGTTTTGTACTATATGATTTATATAAAATAGTGACTTATTGTTGTTGTCTTTTTTATTAGTACGCTAATCAACAATCCTTTTTGTTAAAATTAATCAATAGCACGAAAGTCAATTAATTGAAATCAAGATTCGACGATGTAATTACAGATCATGCTGAAACTTTGGTAACCACCCTGAAATTCACCATTTTTCAAGTAATGTTGGGGAATTCGCTGTCTGATTGAGTAGTGTAACAAAAGATATGACACGCGATTTGTCTGAACATTTAAACAGGCGGGTCATATTTACCATCCAATAAAAGCATGCTACATCGGTTAGCATATCTTATGGACGCATATCTTAACAACTTAGTATCGTCCTCTAGTATTCTTTTTAATGCATTGGTTTGAAAATAAGTCCTAAGAACATGAATACAAAGAATTTGAACATTATAAATTTTTCTTTAATCATCAAACCACGAGATATGGTGCATTGAATGGAGTCATGTGAATAGGTTCTTTTGCCTTGATTGAAGATTTTCCACAGAAGAATTAAATGCCAACAGTTTGTTGGGCCTGTCTTGTCTAATGCGTGGATAGCATCGCAGTCCAACGTTTCATTACGTCAAGCGGAGTCCTCGATTTGACCAATCACCAACGACTGAGGCAACGCTACTTGAACATCACTGACGGATGGAATGGCCCAAAGCACAAAAAAATCGGACCTAAGTTAAGAACTTTGGGATGTAATTATACGTAGAAACTAGGGAGACATTGGGGGTTGAGGTAGACACCCCGTCATTTCTTTGAAAATGATTATCGTCGAATAGTTAGGTATTGTAGCCTTCTGCGTCATGATAATATGCAATCCTAAAATGGCGCATACTAGATAGACGTGTGCTTGTCTTTTAATCGACTTATCAACCCAGTACCTCCGATTGTCTTTCACATGACTGTGTCCTCGATTTGACCAAACACCAGCGATTGAGGCAACGATTCTTGAACCTCACCAATGGAATGGAGTGGCCAAAAGCACAAAAAGACAGAGAGAAAGAAAGAAAACTTCAAAGTGACGCAGAACCGTGGTTCAACAAGTCATTCCCATCCAAAGACTAGCCCGCGATGATCTTTCTTTCCTGTTGAAAGTTAGGTTGGCTTTCCACTAGGGTTCACAATCTTATTTTGGCAAGTTGAGCATAGGCCTTGACACATCCGGGTCAAGCACGCTGAAATGATCCGTTAATTTGAGTCTTAAAGTCAAGGTCTAGATTACTGGAGAGGTTGGGAGTTTGATTTCTCGAGTGAATGGACCTAGACTTAGAACCGGGGAAGACGGAGTCAGTTTCCTACAGGTATGACTTTCCACAGTGGGTGAACAACTCCCGTTCAAGCCATTCAGGTACAACCTTTTAGCAGAAAACTACTCTGCCCTTTAGTTCAGAGCCTAGTGACACTCAGAGATGCCAGGATTGTAACATTTCTAACTACTCGAGCTGCATTTCTCAGAGGATCCGACCAGACCAAAGAAGAAGAGAAATTTAGCAAGTCATGGAGAGTTTTCAGAAAACACTCACTTTACTTCTAGGGACTCTGCCCAACGCATTACATCCTCATTGCCTTTTATAGGCAATAAGATGTCACACACAAATAAGGACCATGCTCACGGGTTCTGAAACAAACAGAGGCACCAGAAACTTCCGGTAGGGAATTATTCGCATGGTATGAACAGTGACAATGAACAATGATTTCCCTAACCTACTGCTACAATAAAAGTAACTTGCTATAATGACTTGCAACAGTGGCTTGTACGGTTAGCGGTCTCGTCCGTCGCGAGCATTGTAGTCATAGTCTGAATCGTCCGAACTATGCATTGCCAAAAGATGTTCTTCATATTTTTTCTCAAGTGCTGCAAGTAAATCTGGCGAAAGAATCTGGTTTGACGAAGATGCTTCCTCTTGATTCTAGGACCTGTAGTGTCGGCAGGAATACTTGGCTTAGGCCAATTTGATGGTTGTGCATAGCAGGATGTGTTCATGCCTAGAGATGAGGATAAAGGTCCTTGGTCGTAGGGGTCTTGGGAAAGAGGTCCTCCTCATTGTGCATAGGGGTCTTGGGAGGACCGTGCATCCCGAGAGGACCGGGCAAAGTTATCAGGTCCGCCATTTCTTGCTCATGTGATGATGCAGCTTGTCCGAATTCCTCGAGTGTCTCCTTGGTTTCTGGTGCTAGGCTATAATGATCCCATGCAGTAGGTACATTATAGTTCCAGGCATCCTCAGGAATGGTTTTATTTTCTTGGCATAAAACCCTTTGGAGTTCTCGGTATTGGTGCTCACAAACAACCAACGGAGTCCCGGAAAGGAATTGTAAATTCGAGCTTCTATACGTGCGATTGAGGCTTATAGGATGTGGTTCCCATAAAGCTGTGGGGCATTGGTAATGCTACCATTATTAGTAACAAAAGCCCATGGTCACCGAAAAAACAGAATAGTATGGACCTCGGGGTTTGGTTGGGTGGTTCTCAGTTCTTCTTTGCAAGAGATGTTTTCAGTGAGTAGGAGGATAAAACCAATTGAGAAATGACAAGAGATTTTTGTCACTTTCCTTTTCAATGTTTCCTCTACCGAGGTCAAATATTCTGGTAAGATTGGCAATGAATCTTCTAATTGAAATTTCAATAGCTATTAAGTACTTATTGGTTAAGTACCATAATAACAACCGAAGTTGGTCGGTGAAATCATCTTCCTTTCAGATTAGAGGATGTATGAACGAATAGTCCGAATTTAATCCAAAATGATAAAGAATCGAACCCCATTGAGTCTGAATAGTTCTGTGTGGCATTGCCACATGAGTTTATCCAGATTTTTAGTGAGACTGTCATTCTGGATTTGCTAAAGGATCTCCTGGGGGTATCGCCAGCTTGACCAATCCTTTATCTTCTCAATCTTGTACTTTTCATTGTGATGAAGAGTTTGAAAAGTATGCCTCATGATATACATATTGATTTCCACTGTTGCTTTTGGTCTTGACAAAAAAATCAACAAGCACATTCTTTTTCCCGGCAATATGTTTGGTTTCAAAAGAGTATTTTGAAAACCATTCAGCCCATCGAAGCAATTGAGAATTTGGAACTTGGTCATCTGAGGGAAAGATGCCATATCTAATTCCACCAGAAGTGATGGCCAATGAGATGGAATTCACACTTTTTATCCCATTTTTCACCGCCAATATTTCTTTGAAAGTGGAATGATAATGCCTTTCAGTTTGGGAAAACTTTCCACTTTTATAGGCACACAAATGCCTCTTACCATCAATTTCTTCAAATAGGATGGCTACCCAAGTATTCATCGGCGTTAGTACGGAGAACTCTCTTCCCGTTGATGGGATTTGTAACGGAGGAAGAGTCTACATAATCTCCTTAAGCTCAAGAATTTCGCTTTAGTATGAGATTTTCCCCAAGGTGGGGGATTTTTTTCAGCATCATCCACAATGGAATTAGCGGTTTTGCAATGTTTGGGACGAAGTCTACGAGATAATTGATTATTCCAAAGAATTGTTGAACTTGCTTTGTTATGAATTTTTTTTTTTTTTTTTTCAGGAAATTTTAACAATTCTTGAGCAATATGTGGCCTTGGGTAGTATGTACCTTTGTTAAGATGCATATCAAGAAATTCAATTTCTATCAGGCGATATTCATCTTTCTTTGGGAAAGCATAATCCCATGCTTCTTCACGATTTCAGCAAACTGTTCAAGAAGTTGGCAGTGCGACTGCTCATCAGGACTATAGAGTAGGATATCATCGATGTATACTACTGCACTTGACAGGATTGGTTGGAAAATTTGACACATGGCATTTAAGAATAGGGATGGTGTTACCTTTAGACCAAAAGGAAGAACTTTCCATTGGAAATGTTGGTTCGGGATACAGAACCCTATCTTGGGTCTGTTGTCAGGATGGATGCCCAATTGCCAAAATCCAGCTTTGAGATCAAATTTGGAGTAAATGTGGGCCTTGGTTAGTCTAGTAAAGAGGGAATTTCTGGAGGGTAAAGGGAATTTGTCATCTTGGAGAAAAATGTTAAGAGGCTGGTAATTAATTACCAATCTCATATTTCCTCTGTTTTGCTCAGCACGCTTATTGACATAAAAGGGTTCACAAGCCCATTGAGAATTTGAGATTTCAATAAGGTCTTGCTGCAATAGTTCTGTGCATTCCCTTTGGGCTAAAACCAGGTGTTCTGGCTTCATTCCCATGTGACTTACCTTGATTGGATTGATATCTTCATTCTTTTTGAAAGGAAGGCGAACAAAGAACTCTAGATTTTCCCATAAAAGATGAGAACACTTTTAGGCAAATTCCGAATGAGATTCCGAATAAGATTCCAACAATTTTTGCATGATCGGATCTAACAAACTCATTTGAATGGAAAAAAGTCTTTAAATATTGACAAATTCAGAGAATTGATCCTTATATTTAAGACATTTTCCAGGAATAACATGAAGCTGAGAAATCTGAGTCATGATGTCCTACCCAATGATCAAATCTTTGTTGGGGAGACTGGATCTCGAAGATTTTGTGGTTATGGAATCGGGAAAAGAACTGAACGATCGAGGTAGTTTTCACATTTGTAGAAGAAGTGTCTCCTAAGGCAGAGTTGAAATATCGGACACAGGAAGTCCAATATTCTTCAGGAAGAACTTTAATATCTAAAATCGAAGAACTTACTCCAGTGTCTATGAGAGCAATGACAGTGATAGGCTTGGCAAACTTTGAAGTGAAGATTTTTACAGGAAAATGGGGACAATGAATTTGGCTTGAAAATATGTTAATGCTTTGTTCTGAAGTAGTGGGAGATATGTGAAAAATATCTTTAGGATCTGAATCAGAATCAGTTTCACTGGGGGTTTGGTAACAAGGGGTGACACAAAGAGTTTGTTCAGAATTGCTTTCATGGAAAGTCCCATAGGAATTGCCTTCTACCACCGCTGAAAAGGCGAATGCGTCGCCACAAAAGGGAATCACCCTCTTTGGAAAATAATTGCCTAAATCAAAGAGGAATTTTCGTCACAGCACCCACTCATGAGCAGCCGCGTTGGTATTCGTTCTCCTCTGCTTCGATGCAGTCGAGAGTTCGAATCCCCGCGTTGCTATCGCGATTTAAGTGGGGGCTTTGGCGGTAGGTTGTTGGGCCAACTTCCCCCGAGGTATTGATGTCTAAATAGTGTTCGCATGACATTCGACGGTGCCACCGGACACCGGCGGGCAGTGTGACCCCGACTAGCGTAAGCGAAAGGGGGCTCCGGCGGATTCTCGATTACCAAAAAAAAAAAAAAATTCCGTCACAGCAACTCATCACTCGAGGAAGTCTCGAAGGCAATATAACGTAAATTTGCCATTTCCCGATTTCGATTCCACATCCTGAAACTCACGATCGCAAGCATTCCGAACGGATGTTGGATGAGGAAGTAGTCGCCAGTCAAATTTCGGTTGTACCTTCCGAAACTTGAAAAAGGTCTCAAAGCCCGAAACTGTACTTAAAGGTATCAAAATCGGACGGAACTTTCCATACCCCTAAGTTATAGTCAATGATGATTTTTAAAATGAGGTGCTTAGTTTACGAGCCAAGCCTAAAACCCGATATAAATTGGAATCTCGGGTCCGTGATTTCACGACTCCACCGAGCAATATTGGGCTCATTGGAAAGGTCGACTCAAACACTCTGGAAGTGCAAAAGTCGCACGAATCAATGTCGGACAGAGGGTATGCGAGCTCGGAAAGAGTGAGCCTTGACCCAGGCATGCCGGCCCCGAGACAAGGCGGGCACATGTCGACACAAAGTGTGCCTGCCCTCATCTTAAGGCAGCCATGCCTCCTCTTCAGCGATGGTGAGTCTCTCTCTCATCCTTTTGCCCTTGAAATTCTCTCAAATTGAGTTCGGTCCTCGTGATTCTCTGGTGTTCGCGTGTTCTTCTGTACCGAAATTTCTCGCGCTTTTATATAAGTTTCAACCCCTTGTTTTCGTTTATCAATAGAAATGCATGCTAAGACATCGTAATGTCTACCTAGAATAATAAAATATAGAATACGTCATTATGTTGCCATTTCAGTAGACTTAGCACATTTTCTTAGGCCCTTAGAATGCAAAAGTTAAGCTTGAAAGCCTACGATACGCCATTATGTTGCCTATTCAAATAGTAAAAAAAACGCATGTTCCAAGACCATTATAATGTTGAAATAAGATCTTGAGTTACATGAAACATTGCCGTTGTTGACACCTAAATTTTGACGGCACATTTAGTCATTTACTGCATTAAAAAATTCGGGGTTAATTTTATCCCTAAAAAAAAAAATTAATTGCATGACATGTAGTTTTAAGAACATTTTATTTTAATTTGCATTTACGGTGAGCCGGTGGATGGGTTCGAATTAATGTTTCTGAGCTTTAGTGTGGCGGGCCGGATTAGGCCCACGAAAGGAGCAAATTAACCCAAGCCCGTTTTTTTTTTAATCAATTATCTTGTGAAAAATTAAGATTTGATACGATATTATGATGATTTTTTGAAATTAAGAAAATCGCATCGTAATCTTATTTTTATCAATAGATGATGAAATCACGGGAGAATATTCATGAGATAAAGATTTTTGTGATTAGGAGGTTATAAGCAATATTCGTGAGATGAAATATTAACAAAAAAAAAAAAGATCTCATTTTGTTTTGTTATAAAAGGGGGCCACACACATCGACACACACGGTCGTATGAAAGGGGGGGCTTTTTCTAGGGTTTTTCTGTTGGTCGAAGTAAAGAAAGAGGGAGAAAGGCTTTCTTCCTCGTCCATCTTCGATCAAAAGAGAGCTTTTTCTCTTTTCCTTTCCCGAGAAACCGAGAAAAAGAAAAAGTCAGCAAAAAAAAAAGGGGAAGAGACGTGAGGGAGACAGCGGGAGAGAGAGAAACCCTAAGCTCTTGTTCATCTTCTTCGCGAGGAGGCCCTTTGACAGCGCCGGCCCTTGCTCGCGTCGGCCCGCTGCGCCGGACCGCGACCCGGACACAACCGCGCCTCGCCCGCTCGCCTCCGCCACGCTGTGCCGCCGGTCTCGCTGCTCTACCTCAGCCCTCGCCATTGCCTGCTGCATCGCCCATCGCCTCTGCTCGAGCCAGCACCCGACGACGCCCTTCTCTGCCTTTCCCCGATGCCGGCAGATCCCAAGCTGGTCGCAACCTGTCTTCCTCGACATCGACGCCACCGCAGCAGGTCGCTGCCCTCCGACCGTACCTCGGCCGTCACCGACCGAGATCCCCCGCGACCCGGCGCTCGACGACCGCTGCTCTCCACACCGCCTCGCCCGAGATCCGCGACCCGCAGATCTCGCGCCTGCATCTAGTGGCCAGGCCCGCACGCCTCCGACGCTGCTTTTCCCCGACGCCTCAAATCCTCAGCCACACTGCCGGATCTGCACCTCTGCCTGATCCACAGGAGCTTGCGTTGCTGCTCGCGACCTCGTCCGCCGTTGCCGCCCATCCGAACCCTTGCTCGGTGTCCCGCGAGCTCGATCCGTCGCCCCACTGCTCGTCACTGCGCGCCCGAGCGTCGCCGCTGCTGCTCACGACGCCGACGACAACAGATCTCGAGCCTTCCTCACCAATCTCACCCCCGACTCACTGGCGACCCACCGGCCCGCGACCCTCCTGCTGCCTCTTCCCCGTGCCGGTCTTCGCTGTACCTTCCCCGGAGCTTGACCTGAGCCGGATCGCAACCCTTTCGCTTCGACGACGCTGCTGTTGTCCCTGTCTTGTCTCTGCTTGCAGCTCTCTGCCGGTGCTACTCGCGGCCGACTGCCGGTGACCCGACGCCCGCCCGAGCGAGTCGAAGCCGAACCGCTCCGCTCTCGCCCGAGCCCGAGCGAGGCTGCCTGCTGCTGCTCGTCGCGACGCCACCGCTCGCCGTCGGTTCGCCCTCGCCGGAGCTCCCCTTGCCGGACCAACGGTGACCAGCCACCACGCGGGCACAAGCCCTCTTTTGGGAAAAAGAAGAGAAAAACAAAAGAAAAGAAGAGGAAATTAGGTAGATTTTTTTATTTTTTTATTGCTTCTCCCGTTATATATATATATATATTCCTTTATTTCTGGTTTTGTTTAGTGGAATTGTTCCTCTTAAATGTTTGATTGAGATTCCAACATGAAAGTGCCCCTCAAATTAGGGATTGACAGTCCGATTTTCGCGCCCGAAATCTGACTCGCAATTCCTTGCAAAATTGTCAATCCGATCTCATGCCCGAGATTCAATTCGCGATTTAATTTAAAATTGGCCAACCCGATCTTATGCGCGAGATATGGTTCGTCGATTTTTGGTTATCAATCTTATCTTGCTTTGATTTGCCGTTGTGTGGTTTGGGTCGGTTTTGTTTTCGTAAAAGAAAAAAATCCAAAAATTGAGTTAGATTAGGTTTATCCTTTTAGGGTTATTTTGCATAGGGAATTTATTTATTTCGAATTTTTGAAAAAAAAATAAAAATCCAAAAAGAATGCATTCATTTAGGATGTTAGTTTTTTTTTTCTTTTCGAAATTGCACGTTTAATTATGTGTAAATTTTTAATTTCGAATTTCATAAAAAAAAAAAAAAGAATTTGAACTTGGGCATTCTTTGCACGTCATTGCATATTAGGATAAGATTGCGTTTTTTTAATTAATTATAGGTTTAGATAATTTCTCTTAGATAGATTGCATTTTAGGATTACTTAGTTAAGATAAGATTTTAGTTTAAATCAGGATTTGGCTTAACCTAATTCCTAATATAAGTTGAATAGAATCTTATCTAGCTAGATAATCCTTGCGTTTATCTAATTTCGGATTTCGTGGAATATACAAAAAAAAACTTGTCTTTAGAGTAGATCAATTTCATTCTTTAGGATAGGCTGCATGTTCATATTTCACTTTCGTCATATAGCTTAGGTCATATTGTCATGTCACATCATTACATGTTAGATTAGTAGCATGCATTGCATAAAGCATGATTCTCATTTAAAAAGTGAAAACAAAAAAAAAGAAATTGTGTGTTAATTAGAAATCATATCTAGGGTTGTTGATGTGAATTCTGATTTAACATTGCAGATACTTTCGTTGCCTTGAGGTAAGTCTTGCGATTTATTCACTGTTTATCTAGGTGTTAAATTGGTGGTTTGCGCACCCGCATGATCGCCTCACATGTTAGGGAAATAGATTTAAAATCAATTTAAGCTGCCTCGCAAAAGCATTTTTGAAAAATAAAAGAATGGTACCGAAAGGGCATTAGAGAAATCTAGTGTAACCAAGTCCCGTACCTATAATCTCTAGTTCGTAGGAGTAAAGTAAAACTCCCGTTACTTTACTTGGGTTTCTAATCAACCCACCAAAAAATAGATTAGTGGCGACTCCTAGATAAAAATCATTTGCATGTTAAGAACTTGAACCTAAGTCGCGAATTGGTATGGGCTTGGGAGAGCCTGAGCTAAGTCTAGGCTTAGTAATCCATTAGCCAAACCCTAGGTGGTTCACGCCTGAAAAATTGGTCGCGACAGCTTGGCGACTCCGCTGGGGACTTGAGTTAAAACTCCTAGTGGGCTTAGGCCAATTTTTCTTTGTTTTAGAAAAATGTTTTTGTTTGGCAGCGAGGATCCCAGGTACGTCCTAAACATTTAAGGTGTTAAATGTTCTTGCAGATGGGTGGTGTAAGGGGAGTAGTGATTGCTAACCCTTGCCTTGCAGGTTGAAGTTGAGGATGAATGTTTTAAATTCAAGTTATTGAAGTGCTGTTTGATTTAAATTGTTGTGCATGCCTTGCATCTTGCACTACACTTTTGCACACACAACCTGCCGCCGGACCTAGGCCGTATAGGATCATTTAGGATGGTATCGAGATGGATACCACTCCCACCGCATGCTCGCGGTACGAGTCGCTCATCTCAATCCCGAAGTTTCTTTCATGGTGTCAAGAGTACCCACCTCGGTCCACATGCCCGCGACGGGTCGGCTCTTCGACCAAGCCGAGTCATGAGGACCCGATATAGTCCACAAGCCCGTGGCTAGTCTGATCATCCTTGTGGCTCCACCTTGATAAGTCTTATAGATTAGAAATCGAGCATCACTTACCATGCGCATATCTATGTGATTGCCCTCTTTGTTCATTGGTAAAGTAAGTTTCTTCAATTCGTACCCTTGCAATCTACTTACTTTATTATGTCATTTTGTTGGTCCATGGCATTAGGATTGTCCTAAGTCTTGTTCAATATACAATGGGGATATCGACATTTGAATTATCCATTTGATTATGTAGACATGTTTAGCTAGAAAAAATGCAGAGAAAACTCACGGTGATGCCAGACATTGTCGACAAGCGCCTCTGCCTTTCTGGTAGCATCATCGACCCTCTTCCCACACCGGTTCAACTTGTCGCACACTTTGTTTATCGGATCTGAAAACACCAGCAAAGCGTTTGTCTCATTAACCCCATTATGAAGCCTAATGATCAGCCATAACATAACTACAAAGAGATAAAACAAGCTCAGGTAACTACTTGATATAATCCTTCAGGAACAATACAAACATTACAAGGCCATGATGTTTCGATATATACTAAAAATAGTTCCTAGTGAATTCATAATATTTTAACTTGGAAATTTCATGAATCTCTATCGGACATGCATTGCAAATATGACATTGCGACTCATATGCTTCAAAACGTGTCACTTAAGTCTTTAATTTCTAATAAAAATAAAAGTTTCAAGCTAGAGACTGTAAAGACCTAAGTTGTAGACTTTTGCAGCTGATCAGGATCATAACTACCATTGCGTAGAATTTCCTTTGCCTTTCAATCTCACAATTACTTTAGAACTGAAAACGTTCATCTTGTTAAATATAAAATATGTAATAAAAATTATTATATATATTTTTATAGAATCTTATTAATGTCTTTTAAGTTTCATGTTACACTTCTACTCCTGTTGACCTCTTAATGACTCACAATTAATATGTTAAATAGAAAAGAGCTTAAATCCAATTATCAAATGCTTGATTTTACAAAATTTAGGCTACGAAATCATCTAATTTGTTTATAACCATGTTCATTTTCATTTAGGAAAATTTCACAAAGCTTGAAAGTCAAGTTGAGAGCATAATTCATTGAAAAGAGTCATGTGTTCCTTTATCCTTGACCAAAAAAAAAAGAATAAATAAAGCTTCATAGATGATCATGCTATAGTATATAATTTAAAAAGTAGCTATTTCAATCCAAGACATCTTTATTCAATTCGAGATTTTTCTTTTTGTCCTAGAGATAACTCTCCTAATTGTGATGTGCATCATTTGGCCAAAAAAATATAACAAGGTCCGTTCAATTTAATTAATCACATGAGAAATCGTATAAAAGCTCGAGTGTAATCGGCAAAACTATTTTCCTTGCAAAACAAAAAAAGAAATTTCTTCCCACAGATTGTGCTTCTTAGTCACCATGATTCTTAAAATATATTATTTTGTGTCAACAATAGTCTATACAATATTTTTCTTCTTATGTGATAATTGCAATCTTGAGGAGAATGATACTAAAAGTGCCATAAGTTATAAATGACGCTCACTTTAAAGATTATCTTGACTCACTTAAGTGCCAAAAAATCAAGAAAAGCTATCACTTAAGTGCTCGTGAGAAATTTCCGCTAGAGAAATTACATGGCATTTATAATTAAAATTTTTATCTGAAGTGGCATTTTTTGCGATCACTTTTTTATTATTATTAAGATTGACACTGAAATAATAACTTTTATCAACGATTGACATCGAAGTGATTTTTTTTTTTACTACAACTAGTACTGAAGTGATCAATTTTTAACTTACTATACGACGTCATTTAGGGGTTATATCGTTCGTATCTTTACATTTGAACCACATAAGATTAAGAAATTAATAAAATGTGGTCACGTCGGACTTTCGATGATTTAGATTAGAGTTGGCACTTAAATAATTATTTTTTCAAAAAAGCAGGACTTAAGAGGTCTGAAAAAACTTTTGGTAATTGAAGTGAGCGACGTACACAATTTATGCAGCAATTTCTAGTGTCATTCTCCCAAAACTTGTCAAGTGACATTAATATCATGACCACGTCTTACTTTTTATGATCTGTTTAGTTTTTCATTATGCATGTGCTTTTTACTTTCGAATTCTCCAAATATTCATTCCAAGCCCCGTTCTTCATGTTCGGTTCGCACATGAGAAGCTTGTTTATGGGTTTACTAACATTCTTATAT